>OY728145.1:42389999-43639999 GCA_963277665.1 Viscum album | reverse complement strand
GTTCGACCAGAGGGGAATGAACTCGGTGGTCTCAACCATGGGAGTTCGATGGGGGATTGATGGTGTGGGCAACATTCATGGAAGACGAGGGAGGTGGAGGTGGTGATCGGGCAGTGGCGTCCCATGGCGGCTGGTCCAGGAGGACGGTGCACACCTAGTCACGGGGTCCTCGACGCGCCTTGACAATCGGAGGTGGTGCACAGGATGCGGCCGATAGGGCACCGGTGCGGTGTTGCACCAGATGATGGCAGTGGGTCCTTATGGAGGGCATTGAGGGCGACGCGGTGGAGGGTTCCTGGTTCGCCCATGACTAGAAGGAGACGCTGACTGAGGTTCTAGCCAGATGGCATGGCGACGGTTTGGTGTGAAGTCCCTGGAAAAACGACGTCTAGAAAATGGGAATGGAGTTGGGACGGTGGCCTCGTGGTGGCTGTTGCGGATCCCTAGAGGGGTGTGTCATCCTATAGTGGTGAGGAGGGGGTGTCGGCTTCTGGCTGAGGTCGGTGGTGCACGAAGGGCTTCCTCTAGAATCCACCCACTTGTTTTTTTTAACGCCACGTGTCGCCCCTAACATATTATTTTCTATATTTTTTATTTTTTTCAAAAATAAAAAAGCATATATATATTAGGATTTTGTGTTTTTTTTACAACAATAATGATTTTTTTTGTAGTTTGTCCAGCAGATGTATGATTTTTTCAACCGCCCTTGCAAATTATTAAGCTTATTAATTAGGCTTTTAATAATAAAAAAATAATCAAAATAATTAATTATTTTAATTATTTCTAACTGGTAGGAATTATACAACTCGGCCAAAAAAACTATTTTAGTCACTGTTTTTTAGCCAGAATAGTTTATATTTTCCAAAAACACCATGACCGATCAATCTCATGTTTAATTAGGATAAAAGCGTTCTTCAATTTAAACCCGCAAAAATACTAGTTTTAATCTGATTTTAAAATTCAGATAACCGCAGACTGTCTATCCAGTGTCAGATTGTAACGATTTTTGTGGTGTCGGGGACTAGAATGATTCCCTCTTCAAAATTTAATGAAAATTTATTTTTTTTTTCTTAAAATTATCACGCATCACTCTAATAAAAATTGTAGCTATCAGGGCACAGAACAAAACCTGGTGGGCCATGGATTTAGAAATTTTCCACCAGCGATCAACGTACCTATGTCATCATCGGCGATGTAATTCCCCAATTAAAGCCCAAGGATCACACGTGATGAATTTTAAATACAAAATAAACCATAAATGCCTTGTTCAATCTGAAGTTGTGTGTTTTTCATATGTTCATCACTGGTGATCACTGCTTGAAGAATCTGAAGTTGAATTCCTATAGATCTTTCACATGTGATTTAAAAATATACAAGAGCATTGATCTTTGAATTAAAGGTTCTATGATGATGATCTAACGATGCCTTCGATGTCCCAATGATCGCCGCATCGACACTCCTGCGATGTGTGAGGGAGAGCTCAATCTGATCACTTGGATTGAGAGCTTCTCTCTCTAGAAAGTGGGATAAGAGAGAGAAGATCTGAATAGATCACAATGAATATTACACATGTGAGAATCTCACTTATTCTATATATAGTGAGTTATAAAATTACCTGGAAAAGACTCTCCGACCCTCGAATATTTTTACACACTATACAAACTATAAATGATATATTACTACTATATGACTGAGTCATAAATATAATTTATATATTTACACTACTACAAAAACGAGCAAGGGAAGCGCGCCCTTATAACAGCACTAAGCAAAACCGCTGATAAAGGATACCCTATATCAGCGTTAAAATTACAGCGCTGAAAAAGCTAATGTTTATCAGCGCTTTCTTAGCGCTGATAATAGTAATATTTATCAGCGCTAGAAAAGCGCTGATAAATATGATCTGTATCAGCGCTAAAATTTTAGCGCTGATACAGTTGGTCTTTATCAGCGCTCAAAAAGCGCTGATAAAGGTTCGCCTATATAAGCGCTAAAAAAGCGTTGATACAGAACACCTCTATCAGCGCTCAAATTTCAGCGCTGATATAGGGTATCCTTTTTCAGCGCTCAAAAAGCGCTGATAAAAATTATCTTTATCAGCGCTATAATTGTAGCACTGATACGGGGAATCTTTATCAGTGCTTTTCTAGTGCTGATAAATCATAATATTATCAGCGCTAGAAAAGCGCTGATAAAGCTAGATTTTATCAGCGCTATAATTTTAGCGCTGATAAAGGTAGCCTTTATCAGTGCTTTTTTAGCGCTGATAAAACCTTAGTCGACTTTTTTATAAATTCGGTCGCACAGTGCCCTCGTTTTATCGCATCTAAAGCCCTCGCGGAACCGTAACCCTGCTACTCTTCTCCCGAATACCGCTGCTGTGTTCGCTTCGCCGGAGCTTGCCGCCCCCGGTACACTCGCCGTCCTCCGCCGCCCGCAACACCCTCGGCCGACCTCCACCGCCTGCCGCCCTCGGCTGCCCGCAACGCCCTCGGCCACCATTCTCTGCCGCCCTCGGCCGCCCTCCGCCGCCCTCCGCCGCCCTCGGCCGCTCTCCGCCGCCTCCGCCGCCCTCCGCCTCACTCGGCCGCCCTCGGTCGCCCTCCGCAGCCGCCTTCCGCAACCCGCAACGCCCTCGGCCGCCGCCTTAAGGTAACAATCTATGAAGAAGATGTATATGTTTTCATATAGATAGATTGTGTATAGCTGATTCTCTCTAAGTGTACTCATGATGATGTCCAGATGTTGGGAATGATCATCATTATTTTGGTATTACACCAATATGTCATCCATAAAACAACTACAATCTGGTCTAGGTACAAGTGAAATATTCAACTCATCAAGAGAATAAATGCCATGGGGAATTCGTCAACACAAATTTTATTATGAAGAATTCATAAAAAATATACATGATTTCAAAATTAGTTTATATTATATCATAATTTCTCAACCTCAAATGATGATAAACAAACCTTAGATCAATCTTAGAGAACAATATGGAACCCCTCAGCTGGTCAAATAGATCAAAAATACAAAGAAGTGGATATATGTTCTTAATTTTCATCTGATTCATATTCTATTAATAGAAACACATATGTAATGTTCTGTCATCCTTCTTGGAAAATAAAACATGAGATCCCCAAGGTGACATACTCGAGCAGATGCACCCTTCATAATCTAACTCCTCTCATTGAGTTTTATGTTCCTGAATCTATTCTTGTTTCATTCTGAAAGGCGTTATATAAAATGGCTCAACTCCACGCATCAGCTCAATCATGAACTCAAAGTCTCTTTTAGGTGGTAGCCCTGATCAATTCTCATGAAACACATCCTAGAACCAGTCTACTACTGGGGGAAATATTTCTTGTTTCAATCCATTATCATCAAGAAAAATATTCGTAAACTGGTCTATGTTCTCACCTAGTTGTGGAAGAACTGGTCCTACATGGTCTACCAAGATATCCCATTCTCCATAAAAGACATGGGCTCTACCCTTATGAGGCATGACGGTCACTCATCTACGGTAACAATCAATGTGATATTGATTAAATACCAAAAATTACATCATCACTATCTATTCAATACATATCATATCAAGCATGTATAAATCCAAAATGAAACAATACTCACAAACCATGAGGGAACATCCCTTACGAAGACAGATGCCTTCTAATCACACCCCCAGTGGTGTGTTGACCAACATGATCCCACAAAAGTACTCTAACACAAAACAGAAACCATTTACCAAGAGATAAGATATAAAATAATGAGAGGATCCCCTATTACAAGTCTCCTTTAGGTTCCCCTATTCGGTGCTCTGATAAAGTTATCTCTCATCAATTGGAAATCCTCTATCTCCTGTTATATCCTCCTTATAGAGTGATAGATAATCATCTTTTTAGTGAATCTAATATTCTTTTTTATGAATCTTGATTGTAGGTTAGACTACTTGATCTCCTTCCAAGGAAGTGGTTCCCTTCTACTGTATTTGGAAGTCTTCTTTTGTGTACTTGAACCATAAATACTAATATTTGAGATTCAAATAGGATGAAGATGAATAAAGATTGGATGGATTCTAATCGTTTAACAATAGAGTACGAGAACGGAGTGAAAGAGTTCATCAAGTTTGCAAAGGATCACACAAAGGATCCTTCTCAAATCCTTTGTCCGTGTTTACGTTGTTGTTATTCTAGACTACTTACTCCAGAGGAGTTGGAAGAACATTTGATATGTCATGGAATAGATCGGAGTTATAAATGTTGGAATAAACACGGAGAAAAAGCGAATGTAGCTACTGGCTGGGATAAAACTGCGTTTTATAGATCGTCAGATATGAATACAAATATAGATAATGAAGAAGACCGTATGGAGGATGTGATTACAGATGTTAATGATGATGAAGATCGTATTGAGGAAATGACAAAGACAATTCAAGATGAACCCCGTGATTGCCCAAAATTGTTTGAGAAGTTAAAGAGTTGTGCAAAGACGCCATTGTATGCTGCTTGCACTAAGTATACAACATTGTTAGCTGTACTGAAGTTGTATAAATTGAAAGCAGGCAATGGATGGAGTGATGTCAGTTTTACGGAACTACTTGCTCTCTTGAATGACATGCTCCCGGAAGATAATGAGCTCCCAAGCCGGACATATGAAGCTAGACGAATGCTACGCTCGATGGGACTGATTTCTGAAAGAATACATGTCTGCCCGAAAGACTGTATATTGTTTCGAAAGGAGAACAAATCACTTACAGAATGCCCAAAGTGTGGTGCTTCTCGATACAAGAAAGATAAATCCAATCCTACGAAAGTTGTATGGTACTTTCCAATCATTCCAAGGTTTAGGCGTTTATATGGAAGTGAAGAAACTGCAAGACAATTGTCGTGGTATGCAGATAAAAGAAATAAAGATGGGTTATTATGTCATCCGGCCGACTCTCCTCAATGGAAGAAAATTGATCATGAGTATCCTGAATTTGGAAAAGAGCCGAGAAACCTTCGTCTTGCGTTATCTACAGATGGAGTGAATCCTTTTGGTTTTCAAACCAGCACTCATAGTACATGGCCTGTTATGTTGCTAAATTATAACTTGCCACCCTGGTTATGCATGAAGCGAAAATTAATCATGTTATCTATGCTTATATCAGGACCAAAACAACCAGGTAACGATATTGATGTTTATCTGACTCCTTTGATCGAGGATTTGAAGTTATTGTGGGACTCAGGTGTAATGTTGTATGATGCTTATAAAAGTGAATACTTCACGTTGAGAGCGATGTTGTATGGGACAATAAATGATTTCCCTGCTTATGGAAATTTGTCAGGCTATAGCATTAAAGGAACTCAAGGGTGTCCCGTGTGCGAAGAAGATACAGAATCAATTAGGTTGAAACATTCATTGAAATCTGTGTTTCTAGGACATCGTAGATTTCTACCTCGTCGGCATAAGTACCGATCTTGGACGACATCATTCAATGGAAGTTCAGAAAAACGCACAACACCGTCTCCACTAACAGGTGATCAGCTGTTTGAGAAAGTAAAAGATATGAACACTGTTTTTGGTAAACCATTTTCGAAAAACCTTACGAAAATCGGTTGGAAAAAGAGATCAGTTTTTTTTGAATTACCATACTGGAATTGTTTGTACGTCAGACATTTTCTTGATGTGATGCATGTGGAAAAAATGTATGTGATAGTGTTATTGGAACGTTGCTAAATGCCCCTGGAAAAACAAAAGATGGAATTAAGGCAAGGTTGGACATGGTTGACATGGGAATACGAGAAGAGTTGGCTCCCGTGAAAGGTGAAAATCGAATGTTTCTTCCTCCTGCTGCTTATACTCTTTCTAGGGCAGAGAGATATCAGTTTTGCAACTTCTTTAATGATGTAAAGGTTCCAGAGGGGTACTCATCAAATATCAAGAACATTGTGTCAATGAATGATTTGAAGTTAAAAGGTTTGAAATCACATGATTGCCATGTTTTGATGCAAGATCTAATTCCTATAGCTTTACGTTGCATTTTACCCAAGAATGTTCATCATACGTTAACCAAACTTTGTTTCTTTTTTAAAGCTATATGTAGCAAAGTTTTAGACCCGGGGAAATTGCCATCTATGGAAAAAGAAATTGTCATCATATTATGTGAATTAGAAATGTTCTTCCCACCAACATTCTTTGATATGATGGTTCATTTGATGATTCACTTGGTGAGAGAGATTCGACTTTGTGGTCCTGTGCACTATAGATGGATGTATCCTGTTGAACAGTATATGAAGATTTTGAAAGGATATGTCAAAAATCCAAGTCGGCCAGAGGGTTGTATAGTGGAGCGATATATTGTTGAGGAAGCCATTGAATTTTGTATTGAATACCTATCTGATGTGGAAAGCATTGGTCTCCCGAAATCTCGTCACACTGGACGCATTGAGGGTGGGGGAATTTCTGGAAGAGAAGTTGTAACAATCAGTATTACAGATCGGGAGGAGGCTCATCTTTATGTTTTGCATAACAGTTGGGAGGTTGCTCCATATATTGAAACTCACAAAGAAATTCTTAGGCATTTGAATCCATCGAGGGCTGAAAAATGGTTAGCAGATACACATAATCACCAGTTTATAGGATGGTTTCAGGACCATATTTTTAAGCAGTTGGATGAAAATCCGAATTCAATTTCAGAACGACTTCGATGGCTAGCCGCTGGACCAAGTGTGTATGTATTATCTTACAGTGGGTATGTAATTAATGGTTATACATTCTATACGGATGAACATGATGAAGAGAGTACCATGCAAAATAGTGGAGTTACACTAGTGGCTGAAGCGATGCATGTTTCTGGTAGTAAGGATAGAAATCCAATTTATGCAAATATGTCATACTTTGGCATTATCAAACTAATATGGGAGTTGGATTATACGACATTTCAATTGCCGATTTTTCAATGCAAATGGATTGATAACAATAGTGGTGTTAAAATAGATGAATGAGGATTTGTGAAAGTTGATTTTAGTAAAGAAGGGTACAAAGACGAACAGTTTATAATGGTATCACAAGCGGTACAAGTTTTTTATGTTCCAGATCCCGCAAACCGAAAGTGGTCGATTGTTCTGTTATCGTCCAAAACTATTGAGGGTTCCGATGAAAATTCAGTTGAGGACGATCCTTTTAGTGGTACGTCACAATCAATTCGGAGCGGTCTCAATGCAGATGATGTTTTGTATGTTAGAGGAGACCACAATGAAGGTATTTGGATTGTCGATAGAGGTGTCAAATCTCTTCAACCTTTGAAAAAAAGAAAGAGAGTTCAGTAAACATGTTATATTTTGTTTGTAATATAGATCTTGTTATCTCATGTTATTATCTTATCATTACAGAATTTATGTAATTTGAATGAACTGTTCAACCACTTTTGCAGATAATGACTTCTGCACATTCTGGTGCTCCTAACCTTGAGACTGAATAAGTCTCTCAAGCAGCTGCTGCTGCGGCTGCTGCTGCTCCTGCAGCTCATGCTGCTGCTACTGTAGCTCCTGATGCGGCTCCTGCTGCTCCTACTGTTGTGGCTCCTACTCCTCCTCCTGCTGTGGCTCCTGGTGCTCCTACTGCTCCTGCTGCTGCTCTTACTGCTGCGGCTCCTGGTGCTCCTACTGCTCCTGCTGCTGCTCTTGCTGTTGCGGCTCCTTCTCTTAGTGTTGAGGTCCAACAACCATCAGCACATGTCGTTGATATCATAGTAGATGAACATATAGATGATGTTGATATCGATGAAATGGTCGGGAATGAAGGACCGACGTCGCAGAAATCACAGGTGCGTCGTAGTTTGACAGTGTTAGCCAAAATTCTTAAGGCGAAAAGCAAAGGCATCAAATTTGAAGTCGGATGGAATGCACGAGGCCAACATGTGAATCCCAACAAGGCTATGTTTAGTAGTTACATTGGAGTTGTCACTCGGCAACGCGTGCTGATTGACATAGATTCATGGCACCATGTTGTGTCCGGGTTGAAGGCTGTGATCTGGGAAGAAATTACGGTAACATTATGAATTTATTTCTTTAATTAACTAGCAAATAAAATGATGAAACAGTGTCTTACTCTTCTCAATCTCTTGCAGAGTACATTTATAGTAGATGACTCACACAAGGATTATGTACTAAGGCTTGCACGAAAGATTCATCGAGGTTTTCGTACTATTTTAACAAGATATCACCTGAAAGATTCTAAAGGTAAAATAAACCCGCACCCACCCATTGTCTATGCGCACCTGATATCCCAAGAAGCATGGGATGCATTTATTGGCCGTCGTGGGGATGAGAAGTTTCAGGTACATTGTGAGTGATAATACGTTGTTTGAGGATACCTGTATTCATCACTTTGATTGTCAATATTTCATTTATGAAACAGAAACTCTGTACTGAAAATAAGGAACGTGCATCAAATCCAACATACCCCTATCGTAAAGCAAGGATGGGGTACGCTTCATTAGAAAAGAAAATGGTACGTATTGTAAATTTACAGTAATATTGTTAGGTGCCAATAAACAACATCATAATTATCTTTCTATGTTTATATGTAGATTGATGAATCTAAAACCAAATGCACTTCTATCCCACGTCATGTGCTATGGAAGGAGGCACGTGTGAACAAAGAAGGGAAGTTAATAGATGAGAACACACAAAAAGTGTGGGAAATATGTGTAAGTATGACACGATGATAAAAAGATTTGTTTAAAATTGCTATTACATAAAAATAATTAGTTTTTTTCCTATATCTGACAGTCACAGGAATCAGCTACTCCTGTAGCTGATACAGACCTATTATCGGCGGCTTTGAAGTAGCCAGAAAAATACGGTTGTGTCAGAGGTGCAGGGTTTGGGGTGACACCCCGAGTATATTTTGAGAAGAAGAAAAAAATGGATGATACAGAGAAAAAATTGGAACAAATGAGCAAAAAAATAGCAACCCTTGAAGAACAATTGCAATGGCAGGGAGAGTTGCTAGCAACTTTTATGGGTGGGAAGCAAAGGGAGGACACAACTCAGGAACAACCACCGCATGAACATCCTGCCCCACCCCCCACCAGCTTTGAGGCGAGCCATTCACCTAAAAAAATGTCTTAGCCGTGGTAATCAATATTCTAATAACGGTTCCCATGAAATATGAATCAGACAAACACTGATAATTTATCTGTACTGATCTTCTACAGGGTGATAATGATTTTGATTTATATCTGTCAACACCCACCTATCACCTTGTAGCGAGGGCTACAGTGTTCAATATCCCAGATGCCACACTGCATAATAGACCACTTTCAAAAGATCATCTGAAAGTGACGATTACTGTAGCTCATGAGCCAAATGCAATGCTACCTATTCCACTTGATGACGATGATATTCATACGGTCGAAAAGGCTATTGGGACATTCATTGCATGGCCGGCACAACTTGTAAGAGTACATGCAGACAAAGAGGTATTTATTTCCTTTTATTTTCAAGCTAAACCCTTAACAATTAATGAAAAGAGTGTCTGAATCAATGATTGTTGTTATAGACGGAGAAAGGAAAGGGGGTGACTAACATCGGCTCGAAACCATCTAAAGGATCGACCAATCGATCCCAAGGAGCTACTGAAAGCACAATAACACCACCTGTTCTCTTTACACATTTACTAGCATTTAAGACTCATGTGGATACGAAGCTAAAAGATGGTAATAGTCATATAGTGATTTTCGAAGATAATATATACGGAGAGGAAAGTCAAGATTTCGTTGTTGCTGAAAATGTAAATGAAATCCTTGAAAACGGTTGGTTAGGCGTCACTGTTGTAAATGTATATATGAGGTATGTTTCCATGAATTGATTTTCTAAAAGCGGATCTAATGTGCAAATTATGACTAAATGCATTTTATATTGTTGACAGACGCATTTATGAAAAACAGTTGAAGGGATTTTCTCATGAGCCAAGATTTGGACTGGTTAGTCCTCATATCACATCAACACACCAAAAAAAAATAGAGTCATCAAAAAGGGATGCAATAGTGAAGGACTTGCTGAAAACATTTGAACGCAAGATTACAGATGACAGACTTTTCCTAATACCAACCATGCAGGGGTAATACTCTACGATTAAAGCATATCAATTATATTTTCACTTTTTTTATTACTTATTCCTTTTTGTGTTTTTAGGCAACATTGGTTGCTAATTGCGGTGAACTTGGATACTCCGAAGATTTATTTTCTGGATTCAAATCTAGGATATCCATCAAACCGACCATACATGATGGAGTTTGTGAATCTGTAAGACACTACATCTTACGTTTTAGGTATAAACATCAAGTAATATAATTTTTATTATCTTTTACTAAGGATTCTATTATGATAGGGCTGTGTGTCAATATCGTCTAAAAAAAGGAATGAGGACAGGGGTTAAGCATAGGGAGGCGAGCAAGTACTACGTCTGGACAAATATCAGGGTATATATAATAAAATTTCACTATCCAAACACATCTCAACACAAGTTATTTATTCTCCTAATGATCAATTTTTTTGCAGTGTCCAAAACAAACAAACGATAATGATTGCGGTTATTATGTTTGTAAATTTATGAAAGAGATCATTTTTCATCAGCAAACTAGCATCCCTAAAGAGGTATTTTCAAAAACAATTACTAGTTCGTTTAAGTTATTTATTAATTCTTTATTTTTTTATTTTGCAATACTACTATGACTGCCGAAAAGCCTCATACTCACAAGACGATATAGATGTGTTCATAAACGAGTGGGCCGCATACCTGATGACAGATTGTACACAAATACAATGAAGATCTGACTTGGGGACATGTACAATTGGTGGTCATTTTTGAGAGGGGTTAAGGGGATCAGAAGATGAAATATTGTTGTATGTAAATGTTCGTAGCAAAATTGTAATTGTTATTAAATAAAAAATTCTTTCTTCAATGAGTCATTTTTCCATTTTAACAGATGATATGCACCAGCAACATGCAAGAATGTTGAACCACTAAAATGGTCGCTCTCTTGTTTAAAATGGACACCACTTTAATTGAAAACAACAACTGACCTACGGAAATCCGACCAAACGGATCTGGATTGCCTTCATCCTTTAGGAGAACGATCCACGGGTCCTTGGTGACGTGTACGAGTCAACTCCGCCTCAATCCGAGGCACGGTGTGACCGCTACCACCCAAAGGGTCGCTCTCTTGTTTAAAATGGACACCACTTTAATTGAAAACAACAACTGACCTACGGAAATCCGACCAGACGCATCCGGATTGCCTTCATCCTTTAGGAGAACGATCCACAGGTCCTTGGTGACATGTACGAGTCAACTCCGCCTCAATCCGAGGCACGGTGTGACCGCTACCACCCAAAGGGTCGCTCTCTTGTTTAAAATGGACACCACTTTAATTGGAAACAACAAATGACCTACGTAAATCCGACCGGACGCATCCGGATTGCCTTCATTCTTTAGGAGAACGATCCACAGGTCCTTGGTGACGTGTACGAGTCAACCCTGCCTCAATCCGAGGCACGGTGTGACCGCTACCACCCAAAGAGTCGCTCTCTTGTTTAAAATGGACACCACTTTAATTGGAAACAACAACTGACCTACGTAAATCTGACCAGACGCATCCGGATTGCCTTCATCCTTTAGGAGAAGGATCCACGGGTCCTTGGTGACATGTACGAGTCAACCCCGCCTCAATCCGAGGCACGGTGTGACCGCTACCACCCAAAGGGTCGCTCTCTTGTTTAAAATGGACACCACTTTAATTGGAAACAACAACTGACCTACGTAAATCTGACCAGTCGCATCCGGATTGCCTTCATCCTTTAGGAGAAGGATCCACGGGTCCTTGGTGATGTGTACGAGTAACATGCAAGAATGATGGACCACATTTCTTTGGCCTTTGGACAAAAAAACCAGTAAAATCTCCAAAATACCTTCATATCATGCATGAACCAGTAAAATCTCCAAAATACCTTCATATCATGCAGTTCTGAAAAGAGTCACTATTTAAAAGAAAGTCACAAATTTAGATACATCTCGAGATGGTCAGTTTAAAGAAATTTTGAGGGACACTACTAAAGACATTCTCAGATATGCACACATCCCCCACTTTTAGATCGTTGTCTACTACAATGATCTTCCAAACAAGATATGCATTAGAACGCTCATGATACATAGAGAAATTCACTGGCCACCTTCGAGAATGATCTAAAGCACAAACCATGACAGCATTATGTTTTTAACTTTAGCACCTCAATTGAGAATGTGACACCTTTCAGGACTTGGCGCCATTGTATGTCGTTTCGTCCACTGAATGGGTCTATCCTTTTATTTAATTTTTTTAACTTCAGTCAAATATTCTAGAAAGATGTCGCGGCAGATCCTTCACCATTTTGTTTTTCTGAACATCTCATTACATTGTTAAAAAAAGCAGGGTGTCTTGCATGGCCAATACGTTCCTGTATTGAAGATGATGCACTCCCATTTATTCTAACCCACAAAACCACCCCACGGCGCGGCAGTCATCGGCAGGTGCCTGGGTTCCTCCCCGCCTTCCAGAAAAATATGAGTCCCTGTTTTCTCATGCGGGGTGGTTTTGTGGGTTCGAATAAATGGGAGTGCATCATCTTCAATACAGGAATGTATTGCCCATGCAAGACACTCTGCTTTTTTTTAACAATGTAATGAGATGTTCAGCAAAACAAAATGGTGAAGGATCTGCCGTTACATCTTTCTAGAATATTTGACTGAAGTTAAAAAAATTAAATAAAAGGATAGACCCATTCAGTGGACGAAACGACATACAATGGCGCCAAGTCCTGAAAGGTGTCACATTCTCAATTGAGGTGCTGAAGTTAAAAACATAATGCTGTCATGGTTTGTGCTTCAGATCATTCTCGAAGGTGGCCAGTGAATTTCTCTATGTATCATGAGCATTCTAATGCATATCTTGTTTGGAAGATCATTGTAGTAGACAACGATCTAAAAGTGGGGGATGTGTGCATATCTGAGCATGTCTTTAGTAGTGTCCCTCAAAATGTCTTTAAACTGACCATCTTGAGATGTATCTAAACTTGTGACTTTCTTTTAAATAGTGACTCTTTTCAGAACTGCGGGAGTTAACATTTCTCCAACATATTCACACACAAAATCACCCTTCGACATATCCTACAATGTCTTCAGACCCCACCCTTTCCCCTCGGCTGTCAAAAAAACCTAAAAGACAATGGCTAGCAATGATCATTCCAAAATGCATTTAAACTGAAACCTTCCAGAAAAAAATAGAGTACAATACCTGCAAGTTGTAACTTAGGTCGCTTTGCACAAGCCGATTTCCACATTGTTTGTAGCAACCACATTTGCTCCAACACTCTAATGATCTTCATTGCTTTATGACTTTTATACTCTTCCAGAAACCCTTCTCTAAGAAGGTCAACTATCGTGTATGCATACTCACCTTAAAATGTGACGTGTACGAGTCAACCCCGCCTCAATCTGAGGCCTGTTGTGGCTGACACAACTCCAAGTGCCTCTGTTTTGTTCAAAATGGACTTATTTTTAAGTGAGAAATCAACAACTGACATACGGGAAACCGACCAAACGCCTTCGGATTGTGTTGAAACTTTAGGACAACGATTCATGGGTTATATGTGACGTGTACGACTCAACCCCGCCTCAATCCGAGACGCGGTGTGATCGGTATCACTCCAAGTGTATGTATTTAGTTTAAAATGGACAATATTTTACGTACATACGCCAAACTGATCTAATGGCTTCTGATTGCATTTATACTTTTTCACAATGATCAATGACTCATGTGTGAAGTGTATGATTCAACACCGCATCAATCCGAGGCCCGGTGTGGCCGACACCACTCACAGTGTCACTGTTTTGTTAAAAATGGACTTAATTTTAAGTGAAATCAACAACTAACATACGGCAAACCGACCAAACACATTGGGATTCTATTGAAACTTAAGGAAAACTATCCATGGGTCAAATGTGACGTGTAAGATTCAACCCCGCCTCAATCAGAGGCGCGGTGTGACCAGTATCACTCCAAGTGTATGTATTTAGTTTAAAATGGACAATATTTTACGTACATACGCCAAACCGATCTAACGGCTTCTGATTGCGTTGATACTTTTTCACAACAATCAATGACTCATGTGTGACGTGTAAGATTCAACACCGCATCAATCTGAGGCCCGGTGTGGCCGACACCACTCACAGTGTCACTGTTTTGTTAAAAATGGACTTAATTTTAAGTGAAATCAACAACTGACATACGACAAACCGACCAAACGCATTGGGATTCTATTGAAACTTAAGGACAATGATCCATGGGTCAAATGTGACGTGTACGAGTCAACCCCGCCTCAATCAGAGGCGCGGTGTGACCGGTATCACTCCAAGTGTATGTATTTAGTTTAAAATGGACAATATTTTACGTACATACGCCAAACCGATCTAACGACTTCTGATTGCGTTGATAATTTTTCACAATGATCAATGACTCATGTGTGACGTGTACGATTCAACACCGCATCAATCCGAGGCCCGGTGTGGCCGACACCACTCACAGTGCCTCTCTTTTGTTCAAAATGGACTTATTTTTAAGTGAAATCAACAACTGACATGCGGCAAACCGACCAAACACATTTGGATTCTGTTGAAACTTAAGGGCAATGATCCATGGGTCAAATTTGACGTGTAAGAGTCAACCCCGACTCAATCCGAGGCCCGGTGTGGCCGACACCACTCAAAGTGCCTCTATTTTGTTCAAAATGGATTTATTTTTAAGTGAAATCAACAACTGACATACGGGAAACCGACCAAACGCCTTAGGATTGTGTTAACACTTTAGTACAATGATCCATGGGTCATATGTGACGTGTACGAGTCAAACCTGGGGTGGATTACATGGCTTTCCTACATGGAATATATCCCACTACACGTCTTTAATGAGCCAGCTACGCAGTTTATCCCTTGTACAGATACACAGGAAGAATCACACGAGATCGACGTCATGTACTAACATAGGGCAAGGGTGCATAAGAGGACACAAGATCAAAGGGTAACACGTATATGTTTTTTAACATGCCATGTAATTTCCTATTGATATGACATGTATATTCACACAGGCAGCTGAACATTGGAGTTACCCAGGGTAAAGCGACAAGGCATGTGACCCTTTAAATGACACATAATTTTATGTACCATGATTGATCTCTTTGAACACTATATCAAGGACATATTTCATTAGGGTTGGCTCCCATGATCCTTCCTAGGATGGTTTTGGTATCTTTTCCGACTTACGGTAGTACGATCGCTTCAGCAGGACGTCCTAGACATAGTTGGAGTCTCTCTGAAAGTCCTGGAGTGAGATCATATATCTATTTTTGAGGTCCAGGTAGAGTCATGTATCAACGCAACCAATCCTACCAGACATCGATCCAATATATAGAATGTTAATCTTGATGTCTCATTACAGTCCCCCAATTTATGATATGTTACCTTTTTTGTATTAATATACATAATTACTAAGGGTGATGGTTGGGAGAGTTAGGATATCCTTTTTATGTATTGCAGAATGATTCAAGGAGCACGGGCTCTACATGATTTGTCAAAACCAAGTGGCAATCCAAGGAGAAACAATGCATAGTGGAATGTTCTAGTATTTATCTTCTGAGTTGTGTAGGAATATTTTGTGATACTATGTAATGAGGTAGTTTTGGTTTCTGGGTAGATGGTATCTAACTCATGGTAAGAACACTGTTTGGTTGGGTTGTGATCGTTTGATGACATGCTTGTGGTTGATATACTGGTTTTTGTGCAGGTCTGTGGTTGATATACTGGTTTTTGTGCAGGTCTGCTCGGCTGGTTGTACTAGTGAAGGTTTTTTATTAGCAGCAGGCAGGGATTTAACAGTGCTTTTTTAGCGCTGTTAAAGGCGACATTTAACAGCGCTAAAAAATCACTGTTAAAGGAGATATTTAACAACGCTAAAAAAGCACTGTTAAAGGCAACATATAACAGCGCTTTTTTAGCGCTGTTAAAGGTTTCCTTTAACAGCGCTTTTTTAGCGCCATTAAAGGTGACATTTAACAGCGCTTTTTTAGCGCTGTTAAAGGTGACATTTAACAGCGCTAAAAAAGCGTTGTTAAAGGACCCCCCCCCCCCCCTTATCAGCACTGAGCTTTACAGCGCTTTTCTAGCGCTGTTAAAGCCCGATTTTAGCGCTGTTATTGCCCGTTTTTGTAGTAGTGTTATCACTTACTTGTAATATAATAAATATATTATGTGATAAAAGTGATCCACTAACTTGACTTTTCATTCTTGTAAATATTAAATGAACCTTGAATAATAATATACATTCAAATAATATTTCTCATGTATTTACTCAAACACTTATAAATACTTTTAATAAATAAATTCATACCAATTATTATTTACTTGAATAATAATGAATTTATTTATTTATCAGTGATCGATAAAACTTGGAAAACTCTCAGACCTCATGGTGGGACCCACCATGTCCTATATACCTATTCACTAGAATGTGACAAATTCTTGAATACATTATTGTGTGTGACCCTCTAGACCTTTGTCTCGATAGAAGTGAATAGTATTCGTAGACCAGAAGAGGAGTCTAGCAACCCATAAAATCTCATAAATAGATAAGGAAAAGTTATAGCAATGACTACCAACCTACGAACAAGCACTATGTAATATAAAATCTTTATCTTTAGATATCTCATAAAGCAGGACAAACACTTTTGTCATTGTCATTTCTCACTTTATTATTTTCTGATCTATTTGGACGGATTTACCTTTGACTATCATGGATATGGATTTATTAAGATACTATCATACTGATCAACCAGGGCTGAGATATGAATTCCTCAACTCGGAAGCGAAAAATTCTATCTTGACCATTCAACCAATGTCATACCACCAATGATGCACCTAACACAAGCTACCTCACCACGACTTCCTTGTCATGGTTTTTTTCTTGCATCAAAGTATGCGGTCAAATGGCACACATTGGTAATGTTCTCAAGTCAGGAGACCAATATACATGTCTATAGATAGGAATAACCAACAACACCCAAAACACGAGGTGTTCCTATTGGTGAGTTTTTCCTCGTGATCTCACCTACCCGAGATCACCAAGTGCAAACCTTGTGAGATGAAGTCGCAATGCTTATGAACCCCCAACACCTGATAGTCAGACATCAACTGTGTCTTGTCAGTGTGATGTATCTAGACCATAGGACATATGTTTAAGATTAATTCCATAATATCTAGAGGTTCTCATTATATCTTGAGATCTCCTATAAACTTTTGAAAATACAAATAATCTATGGACATTACCATTAAACAGTAGGCACAAAAATGTCTACACTATAATGGTAAGTTTAAATTGTGTATATCTCACTATATACATAAAATGTTAATCAAAAAGTACTCATAATTTTGGGTCTAGGGAACCCAATTTTACACCATTAGGGATAGGTTGGACATGATTGACATGGGAATACAGAAAGATTTGGTGCTATTGAAGGGTGAAAACCACCTTTCCTTCCCCTAGTTGCTTACACTCTTTCTAGGTAGGAGAGATATCAGTTTTACAACTTCTTGAATGATGTAAAGGTTCTAGAGGGGTATTCATAAAATATTAATAATATTGTTTCAATGACTAATTTAAAGTTAAAGGGTCTGAAATCACATGACTGTCATGCCAATTAGCATGTACCCAAGTGGTATAGGCTCCTGCCTGGCATCCAAAAGACCCAGGATCAAATTCGGGCAGGGAAAAATTTCCTGGTACTGTAGCAGTGATATAGCAGGGGGCACTATAGCAATACTGTAGCAGCGACGACTGTAGCGGTGGAGGCCCTGTAGTTGGTCCTGTAGCGGTGATGTTATTGTAGCGACGATGGTATTGTAGCGGCGGTGGTACTATAGCAGCGTGAGTACTGTAGCAGTACTGTTCACTGAGGGGTCCTTTGGACCAAAATGGGATTTCAAGACTTGTATTCATGCCACTTGGCCTTGGGTCTTCGGGCTATGTAATGGGTCTCCCTCTACCCAGTCTTAAATAGGTCTTTGGTTTAAATAATAAATTGAGGCTTCGACCCCAACCTTTTGAAAAAAAATCACATGACAGTCATGTTTTGATGAAAGATCTAATGTTTTTAGCTTTATATTGAATTTTTCTTAATAATTTATGTCATGAATTAACCAACTCCTATTTCTTTTTCAAAGCTATGTGCAGCAAAGTTATAAAACTGATGAAATTTTCAACTATGAAAAATGAAATTGTCATTATATTATGTGAATTATAAACTTTCTTCCCACCGGAATTATTTGATATGATGGTTCACTTCATAGTTCACTTAGTAAGAGATATTAGAATATGTGGTCTTATGCATTATAGATATAAGTACCCCATTGAATAGTATATGAAAATTTTTAAAGGGTGGGTCAAAAATAAAAGTTGTTCGGAAGGTTGTATTACAAAGTGATATATTGTTGAGGAAGTTGTTGAATTCTCTACCGATTAACTATCTAGTGTGGAAAGTATTTGTCTACTAAAATATTTCCACATAGGTCAGATTGTGTGTGAAGGAATTTCTGGAATAGATGTTGTCACAGTCACTATTACAGATCGGCACTTTTACGTTTAGTATAACAATTTAGATGTTTTCCTGTATGTTTAAACCCATAAATAGATTCTTATTCATTTTAATCCATAAAGGGATGAAATATTGATATAAAATATACATAATAAATAGTTTATATGATGGTTTTGAGACCATATTTTTAAGGATTCAGTTGAAAATATGGATTCAATTTCAGAACGACTTCGATGGCTAGATAGAGGAATAAGTGTGCATGTATTATCTTATAATGGTTATGTAATTAATGGTTATACATTCTATATAAATGAACATTGTGAATGTAGTACCATGAAAAATAGTGAACTTACACTTATTGTTGAAGTGATGCATGTATCATGTACCAAGGACATAAATCTAAGTTATGCGAATAGTTCATACTTTGACATCATCAAACAAATATAAAGTTAGATTAGAAAAAATTCAAAGTGACAATTTTTTAATGCAAGTGGGTTGATAATAGGAGTGATGTTAAAATAGATGAATTGGGATTCATGAAAGTATATTTCAGTATGGAAGCATACGAAGACGAACAGTTTATAATAGAATCTAAGGTAATACAAATATTTAATGTTTTAGATCCCACAAACCGAAAGTGGTTAATTGTTCTATTATTGACCAAAACTATTGAAGGGTTTTATAAAAAGTAAACTAATGAAAACCCTTTCATTAAGAAGTAGTAATCATTTCATTGTGATCCCAATGTAGACGGGGTCTTGTATGTCATAGGAGGCCACAATAAAGGGATTTGGATACTCGGTAGAGGGGTCAAATCCCTTCAACCTTTAAAAAGAGAGTTTAATAATCAGGTTATATTTTTTTGTAATATACATTGTGTTACATCAAATTATTATCTATTCACTACTACATTTGTGTAATATAAATTAAATGTTCAACCACTTCTGTATGTAATGACTTCTACATTGGACAATGTTCCCAATCCTGAGGAACAACAGGTTTTGCCACCTGTTGGTGGTCCCAATGTAGAGGAACGACAACCTTATACACATATTGATGCTACCAATCCAGATGAACAAAATATTGATAACGTTGAACCCAAGGAAATGGTAGATGGTGAACAACCGGTGTCCCGTAAAAAAAAATAGGAGTAATGTAGCGTGATGGTGTTAGCAAAATTATTAAGGCAAGAAGAAAATACATCAAATTCAAGGTTAGATGGAATGCATGCAGCCAGAATGTTAACCCTGACAAGGTCATGTTTAGTAGTTGCATTGGGATCACCACTCGACAATTCTTGTCGATTGATATAGATTCATAGCATAATGTTGTGTCCGCTCTTAAGACACTTATTTGGGAAGATTGTGGTAACTTTATAAGATACTTTCTTTCTTTTACTAAAAAGTAAAATAATGAAACATTTAATTTCTCTTCATTGTCCCTTATAGAGTAAATTTATAGTAGATGAATCCCAAATGAAATTTGTATTAATGCTTTCTAGAAAGGCTCGCAGAGGCTTCCACGCAATTCTTATGAAGTTTCATCTCAAAGATGCTGAAGAGAAAATAAACTCGTACTCACTGCAGATGTATGCAAACCCGATAAGCCAAGAAGCATGGGATATGTTTATTGGTCATTGTGAGGAGAGGTCTTTTTAGGTACATTGTGAATGGTGATACATTGTTTGACAATACGTGTATTAATAACATTGATTAAGAATTATTAATTTATGAAACAACAATTAAGTGATGAAAATAGGAAATGGGAAAGAAAACCAACGTACCACTACCATAAAGAAAGGATGGTGTTGGGCAAAAATCCCTCAAGGTATCATTGAAGCATTTTTGAGGTGATTGTGTTTGTTGACAAAGTGGACATATGAGTAGTGATTGTTGACAAAGCAAAACAATGACATACAAATTTGTTGACAAAGAGGATTTCATGGTGGAATGTCGAGTTCAAGAGATGAGGTCAACGATCCATTTTGATTCAAGAACGTCGATAAAAGGAATTGATGATCTGGAGGCGGTAAAAAAGAACAGATACAAGGTGGCGTCGTTTTCCAGTGTTTGCCAAATTTTTGGGCCTGAAAATCGGCAAATGAAGAAAAGTGTTTTTGGCAAAGGGACTTGCGCGCCGCAGACTTGTAGAATAGGAAACTTGTGCGCCATATGTTTTTCAAGATCAGAAGATCAAAATATGGCAAAGGAAATAGGTTCGCGCAAGTTTGGGAGTTGGTCGCCAAGTGTCTAAAAGGAGAGAAGACTTGCGCGCCGAGATTGGGTCGCGCAGGTGACTTGCGCGCCGTTGCGCAGGGTGGTCAATTTGCCTATAAATACTAGACCACCCCTCCTCATTTTTAACCGGAGTTCAACTCTTTGAGAAATCAGAGCTCCCGTCGCGCAGGTGTGGTGGTCGCGCAAGTGGTGTGTGTGGTCGCGCAGGTGGGACTTGCGCGCCAGAGGTTGAAGTTGTGCGCCGGTGTTAGAAGTTGCGCGCCGGTTGGCAGTTGCGCGCCAATATTGGTTTGGGCGTAAAAGGGATAGAGTCGCGCAAGTTTGGAGTTGAGGAAACTTGAGTCGCGCAAGTGTCTGAGGAGGACTTGCGCTCCCGTTGTGACTTGCGCGCCGATACTTGCGCGCCGAGATTGACTTGCGCGCCAAGTAAGGTTTTATTCCAGCGGTGCTTCTCAGACTGCGTGGAAGCTGGTACATTTCCTGATACCTTCGGTGCAAAGAGATATTCATCTACGGGTGAAATTTTTACTTCAACAGAGCATCTACATACAGAGAAAGATGCATTCATTCATGCAAATGAAGAGACCTACAAGTCTATAAACTGTGAGTGAATCCCTTCTGGAGCAGTGAGCTTAGGAAGAGGAAGAAGGTGATCCTCTCCACCGGCAGTGAGCCAGAGAGAGAGAAATAGGGAGTGACCCTTGGGAAAGCAGTGAGCTGACCCTAAACATTGTATAGGCAGTGAGCCTGGGCATAGAAGTGATCTAGCCCGAACATTGTAATCCACAGCTAGTGAAGTCTAGTAGAATTTGATACGAACCGGCAACTTGTCGGCGTATGCTCCTTGGATGTAGCCCTTAGCGGTGAACCAAGTAAAAATCTCTGTGTCTGCCTGCTTACTTCCATGCATTGCATTCAAAGCATCATCATCAGGTAAAGGAGACAAGTGATCACAGTAACTACACAAATGCAAACAAAGTGACCCTTGTAACAAAGAGGTCAAGATCCAGTGGGGCATAAAGAACTTTGAAAAAGAATATCCATACCCTGATTCACCCCCCCTCTCAGGGTATATATGCCCCTATTGGCCCTAACAATTGGTATCAGAGCCAAGTTTCTTTTATCATATTTGTTTGCTTCGACTTGGTGTAGTCGATCTGTGTGGTTGAAGATTCGGTTTTCTCTTATCACAATCTGCCATGGGAAAAGGAAAAGCATCAAAGAAGAATCAGAAGTCTGGTAATTTCCCTCAGTGTGGAAGTGTTTTTGGAAAAAGTATGATTCAACTAAAAGAATCAAACAGCTTATTGAAGGATGGTCTTGATGAATCAGATAGGGAAAAGATTGATTCACTCAATCATGATGCTGAAACAGAAGAAGAAATTTAAGGAAGAATAGATATGCGAGCTGAGTTGGAGGCTGCTCTTGAGGAGATAGATGTTTGGAGAGAAAAAATAAAGAAATCCAACAAAGTTGTTCACGATTCCAAACTCTATATGCAGCAGCAGGAAGAAGAGAAGTCTGAGTTGATGGAAGAAATTGAGAAACTCAAGTTATCAACACGAGAGAACTCAGAATCGGTTAGTGAGTATAAGATTAAGATTGAAGAACAGAAAAGGGAGATCGATGGCTTGAATAGAAAAGTGAAATATCAATTCAAAAGCATCGAAGAACCTAATATTCCAAGTGACGTTGGAAACACTGAAGAAGCCAAATCTAAAGATATCTGGATCAAGGGATTGGAGATTGAGGTCAACAAGCTAAAAGGCTTAAATCAAAGGCTTATTGATATAGTTACTGACCTAACAGAGAAGAATGATTCACATGCTGAAGAGCTGCAGAAGATGGCTAGAATGAAAGGAAAACAAAAGGCTGGTGATTATGAAGAGAGTCAAAAGTCAGATGAAGCACAGAATCTTAAAGCCAGAAATAATGATCTAGCAGCACAGTTGTCTGCAGAAGTTCAGATGAATCAAAGGCTACAACAAGAGAATGCATGTTTCTCTGACTCTGTCGCTCAAAAAAATTGAAGGTAAAGGAGAAAAATGACATGGTTGATAAGCTGACACGTGAATTGGAAGATGAGATGAGAAGAGGGAAGCTTCTCAAGAGAGAACTTGATGTCCAACTTGAATCAAGGGAGACAGAGATTCAAAATTTGGAAGAAGAGCTAGAATCAGTTAAGAAAGAATTAGAGATTTCCAATGATAGAGGAAATCCTAAAATGAAGGATGCCTTGCATTTACTATTTGATCATCCTTCGACAAGTGATGATAAAATGAAGATCAGATATGCTGTTTCGGAAGAGAAACAACAGAATATTTTCTCAGCTTAAAGACCGGCAAGTTTTGTAAAAGCTGGTATTGGATTTGATGAATCACCTCCCATGCATGATAAGAAGAGAGCCGTGAACAACTCCAGAAATGGAGAAAATCATGTTGGTGCGAGAGATATGCCTAAGAGGATAGCTACAGGAAGAATTGATGACATGCGCTATTTCTGTGGGATTCAGGGCCACACGTCAAGCTTCTGTCTAGAGGCACAAGAATACATCTCAGGCTGTGAAAATAGAAACATTACTAGATCTGAGAAGAAGAAGCATCATGAGAAATCAGAGAAGAGAGTCTCTCCGAGGAAAACATTCATCAGATGCTATTTCTGTGGAAGAAAGGGACACAAAATGAGTATGTGTCAGGAAGCACAGGAGCCCAATATCAGAAGAGGATCTCAAGGTGCATCAACATCTCGACAGAGAAGTGATGAAATGAGATATTCCTTTAATGGGAAATGTTTTATATGTTCTTATTATGGGCATTTGGCAATACATTGCTACAAGAAGAAAGTAGGAAAGGGAAAGGAACATGAAAGGAGATTCCCGACACCAGTGGTGTATAATGAGAAATCGTACACTGGGAGACAAAGTGGAAAGTTGGAGAACAGGTTTAGAGCCTCAGGGGAATCACATGGAGCTGAACGAAAGGTGTATCAGTCACCATCTCTGTCACACTCACAACCGCTCTCTAAGAAAGAACATGACCATATCTGGAAGAAAAAGAGAGGAAACACTACAGCTGTGAGTAAGGAGAAAGTACATTTAGTGGAGGACCCACCACTAATGAAAAATAGGGTGGCGACTCATAAATCTGATAAAAGTCAGATAAACAAAGAATGCATTGAAAAATTTGCAAGTCGTGTGCCACAAGAAGCAGTGTAGAAAAGAGGAAGACCCTTGCAATGGTGGAAGAAGCAAAGGAAGACCGAAAGAAAAGAGATTCCTTCTCATAGAAATAATCATGGAAAATGGAATTTTGGTAGAACGTCAAAGACAGAAATGTGTACTAGTGGGTTTAAACCCCAAATGGTGAGAAAGGCTATGTCTACCGAATCTACATATCAGAGAAAGGCTCCAAATGTGGGAAAAGAATGCCTAGTCATATGGCCAGAACAGTTGAGGTAGGCTAGGCAACTAGAAGAAGCAAAGAAGGAGTGTGATGCTCTGCAAGAAAGAATCAATGGGTTGACCCATCCGGATCAACCACAATCCTCATCTTGAGGAGTTTGGAACCATCCCCTCTCCCTATGTATATAAATGCTATTAACTTATGATCTGTGTGTTTCAGGTTTTAGGGAGATACAATCCAAGGGGAAGTGGTATCTATGAATGCGAAGTGGATATGTGATATGCTCTACAGTTTCAATTGATTCAAATCAGGTACCAGAGTCGAAGAAGAAAGGAATCAATAGAGCACAATAGAATTTGATTGTGTTGTTAACTTTGTCTCTTGTTTCCTACACCGAGTTTCAACTCAGTAGGCTTAGAGATTTTGTTAATGGCTCATCTCTGAGTGGAAGATGAGAACAAATGATGCAGGAGGAAAAGACTAGTTATAGGTCTAAACTGTTGGGCCTAACTATGGGAAGAGTTGCAGAACATAGGGGGAGAATTCTATATCCTAATAAGATGAATGATCTCAATATGATATAAAGGATGGATTTTTATGATCATGAAGAATGATTTCTGGAAAAGCAGCAACACACAGGTTTTCATGATTATCTATTTTGTTCTAACAATGTGGTATCAGCTGACTGCTTTCAGGATACCAAGAATCTGCGAGAGAAAATCAAAGGTATGTCAACAAAAATATGAGAGAAGATGTTCAAGGAAATGACGTTAGTGAACAATAACACAGAGAAAAGTAGCTGAAAGAAATGAAGCCACTGAAAAATGAGTCAGTGAACAGTTTCCTGGAAAATGTGTTGAGAAAGAAAGCAACACAGAGGGAGAAGAAGTGGCTGATGCTGATTCAGAAGAAGACACTGATGATGAACAAGAAAGTGTCAAGTATGTGTCTACAAGGAAGCCAAAGAGTTGAGCTGAAACTGATAGATAGAATATCATTAGTGATCAGTGATCTCCAGCTCAGACAAGAAGAATGAAATCGCTGCAGCAGACATCATTACTATCACAGGTTGATCCGAAATATGTTGCAGATGCAGCTGAAGATGAAAACTGGGTTCAGGCTATGAATGAAGAGCTTGATTAGATTGAGAAGAACCAAACATGGGAGATTGTTTCGAGGCCATCAGACAAGAATGTCATCGGGACTAAATGGGTCTATCAAAACAAGATGAATGAAGATGGCACAGTGATTCGGAACAAAGCACGGCTAGTGTGCAAGGGATAATCCCAGATTGAGGGTTTAGATATTGATGAGATATTTTTACCAGTTGCAAGGCTAGAGACAATCAGATTATTCCTAGCCATTACAGTGCAAAGAAAGTTCAAAGTGTTCCAGATGGATGTCAAGACTGCATTTCTAAATGGGTTTCTGGAAGAAGAGGTGTACATTGAGCAGCCATATGGTTTTCTCATTCACGAGGATGAGAACAAAGTTTTCAGGGTGAAGAAGGCGTTATAATGGCGGAAACAAGCACCAAGAGCATGGTACTGAAGGCTATATCAGTATCTTAAGAAGATTGATTTTCAGTGTGGGGTTACACAAGGAAGGAATGACATTCATTTATCAATCCAAATATGCTAAGAAGGTTTGGAATGGATAATTCCAAGGAGATGAAGACTCATATTTCTACCCGGATGAAATCATCAAAATATGACAGTGGCATGGCAGTTAATCTCACTGAAAATAGGCAGATTATCAGCAGTTTGCTGTACATGACCGCACCAAAGCCTGATATTATTTTCGCCACATACCAAGCAGAGAGATATAAGAGTAATCCCAAAGAAAGACACATGATTATAGTGAAAAGAATACTTCGGTATATCAGGGGCACGGTGGATTTCGGTTTGACATATAATGACAAATCTCAGACAGAGTTATTGGGATATACTGATGTAGACTGGGCCGGATCAGTAGATGACAGAAAATCAACGTTAGGAGGTGCATTCTATCTTGGTGGACTATGTATTTCTTGGCTAAGCAAGAAGCAAGATTGCATTTCATTGAGCACTGTAGAAGCTGAGTATATTGCGGCCACTCTAGCTTGCACACAATTATTGTGGATGAAGAAGCAGCTTGAAGATATGGGAGTTGAAGTGAAGTCTCCGATCATAATCCAGTGCGATAACTCAAGTGCTATAAATCTCAGCAAAAATCCCGTCCATCACTCAAGGACAAAGCACATTGAGATTAAGTATCATTTTATCAAGGAGAAGGTTGAGCAGAGACTCGTGAAGTTAGAGTACGTGCCTACAGAGCTACAGGTTGTAGACATTCTGACCAAGGCCTTACCCAAGGAAGTTTTTGAGCGGCATCGACTGGCTCTGGGAGTTCAGTCGATTCCCCGCACTTGAAATAGTGTGGATATGGGACCCCCCCTCTCCCCGAGGTATGATGTTTTTTTTCCTAATATGCTGATATGTGTTCTCTACTATGTTACAGACTACAAAGGAGTGTCCTTTGGGTTCGTTGACAAAGGGGGAGAAAAGTGTTTGTTAAAGGAGGAGAAAATAGTGATTGGGATAGTGATTGGGAGACAGTGTGGCTATTTGAGAAATCATTAAAGATACGGGGAGAAGCTGACAGGTGGAGCATCCAGAAAGGGGGAGCAATGAGAAAGGGGGAGTGTATTAAATCTGATGATGCTAGAAGTGATCGATCAAAGAATAGATATCACGACAACTGAGGATCGTGATAAAAGCAGAAGAGTGGTGTTGGAAAGTGGTAAGACTATTTCCAAACCAAACATTGGTCTTCCAACAAATCCATCAATAATTGGTATCAGTTTAGTACAAATTGGTATCAGTTTGGTGTCAACAGTGGATGTCAGAGATAAAGTGATTCATTGATGAACTATTCATTTACTCTTGTTTCTCATGCCGAGCATTGCTCATGTGGGCTTAGAGTATGTGTTGAGTTAATCCTTGATCGT
This sequence comes from Viscum album, assembly GCA_963277665.1. Classification (NCBI taxonomy): domain Eukaryota; kingdom Viridiplantae; phylum Streptophyta; class Magnoliopsida; order Santalales; family Viscaceae; genus Viscum; species Viscum album. The sequence continues at coordinate 43,612,707 of OY728145.1, read as the reverse complement.
TATCAGAATCGCAATGAGGCAAATGAAGGCTGAAGAATCAATGACGTATCTTTGTTTTGGAAGAGTTGTCAACAAACCCAAAGGGGGAGATTGTTGGGAAAAAATCCCTCAAGGTATCATTGAAGCATTTTTGAGGTGATTGTGTTTGTTGACAAAGTGTACATTTGAGTAGTGATTGTTGACAAAGCAAAACAATGACATACAAATTTGTTGACAAAGAGGATTTCATGGTGGAATGTCGAGTTCAAGAGCTGAGGTCAACGATCCATGTTTGATTCAAGAACTTCGATAAAAGGAATGGATGATCTGGAGGCGGTACAAAAGAACAGATACAAGGTGGTGCCGTTTTCCAGTGTTTGCCAAATTTTTGGGCCTGAAAATCGGCAAATGAAGAAAAGTGTTTTTGGCAAAGGGACTTGCGCGCCGCGGACTTGTAGAATAGGAAACTTGTGCACCATATGTTTTTCAAGATCAGAAGATCAAAATATGGCAAAGGAAATAGGTTCGCGCAAGTTTGGGAGTTGGTCGCGCAAGTGTCTAAAAGGAGAGAAGACTTGCGCGTCGAGATTGGGTCGCGCAGGTGACTTGCGTATCATCACGCAGGGTGGTCAATTTGCCTATAAATACTGGACCACCCCTCCTCATTTTTAACCGGAGTTCAACTCTTTGAGAAATCAGAGCTCTCGTCGCACAGGTGTGGTGGTCGTGCAAGTGGTGTGTGTGGTCGCGCAGGTGGGACTTGCGCGCCAGAGGTTGAAGTTGTGCGCCGGTGTTAGAAGTTGTGCGCCGGTTGGCAGTTGCGCGCCAATATTGGTTTGGGCGTAAAAGGGATAGAGTCGCGCAAGTTTGGAGTTGAGGAAGCTTGAGTCACGCATGTGTCTGAGGAGGACTTGCGCGCCCGTTGTGACTTGCTCGCCGATACTTGCGCGCCAAGTAAGGTTTTATTCCAGCGGTGCTTCTCGGACTGCGTGGAAGCTGGTACGTTGCCCGATACCTTCGGTGCAAAGAGATATTCATCTACGGGTGAAATTTGTACTTCAACAGAGCATCTACATACAGAGAAAGATGCATTCATTCATGCAAATGAAGAGACCTACAAGTCTATAAACTGTGAGTGAATCCCTTCTAGAGCAGTGAGATTAGGAAGAGGAAGAAGGTGATCCTCTCCACCGGCAGTGAGCCAGAGAGAGAGAAATAGGGAGTGACCCTTGGGAAAGCAGTGAGCTGACCCTAAACATTGTATAGGCAGTGAGCCTGGGCATAGAAGTGATCTAGCCCGAACATTGTAATCCACAACTAGTGAAGTCTAGTAGAATTTGGTACGAACCGGCAACTTGTCGGCGTATGCTCCTTGGATGTAGCCCTTAGCGGTGAACCAAGTAAAAATCTCTGTGTCTGCCTGCTTACTTCCCTGCATTGCATTCAAAGCATCATCATCAGGTAAAGGAGACAAGTGATCACAATAACCACACAAATGCAAACAAAGTGACCCTTGTAACAAAGAGGTCAAGATCCAGTGGGGCAGAAAGAACTTTGAAAAAGAATATCCATACCCTGATTCACCCCCCCTCTCAGGGTATATAGGCCCCTATTGGCCCTAACAGATGGGGTACACTTCACTTGAAAAAAATGTACGTATTTTAAATATACTGCAATACTTTTATGTGATATAAAACAACAACATAATTATATTCCTATATTTATGTGAATATTGATAAATGAAAATTAAAATCCACTTTCATCCCACATCATATGTTATGGAAGGAGGCATGTGTAAATAAAGAAGGGATACTAATAGATGAAAGAGAACAAAAATCTCGAGAATCATGTATAAGTATGACATAATAAAAAAATCTTTAAATCGATATTACATAATAATGATTATTTATTTTCATATATTTTTTATCTGACTTAGACACATGATTCATCATTATTTGTACTCGATAAACAGCTACTATCAGTGGCCTTGAAGCGGCCAGGACAGTATGGCCGCATCAGTGGTGCAGGTCTTGAGGTGACATCCTAAACATATTTTGAGAAAAGAAATGAACAGGGGGATAAAGATAAGAAAATTGAAGAGTTACAAGCATGATTAGCTGCTCTTGAATAAAAAATTAATTGGTAGTCAAAGTTAAAAGAAAATGTTATAGGAAGAAATCAAAGAGAATAAACAACACAAGAACAACTAGTACGTGAAGATCCCCACCTCACCCCCACCAGCTTTAAAGCAAGCCATTCTCCTCAAATAGCTATCTTAGAAGAGGTAATCAATATTCTCATAATTGTTTCTATGAAATGTGAATTAGGAAGATATTGATACCTTTCATGTACTGATATTGTATAGAGTGAAAATTATTGTGATTTATATCTATCAACATCCACTCATCGCCTTGTTGTGAGAGATGTCGTGTTCAATATCCAAAAAGATATTCTACACAACAAAAAACTTACAATAGGTCATGTGATAGTGGAGATTAACATAGCTCACGAACTGAGTGTCAAGATACGTGTTCTACTTGATGATGCAAATACTCCAATAGTCAACCAAGCTATTGGAACATTTGTAGCATGGTCGTTAGATCTTGTTAAAAAACACGTTGACAAGGAGGTATTCATTTCTAATTTATTTTTCATGCAAAAACTTTAACAAATAATGAAAAGAGGTCTAAACCAATGAATGTGATTACAGATGGACAAAGGGAGTGGGTGAAACGAAAGGTCAAATCAAAATGATCTAAAGAATCAACTAACCAATTGGAAAGACCTTTACAAAGTACCTTTAACCTGCTCGTTAAACTTCCGCATTTACTAACATAAATGGTTCATGCAGATACAAGGTTACAAAGTGGTAGTAATGTTATAGTTGATCTTGAAGAACAAATGTACATAGATTCCATTACAGACTGTATTACATGATGTGTGTTTTCATGATTTTTTTTCCAATAAATGGTCTACTATGTTAATTATGACTAAATACAAATCATATTTTTTTGAAGGCGTATATATCAATACTATTTAAAGGGAAAACATTCTGAACAGAAATATGGACTCATTAGTCCTCACATCACTTCTACACAATAAATATTCATTGGAATCAAATCAAATTGATGTAATGGTGGAAAAATTGGCCACAGTGCTTGAAAGAAAACTTACAGACAATAGACTCTTCTTATTACCAATGATGCATGGGTAAAACTCTACAATTTAATCATATCAAATATATTTTCATTCCTTTCATTACTTATTCCTTTTGGTTTTTTAGGTATCATTAGTTAATCATTACAGTAAATTTGGATACTCCAAAGATTTATTTTCTAGATTCACTGCATGGATACCCAAAAAACCGACCACACATGATGATGTTTGTAAATTTTTAATATGCTAGATGCAACATTTTATAAATACACTTCAAGTTATATATTTTATATTATGTTTTACTGCAAATTATATTATGATTGGGTAGTGTTTAAATATCGTTAAAATCATGGCATGAGGACAGACCATGAGCACAAGTAGTCTGTCGACTTCTACAAGTGGATAAGTATTAGGGTATATCTAATAATATTTCACTATAAAAATATATATCAAAACAAATAACTTATTTTTTTCAATGTTTTTGCAGTGTCTGAAACAAACCAATTGAAAATATTGTGATTATTATGTTTGAAAATTTATAAAAGATATTATATACCATAAACAAACTAACATCCCCAAATAAGTTTTTTTGAAGATAATTACAATTTCATTTAAAATACTTATTAATCCTTTATGTATTTATATTTTTTCAGTACTACCAGGACCGTCGAATGTCCCCATACTGACAAGAGGAAATATATTTTTTTAGAAATGAATGGACAACATACCTGGTGTCAGAATGTACACATATATCATGAACATGTGACTTATTACTATTTATTTGTTGATTTTCTCATCATTTTATCTTATTTTTTAGTTAATTTTCTCATCATTTTTATTTGATACTTATTTTATTAATTTTCAAAGAGATCATGAAGAAATGACTTCATCAATGAGGATGATTCACTCATGTGCTATGATCACGCACTCAACAAGGATGATGCAGTTTTCTTTTTATTCTCCAATGCATTCAACATTCTGTGTAGAACACTATTGCATTTTCATTTCTTCAAAAGTTACAAGTATTAAAATCACTTTGGTCAATTCAACCAATTATATCACTAATAGCAATTAATTTTATGATAATTGCAACATCAAACATGTGCAAGTGGTCTCATCCACTTATAGGGCATCCCAAGTGGTCAACAAATAGTACTGACTTCTGATATTCATAGAGGTCCTTCAACTCACCCTAGCAACCTTTGATTTCCTATATCAATTTTCACCCAACCACTAATATCTAATGAATAGTGTAAGTTACTCTTACATTCCACTTAATGACTCTTATGTATCATCTCAATTCGATGCATGGTGTGACTGGTATGACTCTATGTGTTCCTTTTTATTTAAAATTGACATTAATTTTAGCAAAAACGACAAGTGACATACTCAAAACTGAGCAAACACATTTGGATTATTTTGATATTATAGGAAAAAGATCCATAAATCATTTTTTATGTGTATGAATCTTCCATGCCTCAATTCGATTCATAGTGTGCCCAATATGACTCAAAGTGGCCGTTATCATTCTAAAATTGACATTTTAGTTCAAACATGTGTCACTCACTGAAAATTGAGAAAACATGCTTGAATTGTCTTGATAATTTTGGACAACGATTCATAAGTCATTTTTGATGTGTAGGAATTAGTCTCACATCAAACTGACACACGATGTGACTGGTATGGCTCAAAGTGAGTGTTTTCAGTTTAAAATGACATTTTAGTAAAAAAAAGACAAGTGACTTACTCAAAACTGGAAAAATACATTGAGATTGTTTTGATACTTTAGGACAACAGTCCATAAGTCATTTGCGACATATAGGAATCAGTCGCACCTCAATCTGATTTACAGTGTGACCAGTATGACTCCAAGTGTGTTTTTTTATTTAAAATTGTCATTTTAGTAAAAAATACTAGTGACATGCTCAAAGTCAACTAAATTTATTTGGATTGTTTTGATGTTTTAAGAAAAAGATCCATAAGTCATTTGTGATGTGTAGGAATCAGTTGCACCTCAATTCGATATGTGGTGTGCCTAGTATGACTCAAAGTGTTCGTCATGAGTCTAAAATTGATATTTTTGTTCAAAACGTATGTCACTCGCTGAAAACTAAGCAAACACGTTCAGATTGTCATGATACTTTAGGATAAGGATTCATAAGTCATTTGTGACGTATAAGAATTAGTATCACGTCATACTGACACACGATGTGATTGGTATGACTCAAAGTGCATTTTGTCAGTTTAAAATGACATTTTAGTAAAAAAGACAAGTGACATACTCAAACTGAGCAAATGTATTTAGATTATTTTGATACTTTAGTACAGCGATCCATAAGTCATTTGTGACGTGTAGAAATCAGTCACACCTCAATTTGATGCACGGTGTGACCAATATGACTCTTAAGTGTTTCCTTTTATTTAAAATTAACATTTTATTCATGTATTATTTCATATTATACTTAATTTATATCTTTATAGTATTACTAATATAAAAATTGTTTTCCTATACAGGTGGATTGTTCTGCTCGAGTTGGAGCAGTTTGCTCGACAACTAATACCATGATTGTGCTTTTTTGAGAGGAGGTTCGGTGTCAAAGACAACGAAATATTGATGTTTTTGAATTTTTGTGATAGTACTTGCTAATATAACCGTACAAAACATTTTTTGAAATGTCTATAATATAGTGTTTTTATGTATTTGTGATGTGATTTTTATTTCAATCAAATTATGAATTTTCTATATATAGGTTGTTGTTGGAGTGTGCTTTAATTCAAACAGTGCACTATAGCTGTAGGACCTTTATCTGGGCAATTTCTAGCGTTGATAAAGAGGTCCATCTTTTAAAAGTGCTTAGTGCAACAACGTTTTTTTAGTGATGTTAAACCTCATTGTGTGCGCCATTAAAGGGCCGATCTGTGGTAGGGTTAGTTTTCCATGTATTGCACTCATTAGAATATTCTATGTGGTGCATGCAATCATGTTTATGCACACTTTATAGTATGGATTCATGTTACAATTAATAATTAATTTTTTATGTAAAATTTTTCTCCAAGACTTTGATGGTGGGGATTCAACTCAAACTTGGACAAGTGACATTGATTTGGATTTTGGATGTTTAAGAAGTGATGTTATTCAATGTCAAGCTTTGTTGGATTTTATTATAGTCCATTATTATATACCAGTTAACTCAGAACTACACTGTTCAACATTTATATTTTCTTTAACTTGAAATATTGTTACGATTATTCATTTTATACATAATAGTTAAAAGCCGTGGGAACAAACACAATGGCCAATTACTAATTAATATAAATTAAGATTTATAATCAAGGTATGTTACAATGCAGCCACGAAAATACAAGAATGTCTGTACCACCCCACCCAAACCCGCTCCAGCAAGGCCTGAAGTGCGAAGCAAAGCAGAGTACCTAGCAAGGGGGAAGATCATTTGGCGGCGGCAGAATAGAGTGTTCGGGCCCTGCGCCGTCTTCCACAACAAATGCCACCGCCAACCCCCAGGTTGTATGGAGCTCCAAGTGACAATGCATGAACCACACACCTTCACACAGAAACAGGCACCAAATTATAAAACGAACATACAAAAACAGAGTTAAACCATTGAACGGCAAATCAGCATACCAGGGTTATCAGCCCTAAACCGAATCGCCGTCCAACCGCCGGTGGGAACGGTGGCCGTGTTCCTCTCGGGAGGATCCACCAAGTTGTATTCAGCCGGATCGTGCAGGGGATCGAAGTTTCCGATCCCGGTTCCCACCACGAAGAAGTTGTGGCCGTGAAGATGGAACGGGTGCGATTCCACCGTCAACAGATTCGAATCCTGCAGGACCAGCTCCACCGTCGAGTTGAACGCGATCCTGCTCACCCTCGTGCCCCTCCTCGTCCTCAGGTTCGCCGGCGCCGCCTTCCCCGTGTAGTCGAACGGCTTCGGGGGCCGGTCCGGGAAGTCGGCGCCGAACACTGCGGGGATGCCGGCGTAGTGAGCCTGGAGAATGGCCACGGAGGGCCTGACGAAGGTGATGTTGTTCAGGGAAGCGGTCAGCCGGGTGCCGTTGGGGCAGGTCGAACAGGGGTTCCTTCCCAGCCCGATCACGTAAAACAGCTCGCGGTCCACCGTCCGGGGAACCCTCGCCGGGAACCTGGGGGAGTTCAGGCTGCGGAGGCGCCTGCAATAGCCGACGGCGAAGGCGGAGTCGTCCTGTTGCGGGAGGGCGGGGAGGGAGGGCTTGACGGGGACGGGAACGCCTCTGTATTGAAGGATGCCAGCGGTGGCATGTTTGTCGACGGCGAGGGGAACATCTAGGAAGGGGCGAGCGGCCATGAAGTAGCGGCCGGGCGGGCGGTTGGCGCGGAGGAGGACGCCGGTGGTCTGGCCCGGCGCGATGAACAGGGCGGATGTGGTGAAGGGCTTCGTGTAGACGGCGTCGACCTCCACCACCGTCAGGTCGTGGCCGGAGACGGCGAAGAAGAGGTCGTCGTTGAGTGCCGCGTTTATGATCCTCAGTAGGTACGTCCTCCCCGCCTCCACCTCCATGGCAAACGCATCTGCCATCAGTCACCATTAGAGTGACGAAATCTGATACAAAAATCTACCGATCAGAGGCTTACTTTTCTCGGAGCAGGGGAAAAGCGGCCCCGGCTTCCCATTTATAGTGTGTGCGTCGGAGGGATCCGGGGGCAAGCCCAAGGCTTCCCCTTTATCGACGACCTGTTCAACGTCAGAGTTCCACCATTCCCCTGCACCCAAGCACATCATCAGTAACCAGTCACTTATGGTTAATTTGGATGATTTGAAAACAGAGCAAGTCACCTAACAGGAGGATAAATTCACGGGAGGGGTGCGGGAAAGGGAAGGCGGCTCCCAGTTGGGGCCTGATGACGAGAGCGCCGTGGACGGTGGCTCGGAGCCAGAGGATGTGCGCGTGCCACCACAGCGTCCCTCTCTGCCCGGTGACGTTGAAGTCGTAGGCGTAGCTGCTTCCAGTGAGGATGGGGCACTGCGTTATGTACGCAGGCCCGTCCGCCCACCCATTCCGGTGCTGCTTCACCCCATGCCTGCAACCACGAACCATATTCAAAGCCTGCTTCAATAATGCGTGCCCCCAGCAGAATCATACCAGTGAAGGGTGATGTTGTAATTGGCATGGTTTGTGACATTGACGACAACACGATCTCCTTCTCGGGCGTAGATGGTAGGGCCCGGGTACATTCCATTCACAGTCACGATGGGCTTTTCATGGCACAACCGGCTCACATTTTTCACTTGAATCTGCATGTGCCGTCATAATGTCACCAAAAGAAGCTTGCATTTATATGGGGAGGCATATATATATGTATATGATCGGCTCACATCGAATTGGTATATTTTCGTGGCGGATTGGGCTGCCTGGAGGAGGGCGAGGAAGAGAAATAAGGTGAAACCAGCAGAAGGGAAACCTCTCTTTGGCGCCATCAACCCCGCGCCTTCCAAAACCGTTGTTGACCAAATGTGGATGCATATGGGGTGCTTATATAATACACATGAACAGGGAGAGGGATGATTGCATGAAAAGGTTATTATTCGATGGAGAACGAGGATTACATCAGTGTCACAGAGCATGAGAAAGGCTCGTCGGTGTGCGGCCGCCTGGTAGGTGTGGGTGGGTAGGTGGGGGCGGCGGGGGCGGGGGCCTTTCCAGTCTAGGATTTCCACATTTTGCAGAAATTTTAATTACAAGTCCACGCATATTTCAGCAAAATTTACACGTTTAATTAAAAAACGAAACTTTAACCCAAGCCTCCCATGGGAGAGATCCAAACTCTGAGAGTAGGCTGCAAGTTTGCCTGTGGTAAAAGCCCAGGAAGCCGGGGATTTGAAACTTGCGTTCCCCTTAGAACGCACCTTTCCCCTTTTGGATTTCTGTTTTGCTTTTGCTTCTTCCCACCCCATAGAATTATTCTCAAGTTATTTACAGTGTAGGGAATGTAGTCATCATTAAAAAAAGTCTTTTACAGCTTTTTGAACAGGGTTGATGGGTTTCAATGCATGCTCAACATACAACTTTACAATTTATTTTATAACCAACATATGTGTATGTGTCACATTACCATGGTTTTTCACACAACATGATGTATGGCATTTATCTCTCAATATCATTAGGCCAATTGGTGATTGAATTTATGCAGTCAACATAACCTAAATAATAATTATTCTTTGATGTAGAGAATGATATTTATTCAAATATTAAATTCAAATATAATTTAATTGAAATTCTGGATATACTTAGTGTGTGATCATCTAGTCATTTTTCTCAATAACATTAGACGAGTTGACATGGATTTTGAGATTAACATCTAACAACATATCAAGATACTCATAGGGAAAGAAAGTAATATCGCAACGACAATAATATCATATGAATGATCATTGTGCAATATAATACATTTATCTCAATATTTCATCAAACAACCTACATACTTATATAATCAACTCATATGCTAAAATATCATTCCTTAACTCTCTAAATGAACTCATTGATAAACCGTCATGACCACAGACTTAAACATACGGTTCTATTTTAACAAAATGGTTTAAGATATCATATTTATTGGTTTCGAGCACACCGGAAGCATGCAGCAGTGGGCGATATATATATTAAAATTTATTTTAAAAATCATTACCCGAAATCATGAGCGAAGATCTTGCACGTCAAATTTATAATAAATTTATTTAATATCTGAAGAAATAAATACCCGGACTTAGCAGCTTTTTCACTGATGAATGTTGATTGTTCGAAAAGACCCTTTCAAACTGTCTTCATTTGGTTATGAGGATCCTAGAATAGAATCCCTCTAATAGTGGTCCACACGTGCTCCAATGATCCACGGACAACACCACTCACTACCACAAATCAAAGCAAGGGAAGCACCAACTTTTATCAGTGCTAAGAAAAAAACGCTGATAAAAGCCTCACATTTATCAACATTAGTAAAAGCGCTCATAAAGGTAATGTTTATCGGAGCTAAAAAAAGCACTGATAAAGGTGCATCCTTTATCAGTGCTTTTTTAGCGCTGATAAATGGTAGATTTATCAAAGCTATTCTCAGCGCTAATAAAAGTTTTTAATAAAAATTATTATTATTATATATATAATTATTATATTTATATTCAAAAATAATATTTATTTATGTACATTAATTAAAAAAACACATGTTTATAATTAATATAAATATGATATATTAAGATATTTTTTTAATAATTCAAATATATATATAATGTTTAAAAAAAGTATGTATATGATTCTAAATATATATATATATATATATATTTAAATAATTATAAATTATAATAATTTTTTAAAAATAATAAATATATATTATTATATTTATAATTATATATTTATAATTATATAGAAATACTTTTTAGATATATTATTTATAATTATATGTCTTCAAATTCATTGGAGACATATATTTATTAAAAACACTTTTTAAATATATTTATTTAAATAATTAAAATATATTTATTTATAATTATAAATTTATAATTCTTTTCAAATGCTTTTTTAAATATATTTATTTATTTAAATAAATATATGTCTCAAATGAATTTGGTATATATATATATATATATATATATATATATATATATATATATCATGAGATAATGATAATATTCATGAACACGATTGACGTTATTTATGTTCATATATTAATGCGTGAGTATAATTGACGCTATATGATTATAAGTTTATTTGTGGACAAGATTGTGGGTTGTTAAATTGCAGAGACCCAATTTTTGCCATGTAATACTTTGAAATATTTATATATATACATTTCAAGAGCTAAGCGTTAAGACAACGTGTGATTCTAAGACCCACTGTGCCTGAAATTAATTTTATAAAAATATTAAATATTTTTTATATTACATGCTCACGGTTCCTCAAAGAAAATGAGATAACTCTTAAACGGTAGCTTGGATAAAAAATCTAAGACCACAGTTGAATCCGGAACGTGGTGTTTACACTAGGCGCAACATAAAATGGGTCGATGCGGGGCATTTGGACTCCTCGCTCGTTGGCGGTACGTTCAGTGAAATAATTAATTAATTATTTAATTACTTGTTTCGTTTTTGATGCAACGAATAACTCTATAAGATCACCGCCATAATGATTTCTCGAGGGTTAGCCAGATAAACCCTGGGAGAAATCTTGAACTCTTCCTCCCTCCTCCATTGGTGAATCTCATCGGACGATGATGAAATGCCGGATCATATCAGATTAGGACGCAACGAACACAATGACTTCTCCTAATTGTTTACAAATGGGTTCTTCATCAACAAACAATCCATAATTGAGGTAGGATTCGTCATTCAGTGTTTTTACGCCTTTTGATTAAATAGATTGAGTAGATTGATCGCTGCTCTTCAATTTGCGTCCTTTTGCAGCCTTTGCATGTGCCGACTATTGAAATCTTTGATTAATTTCAACTATTTTCTAATCCTGGGTTCCCCATTCTTGATCGATTGGTCAAGAATGCTTGACATCGATCATTTAACCTTTGTTCTTATGCTTTTTCTCCCTTTTCTTCTTCACGTTCATCAACGGTAGGATCCCACGATCCCGATTCAACTTCGCCTGGCGGTACCGAGCCTGATCGGACCCCCTAAACTGCGACGTATCAAGAAATTAGGAACGAATCGATGAAGTATAACCAGATTTGGGATGTTGGCGATGTATGGGAGGTCGTTTTAAAGATCAGAGTATGAATTGAAGGCGGTGGAAGGCACAGTGGTGCACGATTCGTGTAACGAACCCCCAACGGTGAGCAGATGCAGTTTTCCAGCAAGTGATGGCTGAGATCCGCAAATCACGACTAGATCTGCCATGTTCGGCTAGAGATAGACCGAAATCAACGGTGGAATGGACATATTCGAGGCGCAAAGACCGGATTTGGATTTTTGATGAAAACCCGACTACACACCATGTTCAAGGATGAATACACGGTGAGTACCCCCTCAATGGTGGTGGCTAGGGTTTCAGAAAAGTTAAGGATGACACGATGTGTAGCCATCCAATATGTCGAGAACTTCTTCCCCAGATGGGAACCTGTGTGATGGATCACACAGACATGGTGTTTGGTACACAGACACGGGGTCCGGTACACGGACACGACCAACAGGACACAACCCGACCACGGTTAGTCTGGACATGCCATGTAATCCATCTACACAGTGTGTACTATTACATGGGATGGATTTCTGTTTCGACTAGGGACAGGGTTAGGCGGTGGAGCGGGACCACACGTTGTGTGGGTCCCCTCACACACTGTGTACCCCTTCACCTCTTTTGATGAAACTTCGAGGTTTCATATCTTCTTCGTTTGAACTCGGATTTTGACCCACGAGTAGCCCATCCTGAGTGTTTTTTGCATAGAACACGATGGTTCCCTCAGTTGTGGCTTTCAAGATACGACATGAAATGTTCCGAGTGTGGCGCTTGGTTAAGCGATGCTCGATGACGACGATGATCGCGCCAGATCACCAGAGACTACCGATCCAACTTTCCAGCAGGGATGGACAATGGAGTCCTCAAGACCTTCCGAGTGGAACCCCCCATCAACATGGGCATGAGTCCTCAATGATCAGAGTGGAACCCCCTGTTGTACCAGGGCACATGTCTTCGACCTTTAGAGTGGAACCCACCATCTGCATGGGTCCGGGTCCTCTACAATTACCTTCCGTGTGGAACCCCCCATCAACATGGGTGCAGGTCCTTAATGATTAGAGTGGAACACCCTTGTTGTACCAGTGTGTGGGTCCTCAACATCTAGTGTGGAACCCCCCATTGACATGGGCGCGAGTCCTCCACCTTACCGAGTGATACCCTCTATCAACATAGGGCGCAGGTCCTCAACCTTTAAAGTGGAACCCCCTATCAGCGTGGGCGTGAGTCCTCTACAAAAACCTATAGAGCGTCAGCGGTTTTTTTTTCTTTGGCGATGTCGCCCCATAATTGTCAAAGGGGGAAGGCGGGGCAGGTGGGCTGGGTAGGTGGTGGGTGGCCAAACCCCACCAAGCCTCCAACGGGAGAAGGCAGCAGGAGGGGGGAGATTCAGCCTATAAAAGGGGATCTCCCCCAATAGTTCTAGAATCCCATCACCATCTCATCACATTCATGAGTTCTCCAGTTATTTGTAGTGTTTAGTGAGTTGGTTTCCCCATTTATTCAAGATAGATTTTATGAGGGTTTTAGCCATGTAATAGTGAGGGAGTGTGTACCCACTTTTACCCCATAACGATCCTTCTATTTGCCCGTGGTTTTTTACCCCTCCAATTTGGGGGGTTTTCCACATTACATCTGGTGTCTATTTATTTATGTATTTTTTATTTTATTTTTTATCTCGTGATCATCGCTGCACCGGTGGGCCAATCATTTACGGTCCCGACAAGTGGTATCAGAGGCAAGGTTATGGCCCAGTGCTGTTCACGTTTTTGGGTATTAATAATTCTTGTGAATTTGAGTATGCTCAGTGATTAAAACTCCGGTTGATTTGTCACATCAGAAAAATTTATTGAGATTATTAAATACACCGTTGTGAAATGGAGGAGGTTCTGGATTGATAGTGTGTCCAGATGGCGGAAAAATTCAAGATCGAAAAATTCAATGAGAATAATTTTTCGTTGTGGAAAATGAAGATGTAGACAGTGCTGCAGAAGGATTATTGCCTACTAGAAATTGATGAAAAGCCAGTGGGTGCGATGGAGGATAAATAGAACGATATGGATGAGAATGCTATTGCCAACATCCATTTGTCTTTGGCAGACGGGGTCCTATCAAGCATTGCGGAGAAAAAGATGGAAAAGGAAATATGGGATACTCTGACGACGTTATACGAGGCCAAGTCACTGCACAACAAAATTTTTCTGAAGAAAAAATTGCACACTCTTCAGATGGCGGAGTCATCATCGGTGATCGACCAAATCAACAACCTCAATACCCTGTTCGCTCAGCTCATGGTGTTGGGCTATAAAATTATGGATACTAAACATGCGGAGATTCTACTCCAGAGTTTTCCAGATTCATATGACCAACTCATCATCAACCTCAACAACAATATCTTGACAGATATGCTGCTCTTTAATGATGTTGCAGCCATGGTCCTTGAAGAAGAAAGTCCACGCAAGAACAAGGAGGACAGACAGACAACTTCGCACCAAGCAGAGGCTCTGTCAATGGAGAGAGGAAGGATGATGGAGCGTGGTTCCAGTGGGAGCCAAAATCATGGAAGGTCCAAATCAAGGAGTAAGAAGAAGAATGTCACATGTTTCAATTGTGACAAGAAGAGGCACATCAAGAAGGATTGTTGGAATAAGAAGAGTGGTGAAAAGAACTCTCAGGGAAATGTGGAATGTACTTTTGAAAAAGGAGATATACTAGTCAGTGAAGCGACAATGACTACTGGAAGCAGGAAACATCTCGACGATGCATGTATTATCGAATCAAGAGAAACATGGCACCTGACATCTAGACGAGAATGGTTTGACCAATATGAAACCATCCCATAAGGACTTGTGTACATGGGGAATGATCACACTCTAAAGATCGTTGGAGTTAGCACCATCAAACTGAAGATGCATGATGACATAGTGTGAACCATCCAAGGAGTACATCATGTGAAGGGCCTAAAGAAGAACATATTGTCTTTGGGATAATTTGATGACATCAGATACAAGACTCTCACTGAGAATGGAGTGATGAGAATTGTGAAGGGTACGCTTGTGGTAATGAAGGCAGAGAAGATCTCAAAGAACCTATACATGCTTATGTGTAAAACGTACAAGATGCAGAGATAGTTGTTGCATCAACTACCTCGACAAAAGCGTTGAGGACGTTATGGAATCAGAAGCTTGGCCATATGTCAGAATGAGGCCTGAAGATTCATGCAAATCAGAATTTTCTACCTAGGATGACAAAGGCATCCTTACCATTTTGTGAGCATTGTGTTTTAAGCAAGCAACACGGGTTAAAGTTCGGGATGTCAACAACACGAAGCAAAGAGATCTTAGAGTTGATCCATTATGATGTTTGGAAAGCACCGATTATATCCCTGGGAGGATCGAGGTACTTTGTATCATTCATTGATGATTATTCAAGGATATATTGGGTGTACCCAATCAAGAGAAAGGAGAATGTTTTGAAGTCTTCAAAACATTCAAAGCGCGGAAGGAGCTTGACTCTGGAAAGAAGATCAAGTGTCTAAGGATTGACAATGGTAGAGAATATACAAGTGAGGAATTTGATATTTTTTGTCAATAAGAGGAATCAAGAGACAGTTCACGGTGGTGTACGCTCCTCTACAGAATGGAGTGGAAAAACATATGAACAGAACCCTGTTGGATAGAACAAGGGTGATGTTGAAGACTGCAGTAATTGCCAAAACAATTTGGGAATAAGCAGTGTGTAGAGACCTGAATCTAGACATATATGGACATTACATTACTTTTGCGGAATACTTAGTACATAACAAAAAACACACACACAAGGATCATAAGAGTTTAGTGTCTTTGGAAACTCGGAATATAATCTTCTAATCGTGGTGAAAGATCTTCAACATATCCCATAAAGATCTTCCTTTTTTTACCTAAAACCTTTCTTTATATCCTGGGGAAAAGAAAACATAAAAGGGTGAGCTCAAATGCTCAGTAAGGGTAAACAAAAGAAATATCAATCACATCATATACATAAGCACATAACTTTTGGAAATCTTAACCTGTAAAAGAGATCATAATTTCATAACCTGGGATAACTCATGGCAGTGAAATGTAATTACAATAATCATAACTTAAAACATTAAACTTTGTGGCATGCACACATAATCATAGAGAATCATTTCTTGTTAGTCAAGACTCATTTCCAAGACTATCTTAGTGGACAAAGTCCCTTTCTGAACCGAGTCACCCTCGTTTCAGTTCTGTTTCACTGAACCGGTATAACCTACCATTCCAGCCATGTCTATCTCATGAGATATAAAATCTTTACCCAATGCATTGGAGGGAGATATAGGTCCCACCCATCTCATAATGATACCATTCTTATGTGTGCCACAAATTCATAAATCATACATCATTGCATAACCCATGTAATAAAAATGGGATTCTTAAACAACATGACATCATAAAACAATTCATATAAGATAAAGGAATTCATAAAAATATTTCCATCACAAAATAATAAAATCAATGTAATAATAGGGATAAAAACAGAACCCTTTATTATCTTAGATGGAAAATAATTTTGATAAAACACTTGAACTTCATTCTTGAGGAAAATATCCTTTCTACTTCAAAAACACTTTTCCTTTCTAAACATGTCATACAATTTTAAACTAAAAGAAGTTGATTAAAAATAAACTTGAAAACTTGTAAAGGAAACTTTTTGGAAATAATGTTTTAAAAATCCATTCATTCCGTATAAGTTAAAAAAAACATTCTTCCCATACTTTTGTCGGAAAAGTCAAAAAAGTAACTCGTACGAAAAACGACAAAATATTCCTTTCATATCTTTTACTAAAAACTAACCGAAGGGTAAAATAGGATTTAAACAATTGTAGGTGAATGGAAATAATATTACATATTGAGGAAACATGGATGTGGATGATAAAATACACCCCAGCAAATACCAAAGTATAAACAATCTCGGATAAAAATGAGATTGTGATATTTCCCTTACCTTAGGTCCGATTTGCTTCGTAAGTGTCCGAACCTCCTGTATAATGATTTAAATAATGTCATTTACTTATTACAGAATCATATTAATTGTTATTATATCATATATGGTTCACTTATGACTTTATATTACCCGTTCTTTTGTAAATTCATGTTAAAGTAGCGTTTTGGGTAAAATCGTCTCATTTGTCGTTCGTGTTTTAACTTGTAATTATTCATATGATTGGTTAGATCATAATTACTTAATTCCAGAATATAAAACCTGATTTATATATAATATATATTCATAATATACATATATATAATAAATTAGTAAATGGAAAGAAATACACCGTTCATGGAGACGGTAGGCCGTACGTACGCATGAACGCTGTTTTCGTTTCCTTATTGAATTGAGTGGAATTAAGTAGATGACATACATATATATAAACATAAATACAGTAGCTTTATAATGTCATATATTTCATTATTATTGATTATATATACTTTATAATCATTCTTAAATGGTTAACATGGAGAATGAATCTCATCGCGTCGTGGAGACGGTAGTCTGTCCGTACGCATGAGCGATGATATCATTTCCATAATTATTGAATTGAATTGGAGTGGATGATACAATATATCAGAATCATTATGATGTTATAATAACTATGTATAGTTATTCTTTACACCATAATACCCATCCATGTAAGGTGTTGGTGGAAAAACAGATTACACCACGGCGTGGAGACGGTATTCCGTACGTACGCACGCGCGGTGATTTCGTTTTCCGTAGGATGGATAGATGGTGAATTAGGATTGTTTCATACTTATAATAACATATCAGTATATGAGCGATACTGATGTTATTACTTCATAATGAAACAACCTAATAAGAAGAAGTGGAAGAAGAAATAAAGGTGAAAGAATCGGTAACGGAAATTACCTCTTCTTTGAAGCGCCTTTTTGAGACCTCCTCTTAGGGCACTAAAATTGGTCTTTGAGGAAGACCAGAACCTCTAGAATGTTTCTAGGGAAGTGGAGAAGAGAATTTGGTAGGGGTTGGACGAGCTTGAAGGCTCAAAGTTGTGTGAGGAAGAGAGGGAGGAGGTGTCCTTTTATAAGGGAGGAGAGGGGCACCTTTGGAATAACTAAAACTATTATTTTATTATAAAGTCAAGTTCAGTTTTAAATAGCTCCAAATTGATATATTTAGAAGCTAAGGTGGGGATGGGTCGAAATACTCTCATCCAATAGAATTTAGACAAGTTTAGGTTCCTATTTTAACCTTATCATTTAGATTTAACATTAAGTTAAATAATTTTATTTTACCATGTCTTCTTGTGTTCTTATACTATAATGTTAATAAACTTACTATAAGCAGCCAAACGAACCCCAAGTTGTTTATTATTAATATATATAACCTTATCTAAGTCATTTTTCCGAAACTTATATTTTTAGGAATAAAATAACAATTAATAATATAATATTTGTTTTAAAAACTATTTTATGTCAATTTTGACACTATTTAGTAATTGATTATTTGTGAAAATCATAACAGAATTATTAGTTCGAACCAAGTTAATTAAATCAATACTAACATGTCATATTAACCTAAAAAATTAGTGGGATTCATAAAAAGTCTCAAATTACATTTATTTTGGTGTTTATAACATCAATTATGTCAAAATTTCATTAATAAGATAATTACTGCATCATCATTGTGTCATAAATAAATTAAATTATTTAATGTCTAAAAATTACAAATAAAATACCATTATGTAGGAAAGCTTTTTAGATTTCTAATGAATATTTATAGTCGAATTTATCTTATGTATTACCCCATATTAAAAATTATTTACTTATTAAACTTTGATTTTAACTATTTTAACCCTTCTTTAAATAAATTAATAATCAATGTCCTAATCTAATCCAAGTGGGCCTAAATGGTCATATTTTATTCCTAAGTTTGTTTTTGGTCGAATTACACTTGTCCAATAGAATTAGGACATGTGTTAGGGTAATAATAATATCATCTTTACCCTTAATTACCCTATTTACTTTTAACCGTGGTAAAAAAAGTAAAAAGTTACTATTCACCAAAAAATTATTTTTATCTCATTGAACCACATTTTACTTGCTGATATCAACCGTGTCTGTCGGATTTTCGAAATTCCATTCACAGAAGCGGTAAAATTAAGTTTTATGCAAAATTCAGTTTTTAACCTACCACTTAGTGGTTTCACTATTCATCAAAAATTGAAAGTTTTCAGAAAAATACCAAAATTTCACCCTAGGCTAATTTCGGTATTCCGAATCCAAAAATGAATTCCATTTTGAAAAATAAAATTCACAAAATTTCAAAAAGTGGTTATTACTATTCATAACGGCTAGTTTTAATAATATTTTAATAGCATATCGTTGTTTAGTGAAACTCGGTATTGCGTACGACGCAAGCTATCGAGGAAGGTCACGATTTCGTGTAAAGCAAGCCAAGTCAGGGTTGCGTGTTGTGAAAGAATCCTTCATTGTTTCGTATAACAGAATCCAACCATATTTCATTTATACATTTAATATATATATATATATATATATACACACTCAATGTTGCGTAGAATAACTCTTATCAAAATTGTGTGTAACACGGTCCAAGAATAGTGTTGCGTATACTGCAAGCTAATACGGTGTTGCGTATAGCACAAGGTAATCTTGGTGTAGAATACAACACAAGACATTAATGAAATTAAAATAATATTTTTCATAAAATCTCAGGGTGTTACATTCTACCCCCCTTAAAATGAATTTCGCCCTCGAAATTCTTCGGGGTTATAAATGGTTTACTATTTGAAAGTTTCTTTGATAGAAACCCACATCGTAAAAAGGAATACCAAAACTTATCTTTAAAAACTAAAGTATAAAACGTAATGGTTACCCAAGTTAACTAATCACTGGGTATCCACATAGGAGAACATAGGTGAAAATATGGACATGGAAGAGAAATATAACCATCATGTTCTGATGGAGAGTGGTAGAGGACATGGCTATGAAAAAGCCAACAATCACAAAGCCATAAATCTGTGATGATCTAGGGTACCATCTGATTCATCGGATATAAGATCACTAGGAC
This sequence comes from Viscum album, assembly GCA_963277665.1. Classification (NCBI taxonomy): domain Eukaryota; kingdom Viridiplantae; phylum Streptophyta; class Magnoliopsida; order Santalales; family Viscaceae; genus Viscum; species Viscum album. Next base: position 43,592,739 of record OY728145.1, on the reverse strand, counting down.
AACATTTTTGGTTTTCAATATCATTTCCCTAAAGTTGAAAATTTTGAATTAGAAGAAATACTTACTTGATTTTGGTACAATCTCACTGTTGTTCCTGCTTTGAACAGTTTCCACTTCATCTCTTAAAGAAATGAAGTGTTAAAAGATCATGTGATAGAATGATGGGTCAATCCATCTGTTTCAAACAAAAGGTTAGCAATAGTTATCAAATATTCATAAGTCTGTCTTTTGTGAGGTTGAACTTATACTTCATATATCATACCTCTTAATAAAATAAAACTAGTTTCTACTAACCAGGGACTTCCTGTAGGCCAGTGGTAGGTGATAAAGGCCAGTCGCACTTCGGTTGTGGGTTCGATTCCCACAGCCTTGTCCGACGCGATGGGTTGTCGCCTGTCCTGCAGGTTGTCCTTTTTCTAAAACTAAATTACTATAACATCCCATCAATAATATCGAAAAACGTTTTATCCTAACTTATGTCCAACATAATCCATTATAATATTTAGGATTATCTAAAATACTTCGGTCCAAGCTCATAGTATAAAGAAAATTATTACTTGAAATGTCATAGAACAATCACGTGAATGCCGTCATTTATCCCCCATATATCATAAGATATATCTTGTTGGTCAAATTACAAACATGGGAATACCTTAATCATGTATTCTCTTGAAGAATGAATACCCATTGAACCTTAGTGAAAACATGAATGCAGTTAAAAGTTAACACTTTCCACATACCAAAATCCTCAAAATTCTATATACTCAAACCATGATATAACTATTTCCTTATATCAGTCATGAGCTCATAAATACATTTAATTTTTTCCTTATCCCTTCATTATGCGCATATCACCTACATTCCAAAAATATCTGAATAACCTTTCATGGATACTGGTAACATTAATCATACACTTTCAAAACTCAAGGAAAGACAACAGTGTAACAATCCTTAGATGTATCTTTATTCCATAGTACCATGAGATTACTTATACAACATTACACATGATAAACATGTAATCATTCCACTACATTCTTAAACCATTGACCGAGCTTCAACAATTCTTTCATCTCACATATCATTTGTAGTCTCTTCATCATCATCCACATAAATACTACCCATACGACCATACTGATTCTCTTCATGAGACTTTCCCTTAGGGCATTGGTTTTCATAATGCCTGTACATTCCACATTTAAAACATTTAACCATTGTTGATGTCATAGCAATACCATTATCCTCATCCCTGGTGTTAACTGAACCTTTTCCTTTTCACTTACTGGCTTTGTGTCGTTCTTTTCCAAACCCAAAGCATCTTCCAGTTCCTTTGAAACATTCTCCTTGATGCCTCTTCCCACATGATTTACATAGGGGAAATTGAACTTTCTTTCCTCTATGATCATTATGAAACTCCATCTTTCTCTTATTAGCCGAGTCAGGAAACTTACCAAATTTGATTTTATTGATCATATTATGAGATTTCTGATTCGGCATAATAATGATTTTTGGACTTTCAAATCCCATTTAATTTAGTTGCTCATGAAGAATATCATTCCATTGTCCCTCATATCCTCTATTATCGTGAATCATCTTGTTTCCGGTCGTTTTCTAAAACCCAAAAAAAATAGTGTGAGTGACAAAAATCATGATATGTAAAACAACATAATAAAGGGGAATTAACTTCAATATCTAACATCTTAGGTTTAATTCTAAGATCGTTACCGTAGTGCTAGGACTATATCCTATATGTATACTTATCCTTAGGGACATCCCTAGACATACCTTAGAAATATCTCTAGGGATCTCACTAATGTTTTCGCATCCTAGTTTCCAAAGGTTGACTAAACCTTTCCTCTGATACCAACTGTAGAGACCCGAAGCTAGATGTACATGAACATTACATTACTTTTGCAGAATACTTAGTACATAACAAAAATACACACATAAGGATCGTAATAGTTTAGTGGCTTTGGAAACTCGGAATACAATCTTCTAATCATGGTGAAAGATCTTCAACATCTCCCATAAAGATATTCCTTTTTTTACCTAAAACCTTTCTTTATATCCTAGGAAAAAGAAAACATAAAATGGTGAGATCAAATTCTCAGTAAGGGTAAAAAAAAGAAATATCAATCACATCATATACATAAGCACATAACTTTTGGAAATCTTAACCTGTAAAAGAGATCATAATTTCATAACCTGGGATAACTCATGGCAGTGAAATGTAATCACAATAATCATAACTTAAAACATTAAACTTTGTGGCATGCGCACATAATCATAGAGAATCATTTCTTGTTAGTCAAGACTCATTGCGAAGACTATCTTAGTGGACAAAGTCCCTTTCTGAACCGAGTCACCCTCGTTTCAGTCCTGTTTCACTGAACCAGTATAACCTACCATTCCAGCCATGTCTATCTCATGAGATATAAAATCTTTACCCAATGAATTGGAGGGAGATATAGGTCCCACCCATCTCATAATGATACCATTCTTATGTGTTCCACAAATTCATAAATCATACATCATTGCATAACCCATGTAATAAAAATGGGATTCTTAAACAACATGACATCATAAAACAATTCATATAAGATAAAGGAATTCATAAAAATATTTCCATCACAACATAATCAAATCAATGTAATAATAGGGATAAAAACAGAACCCTTTATTATCTTAGATGGAAAATAATTTTGATAAAACACTTGAACTTCATTCTTGAGGAAAATATCCTTTCTACTTCAAAAACACTTTTCCTTTCTAAACATGTCATACAATTTTAAACTAAAAGAAGTTGATTAAAAATAAACTTGAAAACTTGTAAAGAAAACTTTTTGGAAATAATGTTTTAAAAATCCATTCATGCCGTATAAGTTAAAAAAACATTCTTCCCGTACTTTTGTCCGAAAAGTCAAAAAAGTAACTCGTACGAAAAACGACAAAATATTCCTTTCATATCTTTTACTAAAAACTAACCGAAGGGTAAAATAGGATTTAAACAATTTTAGGTGAATGAAAATAATATTACATATTGAGGAAACATGAATGTGGATGATAAAATACACCCCAGCAAATACCAAAGTATAAACAATCTCGGATAAAAATGAGATTGTGACATTTCCCTTACCTTAGGTCCGATTTGCTTCGTAAGTGTCCGAACCTCCTGTATAATGATTTAAATAATGTAATTGACTTATTAAAAAATCATATTCATTGTTATTATATCATATATGGTTCACTTATGACTTTATATTACCCGTTCTTTTGTAAATTCATGTTAAAGTAGCGTTTTGGGTAAAATCGTCTCATTTGTCGTTCGTGTTTTAACTTGTAATTATTCATATGATTGGTTAGATCATAATTACTTAATTCCAGAATATAAAACCTGATTTATATATAATATATATTCAGAATATACATATATATAATAAATTAGTAAATGGAAAGAAATACACCGTTCATGGAGACGGTAGGCCGTACGTACGCATGAACGCTGTTTTCGTTTCCTTATTGAATTGAGTGGAATTAAGTAGATGACATACATATATATACACATAAATCCAGTAGCTTTATAATTTCATATATTTAATTATTATTGCTTATATATACTTTATAATCATTCTTAAATGGTTAACATGGAGAATGAATCTCATCGCGTCGTGGAGACGGTAGTCCGTACGTACGCATGAGCGATGATATCATTTCCATAATTATTGAATTGAATTGGAGTGAATGATACAATATATCAGAATCATTATGATGTTATAATAACTATGTATAGTTATTATTTACACCATAATACCCATCCATGTAAGGTGTTGGTGGAAAAACATATTACACCACGGCGTGGAGACGGTATTCCGTACGTACGCACGCGCGGTGATTTTGTTTTCCATAGGATGGATAGATGGTGAATTAGGATTGTTTCATACTTATAATAACATATAATTATATGAGCTATACTGATGTTATTACTTCATAATGAAACAACCTAAGAAGAATAAGTGGAAGAAGAAATAAAGGTGAAAGAATCGGTAACGGAAATTACCTCTTCTTTGAAGCGCCTTTTTGAGACCTCCTCTTAGGGCAATAAAATTGGTCTTTGAGGAAGACCATAACCTATAGGATATTTCTAGGGAAGTGGATAAGAGAATTTGGCAGGGGTTGGCCGAGCTTGAAGGCTCAAAGTTGTGTGAGGAAGAGAGGGATGAGGTGTCCTTTTATAAGGGAGGAGAGGGGCACCTTTGGAATAACTAAAACTATTATTTTATTATAAAGTCAAGTTCAGTTTTAAATAGCTCCAAATTGATATATTTAGAAAATAAGGTGGGGATGGGTCAAAAGCCTCTCATCCAATAGAATTTAGACAAGTTTAGGTTCCTATTTTAACCTTATCATTTAGATTTAACATTAAGTTAAATAATTTTACTTTTACCATGTCTTCTTGTGTTCTTATACTATAATGTTAATAAACTTACTATAAGCAGCCAAACGAACCCCAATTTGTTTATTATTAATATATATAACCTTATCTAAGTCATTTGGCCGAACCTTAGATATTTATGAATAAAATAACAATTAATAATATAATATTTGTTTTAAAAACTATTTTATGTCAATTTTGACACTATTTAGTAATTGATTTTTTTGTGAAAATCATAACAGAATTATTAGTTCTAACCAAGTTAATTAAATAAGTAATAACATGTCATATTAACCTATAAAATTAGTGGGATTCATAAAAAGTCTAAAATTACATTTATTTTGGTGTTTATAACATCAATTATGTCAATATTTCATTAATAAGATAATTACTGCATCATCATTGTGTCATAAATAAATTAAATTATTTAATGTCTAAAAATTAAAAATAAAATACCATTATGTAGGAAATATTTTTATCTTTCTAATTAATATTTATAGTCGAATTTATCTTATGTATTACCCCATATTAAAAATTATTTACTTATTAAACTTTGATTTTAACTATTTTAACCCTTCTTTAAATAAATTAATAATCATTGTCCTAATCTAATCCAAGTGGGCCTAAATGGTCATATTTTATTCCTAAGTTTGTTTTTGGTCGAATTACACTTGTCCAATATAATTAGGACATGTGTTAGGGTAATAATAATATCATCTTTACCCTTAATTACCCTATTTACTTTTAACCGTGGTAAAAAAGTAAAAAGTTACTATTCACCAAAAAATTATTTTTATCTCATTGAACCACATTTTACTTACTGATATCAACCGTGTCTGTCGGATTTTCGAAATTCCATTCACAGAAGCGGTAAAATTAAGTTTTATGCAAAATTCAGTTTTTAAGCTACCACTTAGTGGTTTCACTATTCATCAAAAATTGAAAGTTTTCAGAAAAATACCAAAATTTCACCCTAGGCTAATTTCGGTATTCCGAATCCAAAAATGAATTCCATTTTGAAAAATAAAATTCACAAAATTTGAAAAAGTGGTTATTACTATTCATAACGGCTAGTTTTAATAATATTTTAATAGCATATCATTGTTTAGTGAAACTCGGTATTGCGTACGACGCAAGCTATCGAGGAAGGTCGCGATTTCGTGTAAAGCAAGCCAAGTCAGGGTTGCGTGTTGTGAAAGAATCCTTCATTGTTTCGTATAACAGAATCCAACCATATTTCATTTATACATTTAATATATATATGTATATATATACTCAATGTTGCGTAGAATAACTCTTATCAAAATTGTGTGTAACACGGTCCAAGAATAGTGTTGCGTATACTGTAAGCTAATACGGTGTTGCGTATAGCTCAAGGTAATCTTGGTGTAGAATACAACACAAGACATTAATGAAATTAAAATAATATTTTTCATTAAATCTCGGGGTGTTACACAGTGAATGCCGCCTGTTATGTGATCAACAAATATCCTTCAATGGGGATTGATCTGAAAGCCCTGATGGAGATGTGGACTGGTAAACCCGCTGATTATTCTTGGCGACATACTTTTAGACGTCCTGTATATGTAATGTTTAATGACCAGGAAAGATCGAAGTTGGATTCGAGATCCAGGAAATATATCTTATTGGGGTACGCTAACGGTGTGAAGGGGTATCATTTGTGGGACCCCACCACCTACAAATTTATCATTAGCAGAGATTTCATTTTTGCATAAGATAAGGGGAAAATGACAACTTATAGAGACACAAAGAAGGAGAATATAGAAACTACAACAGTCAAAGTAGAGGACAAATTCAAGGAAGAATCAGTTTCCTCTGAGACATTACCAGAGCATGATGATCAAGTACTGGTTGAGTTTGGACCACGATGATCAACTCGGGAGAAAAGAGCACCAGTATGGAACTCAGACTATGTCACTGAGATCAATATTGCGTACTTCTTATTGATAAAGGATGGAGAACCATATTATTTTGTAGAGGTGACCTAGAGTCCAGATGTATCCTCATGGATGATGGTGATGTAGGAGGAACTCGAAGCCCTGCACCGGAACAAGACTTAGAATCTTGTTCCATTACCTCATAGAAGGAAGGCTATCATAAAAAAATGGGTCTTTAAGATCAAGCGAGATAGAAAGGACTAGGTGGAAAGATATCGTGCAAGATTGGTGCTCAAAGGATTTGCTCAGAAGGAAGGTATTTATTTCAATGAAATATTTTATCCTGTTGTTAGACTGACAACTATTCGGATAGTTCTGGCGATGTGTGCTACATACATCTTATATCTAGAGAACTTGTATGTAAAGACTGATTTTCTCCATGGTGATCTTGATGAAGAGATCTATATGCTCCAACCGAAATGTTTTACAGAAAAAGGCAAAGAGAACTAGGTTTTTAGGTTGAACAAATCTCCGTACGATCTCAAACAGGCGCTGAGGTATTGGTAAAAGAGATTTGATTCCCATATCATGAACCTTGGATACAAAAAACTTCATTCAGATATTTGTGCATATTTCAAGGGTTTGGATGGTAATGATTTCATTATTCTTTTGTTGTGTGTGGATGACATGTTGGTTGCAGGCCCCAATAATGATCAGATCCAGGAGATGAAGGCACAATTGGCTAGGGAGTTTGATATGAAGGACTTGGGACCAACAAACAAGATTCTTGGGATGCAGATATACCAAAATATAAATAATGGGAATATTTGGCTATCACAGAAGAGTTACTTATAGAGAGTCTTGAAATGATTCAACATGCAAGATTATAATCCAATCTATACCCCTCTTCCCACTAATTTCAAGTTATCCTCCATGATGAGTCTAAGCAGTGAAGTAGAGATGATGGAAATGTCTCGAGTACCATATGCATCGACATTGGGTAGTCTGATGTTCACTATGGTTTGTACTAGACCAGACATTGCACATGTAGCGGGAGAAATTAGTCGGTACATGGCGAATCCAGGACGGGATCATTGGAGCACGATGAAGAGGATCCTGAGATACATCAAGGAGATCTCAAATGCTGCATTATGTTATGGAGGATCGGATTACACTATCAGAGGCTATGTTGATTCAGATTTTGTAGGTGATTCTGACTAGAGGAAATCCACTACTGGTTATGTGTTTACTCTTACAGGAGGAGTTGTGATTTGGATTTTGAAGTTACAGTTAGTTGTGGATTTATTCATGATGGAGGAAGAGTACATGGAAGCTACACAGGCTTGCAAAGAGGCAATTTGGATGAGAAGGTTGTTGGAGGAGCTTAGGCACAAAAAAAAGAAGATTCCATTATTTTGTGACAGTCAGAGAACCTTTCACATTACAAGGAATTCATCTTTTCATTCTAGGACGAAGCACATTGGGGTACAATATCACTTTGTCTGAGATGTGGTAGAGGAAGTAAGTGTGGACATAAAGAAGATTCACACTAAAGAAAATCTGGAAGATTTCTTGATGAAGGAGATTAACTCTGATAAGTTTAGATGGTGCATATCCTCGATCGGCCTTGCAGATATATGAGCAGCATGGTTTGGTAGATAGAAAGGATGTGTGGAGATGTGTCGACGGTTTTTTTTTCTTTAGCGGTGTCTCCCCCTAATTGTCAAAGGGGGTAGGTGCGACAAGTGGGCTGGGTAGGTGGTGGGTGGACAAACCCCACTAAGCCTCCAGCAGGAGAAGGAAACCAGAGGGGGGGGGGAGATGCAGCCTATAAAAGGGGATCTCCCCCAATGGTTCTAGCATCCCATCACCATCTCATCACATTCATGAGTTCTCTAGTTATCTACGGTGTTTAGTGAGGCAGTTTCCCTATTTATTCAAGAGATATTTTACAAGGGTTTTCTCCTTGTAATAGTGAGGGAGTGTGTACCCACTTTTAAACCATAGTGATCCTTATATTTTCTTGTGATTTTTTACCCCTTCTATTTGGGGGGTTTTCCATGTTACATCTAGTGTCTATTTATTTATGTATTTTGCATTTTATTTTTTATCTCGTAATTATCGCTACACCGGTTGGCCAATAATTTACAGTCCCAACACACAGTGGAACCCCCTGATACATTAGGGAACAATTCCTCTACTTCGAGTTGGTTTCCACTTGACTATGCGACACAGTGATGAGGCGTGGTTTGATTTGCACAGTTACTTCTAGATAGATGTGTGAGATGTTGGGAATCGTTGATGGACTTTTGGAACTGATGGGTACTCTTATTCTTGGGATGAACTCTGATATGGATATCCCCTTACTCTCTCATTTGGGCTTCTTTGAATTAAGCTTATATATATATATATATTTATATATTGTTCTTCTATATCCACACCTTGGATTTGGTTTGTCACACCCGGTTTTTCATGTCATTGTTTTGATCCGGTTCATTTGAAATACTGATATATTTTTTGGGGTATTGGGTGAGATTAATGTTGAGTTTTTAAGTTTCATATATGTCTAATCACCCTAATTTTGGTTCCGCATTGCTTTTTTAGGAGTTTTTTAAGAAAGGGTGGTTACTTCATGATTTGGGCCAATTGTGAGCTCATTTCCTGTTTTAAAAACTGAATTTGTTTCTTTTATAACTCCTTTGTTTTTCATCATTTTTCACCCATTACACTTCCAAATTTTCATATAATGACATATTAAAACTTTCATATCCTTTTGTACCACTTAAGAATTCATAATAATGGTGAAATTGGGTTACTTATTTAGGCATTGGGCCATCCCATGGGCCCATTTCCAGTTTTAAAAAAATAATTTTTTTATTTTATATATAATTAAATATTTAATATTTTTTGGTGATTCCACCTCCCACATGAATCCAATATCTCTATACTCACCCCCATTATCTATTTCTCCTCTTTGGAGCTCATATGAGTTGCAGATTAGGGAAGTCTTTCTCAATGTCTCTCAAATCGTCCAGAATTGACAAGGTAAATTGTATCATTCATAAATCAATCAATTCATACTCTTTTGGCCAAAAATATTATTTCCATAGTTCTTAAATACCTTATGAGTCTCTACAACAAGTTTCAAGACATTATATTCTCTATAGGGTTGCAGATCTAATCAAAGATGAAGAGTTTTCTAGGTGGAAAGGTGAGATTCCTTCTCCTTTATCCTTCCCCTTCCTCCTCCTTTCATTATTTCTTGGTTTTATATTGTACCCTAGTCATTATTGACCTAGGTTTATGTTATAAAATTATTTTTATGGGGTTTATGTTCATTTAGGTCTGGTCTTTATAGTTTTAGGGTTTATAAACCCGCGGTGGGTGATTTTGGGTGTGCGTTTCCATTACGCCAAGGATTTGAGGTAGGATGTTCTTTTCACAAGACTTTATCATTTAAGTTTCATCATTATCATACTATTATAACCTTATTTATATGATATGTTCTTCTATTAAACCTTGTTTTTAATGGTTTTTTGTGCAAATTATGTTTTATGACTTATTTTGTTAAAAATATAGTTGTTTTGGTATAAATGTGCACTCCTCTTGTTTGATAAATTATTACATGAGATCCCACACTTGGTTTATGATATTTTTAATATGTTTAAATATATTTAATAACTTTATGGCATGAAAATGGTATTTTATCCCTTTTTAAGTGCTTAAAATAAGTTGTTTTTTAAAGAGTGCATGCCACGTGTTCGGTAAATTGCCCGGTTGACTTTTATGTGTCTAGTGCAATTTAAAATGATTTGTTTGGATTTATAAATATATTATAAGCATGTAATAAAATTATTTTGGGATTATTTTATTCCTTTACAATTTTTATTTGGTTTTACAAATAAATTGGTTTTGGTTTACAACATGTTTTGGCCCGAGTTGCCAGAAAATGGCATGTTTCACATTCTTATGAAAATGGTTGTGTTTTGAATATGTAACCTGAGTGTTTTATGGGATTCATGAATGTGGTTTGATTATATATATGGTGTGTATACACCTATTTAAAAAAATTGAAATGCATAAATTTTTCAAATGTTAGTTTTGGGAAAATGTTTAAAGGCCTGTTTGGCCTTTCCTAAAAATGAAGAATGGGTGTTTTACTTGTATATACCAAGTTTTTTCAATTGAGATTGTTTTATTATCCATGAAATTATTTTTCTAAATGTTTTTAGGGCGGATAAATATGTTTGGGTATGGTCTTGTTGTGTATTTATAATTCAAATAGCGTTTTTGAATGAGTTATATGTGCAAAGCCTCAATACACTCTTTGAAATTATTTTACAAAAATTTGTAGTGGTTTATTGATTTGTGAAAGAAATGTGAATAAATTTTATGGGATGTTTGTGTTTTTATGGTTTTGGAATGAAATTTGGATGTTAAATGTGTATTTGATAATATTTGTAACTTGATTGAGCACTAAAGGGAATCCCGAGCATCTAGGTGGGTGGACGTGTACTAGTATGCTAGTGATTCTGTGGGGTTTGGCCCCTGTTTCACGTAGCAAGTTTGATGATGAAAACACTAACTAAACTATGATGATGATGATGTTGGGGGACCACTAGGTTATGGGTATTCTCCCTACTAGTGGATCGTGTGCACGAGAATAGATATTTATTATGGTTACTTTCACCGAGATATGAGGTACCTGGGGCTCACAACTAACTAGTGCCTAGGGGTGTTCCTGTGAGTTATGCTAATTGGCTATTTTGTACTCACTGTCGGCATACGGTGTGTTTGGTTGGTAAATTCAGTAGTGTGTGATTTATTTAAAAGGGTCAATTCTTTAAAGCATCCCTCTTGAAAACTATTTTCATTTTTAAGTTGCACCTCTTTGAAAAATTGTTACTAGCATTATTGTTTATAAAACATGCAAGTTTTTGTCTGATAATTATTATAGCATGGAACCTCATTTGAAAAAAATACTTTTATATCTTGTATTTAAAACATGAAATTGTTGTTTCTTTTATTTTAAAGGAAGTGCATTGGGAATTGAATATCGGGCTAACCTACTGAGTTTTAATACTCATGCCTATAATCTTATTTTTTTTAGCCCTTGTGCAGGTTTCAGCTTGAGTTCGATCACCTTGGGTGACATGTGATCATTGTGTTGGAGAGTGACCAGCGGTGTCACATGGAGTTAGTTGGTTATCGGGTTTGGTTAGTTGAGTTGTTGGTTTAGTTCTACTTTTAGTTTCTTGTACAAATAATGTTTAGTTCAATTTTATATAAATGCATTTTGGGCTGTCGATTTATTTTTGTTGTTTGTTTGATTGTTTATATATGGGATAAATCGTTCCCTTGTGTACTCTATTGATTCCCTTGGTGCTTTTTGCCATCCCGGGAGGATCGGGAACGCCTCTTGGGACTTATCACGGGCTGGCCTAGGTGACCGGTTCAAGGTCAACTCGGGCTGGTTCGTGACATGGTTACTCTCATTCTAGGAGAGGAAAAGATGCGTGAGGTATGCCGCATACTTTCTATGTTTAGCTTGTCATGTTTGAATGAGTCTACTATCCTAATATATGTGGATAATACTCTATGGATAGTTCATCTACTATTGTGTTTATCCCCTTATGTTTGGACGAGCTTACTATTAATCTCTTTTTGGGTTGAGCTGTTCTTCTTTACTATACCGCGTGTTATCTGTTTTATTTATTTCCTATGGTATCTCTTACTGCCCCCCTTCAGATTTTGGGGTGTCCTAAAGTGTATGTATATACTCATCCCTGTATGGGATTTTCCCGCATGTGTCGTGTCTTATGCAGATGACAGATGGGTCGACCGTGACTTTAGAGAAACTTAGGGATACTAGGTGATTTGGACTGCGTATGGTGGTCGTAGCTTGGGATTCAGGAGATGAGCTCTCTCAATAGTTTACTTTTCCAATTTTGTTAGGTTGGGACATATTTCTAGTTGGGCATGTATTTTTTCCCTTTACTTTTCAATTTATACTATTGTACTTTTATGCTGTTTAGAGGTTCATGCATGTTTGGTTTACTTTATAACAGTGTTACATTTTTACTCTTCCCCTCTACACTTTTTCATTGAGATGGCTGTGTGTGTGTGTATAAAAGTACTTAAGAAAATGAATCCCTGAGTTATTTATGCCTTCGGCGCTTGTCGCCACCCCTAGCATATGGAGGCGGGCTTGGGGTAGTTACGGATTGAGCCCCGACTTGGGTCGGGTCATGAAAGATTGGTATCAAAGAAAGTTCATTACTTTGAAAGTTGTTCAGACTACTCCCCTTAAGATAATTTGGTTGGGATTTTGGACAACAATGTCAAAGTGTCTCAAGTATAGCTCTTTGGCCAGGTAATCTAGTGATGGTGTAGTGACCAGCATATCCATTCACCAAGACCTTGACTACTTACTTGTCGACTCGGAATGCTGAGACATTTATTACAGGGATTAATAGTACATATATCATATAGGATTGAGTCTTTTATTGTACTTATTGAGTCATCTCTCCATTCTCATTTAAATATATATATTCTCATCTGACTGTGGTACTTCTTGATAAATCTCAAAATGCCTCCACAATGACAGCTAGTCAGGATACTAGCTTCGGTTCATGATGAAAAATCAATGAGTGACAATGCCTCGGTTAGGGGTCCATATCATGATCCCCTTTCTCTAGGTGGGAAGGTAGCATCACCTCCACTTGTCGAGCAGCAGATCATTCCAGTAGAGTAGGTTGAGGACGTGCACAGGCTTAGCATGCTTCGCGAGTTCCAGCATCAGAGACCGCTAAGGTTTCATGGCAAGCTAGATCCTCAAGCTGGAGAGGATTAGCTAGAGTCGGTGGTTTGGATCTTCAAACTTGTATGGACCCTAATGGATTAGGTGGTTGTTCCGGAAGCTAGCCTTTTCCATAGAGCAGTTGGGCGCTAGTGGAGCCTTGTTACGTAAATGTATGATGAGTTGGCATTCTCATGGATCGACTTCCAATGACTATTATGTGAGAAGTAGTACCCCTGTTGTTTGTGATCAGTTTTAATTTAGGATCTTTTAGAGCTATAACAGAGAGGGATGAAAGTGACTGAGTACGTACCGAGGTTCACATACCTTGCACGACACTCTCTTAACATGATCTGAGATGGATAATTATGAGCACGTAAGTTTGAGCAGGGAATCCAAAGAGATATTAACATAGTGATCTTGTGCATCCCCACCAATTCTAGGGTGTTGGAGTAGACACCGGTGACAAAGATCTTTTTGTTAGAGGGATTCCAGAGGTGACAGTGGGAACCATAGGGCAAAGTCGTCTGCAACAGCTTGCAGATGGCAGACGCGGGAGGGGTGCGGGAAAGGAAAAGGGAAGGAGGCTCCTAGTTGGGGCCTAATGACGAGAGCACCGTGGACGGTGGCTCGGAGCCAGAGGATGTGCGCGTGCCACCACAACATCCCTCTCTACCCGATGACGTTGAAGTCATAGGCTTAACTATTTCCAGTGAGGATGGGGCACTGTGTTATGTACGCAGGACCATCCGCCCACCCATTCCGGTGCTACTTCACCCCATGCCTGCAACCACGAACCATATTCAAAGCCCGCTTCAATAATGCATGCCCCCAGCAGAATCATACCAGTGAAGGGTGATGTTTTAATTGGAATGGTTTGTGACATTGAAGACAACACGATCTCCTTGTCGGGCGTAGATGGTAGGGCCCGGGTAGATTCCATTCACAGTCACGATGGGCTTTTCATGGCACATTCGACTCACATTTTTCACTTGAATTTGTATGTGCCATCATAATGTCACCAAAAGAAGCTTTCATTTATATGGGGAGGCATATATATATGTATATGATTGGCTCACATTGAATTGGTATATTTTTGTGGCGGCTTGGGATGTCTAGAGGAGGGCGAGGAAGAGAAAGAAAGTGAAACCATTATAAGGGAAACCTCTCTTTGTCGCCATCAACACCGTGCCTTCCAAAACCGTTGTTGACCAAATGTGGATTCATATGGGGTGATTATATAATACACATGAACATGGACAAGGATGATTGCATGAAAAGTTTATTATTCTATGGAGAACGAGGATTACATCAGTGTCACAGAGCATGATAAAGGCTCGTCGGTGTGCGGCTGCCTGGTAGGTGTGGGTGGGTAGGTGGGGGTGGGGGCGGGGGTGGGGGCGGGGGCGGGGGCGGGGGCCTTTCTAGTCTAATATTTCCACATTTTGAAGAAATTTTAATTATAAGTTTTTGTGGTTGAGGGGTCTCAATGTAGTGGACACGAACAACCATAAAACATCACGAAAAGAAAATATGGTTCTAATAATGTGCAATCGAACCAAGAACCGCAATACAGGAAAGAAAATGCAAGAAAAGTAAAGAGAGACAGAATTTACGTGCTTCAGATCCTTATGGATCCTACTTCACGGAAATAAAACCACATAGGCACATGTTTTATTAACCTCCAAAAGAAATACAAGGGAAATGCATGACAACAAAAATAAGCAAGAACAGAGATTGGAAATAAGAAGAAATATGATTACAGTGCCAGAGTTCATGCTTACTCTGACGATCCCATTCACTTCATGATGGTTTGTAGGGGTGCACATCAGCTAGAACTGGTCACTTCCTCTTCCTCGTCTGGATCGGGTAATTCTTCAACAAGAACCGGCGCTGCACATCCTTCGTCAGAGAAGGGAGATCGTCTCCTTCACAGAACGACAAGACTCGGTTGCTAGGGAGATCGACAAGCGCAGGGACACTCTAGTGATCCCACACGGAGCCGAAGATGAATAATGTAACGTAGACGCCGAGAGCCAGTATAAGATAGAGCAAAACTTCGGGGGAGAATATCCAGAGAGTTCAATGCCTCGGGAAGAGCCATAGTAGGAGTGATGAAACCTCCTACGAGCGGTCGTTTGAGAAAACCACCAGCCGAATCAGAGCATGCCACGAATCACGCGGAATGAAACAGAAACCAAACACCCATCACACGGTTCACGAAACAGTGCCCAGATGGACAGCCCAGTATTATTGGGCAGTGATGAAGATCGACGACCACAATGCAAAGGCCGGATGAAACTGGATTTCCAGCGTGGTGAAGCTTATCCGAGAGAATAAAAAAACACGAGCATGTGGTGTTTAAAAGTGGTGAGTCATCATATTAAAATTAATTTAATATAAAAAAAATATTGAATTAAAGAATACTAATTCACAAATCTCCACCATTTTTAATTAAATTCAGTGATGTTCTTGTACCTAAGGGTCAAGGAATCTGAACCTAGTTTAATCTATCTAGGAAAAAGTTAAACTTTGACAAGACCACAACTTTAGTCAAACTATCAGCCGAGTTTATGTCAGTATGTATCTTATTGATACACATGGTTCCATATTCTATGAAATCTCTAATAAAATGTAGTCTAATATCTATATGTTTTGACTTACCATGGAAAACAAGGTTTTTTGACAAATGAATAGACGATTGAATATCTGAATAGACATTAATAATAGAATTGTAAATACAAAGTTTTGAGGCCATAACTTTGATCCACAATGCTTCCTTGACCACCTCAGTCAAGGCAATGTATTCAGATTCTGTAGTTGAAAGTGCAATGACAGATTGCATGTTTCACTTCCAAGAAATGGTACCACCAAAGGCACTAAACACATAACCGGTTAGGGATTTATAGGTATCTACATTTATAGCATAATCAGAATCCACATAACCACAGATAAGGTCAGCAGAATCAATATTTCTACCATAACATAAACAAACATTAGGAGTACTAGAGAGATATCTAAGAATCCACTTGAGAGCATGCCAATGTGGCTTCCCTAGTGTGGCCATGAACCTGCTAAGGGTGCAGACTACAAAAGAAATATTAGGGAACATACAAATCATAGCATACATTATTCTTCCAACAATGTTAGCATAAGGAATATTGGACATAAATTCAACATCTTGTTTAACAACAGTAGCTTGAGATAAAGACAATCTAAAGTGTTTATCAAGAGGAATATTAACAGGTTAGAGAGTTTCAAACATATACCTCTTGAGAAATTTTAAAATGTAACTATGCTAAGAAAGATAAAGAAATTTATTAGGTCTGTCCCTTATGATTTCAACACTAATAATTTGCTTGGCCGCACCCAGGTCCTTCATTTCAAAAGTGTTTTTCAACTGGATTTTAACAGAAGAGATAAGATTCATATCCTTGCACATGATGAGCATATCATCGACATACAAAAAGAGGTAAATAATGCAGGTCTTGGTTTCTTTGAAATAAACACAGGCATCGCATTGAATCCTAGTGAACTTATTCCCTAACATGAAAGAGTCTAACTTCAAGTACCATTGTCTTGAGGATTGCTTCAAGCCGTATAGAGACTTATTCAGGAGACACACTTGATGTGGTTTTAATTCACTAGGATAGCCTTCAGGAGGCTGCATATAAATGTTTTCTTTCAGGTCACCATGTAAAAAGGCAATATTAACATCTAACTGCTCGATGTGGAAGTCTTCATAGGAATCATAGGCTAACAGAATCCTAATAGAGGAATGCTTCACAACTGGGGAGAAAATTTCAGAATAATCAATACCCTCTCTCTGGAGGAAACCCTTAGCTACTAACCTAGATTTGAACTTGATTTTATTTCCCTCATTATTATCCTCTTTTCTTTTGAAAATCCATTTGGAACCAATTACTTTAGCATTAACTGGTTTTTTACAACACTCCAAGTATGGTTTTTCATTAAAGAGTGCATGTCTTCATTCATAGCAAAGACCTATTTCTTGGAGTCTTTGTATTTTAGCGCTTGCCTATATGACCGAGGATCATCATCGATGATATCCTGGGCTACATGAAAAGCATAGGAAGCCATGTCATACTGGATGAACCTATCAGGGGGTCTTGGGACCCTTCTTTGTCTGTCACGGGTCAATTGATAGTCCCTGTAGGTATTAGAAGGTTCAGAATCCGAATCTGAACCAGAACTGCTTCGAGAATCAGCTCCAGTAGTGGGCTGAGAAGTAGGCTGATCAGGCTGAAGATCAGTCTCAAATTGATCCAAAGGCTCAGGTTCATCAGACTTAAAAGGGTCTGGTTCATCACTGCTTTGATGTGTGGGTTTGGTCTTGTTAGAGGATGACTCATGAAAAACCACATACCTACTGATAATTCATTTTTGGTACCCAGGTTTATCAACCTAGAGTTTATACCCTTTGACCCCTTCGGGGTAACCAATGAAAACACATTTCAGAGATCTTGGTTCCAACTTATTAGTCCTAACATGGGCATAGGCTATGGAACCAAAAACCCTAAGGTAGGAATAAGATGGAGGCCTTTCAGTCCAAAGCTATTCAGGGATCTTGAACTGGTTAGCAGAAGAGGGACACCTATTGATAAGATAAACTGCAGTGTTAGTATCCTCGGTCAAGAAAGACTTGGGGAGGCCAGAGCACACAATCATGCTTCAGACACACTCTAAGACGATCCTATTCATCCTCTCTGCTAGCCCATTCTGTTGGGGGGTTTCCCTAACAGTCATGTGTCTCTTAATCCCTTATTTTTCACAAAATTCAACAAAATCAGTAGAAAAATACTCCAAACCATTGTCTGTTCTCATGGTTTTTATTTTCTTTCCGGTCTGATTTTCGACCGAAGCCTTCTTGGTCTCAAAGGTCTGGAAAACGTCCGATTTATTATTCAGGATGTACACCTAGACCTTCCTGGAAAAATTGTCAATGAAGGTGACGATGTAAGATCCTCCACCATGAGAGGTAGTCCTTGCTGGACCCCATAAATCCGAATGGATATATTCAAGTGGGGAAAGATCTTTGAAGGTGGATCTATTGAAACTAACTCTCTTAGCTTTTACCATTATACAGTCTTCACAAAAGGGCAGGTTTATTGGTGTTATGTCATTCAGCATCCCCTGCTTGCTGAGCTCTTCCAATCCCTTGGAGCTTACATGCCCCAAATGTCTATGCCAAAGCATAGTATTGTCGGTGTTTGTATTATAAACACTACCCAACTGCCTTGAATAGGTCTTACCATCCAAGACATACAACTCGTTAGTGAGAGACCCTCTAATAATGGTCCTAGATCCTTTAAAGATCTTAATTGATCTCGATTCTGATCTAAAGGTATATCCTTTTTGATCAAGGACTCCTAAGGAAATTAAATTGCGTTGGAGGTTGGGAACCCACCTTACATCAAGTAAGGTAATAAAAGATTGATAATCAAGTTCTAACAGAACAGATCCTCTTACCTCCACTTTACACTTTTTATTATTTCCTAACAGGACATCCCCTTCCACTCTCTCCACTAGCTCTGAAAATGACTCTTTATAGGGACACATATGGAAGGAACATCCAGAGTCAAGGACCCACTCTCTGTCGAGAGTATGGATGGAGACATTTAACACTTTGGCGGTGTCATAACCAGAGTCAACAATGAGAGATTGGTCAGTGGGTTGAGCACGTTCTTGCTCACGCTTGAGCTTCCTACATTCGGGCTTAATATGCCCAGCCTTACTGCAATGTAATCAGGTGACTTTTCTTTATCTATGGTTATTATTATCCTTAGGTTTTGGTTATTTCTTAGGTTCTTTGCTGACTCTACTTTTATATCTACTGAATTGTTTCCTTTTGCTTTTAATATGGGGTCTTCCCCTGGTGAATAAACTCTCAGTCCTTTGGTCTTAGGTTTTGAGTGAAGGTCTTTAGATAGAAGGGCAGAATCGACTTCTTCTAGAGTCAAGGAGTCTCGACCATACATCATGGTCTCGACCAAGGTGCTATAACTATGGTCAAGGGAGATCAGGAGAATGATGGTCTGATCTTAATCATCTACCGAGACATCTATGTTGGCTAGATCTAACATGACTTTGTTGAACTCATCTAGGTGAGATTTCAAGGAGGTCCCAGGTCTCAGTCTAAAGGTGAACATGCGATGTTTCTTATACAATCTGCCTACTAGGGAGGCATTCATGTAGAGTTTTTCTAACTTAAGCCAGATGCCGGTAGTGGTAGACTCAAAGGCCACTTATATAAGGACTTTATCTCCTAAAGAAAACAAAACAGAACTATGGGCTTTAACAAGAACGTCAGGGGGCACAAGTTGGTATTCAGTTGTAGTTTGGACAGTTTCATTTACAGATGTAACGGGTTTAGTGGGCCCGGAGAGGGCATCTATGAGACCTTGTTGGACAAGTAATGCCCTCATTTTTATTCTCCATAAATTGAAGTCATTGTCTCCATCGAATTTTTCAATCTCATATCTCATTGTAGACATGTTAATCCAGATGAGTGGATGCCGAATGATTGGGGACAACGATAAGCATATGCCCCCAAAAATTGACCAATCTCACTGGGTAAACGTGTACCGTGAGATATGAAGACATAAAAGATTCAGTGAATACAATGATTTCACCAGAATATAAAGAAAAAAACAACAACAATATTCAGGAAGAATTAAATAGATACAAAGAATGCGGAAGACAGAAAACCCAAAATGTAAAGAACTGCAAACAAAAAAAAAACTAAACTCTGAGCAGAGTGCAAATGGATAGATTTAAAACAAAGCTGTAAAATATTACAAAAGGGGGATGCCATTAAGGTATTGGCAACTACTCTATTTATTAGGATCATGAAACAAAATAACAATGTCCCGCAGATAAAAGATACAGGTAGAACTAACAGCAGTGAACACAGTAATTCATGGTCAAAAGAGCACAACAACCAAAGGTGGCTCCGATACCACTTGTTGTGGTTGGGGGGTCTCAATGTAGTGGACATGAACAACCAGAAAACATCACAAAAAGAAAATATGGTGCTAATAATGTGAAATCGAACCAAGAACCACAATACAGGAAAGAAAATGCAAGAAAAGTAAAGAGAGATAGGATTTACGTGATTTCAGATCCTTATGGATCCTACTGCACGACAAGAACACCACACAAGCACATGTTTTATTAACCTCCAAAATAAATACAAGGGAAACACATGGAAAAAAAAATCAGCAAGAACAGAGATCAGAAATAAGCAGAAATATGATTACAGTGCTGGAGTTCATGCTTACTTTGGTGGTCCTGTTCACTTCACACTGGTTTGTAGGGGTGCACATTAGCTAACACTGGTCACTTCCTCTTCCTCTTCTGGATCGGGTAATTCTTCAACAAGAATCGGTGCTGCACATCCTTCGTCAAAGAATGGAGATCATCTCCTTCACAGAATGGCAAGACTCAGTTGCCAGGGAGATCGACAAGCGCATGGACACTCCAGTGATTCCACACAGATCCGAAGATGAAGAAAGTAACGTAGACGTCGAGATCCAGTGCAGGAGAGAGAAAAACTTTGGGGGAGAATATCTAGAGAGTTCAATGCCTCAGGAAGAGATGTAGCAGGAGTGATGAAACCTCATGCGAGCAGTCGTTCGAGAAAACCACTAGCCGAATCAGAGCATGCCACGAATCACACAGAATGAAACAAAAACCAAAAACCCATCACACGGTTCACGAAACAACGTCCAGATGGAAGGCCCAGTATTATTGGGTAGTGATGAAGATTGACGACCACAATGCAAAGGCCGTCTGAAACTGGATTTCCAGCGTGGCGAAGCTTATGTGGGAGAATAAACAAACATGAGAATGTTATGTTTAAAAGTGGTGAGTCAGCATATTAAAATGAATTTAATATAAAAACAATTTTGAATTAAAGAATACTAATTCACATAAGTCTACGCATATTTCAGAAAAATTTACACGTTTAATTAAAAAACGAAACTTTAACCCAAGCCTCCCATGGGAGAGATACAAACTCTGAGAGTAGGCTGCAAGTTTTACTGTGGTAAAAGCCCAGGAAGCCGGGGATTTGAAACTTGCTTTCCCCTTAGAATGCACCTTTTCCCTTTTGTATTTCTGTTTTGCTTTTGCTTCTTCCCACTCCATAGAATTATTCTCAAGTTATTTATAGTGTAGGGAATGTAGTCATGAGTTTTTTTATACATTTTAAATTTTTTCTTACAGAAAATGGTTAGGGTGATTTTTTTTTCAAAATGCAGCACAAAGGCGGCATCCGTGATGCCGCCTTTGCATTTCGGGTGAAAGGAGGCATCGCAGATGCCGCCTTTTCACTGCCTGTGCGGATCGCTGATGTGGCGACGGAGGTACCCGCAGTGCCGCCTTTCTAGATAACGTCAAACGAAAGGCGGCACCACGGGTGCCGCCTTTGCCTCCGTGCCCTATAAAAGGGCAGCACCCCTCCCCTTCTACTCACTTCCAAACACCCATTTACCTATCATTTTCTCTCTTTTGCGGTGAAGTTTGCGGTTTGAAATTTTTGGAAAGCTTTTAGATGTATGGTTTTTAATTTAATGTTTTTTATTTAGTTGAATTGTTTTTAGTTAAATATTTTTTTAAATTTAATGTTTTTTATTTAGTTGAATTGTTTATAGTTAAATATTTTAATTCTTTAGTTGTTTAGTTAGTTTTAATTTTTTTTTCTATTAGATTGTTTAATTAGTTATATATATTTAGAAATTATAATTATCATTAGTATAAATTACTTTAGGATTATTTTAATGAAATTTTGGTAGCATAAATACTATGTTATCTAAGAAATCAAATCCTTGTATGAATACAAACAAGTGAATGTGGCTCTGGCACAGATGTACCTAGGGGTAAAACCCAAAAACACCAATTTGATCTAGACTCGAATGGGAAATGGTGCATGACAATGGGCTTTGCTGCATTCTATTTTGACACTCCCGGGGGATATGATTAAGATATGCATATTTCTTTATAAACTACTAAAATATCTAAGAAAAGAAATGATAAATTGATAATTTAGTAATGATGTTGATAATTATTATTAGGAATGATTAATTAGAAATTAATTAATAAATAACATAGAGTTAAAAATAAAACTACAGTTCAAATGATATTCAATAACATAGAGTTAAAAAATAACATGGAGTTAAAAAATAACATGGAGTTAAAAAATAACATGGAGTTAAAAAAAACATGGAGTGAAAGTGAAAAAATAAATAACATGGAGTTAAAATATAAATAACATAGAGTTAAAAAATAAATAACATAGAGTTAAAAAATAAATAACATAGAGTTAAAAAATAAATACCATCATGTTTCCAACTTCTGGCCTTTATTGGAGTGAATTGGATATCAAAATTTCAGAAAACCCGTGTGACAACGGGTTTTCTGAAATTTTGATATCCAATTCACTGCAATAAAGGCCAGAAGCTCGAAACATGATGCTATTTATTTTTTAACACTGTGTTATTTATTTTTTAACTCTACTATGTTATTTAATAACTAATTAATAATTTAGTAAGGAATAATTAATGATTAAAGAATGATTAACTAATTAAAAAGTGTACTAAGAAATATCCTAGTTTAGGATATAAGATCTTTTAAAATTTAAGTATCATAAAGATTGTATAGATTAGAAGTAATAGTTATTATTTGAACGTGAGGTAAAATCCAACTTATTTTTAATAAGTAGTTTAATTTCATCTTCAAAGTATAAAATCCAACTTATATTGGTAACCATCATTCTGAATGTCACTTACATTATCAAAATCTTGATCATAAAACTTTTTTTACGTAGAGTGTAATGTTTGCCTGTGTGTACCGCTATGGGGATGTTATTCAAACTGAGCAAGGAGCTTCTTACAGTACACAACCAATAACAGTGGTTAATACAACTGATTGTGTAACCGTAAGTGACCTTCAAGACAGAATTCATGGGTCATTAAATCTAGGACCCGATCAAAAGATCAAGTCAATGAGTTATAGAAATTTGCAGTTCCCGTCAACATTGTGGCATCTAGCTTGTCCATTGGTTGATTATGCGCAATGGATATAAACAATTAATTTTCTTTCTCAATGGTCGGATGGTACCATGATGGAGTTATATGTTGATATTTCTACTATACAACAACAACATCCAATTGTACAAAGACGTAGACTTACAAGAGTCATTGAAGATAGTACGCCCCATGAAGTTGAGACTATTCCAAATGATACAGAAGAGGACAAACTACTTGATCTCCTGGATATACATGTTAACCCTACATCTGATGAGGAGTTTCATAATAACAAAACAGATGGTGATAATAGTGATGATGAGGAATGAACAACAGAATTTTCGAGAAATGAATTAGTTGTATAACAGGCTCGACCTACAATAAATCATCCACCACTCTTTACATCTTGGTTAGAAGCAATGACACGTGTGCCTGAATTTGAAGATAATGTTCTCACACCAGCAACTGAGTTTCCTGGAGTTATACGAGATAGGTTTAGTGAGATGGAAAAAAATTTATATGTTGGAATGAATTTTTCAAGTAAAGATTCATTAAAAAGTACGCTAAAGAGATTTCACATTGAGAGGCACTATATCTATGTAGTTTACAAATCAGACCATAGAAAATATGTCATACGGTGTGAGAAGTATGGGGTGATTGTAGATTTCAATTGAGGGCGATTCTGGAAATTGCATTTGGAGGTTGGAGAATCTCGAGGATTGAGGCAGCTCATACTTGCGTTCAGCCAAGCCTGAAACAAGATCATACATCATTGGATGCAGAATTTTTATCATCCATTGTTGTTGAGATGATTAGGACATGTCAAGATGTTCCGATAACCCTTGTGCAAGAGAGGATACAACATACATTTGGTTATAAGATTTCGTATAATAAGGCATGGATGGAGAAATAGAAGACAATTGTGAAGGTCTATGGTGATTGGGATAACTCATATTGAGTATTGCCGCAATTTCTAGATATACTGAGTCATCATAACCAAGTTGTATTCCATCTTGATACAAACTAATATGTGTCTCATGATAACAGACTTGATCCATCTCGTGTTCAATTTCATCGATTGTTTTGGGAATTCCTCCC
Source organism: Viscum album (assembly GCA_963277665.1). Taxonomy (NCBI): domain Eukaryota; kingdom Viridiplantae; phylum Streptophyta; class Magnoliopsida; order Santalales; family Viscaceae; genus Viscum; species Viscum album. The sequence goes on along the minus strand of OY728145.1, from coordinate 43,568,469 downwards.
ATGTATCTCCGCATTTCGTTTTAGAAAACACTTCATTCAGATTGATGGAACGTTTCTATACAGAAAATACAAGAGCGTATTGTATATTTCAGCAACCCAAGATAGAAACCGTTCATCTCTTCTGCTTACCTTTTCCATTGTAGATAAAGAAAACTATGAATCATGGAGTTGGTTTTTGGCATGTATCAACAACCATTTACCCAACATTCGGGGTGTTTGTTTGATATCTGATTGGCATCGGGAAATTAATGAGGCAATCAATGAGGATCCTGATACATGTAGTTACCCAAATGAACATCATTGGTTCTGCATTAGACACATTTCTAGAAACTTGCATAAAAAATTCCACAATGAACCGATGAAGAAGGAAATCGCCAGACTTGGTACGCATTGTATTTTTTATTTTTTTTATATCAACGTAAAGATAAATTCAAAATATGTGAAATATCATCTATTCTTTGTAGCATATGAGTCAGATCAACAATGGTTTGAAGAATTTTTCGAACAAATCCGTTAGTTTAATGAAGAAGTTTAAGATTATATGATGCGAATTCCAAAAGAAAAACGGACATTGGCATATGATGGGGGGAAGAGGTACGGACACATGACCACCAACATTGTAGAGCACATCAATGGTGTCTTCAAAGGTCTTCACGATCTACCTATAACTACCCTAGTTCAGGAGGCATTATATCATTGCGTGTAGTACTTTGTTGATAGACAAAAACTAGCATCGGATGGAATACATCAGGGGATAATGTATGGAAGACATTTTCAATGAGATATTAAAAAGAAAATTGAAGAAGCTTCTGGTTATCAAGTCTACCTATTTCTATGATAAGACTCTCGATTTGAAGTTCAAGAGAAGTCAAACCCCATCACAAATAGCATTGGTGAAAAAATGGTGGTATTACTAGAAATGAGGCAATGTCAATGTGGAAACTTTCAGGTATTATAGTTTCCATGCTCACATGCCATTGCAACATTTGCCTCTATTAACATATCATGGGAAGAATATGTTGATCCAGTGTACCATATGAACACCATTGATAACTGTTATGCTGCACCATGGACACCTATTGGTGAGTTTCGTTATTTCCCAATGCCCAAAGGTCAGCCGATAGTGGTACCTGATATGAATCAGTTGTGTCCCAATGGGAGACCGAAGGCCACCAGGATGCGAAATGAGATGGACTGGCCTCAAGAACAAAGACAGAGTTTGAGATGCACCATATGTCATCAATAAGGTCATAATCGGAAATGATTCCCTAACATTGTTGGGTCGAGTTCACACTCTAAGCCACAATGATGTATTGTCGTTATTGAGAGATTCTCATATTGTAAATTTTATGTTGTTATCTCTTCCTTTTACCTTGGTTTTCTGACCCCCAATACTAAAAATCATAATAGTAAAACCAAAAAAATATTTTGTATATCGTAATCCTAACATTCTAAACCATAATCTTGAAAATATTTTCTCAAATAACTAACATAAACTGTAAAACGTTAAAAAAATTCCAAAATCCTAGATCCAAAAGGCAAAATGTGAAACCCTAATCTCTAAATCCTAAAATCTAAAAGATGAACCGTAAACCCAAATACATCTTCCCTTTACATTGGTTTTCAAAACATTATGTGATTGAGAAAATAATCGTGAAACATACAATCATGTGGATAATCATATATAAATTATAAATCACATCATTTTCTAATAAACAACTATATAACACAGACAAATGATTTATATATATAAATATATAAAACCATATCTTACAAAACACCCAATTCTAGGTAAAATCATATCTTAATAAACTTTAGTAATATGCTTTGAAAAACATGAAGACATGCACCTTTCTTTTGGTAAAAGAAACTTCATAAAACATTGTGAATAAACATGACATGTCTTGCATTATACAAATCATAATATTTTACTGATCATGATGTTATATTTACAGTTTACACTTACAACTCATTTCATTTGTTTATATTCAGATGAATGACACCATAATACTCAGTCAGCAGACTACCCATTGTTCACAGGTTGTGATAGAGGGTGGTCCAGATCGATTGATAAGGGTGCGTTGAGCACACCATTTTCATCACACGGATCCTCATCCTGCTATTATACCATACTTGCGTCATGCTAGCTTCTACGGTATTGAGGTATCAGATTTTACATTTGTAGACCATCACCTGATAACAACACTTGTGGAGAGGTGGAGACCAGAGACACACACATTCCACCTTCCTGAGGGAGAGATGACCATCACCCTCTAGGATGTAGCTGTGCTTCTTGGTCTTCCTATCCAGGGGAGACTCGTTATTGGATCCACTCGGGAATCTTGGCCCGACCTTGCTCAGCGCTTGTTAGGCGTTGACATTTTGTCCGATGGTAGTGCTACCGATGGAGCATCGATATCCATACCTTGGCTGGATTCACAGATTCCACTTTTAGCTGATGATGCTGATGAACAGACAATGATGCATTATGCACGTGCATATATATTACGACTTATTGGAGGGACCATGTGTATGAATCATTTAGGGATGCACGTGCACATGATGTATCTACCCCTGCTAGAGGACTTTGATCGGGCAGGGACGTACAGTTGGAGATCCAGCTGCTTGGCATACACATATAGAGCATTATACAGGATATCTGATAGGCGGCGCACAGGTCTCGGGGGATGCGTCATCCTTATTCATATGTGGGCATGGGAGAACATCCCCACATTCTGACCTGATCTTGCTGGTCCGCCGGTCGAGATGGTGGCGATGCATGACGCTCTGCATGGATGCTGGTATGATCAATCATTTCTATCAGTTTCTGATGCTACTATAAGTTATTGACTTTAATTTCTCATTATTTATCACTATCGATGTTGTATTTTATAGGTGGTGTCAGCGACACAATTTCAATGCGGTTCTGAGACACGATTTGTCCGTATATCGGCTCGAATTGGACTTTCTCTTACCCCATCAGGTATGTATATACAATCTACAACTGTTTAAAAAATTTAATAATATAATCATTTTTTTAGTTAAGAGTTTTTCAAACAAGGGTAATATGTTATTTCTAATTTCATGGGTTCCATACTGGTTTGTTATAGACCAGTTGCCTCCATACTGCACGGTTGGTCTTGAAAATGTTACGGCTGTAGTTCCACTCATTCACTTTTATATTGTTGAGTGGAACCAGCCTGATAGAGTCATGTGCCGGTTTCTCTTGACTTAGCGGATTCCATTACCGCCGAGGCAGACAGATCAACTTCATGGGATAAAGCTGACAGGGAAGCTGGATGACGACTGGCGTCGAGTACATGATGTATTTCTCGACTGTTGGTGCAGATGCACAGAGTTTCGTATCCAGGGAGTTCCTATGATGCAGTTCTCTCTTTCAGCACAATACGAGTATGATCCATGGTATAGATCAAGGAGGTCCTACAGTAGCCTTTTGAAGATGATAAAGGATAAAGATTTGGTGATGAAGAGTTCGATGGGCTATGTGGAATCATTGGTGTTTTCATCTGATCAACTGGGCCTGGGGAAATGGGGTGACAATTGTGGAAGAAATTATAATGGGTGGATGCATGGTGGTGCTGAAGGGGTTGGTATTTGAAGGAATGGGAATAGATGATCATTTCTTGTGGCATATATTTCACCATACCCTTATGCGGCCAGATGTTGATATGGATATGGACATGGCGGGTGGAAGAATGGATTTCGTTGTCCCATGAAAGGAGATATAACATGTTCTCATGCATAAAAGATTATAGATGTATGTGATACTAGTGACACCATGCATTATATTGATGCAGGGTTGATTCCTATATGTTTAATGAATGTTTAAAGTTTTGTTTATATTGGTCTTATGGTTTATATTTTATAGTCTTTCAAAGTCACGTACTTGAAACATTTTTAAGTTTCAAGTAGGCGGTTTTGAAAGCTTATAAATTGTTTTTCCTGAACATTTTTTATGAAATGATTTTTTTCAACAATTTCTTATATGTTTAATGAATTTTTAAAGTTTCGTTTATATTGATCTTATGGTTTATATTTTATAGTCTTTCAAAGTCATGTACTTGAAACATTTTTATGTTTCAAGTAGGTGGTTTTGAAAGCTTATAAATTATTTTTCCTGAACATTTTTTATGAAATGTTTTTTGTTTTCAACAATTTCTTAAATGTTTAATGAACATTTAAAGTTTTTTTATATTGGTCTTATGGTTTATATTTTATATTCTTTCAAAGTCACATACTTAAAACATTTTTAAGTTTCAAGTAGGCGGTTTTGAAAGCTTATAAATTATTTTTCATGAACATTTTTTATGAAATGATTTTTGTTTTCAACAATTTCTTATATATTTAATTAATTTTTAAAGTTTCATTTATATTGGTCTTATGGTTTATATTTTATAGTTTTTCAAAGTCACGTACTTGAAATATTTTTAACTTTAAAGTAGGCGGTTTTGAAAGCTTATAAATTATTTTTCCTGAACAATTTTTATGGATTATATATATAAATAAATATATAAACAAAACAAAACAAAAAATAAAAACAAAATTTTCAAAAATGATAATTTTTAGAATTTTTAGGAATTATATATATAAATAAAAATATAAACAAAACAAAACAAAAAATCAAAACAAAATTTTAAAAAATAATAATTTTTTATTAGGTGAAAGGCGGCATCCTCCTGAACATTTTTTATGAATTATATATATAAATAAATATATAAAAAAAACAAAACAAAAAATAAAAAAAAATTACAATTTTTTTTAGGGGAAAGGCGACATTGCGGGTGCTGTCTTTCAGCCGCAGTGCAAAGGCGGCATCACAGATGCCACCTTTGAGGCGCATTTTGAATTTTTTCCCTAACTGTTTTCTGTAATTTTTTTTAAAAAATGTATAAAAAAACTCATTTAGTCACCATTAAAAAAAGTCTTTTACTGCTTTTTGAACAGGGTTGATGGGTTTCAATGCATGATCAACATAAAAATTTATAATTTATTTTATAACCAACATATGTGTATGTGTCACATTACCATGATTTTTCACACAACACGGTGTATGGAATTTATCTCTCAGTATCATTAGGCCAATTGGTGATTGAATTTATGCCATCAGCATAACCTAAATAATTATTATTCTTTTATGTAGAGAATAATATTTATTCAAATATTAAATTCAAATATTATTTAACTGAAATTCTGGATATACTTAGTGTGTAATCCTCTAGCCATTTTTCTCAATGACATTAGACAAGTTGACATGGATTTTGAGATTAACATCTAACAACATATCAAGATACTCATAGAGAAAGAAAGTAATATCGAAATGACAGTAATATCATATGAATTATCGTTGTGTAATATAATACATTTATCTCAATATTTCATCAAACAACCAACATACTTATATAATCAACTCATATGATAAAATATCATTCCTTAACTCTCTAAATGAACTCATTGATAAAATTCCATAACCACAGACTTAAACATACAGTTCTATTTTATGGACCGTGTATGGTGTTCGTAGCTTGGGATTTAGGAGATGAGCTCTATCAATAGTTTAATTTTCCAATTTTTTTAGGTTGGGACATATTTATAGTTGGGCATGTATTTTTCCCCTTTACTTTTCAATTTATACTATTGTACTTTTATGTAGTTTAGAGGTTCATGCATTTTTGGTTTACTTTATAACAGTGTTACATTTTTACTCTTCCCCTCTGCACTTTTTCATTGAGATGGCTGTGTGTGTCTATAAAATTACTTAAGAAAAGGCCTCCCTAAGTTAGTTATGCCTTCGACGCTTGTCGCCACCCCTAGCCTATGGAGGCGGCCTTGGGGAGGTTTTGGATTGAGCCCAGACTTGGGTCAGGTCATGACAGATTGGTATCAAAGAAAGTTCATTCCTTGAAACATTGTTCAGACTAATCCCTTTAAGATAATTTGGTTGGGATTTAGGAAAAAAGTGTCTCAAGTGTAGCTCTTTGGCCAGGGAATCTAGTGATGGTGTAGTGACCAACATATCCATTCACCAAGACCTTGACTACCTACTTGTCGAATCAGAATGCTGAGACATTTATTATTGGGATTAATGGTACATATATCATATAGTATTGAGTCTTTTAGTGTCCCTCTAGAGTCATCTCACCATTCTTGTTGAAATATATATATGCTCATTTGACTGTGGTACTTCTTGATAAATCTCAAGATGCCTCCACAACGACAACCATCCAGGATACTAGCTTCGGTTTGTGATGACAAACTAATGAGTGATGATGCCTTAGTTATGGGTCCATATCATGATCCCCTTCCTCCAGGTGTGAAGGTAACAACACCTCCACTTGTCGAGTAGCAGATCATTCTAGTAGAGTAGGTTGAGGATGTGCACAGTCTTGGCATGCTTTGCGAGTTCCAGCATCAGAGACCGCTAAGGTTTCATGGTGAGCCAGATCCTCAAGCAGCAGAGGATTGGATAGAGTCGGTGGTTTGTATCTTCAAGATTGTATGGACCCTAATAGATTAGGTGGTTGTACCGGAAGCTAGAATTTTCCATGGAGAAGCTAGGCACTAGTAGAGCCTTGTTACACAAATGTATGATGATTTTACACTCTCATGGACCGTCTTCCAATGACTGTTATGTGAGGAGTAGTACCCCTCTTGTTTGCGCTCATTTTTGATTTAGGAGATTCTAGATCTATAACAGAGAGGGATGACAGTGACTAAGTATGTAGTGAGGTTCACATAACTTGCATGACACTCTCTTAACTTGATCTGAGATGGATAATTATGAGCACATAAGTTTGATCAGGGACTCCAAAGAGAGATCTGTTCCAACATAGTGATCTTGTGCATCCCCACCTATTTCAGGGTGTTGGAGCGGACACTGGTGACAAAGATCTTTTTGTTAGAGGGATTGCAGATAGTTGGATCTGATAGTGGGAACCACAAGACTAAGTCATATGCAACAGCTAGCAGATGGTAGGCTTGGGGATCTTGATGTAGGAGACCTCCCCAAGATAAGGCTTAGTCACATGGTCAAGAGAAGCATAGAGGACTATGGTGTCCAATAGAGGGGAAATCATTTACTTGTGATTGGTGAGGTCACATGGCATGATACTGCCCAACCAGACATGCTGATCATCATAGGTATATAGATGATGGATCACTACGATAGAGGCAACACCGTGATCAGGGAACTCCTGGATGAGCAAAAGGTGGTGCCCAGGGAGGTAGAGTTAGTAGAGGAGGAGGAGGAGCTATGGGTGGTGGATGTTTCTATGAGATCCTTCTACCACCACCTCCATATGACCCATTTCAGGCTTAGGGAGCTGGCGACCGGGGCCACAGACAAATGCATGATTTGGATGCCTTTTACCCTACATCGCACGAGATGATTAGAGGTATTATATGTGTTTATTATGATATTACTTCATTATTAGTATCCAAAAGTTATATTCATTTCTTTATCTCTATACTCTCTATGTGAGATATGGAGCTCCCAGTAGAGGCACTAGCCCATCAGCTCAGTCTTGAGGTTCCTACAAGGAACGTTTCTTATGTATATTTTATCTGCTGGCAGTGCGATCTATTTCTTGGTGGAGAGAGGTTCACATGAGACATTTTTATCATCAAGATAGAACCCTATGACGTTATCTTAGGTATGGGATGACTTTCAATGGTCCAAGACCAGATTGATTGTCACCACAGACAAGTCAAATTCCTATGCACTAATGGGATGAGATTATCCTTTTATGGAAAGAGAGATCTCATGTTAGGGAAAGTGGGGTTTTCAAAAAGGAGGCTGCAACCCATCACCCATCATTTGGCGAGTGTATCCCTTTGTGAGGAAGGCTCTTCATGCATCTATATTCTCTTAGTTTTAGAGGATTATATGGACATATTCCTCAGGAACATTTCAGGACTACCTCTGAGGAAAAAGATTATTTTTTTCATTTAATTACATCCTGATACCACTCTGATATCTTATGAAGCATGTCAGATGGCCCCCCACAAAGATTCAGAAGCTATTGTTGTAGTTGGAGGACCTTCGAGAGAAAGGTTTCATCATACCCAGTGTGTCCCCCTGGGCAGCTCTAGTCTTGTTTGTGAAAAAGGTAGACAAGATCTTATATATTTTCATAGATTATCGTCACATGAACTAGGCCATGATAAAGAACAAGTACCCCTTTTCAAGGATTAATGACCTCTTAGACTAGTTACAAGACGCAAGATAGTCATCAAAGATCGATCTTAGATCAAGCTACCATCAGTTGAGGTTTCATGAGGTTGATATTCCAAAGTTGGAATTTTGATGTTTCTACAGACACTATGAGTTCAAGGTGATACCCTTGGGTGTGAAATATTCCCCCACTATGTTTATGGATTTTATGAACCAGGTTTTCTAGCATACTTGGACTAGTTTGTTTTTTTATTCATCAACGACATAATCATCTACTCTACATCATAGGAGGAGAATGAAAATCACTTGAGGACGGTCCTAGAATTTCTTTGAGAGAACTAGATTTATGAAAATATCTAGAAGTTCCAGTTCAAGATTCATGAGGTTTTCTTTCTAGGGTATGTCATTTATGAGCATAGTTTAGCCATGGACCCAGCTAAGATTGATGCAGTGCTTTATTGGGAGCCATAAAAGAGTGTGTTAGAGGTGCAAATATTTCTTAACATGGTAGGGTAATATAGGAGTTTTGTGGAAGAATTTTACAAAATCACATCCCCATTGACCGCCCTGACATGGAAAGGGTATCCGCTCACTTGGCCCGAGTAGTGCAAGAGGGTATTTGAAGAGTTGAGGTTGAGGATGATGAGTAGTATTGTATTAAGAATACCATAGGAAGTTGTGAAGTTCATAGTGTATTACAATGCCTCTGGAGCTGGGCTCAATTGTGTGTTGATGCAACAACAATCAGTTATCATATACAGGTCAAGGTAGTTGATACCCCACAAGAAAAACTACGTGAATCATGTCCTAGATATGATAGTGGTAGTCTTTTCCTTGATTATGTGGAGTCACTACCTTATGGGAGAGCTCTTTATGGTTTACTCAGACCACCAAAGTATCAGGTATGCATTCAAGCATAGAGACATGAACCCAAGACAATGTAACTTATTAGAGTTCCTATAGGACTATGACTTTTTGATATTCTATACTCCAAGAAATGTAATCATTTTAGAATTATCTCTTAGTAGGAAGTCTCAAGACCACTTATTACATGAGGCTTCAGGGCAGTTGGCCTCCTTTCAGCTAATTATAGTGGAGTAAGAGGGTATAACTATTCTGCAGTCTATGGGGTTGACTCCTCTACTTCATGAGCACATGAGGAAGTCCCAGATGGGAGAAATCAAATATAAGGTCTTAAGTGATCATATATCCATAGGTGACTCACCAAATGGATATTCTAAAGGAGGGAATCACATCATCTTGTTCTAGGGGTGGATGGTGGTTCCGATCACAATGCAGGAGGAGGTGATGCGAGAGTTCCACACCTCTCCCCTAGTTGTACATTTTTGTGTGGGTAAGATGTAAAAAGACCTTCAGTATATGTTTTGGTGGTCCAACATGAGACAAATCATAGTTGAGTTCATCTCTTGGTGCCTCAACTATCAACATGTAAAGGATGAGCACCAAGTTCCAGCAGGTTTTTTGTAGCCCCTTGAGATCCCAAAGTGGATGTGGGATGTCATATCCATGGACTTTATCATAAGGATTCATTGCACTATTAAGGTCTATGACACCATATGGGTGATAGTTGACTAACTCATGAATTCTTCACACTTCCTTAATATCAGGGAGAAGATTTATGTAGAGAGTTTGGGGAAATTGTATATACAAGAGATCATTCACCTTCATGGGGTGCCTTTGATGATTGTCTCCAATTAGGATGCATGGTTTACATCATGATTTTTTAGAGGCCTACAAGAGGATGTCGAGACCCAGATGAGGATGAGTACAACCTTTCACTCCCAGACTGATGGGCAGACCGATTTCACTATCCAGGTGTTGGAGGATATGATGAGGGTTTTCATGCTAGACTTCAAATGGAGTTGGGCGGATCACCTGCCCTTGGTAGATTTTGCGTACAAAAATAGCTACCAATCTACCATCAGCATGACACCTTTTGAGGCCCTGTACAAGAGAACTTTCAAGTCACCTTTGTACTGGATAGATATTAGTGAGACATCTGTTTTCGGGACAGAGATGGTGTAGGTGATGATAGAGAAAGTACAGGTCATCCGTGATAGGATGAGGATGTCATAGAGTAGGAAGAAATCTTATGCAGATTGCCATTGTAGTCTCTTAAAGTTTGATCAGGGAGACCATTTTTTCTTAAGAGTCTCCCCACGATAAAAATTACATAGGTTTGGTCAGGGAGTCAAACTATTCACAAGGTTTATCGGGCCATTTGAGATCGTGTAGAGGGTTGATGAGGTTTCTTACCACCTCTCCCTATCCCCACAGATAGAGTGGGTGCATGGTGTCTTCCACATGTCACAGTTGAGGAGATACGTGTATGACCCCATGCACGTCATTGATTGGGGTGAGCTAGATATTGAGAATGGAGGCACCTTTTCAAAGCACTTGGTGGTGATCGAGGATTGATAGAAGAGGAATCTGCATGAAAAAACCAACTCATTGGTCCGTGTGTTGTGGAAACATGGGAATGTAAAGGAGAGTTCCTGGGAGTGAGAGAGCCAAGTGCGAGATCAATATCCTAAGTTGTTTGCTTAGTTTTTTATTTTTAGGGATGAAAATATTAAAGGATAGAATGATGCAGAGACCTGATTTTTTTCTTGTAATACTTTTAAATATTTATATATATATATTTTCAGAGCTAGGCGCTAAGACCTCATGTGATTCTGAGGCCCGGTGTGCCCAAAATTAGTTTTATAAAAATATTAAAAATATTTTATACTATGCATACATAATTCCTAAAATAAAATTATATAACTCTTATACAGTAGCTTGGATAAAAAATATGAGACAACTATTTAGTCCAGAGCATGTTTCTTACCCTAGGCACGACATAAAATGGGTCGGCGTGGGGTGTTCAGACTCATCGCTCATTGGTGGTATGTTCAGTGAAATAATAATTTAATTAATTAATTAATTATTTAATTTTTGATGTAATGGATAACTCTATAAGATCAACACTAGGATAATTTATACATGGTTATCCATATAAACCTTATTATAAATACAGATCTCTTACTCCCTTCTCTATTGGGGAATCTCATTGGACAACGATGAAATTTCGGATCGGATCAGATCAAGACGCAGCGAACACAACGACTTATACTGATCATTGAAAGATGTGATATTCATAAAAAATGATCCATAATCAAGGATTCACTTTTAATTTGGTGTTTTTACACCCCATGGTTAAATAGATTGAGTAGCTTGATTGTTGTTCTTCAATCTGCGTCCTTTTGCAACCTTTACATGTGTTTGAGTACTAAAATCTTGATTAATTTCAACTGTTTTGTAAACCTAGGTTCTCTGTTCTTGATAAAATTTCCAAGAACAATTGGAAATGATCAATTTTTTTGAATTTATACCTTTTGTTCTTCGCATTCGTCACCGGTAGGATCTTGCGATCCAGGTTCGATTTTGCCGGGTGGTAATGAGCCTAATCAGACCCTCCAAACTACAACAGATTGAGAAATATGAAATGGTTTGATGAAGTATGTCCAGATCTGGGATGTTGGTGATGTATAGGAGGTTGTTTTGATGATTGGAGTATAAATTGAAGGTGGTGGAAGGTACAATGGTGTTCAATTCATGCGATGAACCCTCGACGGTGAATGGAGGCTATTTTTTGGAAAGTGACGATCGAGATCAAGGAACCAAAACTATATATGCCATTTTTGGCTATATATAGGCTGAAATCAAAGGTGAAATTAATAGATTCAAGGTGCAAAGACCAGATCTGGATTTTGGTGAAAACCCGACTATACGCCGTGTTCAAGGATGAACACATGACATCTATCCCCCTTAATGGCGGTGGCTAGGGTTTCATAAAATTTAATTATGAAATAGTATGTAGCCCTCTATTGATGCTCCTTTCCATCACAGAGTCTAATGACTGAAAAAGGAAAATACCTTAGTCCAAATTGATTCATCCTTTGAAGAAGCATCAAAAATTGACAAAGGCATGAAAAAAGATTTATTTGCACTTGGGTCGCGCAAGTTCCACCAAGTTCGCACAAGTATACTTGCGTGCCGCCCAATGGTCACGCAGGTGACTTGCGCGCCCTCTTTGAAATTCGCCCAGGGTCTTCACCAGCCTATAAATACCCCTGGTGGGCCCCCCATTTCAAGGCCAAAAAATTCCAGAAACTCAGATTTGAGGTCCCGGTGCCCTAGTCTCTTCTCAAAGCTTCCGAACACTTATAAGGTAATTTCTTACCTAGAACGGAAGATCTAAAGAGGGGGAGTAAGGAATAAGTGTTGAAAATCATCAACACTTGCGCGCCTAAGTGGCCATCCCTTAAGGGAAATGGCCACACTTGCGCGCCGCCTTACCCCTTCCATAGAACTTGCGCGCCCCTCTTCTGGAAGCCTGTAGGGATAATACTAAGGGCTTGATCCAAGTCTCGCCCAAGTATTACCCTAAGGGTTAACTATCGCGCAAGTACCCATGTGTCGCGCAAGTATACTTGCGCGACCAGGACTTATGCGCCCACGCAGGACTTGCGTGCCACCTTCTTTTTGGGTGCCCCTCCTACCTATTTCACCTCTCTTATGCCTATCCACCTATCCTCTTCAAGATTAATCCTTCAAAACTCTCTCCAAATCCATTCATGGCATGATTTCCTTGTTGGATTCCTTATCTGAAAGGAATTCTGTGGAACATATCTCAAAACCTAGTGATTTACATATCTTTATATCACTAAGGTTGGAGATTTCATTCATTCAACCTCATCCTTTAAAGATGAGAGATTCCTTTAACTTGGGCCTACTTTTTAGGAGTAATCCCTAGTCATAATTTCTCTAAATGGGCCTCCTCCTCAGGAGTAAGTCACAATATCAAAATTCTAAATGTGGGCATCCTCCTTAGGAGTAAGCCCCAAGTTCCCTAACCTGGGCTTCATTTTCAGTAGTAAGCCCCAGTCTTCAGGTTTCTTTAAATTTTGGGCATCCTCTTCAGGAGTAAGTCCCAATCATAAGTTAAAGTTCCCCTTTAATCTGGGCATCCTCCTTAGGAGTAAGCCCCAAGTTATAAGTCCCTTTAACCTGGGCCTCCTCCTTAGGAGTAAGCCCCAATTCTCAAATCCTTTAACCTGGGCCTCATTCTCAAGAATAAGCCCCAGTTCTCAAATCCTTTAACCTGGGACTCCTTCTTAGGAATAAGCGCCAGCCATAAGCCCCCTCCTAATTTGGGCATCTTCCTCAGGAGTAATCCCCAAGTTAGAGTATCCAAATCTCCATAAAGTACATGTAACTTTGTGGAACTTGTTCCCAGGTTTCTTCCCTAAATTAAATCCCGGTCTTCATCTATTTGGGCAGTCATACATACATAAGCCCCACATCATTTCTTACGATGGAACAATTGTCTGGTTTTACCAATACCTCTTGTTTCTCACACAGAGCATGACTCACGTGAGCTTAGAGTGTAAAAGTAATTATGACATCTTTCTTTGAGCCATCAATCATGCATAATCCTCATACTTATTTACTCGAACTACATGGGTTCTGATTCCTTTTCCAAAACAAAGGATACATAGGTAGACCATCTATGGGTATGATCCAAACTCTGAAATAATCCATGTCCTTCTAAATGACAATAAAATTCAAGTGCCCCACTGAGTGGATTTAAAACTAGTATGGTCATCATAATGACCAAGAGACTTTTATGTATTGAAGGATACCATTGACTAAGAATCTCTAAAAAAATACAGATGATTCACTATTGATGAAGAACCTCGAATATATATAAAAGATTCTCTAAATTTCATTCATACTAATTATTTATTGTCAGATCTAAAGGAAAGATTATTTTATACTTGGTAATGTAATAAGGATTCACGAACATAAACTTAAATCTACAAAGAGAGTCCTGGAGTAGACAATAATTCCCCCCAAAAAGGTGTGATGAGTCCGACCTCCCATCCTCTCGACCAATGAAAATTCTTAAGCCTCATCGGTTCATAACTAGTGAGCACCTACCTTTGGAAAGTAAGTCCAAATGGATATAGAATCATTGGATGTTTTCGGTTCTACGAACAAGACCGTTAGAAACCGCTTGGAATGTTTTAACCTTAAATCAATGAGGTCATCCCCATTTACAAAGGAAACACCCTCCTATACACTGTGTACTTCTTCCCTAGATGGTAACCCGTGTGATATATCACACATACATAGTTTTCAGTACACAGACATGGGGCCCAGTACACAAACACGACTGATAGGACACGATATGATCCTAGTTGGCCTGGACATGCCATATAGTCCACCCACACAACATCTACTAAGTCATGAGATAGAGCTATGTTCCTTCCAGGGAAACGACCAGGTGGTAGATCAAGACCACACACCATATGGGTCCCCTCACATTCCATGTACTCCTTGAACTCCTTTGAGGAAACTTCAAGGTTCCATATCTCCTCTATTTGAACTCAGATTTTATCCCACAAGTAGCCTATAGTGAATGTTTTCCATGTAAAACATGATGGTACCATCAGTTTTGTCTTTTAGGATACAATGTGAAATTTTATGGGTGAGATGCTTAGTTAAGAGATGCTCGATGATGATAGTGACCGCACAGGATCACCAGAGACTACTGAGATGACCCTACAGCTAGGTTGAGTAGTGGAGTACTAGAAACCTTCTAAGTGGAACCCTCCCTTCATCATGGGCATGGTTCCTCAGTGATTAGAGTGAAACCCCCTATTGTACTAGGATGTGGGTCCTCAACCTTTATAGTGGAACCCCCTATTGGTATGAATGTGGGTCCTCTATAGTAACCTTTTGAGTGGAACCCTACCATCAACATGGGAACAAGTCCTCAATGATCAGAGTGGAACCCCCTATTGTATGAGGGTATGAGTCCTCGAAATTTTGAGTGGAACCCCCATCAGTATGGGCACGATTACTTTACATTACAATGTGGAACTCCCTATAAACATAGGGTGCAGGTCCTCGACCTTTAGAGTGGAACCCCCCATCAGCGCGGGAAAGGGTCCTCTATAAATACTTATAGAGTGTACCCCCTTGATGAATTTGGTCATATGTCCTCTACTTCGAGTTAGTTTCCCCATACCTGTGTGTCACAGTTACAAGGCATGGTTTGACTTGTATGATTACTTATGGGAAGACATGTGAGATGCTGGGCATTGTTGATGGACTTTTGTAACTGTTGGCTACACTTCTTCTTAGACTAAGATCTAAGATGGATAACCTCTTACAATATCATTTGGGATTCTTTGAATGATCATATATATATATATATTATTCCTCTGTATCCACACCTTGGATTTTGTTACTCTCCTTCCAGGAGAGGCAAAGACGCGTGGGGTATGCCACATGATTTCTCTGTCTAGCTTCTCATGGTTGGACAAGTCTACTCTCCTATTATAGGTGGTGAATACTCGATGATTAGTTCATCTACTCATTGTGTTTAGCCACTTGTGTTTGGATGATCTTACTTTCACCATCTTTTTGGGTTGAGTTGTTCTCCTTCATTATTACTTGTGCTATTTAATGTATTTATTTCCTGTTGTATCTCTTACAGATCCCCTTTAGCATTCATGGTGTCCTACTGGGTATGTATATACTCACCCCTATGGGGGCCTTTCCTGCATGTGTTGTGTCTTATGCAGACGATGGAAAGGTCGACCATGAATTTAGAGGATCTTAGGGATACTGAGTTCTTTAGACAACGTATGGTGGTTATAGCTTGTGATTCAGGTGCTCATCTCTCTCAGTAGTTTACTTTTCCATTTTTTTTTTCAGGTTGAGACATATTTATGGTTGGGTGTGTATTTTTCCACTTTAATTTTTAGTTTACACTATTGTACTTTTGTGCTATCTAGAGGTTCATGCATGCTTGGTTTACTTTATAGTAGTGTTTTGTCTTTTACTCTTTCCCTCTGCACATTTTCATTGAGATGGTTATTTTCATGCATATAGGTACTTAAGAAAAGTATTATCCGAGTTAGTTTTTCCTTCGGCACTTGTTGCCACCCCTTGGCCTATGGAGGTAGGCTTGGGGTAGTTGTGACTCGAGACGTGACTTAGGTTGGGTTGTGACATAAATGTTAAGACTACCTATATTATGATGATGCATGCATATGTTATGTATTCATCATGAATGTTCATTTATATATTGACACCCTTATTCTTCAATCTTTCTATATATGTTATGACTCGTTTTTTATGATCTATACTTTACTAGGTATATCATTCATTCATGCTATAACCATGAACTTATTATATTCTCATAAATACTTATAAAATTATAATAAATATATTTAAATAATAAATATATTTATTATATTTATAATTATAAAATTTTAATTATATATAAATACTTTTTAAATATAATTATAACTAAATATATACATATATTTAAATAATTATAAAATTACAATAAATACATTTATTACAATTTTATAAATATAATAAATATATTTAATATAGTTTTATAATTATTTAAATAAATATATATTATTTATTCAAATATCTTAGTCATGGATTTGGAAGACAAATCCATGACTCCAAATTTATCAATGAAAAAGAGATATACAAAGAGGAGAGCAGGGAAACCAAGGCACGTTAGCCCACATCAAAACAAGAATTCACTTCCTAAACCCCCCCTAGTGCCAACTTTTTTAGGATGTCTTCCTATGACCTTTGGGTGTCGTCCTCTCTGCCATATCTTAGCCTGCTGTAGTAGTGCCTGATTCTCTTCCGATAATGACTTCAAGGAAATTTCCATAATGGAACATATCTTGAAATTCCAAGAGAGATCTCAAAATTCCATCTTTGTATTGGATCGAAATCCACCATTTAAATTAATTTCTAGAAACTTCTACATAAGAATGTAACCATCAAAAGCAAAAACATCCAATTCAATCAAGGAGTATATGACCTTAAGTTCTAGGAAGAACCAATCAGCCAGCTCCTTGATGATTCCTTCAATAGGCCTTGATATTCATCATCATCAGGAAAAATTATACATGAATTTTTATCCCACACAATAATACATTCTTCATCTAAAGCCTTACCAAAAGAGTCAAATTCATTTTTCATAAGATCCAAAAATTTTTTTGGGTATCACCAATCAACATTCTTATTACCCAATTCCTGAGAAAGATAATCCTACAACAAATCAGATATAGAAACATATGCCTTAGAATTCTGAGGGGTAACCATTAGGAAACCATCCTTGTCCCCCACTACTTTCTGCTTTAGAGTTTTCTCTAATATATCAGCATTTATGACCAAAGTACCCACACTCTTTTCTCTTATAAGAATAAGATCAGTAGGAAAATTAATGAAAGAATCTACAAGTACAACTTCAAAGGATCGAGCACCCTCTACTGGTGGGGAATCAGTTGTGCTTGTTAATATTATGGATGCCTGAGAAGACAAAACTGGCTCTAGGATTCTACTTTTAATAGACCTTGAAGCTAAAGCTGATTCATTCAAATTATACTTACCTTTTCTATCCCCTACTACAAGTAAGGTCCTCTCATGTAATAGATAGGAATCAAGTTTAGATTTCACATAAACCTCTCAATCATATTCATGGTCTTTAGGATTTAGAGTCTCTCTAGAGACCTATTCAGAAGATCAGGCCCCCTACCATCAGTCTCGCTACTCACCTAGACCACAGTTCCCACAACACTTGCTTGGTCCATTGGATGACATGCTTTTTTAGTCTCCATATTCGTTATTAGAACATCCCTGACGGATGGGGATTGGTTCACTTCCATTTATCTCAGCTCAACCTGTTGTTGCATCACCGCTGCTTCTTCTACAAGATCAACCCAATTAGAGGGACCACTGTACATCCTAACCAGAGGAATCCCATTCGACATCAGGGCCTTTTCCTTTAGACCAGGCAACAATTTTCCTTCCTTAGGAGCCTGCACCATAACCCCATAAGGTGCCCCTGGTGTAGATCCATCATGATTTGAGGGTCATGTCAAAGAAGAACCATTCAAAGTATCCTTCCTGGAACAATGAGTAGCAAGGTGACCATTCATCCCACATTTCTCACAGGAGGACAACCTCCGACATAAGTCCAGAGTGTGTCCAACAACTAAACAAAAACTACAAAATAGTGTTCTCTTCTCATAATCCACATCAATATAGATATCATCCATGGGAGTATAAATATTTAACTTGTCAACAATGGTAGACTTGAGATCAATTTACATTAACATCCTAGAAAAGGTTCCACATCACACAAGTTCAGTCTTCTTATCACGAATAATGTGAGTCCCAATTGTCGTAGCAATATCATGGAGAATCCTCAGGTGCCAAAGGACCCAATTGAGTTCATGCACTTGAATCCAAACCTACGATTACACATTCCTTACTTGTGAGACATTGAAGTCTAAAGACCACTCATGAAAATGAATCCATCCTAGCTTCAAGAATAGGGATCTGAGGCTCTACGCTTGAATATTGGATTCATTCAAGGAAAAAAGATTGTGAAAAAATCCCCTATCAAGAGAGATACACTGCCAATCATCCCCACATAATTGAAACCCTATGAGCCAAATCATCTAATTTTTAGGTCTTATCACCTTTAGTTAGAACTAACCATGAAATCAGGGAGGTTTTCCTTATTGAAATACTCTCAGAAAATGCTTCCAGATTCTCTTCGAAATGAGCCACTGATCCCTTTCGAAGTATTCTTCCAGTATAATAATTCTTAAACAATGAAAATGATGATCAGACCCCATCTAATTTCAGATCCAAAATTGTGCTTGGTCCCCTATTCAGGGTCTATGAAGTCTCTGCAAACCTCATTATGATTCTTGAATCCATGGGTGATCGGCACGATTCCTTCCCCGAAAGAAGAGTTGAACTGAGAAAATGAGGAAGTACCATGATCGTAGGGAAATCCTAGCTGCCATCGCCTTCCCAGTGAGCTCTCCAACCCGTGTTATCCATCTATTTATTTATAATTATAACTATAAATAAAAAATTTTATAATTATATATAATAAATATATTAATTATATATATTTATAATATGTAGTTGGAGGATTAACAAAGTGGTAAAGGCTCCTCATAATCTTGCATTAGACCCAGGTACAAATCTGGGTGGGAGCGAATTTTTGCTGGTAAGCGATGATGCAGGCATGATGCAGGCATGCGGTGACGCAGGTAGACGGTGATGCAAGCATGATGCAAGTATAAATCTACATTGGGCCTTTGGGCTAATTTGTGGGCCTTTGGGCTATGTAACAAGCTTCATGCCTACTGAGCCTTCTGGCCATGTACTGAATAAAATAAGGTTTGATGATGATGTTATCCCTTGGGGGGGGGTTATGGTCTATCTTTCCGGCCTGTGTGTGTGGTGTGTATGTGTTTAATGTAATTGTACCCCAAATCACCTAATATATATTTATAAAACTATAAATATATGAAATATATGAAATATAGTTATTATAATTTTATAATTATTTAAATAAATATATAATTATTTATAATTATAACTATAAGTAAATATATATTTATAACTATTTAAATATTATATATTTATTTATAGTAATAACTATAAATAAATATATATTTATTTAAATAATTATAAAATTATAACAAATATATTTATTTTATTTATAATTATATATAATAAATATATTAATTATATATATTTATAAAATTATATATATAATAAATATAATAAATATATTTATTATAATTTTATAAATATTTAAATAAATAAATATTTATTTGTATTTATAATTATAAATAAATAACTATTTATTTAAATAGTTATAAAATTATAATAAATATATTTATTATATTTTTAATTTTATAAAATTATAATAAATATATTTATTATATATAATTATAAATATAATAAATATATCTTTAATAATTTTATAATTATTAAAATGAATATATATTTATTTATAATTAAAAATTTAAATAAATATATATATTTAAATATTTATTTATAATTATAATTATAAATATAATTAATATATTTATTATAATTTTATAATTATATATATATATATATAATATTTATTTAAAATATTTATAATTATATATATATAATTATATAAATATATATATATAAAATATTTATTTAAAATATTTATAATTATATATATATATATATAATTATATAAATATATACAAATATTTATAAATATATTGATTATATATATAATTATAAATAAATAAATATTTATTTATAGTTATAATTATAAATTAATATATATATATATATATATATATAAAATTTTATAAATATATATTATAATAGGTGCTTAGGGGTATATTAAACACACACACCGCACACACACATACCTGAAAGGCAGGTCATAACCCACCAAGGGATAACCCACCCAACTAGCATGCTTTATTACATAATATTTTTTGGCTCGAAAGCCCAGTGGGCATGAAGCCCATTACATTTTTGACCCATGGCCCATTTTTTGAATATTAAACCAGCTACTATAGTACCTGCTACAGTACCACCACCGCTATAGTACTTGCTACAACCACTACTACAATGTTGCCCGCCGCTGCTACAGTACTGCTATGGTACCTGCCGCCACTCTAGTGCCCGCCGCCACTACAGTGCCTAATGCTGGTGAAAAGTTCCACCGCCGCTATAGTACACTATAGTACCTACACCCAATGAGTTTTGAACCCTCATTTTTGATGTAGTATTACAGGGTGCTTAACACTAAGCCAAGCCCTAACTACAAAAGTACACAGGGTTTTTAGGTCTAGGGGGTTACAAGGTATTGGTGAGCCGTCACCCACCACCAAGTGCCTTTATATACTTCCCCAACCATATTCCCAAGTGTAATGACACCTAGTATTTTAGGCTAGTTCCATATGGGGGTAGAGGGCCCATGAGTGATTTATTTAGGCATCTCAGGCATTTATATAACAAGGACTCGAACCCAGAACCTCGGTGACAAACTCCATAGCTGCAAACAACTCAACCATGCCCCATCAGGAATTTTATATATATATATAATAATAAAAATAAATTATTAATATTAGATCATTATCAATGCTAAAAAATGTTGATAATACGATTCTTTAGCAATGATAAAATTTTCGCGCTGATAAAGACACGTTTTATCAATGCTTTGTTAGCACTGATAAAGTGGTATGTTTATGAGTGCTAAAAAACCACTGATAAAGGTCAGTTTTATCATTGATTTTCTATTTTCGCGCTGATAAAAATATCATTTATCATCATTTTTTATAAAATGCTAATAAAATCCTTTCCCTTATTTTAAAAGAAACCTAACTAGATGTTTTCTCTTACACAGCTTCATGTTCTCACAGAAGCCAACTGTCGCCGTGCCACCGCTCTCACCAAACCCTGCTACCACTACTCCGCCACTCTCACCCAACCACACTGCCGCCACACCACCGCTCTTCCACAATTCCACCGCACCTCCACTCTCACTGAACCTTATTCTTTCCACCATTGTTTCTCTCATCAAACCATACCACTTCCTCACTGAGCCCCACTGCTGGTGCTTCTCTATTGTGACTTTATTGAACACTTTTGATGAATCAAGACCCTCAAAACTAATGGTATGCAATTCGAATATTGTTTTTATGTATTTCTCAAATGATTCTCTTCATGGTTCAATTTTTTTGTTCTTCTCGAACAATGGTGTGTGTTGCACCCCCTTTCATTTTAGTTTTGTTTTGCTCAGACCAGATTCACCCTCTTAGTTTCTTCCCCATCACCGCACCTATTTGTGGCCAAACCCTAGGGTAAGGTTTGAAACTTTTTTTCTTATGATTTATTTTTGTTTAGGGAATTTGATTAATTGTTTGAGCTCTGTTCATCCTATATTTTAATTTACAGTCCATTCTCTATTGATTTGTGATAGGTTACCCATGTATTTTCCGTTTAATTTGATAACCATGATTATTTTTCATGTTTAACTCCTTGTTTTTAATATAAAATAATATCATTAAATGTATTAATGTGTTATTGAAAGGGAAAATCAAGTTTCATGTGATTTTCATTTCAATTCCAAGGACTTCTCAATTGTGGAACTTGTTAATTTTTTTTTTAATAAATCATATACACCATGTGTTTGAGAAATTTCTAGAATTATCTTTATAAATAAATTATTATATTTTATAATTTTTTTTGGTCATCAAATTGAATTCTCAATAGGAACAATATTTTTACTTTTCAATTCAAGAAATACTTGAAATTCCAAGAGTTGATAAAATATTTCAATATTTCTTTAAAATAAAATCTGAGGTTTAACATTTTTTAACCCCGTTTGGTTTATTGGATAAGATAATTAAGATAATGTTTTAATAAATCAGGAGATTTTATAAATGTGGTCTAATTTATAAATTGATTTCAAGGGTGGTTAATTATAATGTTTTAAGAATTTTTTTTAAATGATTTCAAAATATTATTTAGTGAATTGGCCTCTTTGTGGGTTTCTAAAATCCCATTTGGACCTTTTAAATGGTCTTTCAAACATGTGGGTGTGTGAGACACACTTATTTCCCCTTATGATTGTTTCCCTTTATGGGTGGAATTTGATGTATGTGGTGATCAAGAGATGGATAGAAAGGGACTATTTTTCATGAGATCTTTAGAGGTGTGGGTGAGTTATTATTTTTTCTTAATAATGATTGTTTGTATTATTGATTGTTGCTCACTATTACTATTACTTTGCTCATGGGAACATGATTAAATAAGTGGTAATTATTTATTTATGCTACAATATACCATTACACACTTCTAGTGACCCCTAGTTATGTATAGGGCTAGTGGGGAGTGCCCCTGATTCTAGGATTGATGCAAGCTAGTCAAGTAACTTGTGTTAGAATACAACATAAGCATGTAGTTGGTCCCAATTTAATAAATTCTAGGACCATTTCACACTAAATTCAAGGGTATATCCCATGAAATCATTTTATTGGTTGGTGGTTTGGCATAGGGGTTTCTATTGATCTTCTTTAGTTTCCCTACTTGATTGATTTGTGTGGGACCCATGGAAAATTTATTTTATTTCTTATTTTTATTTCATTTATGACGTGGTTCCATTCATTTGATCATTTAACTATGTAGCATGAGTGAGTTTTCTATAGGATTTTTGAAATGGTTTGAAAAGTGAGTTTCATTAAATTCAAATGTAGATCTCATGATACTCATAGGGTATACATAGAGTTTTTCTATTAACTGTAAAATCAAGATCGATCGTTTCATGAATGAATAAAATCGAATAATTTTATAATTTTGTACTTTCATAAATTTTACTTTTATATATTATAATTTTATACTTTTATAAATTTGTAAAACTATGTACTTTTATAAATTATGTATACTTTTATAACACATATATAATTTTATATAGTTTTATAAATTTATATATATTTATAAATTATGTATATTTCTTTAAAATATATATTCTTTTATAAATTATAAATAATTTTATACTTCTATATATGTCTATAATTTTATATACTAATATAAAAATATATACATTTTTAATTTATACTTTTATACCTGTTTTTTTCAATTTATCAATAGTTTAATACTTTTATACTTTCATAAATTCAATATCAAGGTTGAAAAGATTTTAAGAAATATAATAATTTCTTTTTTATTTATAAAACCATTATTATATTAAATAGTCATATTTTTTATTATTAAAAGGGTTTTCAAATAATATAGCTTTTATTTTTTTTATTTCTATTATTACATTCAATAGTCATATTTCGTCAGTTTTTTATAATGTAAGTGATATTTATACTTCATTTATACTCATACAAAAAGGGTTTTGATCATTAAAAATACGAAGTGAAAAATATTTTTTAAAAGTGAAATATCCTCCATTATATTAATAAGTTTCCTCCAATAAGTTCTTGTTTTTGATCATGTGGGATAATAAACCATTTTTTAATATTTCCATTTTCTTTCAATAAATTCATGCGATCCTTTTCAATTAAACATCTTTTGTGTATTTTTTTTAAATATTAATATTATTGAATCAAATAGGATGTATATGAATAGAAAATGGATGGATTCCAATCGTATGACAAAAGAGTATGAAGATGGTGTGAAATAGTTCATGATGTTTTTAAAAGATCATGAATATGACCCTTTTCAAATCCTTTGTCTATGTTTATGATATTGTTATTCAAGACTAATTAGTCTAGAGGAGTTAGAAGAACACTTGATCTATCATGGAATTGATCAAAGTTATAGATGTTAGAATAAACATGGGGAAAAAGCGAATGTATCTAGTGTTTGGGATAACAATATGTTTTATGGATCATATGATTTATTTAAAAGTGTGGAAAATGAAGAAGATAGTATCAAGGATATGATTACAAGTGTGAATTATGATAAAGATTGTATTGAGGAAATGATAATGAAAGTTTAAGATAAACTTTGCGATTGTCCAAAATTGTTTGAGAAGTTAAAGAGTTGTGAAAAAAATACTATTGTATGCTGGTTGGAAAAAATATACAACATTGTCAGCTATACTGAAGTTGTATAATTTGGAATTAGGAAAAAGATGGTGTGACACTAGTTTTACTGAACTACTTGATCCCTTTAATGATATTATTCTAGAAGATAATGATCTCCCTAGATAAATATATGATGATAAAAAAAATGATATGTTCATTGGGTATGATCTCTAAAATAATGCATGCCTACCCAAATGAATGTATACTATTTCTCAAGGACCACAAATCACTTAATGAGTGCCCAAAGTGTGGTACTTATTGATACAAGAAAGATGAATTGGGTCCTATGAAATTCATGATACTTTCCAATCATTCCAAGGTTTAGAAACCTATATAGAAGTGAGGATACTGTAGGACAATTGATGTGGAACACAAACACTAGAAACAAATATGACAAAATGCATCACCCGACAGACACTCCTCACTGGAAGAGAATTGATCATGAGTATCCTGGATTTGGAAATGATCTGAGAAACCTCCATATTTAATTATCTATAGATGGAGTGAATCCTTTTGGTTTTCGAAGAATCATTCACAGTGAATTTCCAGTTATGTTGGTAAATTATAACTCAACAATATGGTTAGGCATAAAACAAAAATACATCATGTTTTCTATTCTTATATCAGGACTAAAATAAATGGGTAATGATATTGATGTTTTGTCTCCATTGATCAAAAAGTTGAAATTATCGTGGGATTCAGGTATTACATTGTATGATGCTTACATAAATGAATATTTCACATTGATATCCATATTTCATAATATGATAAATGAATTTCCTACATATGTAAATTTTTTAGGATATAACATTAAGGGAACTCAAGGGTGTCCCGTTTGTGAAAAAGGTACACTATAAATTAAGTTGAAACATTTATCAAAGATTTTGTTTTTAGGACATCACCAATTTCTACCTCGACGACATAAGTACTGATCTTGGATAACATCATTTGATAGAAGTTTAGAAAAACATACAATGCCATCTCCACTAAAAGGTGATCAACTTATTGAGAAATTAAAATATGTGGATATTACTTTTGGTAAACCTTTTTCAAAAAACCATATGAAAGCTGGTTGAAAAAAGATATCAGTTTTTTTGAATTACCATACTGGAATTGTATATACATCAGAAATTTTCTTGATGTTATGCATATTGAAAAAAATGTATATGGTAGTGTAATTGTCACATTACTAAATGCACATGAAAAAACAAAGTATATAATTAAGTATAGGTTGGACATATTTTACATGGGAATATGAGAAGAGTTGATGCTAGTAAAGGGTGAAAAATGAAATTTTATTCCTCCAGCTGCTTAAAATCTTTCTAAAAAAGATGGATATCAATTTTGAAACATCTTGAATGATGTAAAGGTTCTATAGGGATATTTATCGAATATCACAAATATCGTGTCAATGAATAATTTAAATTTAAAGGGTTTAAAATCACATGACTTCCATGTTTTGATTCAAGATCTAATTCCTATAGTTTTACTTTTCATTTTCCCAAGAATTCCCATCATACATTAACCAACCTATGTTTTTTTTCAAAGCTATATGAAGAAAATTTATAGAACTGATGAAATTGTCGATTATATAAAAGGAAATTTTCATCATATTATGTGAATTAGAAATGTTCTTCCTTTCATCATTCTTTGATATGATGATCCACTTGATGGTTCACTTGGAAAGAGAGATTTGACTATGTGATCATGTACACTATAGATGGATGTACCCTATTGAATGATACATGAAGACTTCAAAAGGATATTTCAATAATGAAATTTGACTATAGAGTTGTATTACAAAGCGATATATTGTTGAGGAAGCTGCAAAATTCTGTACCGACTACCTGTCTGGTGTAGAAATCATTGGTCTACCAAAAAATCATCACATGATGGTGTTTGTCAATTTTTAATACACTACATCCAATTTTTTAAAACTAAACTTCAAGTTATATAATTTATATTATGTTTTAATGAAAATTATGTTATGATACAGTGGTGTTTAAATATCATAAAATTCATGTCATGAGGATAGGAATTAAGCACAATAATCCTAACAAGTTCTAAAACTAGACAAGTATCAGAGTATATATAATAATATTTCACTATCCAAACACATATCAAAACAAATTAATTATTTTTATCATTGTTTCTATAGTTCTTGAAACAAAAAATGGAAAATATTATGGTTATTATGTTTTAAAATTTATGAGAGAGATTATAATCCATCAACAAACTAGTATCCCCAAAAAGGTATTTTTGAAGATAATTACTATTTAATTTAAATATTTATTAATCCTTTTTAAATTTATATTTTTCTAGTACTACTATGACTATTGAAAATAATCATATTTATATTATGATATATATTTTCTTATAAATGAATGGACATCATAACTAATGGCATAACATACACAAATAACGCGAAGATGTGACTTCCATGGAAGTAATGGATTGTTTCATATTTATGTTTAATTTATTTCTTTTTAGTATTACTCACATATGAATTATTTTTTTATATATGTTTATTCCTTTGTTTGAGTTGGGGTGGTTTGTTCAAACCTACTCATGATCATGAGAAATTGGACTTCGAGGCTACAACTAAGAAAATGAAAACAAGGAAATGGGTTAAGAATGTATACAACCATCATGAAATGGTGAATTCATACCACTTATTTAATTATTTTTTCATCGTTTTACTTACTATTTTAAGTTAATATCCTTAAAATTTTTATCTAATACTTATTTAGTTTTTTCATAGATCTTTTGAGAAGTCATATTTTGATTTTAACTATCTGCAATAAGATACAAAATAGATAACATGTCCCTTTCTTACAATGTTACCATTATTTTGATTGATTTTATTTTTTGATCTTCTAATACTGTATATTGAGTCTACATTCTTAGCCGAAAAACCTGTCTCATTGTTGAAAAATAGAAGAGTGGATGAATGTTTTTTTGGTTATGAATATAAACTCAATATATAGTGTTGATAGTTAGACAAAGAAAATAAATGGAAAGTGTAGTAAAATTGGCAGTTTAGATTGTTTTTATACTTGAATATTGTGATCCAGAAGTAATTTGGGACATGTAGGAATCGACATCACATCAATTTGACACACGGTGTGACCAGTATGACTCTAGGTGCATATTTTTATTTAAAATTGACATTAATTTTAGTAAAAAAGACAACTGAGATACTCAAAATTGAAGAAACACATTCATATTGTTTTTATAATTTAAGAAAATGATCCATAAGTCATTTAAGATGTTTATGAATTAGTTTCACCTCAATCCAACTCACGGTGTGACCGGTATAACTCCACGTGCGTCTTTTTATTTAAAATTGACATTAATTTTAGTAAAAATGAAAAATCACATACTCAAAACCAAGAAAATGAATTTATATTATTTTTATACTTTAAAAAAATGATCCATAAGTAATTTTTATGTGTAGGAATCAACTAAACCTCAATCTGATACACTATGTGCTCGGTATGACTCAAAGTGTCCATTATCAGTTTAAAATCGACATTTTAGTTAAAAAACTCCACTCATTGAAAAATAAGAAAACACACTTTTATTGCCTTCATAATTTATTAAAATGATTCATAATTCATTTTTAACATTTAGGAATAGTATCTCATCAAAAAAACACATGATGTGACCGATATGACACAAAGTGTGTGTTTCTAGTTTAAAATAACATTTTAGTAAAACAGACAAGTGGCGTACTAAAAATAAGAAAAAACATTCATATTGTTTTTTTAATTTTTTAAAATGATCTATAAGTCATTTTTTACATTTAGGAATGATACACACATTAATCTAACACACGGTGTGACCAGTATGACTCCAAGTGTGTCTTTTTATTTCAAATTGACATTAATTTTAGTAAAAAAGACAACTAACATAATAAAAACCAAGAAAAAAAAATTGGACTGTTTTGATACTTTAGTTAAATGATAAATAAGTCATTTTTAATGTATAAGAGTCATCCTCAACTCAATTTGATACATGATGTGCCCATTATGACTCAAAGTTCCCATTATCAGTTCAAAATTGACATTTTAGTTCAAAAAATATCACTACTTGAAAACCAAGAAAACTTGCTTGGATTGTCTTGATAATTTAGGAAAACTATTTATAATTCATTTTTGTCATGTAGGAATCAGTCTCACATCAAACTTACACAAGATGTGACCAGTATGAATCAAAGTATGTGTTTTCAGTTTAAAATTACATTTTAGTAAAAAAAGACAAGTGACGTAATCAAAACCAATAAAACACATTTATATTGTTTTTATACTTTATAAAAAGTATACATAGATAATTTGGGATATTTATAAATCATTCAAACCTCACTCCAATGCATGGTGTGACCGATATGACTCCAAGTGCATCTTTTTATTTAAAATTGATATCACTTTTTGTTAAAAAACAACTAACATATTGAAAACCAAGAAAACTAATTTGGATTATTTTGATACTTTATGAAAATAATCCATAAGTAATTTTTGATGTGTAGTAATCAGTCATACCTCAATCCGATACACGATGTGCCTGATATAACTCAAAGTTTCCATTATCAGTTTAAAATTGAAATTTTAGTTCAAAAAGTGTCACTCACTGAAAACCAAGAAAACGTGCTCGAAATTTCTTGACCAAATAATTTTTTTTATTAAAAATCCAGTTTAAGGGAAAGTGGAAAACCATAGTCCACCAAAAAAGAACCGCTACATGCTAAAAGAGCTCACAAAATTATTAAACACCAGACTAAGATTATTTGAGTCAGAAAATCTATATAATTCCTAGTGTAGAGTACTAACCTGGATGTCTGGATCCTCCTGGATAAGTTCTTTTAGGTGGGTAACCATTCTGTCCATTGTCTGAATGAATTCCTCTAAGGTGATTTTCCTTTGATTAAAGCCTCGGGCAATGATACGGTCTTGCTTGTCTATCCAAGATTCTTTCTCTTAAGAGGCCTCAACTTGCAACCTTCTTTCATAGATTCTTAAAATATCCTCATTTGAGGCGTTGGGCCAAAGAACTTCCTCTTTCATTTCTTCCTTGGAGTGGAATATGAGCCTTAGACACTCCTCTACCTATTTTCCATCACTCTTGGTTCTCTGCTTGGATCACCCCTTTCCCCGACTTACAGGTCTTTGCTTTCCTTACACCCACCTTTCTTGGATGACCTGGTTTCCATTGATTTAGGAAAGTAAGAATAGTCTTTACGTCCCTTGGGTTTTTGTCCCCTGAGTCACAATGCATTTCCCCGAGTCACGCTTTCCTTTTTCCCCCTTCTTCCATCTTGGGCTATAGCGGCCTTTTCCTTAGAAACGGTCCAAACTGTCCACTGAGATTTGGCTATGACTTTCATCACCAGAATCATCTTCCTCATGCATCAATGTTTGGTCTTGGACCGCCAAAACTTCAAAATGATTTTTCAACTCAAACCCCGGGGCTTCTTTGAGAGGTCTCAGCCTGCATAAAAAATCCACTTTGCCAGTTTTAGCCTCCATTCCATTCTTCTTTCCCTCACTTCCAAACTTCTGGACGGAAGAGGATTGGGTAATGGGAATGTTTGGGTCCAAGGGACCTAAGACACTAACCCCATCCTGTCTTCCTTGTCCACGAGACCCTGTAGCAGCAAGAAAATTCCCCTGAAATGGCAATACAGAAGGCACAACCTCCTGTCTATATCCACTCACCTGAACAGCACTACACGACATGTCTGAAGCTATGGGCAGCTCGTTTCCTCGTCCCATGAATTTCAGTTGCATGTAGAAGTCCTACCATCCCCGACCTTGAGGGCCCTCAGGGCTGTGGACATCACTTGCAGACAGATTCGCCACTCCATCATCAATAATGCTGACTGAGGCTGGGTGTTTCACCAGATCCACATTCAAGGATACCTCCTTATCCAATCCATCCACTGGCCCTTCCTCCACTATACCCACCCATATGGGGCTGATCCCCATATCGTGCCGTAAGTGTATTAGGACATCCACGACTCGCGGCTCGGGCGCCTTTTCCTTAACATCCTTCACTGCAGCTGTTGGCACTGAAGAAGGGTACTGCATAAGCTGAGCCAAACTGCCCTTGCCTGTGAAGCTTTGAAACCTGTCTGAAGCCCCTTCCTCTGAGACTACCCCGCACGCCTCCCCTGACCCATCCCAACCGTCCCGAGTCTGCTGGACCATAGTGGGGTTGACCATCACCTCCGACCCTTCTGGGTGAGGAAGCAACGTTTGCCGAGCACGTAGCCCATGACGACATCCAATGACCGGATGTCCTAACCGTTGACAGCCTAAACAGTATGCTGGCCAAGATTCCAAAACCACCCATTGTTTCCATCTGAATTGGTCTCCAACTAAAATCCAAATCCAACCTGAAAGAGGCTTTGAAACTTCGACCTCAACATAGACGTGGGGGGAGATGAGGTGACATATCACTGAAGTCCTACTATCAGAGCACAAATATATACCTACCAAGTTCCCTATCGTGCTTAAAATCGAGGGGTTCTAAAAGGGGAGAGGAAATTCTGGGAATCTTACCCACACCTCTATATTTGGATCATCCCGGTTCATGTTGAACTCGAAGGACCAGTGAAGGAGGTAGAAACTATAATCGTGGAGAGATTGAGGAGCGCTGGACCAAGCCGCAACAAGATCAGTCTCTGAGGAGAAGCATATCATCAAATGGCGCCGGTTGAGCAGACTCACCACTGTGCGATCATGAAGCCCCCAAGAATCAAACATGAATCTATCAAAGGCATCAACCGAAGGGAGACTACCTTTTAAATGTGCCACCAGTGTTGTCCTGTAGAGATCTGAAGCGGCGTTGAATTCCTTCATGGAAATCGTGAGCTGTGGAAAACCCTTGTGGAGGTCGGGAACCTTAGGGCACATGGGAATCGCTGGTAAGGGGGTAAGAAGGTCAGTATTGGTGAAAGGAAGGAAGCTTAGGAAGTTTCCCCCTCCATCCTCCTAGGAGGGAGGGGCCGGTGCGTCAGGCATCGCCGCTAGGGCTTCGCCATTACCGTCGCTCTGGAGACGCGATCTCAACTCGAAATTTCTTGATAATTTAGGAAAATGATTCTTAATTCATTTTTAATGTGTAAGAAGAAGTCTCACATAAAAATGACACATTACATGACCGATATGAATCAAAGTACGCGTTTCTAGTTTCAAATGACGTAATAAAAAACACAAGTGACATACTTAAAACTGAGTAAAAACATTTTTATTCTTTTAATAATTTAGGAGAATTATTGAAAAGTCATTTGTGATGTGTAGGAATCAACTACACCTTAGTTTGACACACTGTGTGACTGATATAATTCCAAGTGTATCTCTTTATTTAAAATTGACATTAATTTTTATAAAAACAACAAGTAACATACTGAAAATTGAGCAAACACATTAGAAGTTTTTTGATAATTTAGGAAAACAATTAAAAAGTCATTTCTAATGTATAGAAATCAACCCCACCTCAATTCAACACACAGTGTGACCAGTATAACTCTAAGTGTGTTTTTTATTTAAAATTGACATTAATTTTAGTAAAAATAATGAGATATATAATTAAAAACAAGGAAACACATTCATATTGTTTTTTATAATTTAGGAAAATTATCCATAAGTTATTTTAAACATGTAGGAATTACCCGCACCTCAATCCGATGCACGGTGTGACTGGTATGAATCCAAGTGTGTCTTTTTTATTTAAAATTGACATTAATTTTAGTAAAAAGAACAAGTGACATACTTAAAACTGATAAAAAACATTTAGAATACTTTTATACTTTATAAAAATTATCCATGAGTCATTTTTGATGAGTAGGAATCAAATTCACCACAATCCGATGCATGTTGTGACTAGTATGACTCTAAGTGTGTCATTTTATTTAAAACTGACATTAATTTTAGTAAAAAGAACAAGTGACATACTAAAAACTAAGAAAAAACATTCATATTGTTTGTATACTTTAGGAAAACAATCCATGAGTCATTTGTGACAAGTAGAAAGAAACCATACCTCAATCAGACACACAGTGTGACCGATATGACTCCAAGTGTTATTTATTTATTTTAAATTGATATTAATTTTAACAAAAAGAACAAGTCACATACTAAAAACTGAGAAAACACATTCAAATTGTTTTGATACTTTAGGAAAATGATCCATGAGTCATTTGTGATGTGTATAAATCACCCACACCTCAATCCGATGCATGGTGTGAGCGGTATGACTCAAAGTGTCTATTATCAGTTTAAAATTGAAATTTTAGTTCAAAACACGTGCCACTCACTGAAAAACAAGAAAATGAACTCCGATTGTATTTATAATTTTGGAAAGTGATTCATAAGTAATTTTTGATGTGTAGGAATTAGTCTCACATAAAATTGACACATGATGTGACCAATATGACTCAAAGTGTGTGTTTCTAGTTTGAAATGATATTTTATTAAAAAAACACGTGACATACTAAAAACTAAGAAAACACATTTAGATTGTTTTGATACCTTAGGAAAATGATCCATAAGTAATTTTTGACATGTAGAAATCATCCACATCTCAATCCCATGCACAATGTGATAGGTATAACTCCAAGTGTGTATTTATTTAAAATTTACAATAATTTCATTAAAAATAAAAACTAACGAACTAAAAAATGATAAAATTCTTTAATATTGATTTTATACTTTAGGAAAATGATCCATAACTAATTTTCTACATGTTGGAATCAACCACACCTCAATATGATGCATAGTGTGACCGGTATAACTCCAAGCGTGTATTTTTATTTAAAGTCTACATTTTATTAATGTATTCTTTCATATCACTATTTAATTTATTTCTTTATAATATTACTAACATAAGAATTAAATTCTTATATAGGTGAGTTAATTTTCTTGAGTTGAGGTTATTTTTTCTAGAACTTATATCATGGGTAGAATGTTTTGAGAGGGGATCATGGGTGCCAAAGATGATGAAACGTTAATGTTTTTAAATGTTTGTTGATAGTAATTGTAAATGTAATTATACAAAACATTGTTTGAAATGTATATAGTTTTATTTTTTTTGTATTCATGATATAAAATTTATTTCTATTAAATTATATATTTTGTGTATAGGTTACAGGTTCCTACAGGGTACTATTGTACAAACAACACACTGTAGTAGGTTGGTCCTTTATCAGCGCTAGAAATCACACTAATAAAGGGCCCCCTTTAACAGCGCTGAGGATAAAAATGCTTTTATAGTGATGTTAAAAGGATTTTTGTGCAATGTTAAAGGGCATATCTATAGTAGCGACTCAATCTATGAGTGTTAGCATGAAGAATAAAATGTCTTGTGTTGTTCATTCTCAATCACTCATTCTTCAGTCTTGAATAGTTCTCTCTTGAATTTCTCATTCTTGAGAGGGAGAGAGGGGGAGTCTAGAGATAATTCGTTATGTATAACAATTCTCTATTTTCAATTTTGGTTGAAATATACAATAAAAATAACTAGATATTTATAGAGTTAGGGTTTAGGGTAAAATATTATTTAATTTCATGTTAGATATTAAATAATATTTAAAACCTTTATTAAACCCCATGCTATATAATAATAATAATATTTTATGGTGTTCCAAATTGTACAAATAGATAAATAATATTTGTTAGATTGTAAATAATTATTTTAGAACTGGATGTGGTCTTGGTCCATTCAAACTACACGATATTTATTGAATACCTGAATAAACATTTTATTCATAAATAAATATTTCATTCACATATCGGCAAATAAATATTTATTAAATATTAAATAAAATAAAATAAATATTTTTATTCACATACTGGAGAATAAATATTTATTTAATTTTTTCAATCAATATAACTTGAATAAAATTATTCCTCAGTCTTAAGAATAATATTTATTCTTTTAATTAAATTCAAATATAATTTAATTAATATCAATAGAAATATTTAGTGTGTGACCCTCTAGGATTATTTCTCACTGGAATTAGGCAGGCTTGCCTAAATTTCAAGATTTATGTCAAGGAATGGTTCAAGGCACCAAAGAGAAAGAAATTAATGTCACAATGATAATAACCACATAAAAATTCTCACTATGTAATATAATCCCTTTGTTACAATATCTCGTGAAATGGGTTTCATGATAGTATCATCAACTTATATGCTTGATATATATTTCATTGACTATATGAAATAAACACATCGTTATACCAGGACCATGGAATTTAGGCGATAATTATATTCCAATCAAATGTCTGAGATATTAACTCCCATAAAGATAGAATGGAAAAAACCTTCCTTGGCTTATCTATTAATGAAATTTCAATCATGATGCACCCAACACACCATAGTTCCCACCAATATATGGTGTGACAGTTTTTCTCAGTAAATATAAGTTCATGATTCATGACATGTATTAATGATAATATTAAAGTTTAAGAACCATTACACATGCTCATAGATAGGAATATATGATGACACAAAAACATGTAAAATTCCCACCCACATGTATATTCTTATAATCTGCCATCTTAGAGATTACCAAGTATGAAAAAGATGAGAAGAAGCCTCATTTTCTTACGAGTACTCACACCTGATGGTCTAAAAACTATGTGTCCCATCATAGTACGTTATAAAACCATAAAACTATATTAATAATATTGTCATACAAATTTAATGTTCTCATCATAGTGGGGAATTACTATCAACTTAACAATATGAAAAAAATACTATAGGATAATATTACGTTAAATCCATGAAGAACAATGAAAAATATATAATAAGATGTTTAATTAATATTATATACATAGAATATACATGTAATCAAAGTAAAATAAGTTTTCCTTAAGAAAACAACTCTAAAAAACTCCAACTTAGACTAGGGAAAACTGCCTCCGACTTTTAGTTTTCTAGACCTCACTTGATAATCATGATTCTACTGATTCAAGGCTTTAGTCAAGGGGTTCACCACATTTTCTTTTGTGGAAATACTTCTCACTACAAACTCACCTCACTTAGAAAAATACCTCAAGATATGATACTTCCAAAGTATGTTCTTTATTCACTGATGTGACCTTGGCTCTTTTTCTAGAGCAACCACTACAGTATTATCACAATAGAGTGTAATATGATCTTTATAGGTAGGTATCGAATCAAGCTCTTGAATGAAGTTTTGAATATATACTACTTCCTTAGCTACCTCATAAGCCTCAATATACTTATAATATAATATATAATCTATGACAACAACTTGATTTGAGCTCTTCTAGCTCACAACACCTTGATTCAAAGTGAATTTGTATCCTATTTGTGACTTCATGTCATCTTGATCAGTTTGGAAACCTGTATATGCATATCCTTTGATATAATTTTCATCATATACTCCATATACCGGGAACATATCCTTAATATGCCTCAAATACTTAATGATAGTCTTAGATTCCATACAATAATGGTCACCTAGACCATCTTGATATCTTCCTACCTTACTCAATGCATAAACAACATCTATTTTAGTACATAACATAACATACATTATCAACCCAATTGTTGATGCATATGGAATCCTTTCCATTTTGTTTAATTCCTCATGTTTATGAGGACACACTTCCCTAGAAAGATAAATTCCATGTGATGTAGGAAAAAATCCCCTCTTGGATTGTTCTATACTAAATCTCTTTAGTATCTTATCAATGTATGTACTTTGACTTTGGATGAGAAACCTATTGGATCTATCAAGATGGATATTGATCCCAAGAATATATACTACCTCACCCAAGTCCTTTATAGAGAAGCATTTATTTAACCATTCCTTAACATACTATAAGACTGGTATTTTATTTCTAATAAGTAACATGTCATTGATATATACTATAAAGAAAATTACCACACTACCATTAAACCACTTATATACACACAACTCTTAATCATTATTTATGAAACCAAATTCTGTTATAGCCTCATCAAAATGAATGTTCCATGGCCTAGATGCTTGCTTTAATCCATAAATATATATTTACAACTTTTATACCTTGTTGTCATCATTTAGAGTCATAAACCCTTTGGTTTTTATCATATATAAATATTCTTAAAGGTTTCCATTAAGGAAATACGTTTTCACATCCATTTTAAAAATCTCATAATCATGGAAGGCTATAATGAAATGTTTAATTCTGATAGATTTTAGCATTGAAACCGGTGAAAAGGTTTTGTGTAGCTAATTTATTGACACTATTTAAACCCCTTTTCAACTAGTCATAACTTATAGTTATTGAATTGTCCTTCCATGTCCAATTTCTTATTTAATACCCATTTAAAACCAATGGGATTTACATTTACTGGAGGGTTGACCAAAATCCATACTTGGTTTTGATACATGGAATCCATTTCAAAATTCATGAAATATTTCCAATTGGAAAAATATATTCCATTTACTACTTCCTTATAGGTTAGAGGATCATTATTATCAACTAATAACGATTCACCATCCTTAGTGACTAGAAAACCATAACATTCTGGTTCTCTAACCTCTCTAGTACTCCTATGTAGTACTTATGTCTCTGGAATTGTTTATTATTCCACAGAGATTTGTGGAATATGTTCCTATACCAAATATTATGTGCCTTGAGCCTCTTATTCATCAAAGTCTATCTTTATCCCACTATCTCTTTTAGACATGTCCCCCTATCAAGTAATATGGCATGTCTTTCCACTACAAATTTTTTGTATGATTAGTCGTATAGGTAACATACCCTAATTTTCTTGGGGTATCCTATAAAGTTAAACATTTCTCCTAGGGGTGAAAGTTTGTTACATGAATGGTAATTAACAAACAATTTACTTCCCTACACATGTAAATTATATAACATGGTTTTCTTTCCACTCTAAAATTCGTATGGAATACCATTTATTGATTTAGTTGGTAATTGGTTTAGTATATGTGCTACCATTTTGTAACATGTATCCCTAAAAGAATAATGGAAAACTCACATGACTCATCATTGATCTCACCATGTCCAACAAGGTGTGTTTCCTCCTTTATATTACACCTTTACATTGAGTCTTGTAAGGAGGAGTGAGTTGGGATAAGATCCCAAACTCTCATAAGTAATCAATAAAGTCTTGATTAGAAAATTTCCACCGAGATCTGAGAAGAGTTTCTTAATATTCTTTCCAAGATGGTTCTCAACTTCATTTTTTTATTCCTTGAATTTATCAAAATAATCCGACTTATACATCATTAAGTATAAATAACCATATCTACTAAAATCATCAGTAAAAGTTATTAAGTATGAGAACCCTCCCCTTTATTCAACAAGAAATGGTCCACACACATTGTTATAAACTAATTTAAGAATCTATTTATCCCTTTCACCTTTCCCACTAAATGGGACTTTGTTCATTTTTCCATTTAAACATTCATGACATACACCAAGTGTTTTTAGTTCAAAAAAATATAAATATAAATATTGATATAATTTAATCAAGCATTTTTTTCATTTACATGACCTAGCTAATGATGACATAGTTGGGTGTGATATGAGTCATTTTAAGTAACTTCACTATAGATTTCCATTACTTGGTTTGTGTAATCCAACACATAAAGCCCCATTATTTAAATGTACCTTACCATTAAAATTCTATATTTATAAAAGAATCAAAACTTATTCCCAAATTTGAAAATAAATCCATCATTATCAAGTTTGGATATTGAAATAATTTTTTTGGTAATAGATGGAACATAATAACAACATTTCAAAACCAAGATCATTCCAGTTAGCAATGTGAGGTGGTAGTACCTAATATATATAGAAATAAGTTTAGCCTTGTTGGATTCTCATAGATCTACTTACCCTTGGACAATATTTTGGGAATCTACTTGGTTCTTGTATTTGAATACATATGTGAGCAATAGAAGATATATCTAATACCCAATTTTTAGAAATAGATAAATTACACTTGATAACATATGCACCCAAATCTTCCCCTTGATTGTTTGGATGGGTATAGTTTTTCTTCTAGTGGCCCTTCTTGCAAAATGTGAAATAAAAAGTATCATGTTCTCTTTATTGACCCTATATATTCCTATTATTGTAAGGGTGTGAATAATCTTTGGGATTAAATATATTCACTTTTCCATTTTTATTTTTAACCATAATTACATAAGGTTTTTCATGCATTATATCCTTATCTACTTATATAAGAATAGTACTAATATACGGCAGACACTTCTCAATGTTGTTCATATTAAAATTACTAAAAAAGATGTAGAAGTTCTAAGGGAGTGATGCTAGAATGAGATCAGTGCACAATTATTCGGGTACTTTAAATCCCAGAACCTCTAAGCACTTAATGTATCCAATGAGATTGACTATATGTGGCCCAATTTGGTCACCCTATAAAATATTTCTCTGAAAGAGTGCCTTGGAAATCTAAAACCATTCCTTTCTAGATCTCCCTTGGTAAAGATTATGGAGGTGATCAAGTATGCTATACACATCCATGTGTTTGTGATACTTCATGAGTTCACTAGAAATAAACAAATTAAACATTGAATTTTGACTATTTCATTCATATGTTTCTCATAGACTAGGAACTCTTCATCAATCGCCTCCTTGGAAGGTAGATCAGTAAATGAGGATTCTAGCACATAAGATTTCTATTCACGGAATAACACAACCCAAAGGTGTATGTACGATTCCTGGAAGTTACTTTAAGTTAGGAGGTTTTCTTTATCCAATATTGATCATTGGGATAATATAGATTATGAGATTTCCATTTTATTATACAATTAAAAGAGTAGATTATTAATTCTTTTCTTGATTACAAATTAAGTGAGATATAATAAATTAATTAATTTTATTAAATCTCTTACTATTTTATCGAGTTCCAATAGCCCTAATAATTGAAATTGGAATGTATAGTTTCTCTAACATTCTTGTGGCAAGGATCTATATTCCACTTCTCATAACCCTAATAAGGGTTGGTCAATCTACTTGAAGGTATTTAGGTAGGCAGGTCTCTACCTACTACCAGCTTGTAGTTCCTTGATCCGTTGAGTGGACCCCCTATCCTAAAATTATGACTTGGATTTCTTCAACACTCACCTAAAATTTACACCAAGTCTAGAAAGGAATACTTCTATTGATGTAAAATGGTTAATTCAACCCAAAACCTTTATGATAACACCCCTTATAAAGTAAGTGTCCCAACAAGGGTTGGTCAAATACTTAGTTCTATTGAGTTTCATTCCCAATCAAGTAATGGAAAGCTATGTATGAATTAATATTTAGTTGATGGTTTTTTAATTTATTATGAATAAATTTTATATTGTTTTACACTTTACATGTCTTGTTAATATTAAGTCGATTTTACTTAATTAATTAGCCATGTTGGATAAAACATTTATGCATAATTTATTTATTTATTTTTTGTATTTTTACATTAATTCATATATTTATGTGATCGTGACTTTGAATCCATAAAATAAATAATTTCACATAAAAAAATAAATTAATAATTAAATGACCCATTCATGAGCTTTATCTAATTGTTGATTTAATGAACAAACATTAAATAAACCTTTGAACTAGGGGAAATAACTCCCATTCCCGATCTTGGCATGAGTTACGACATTCCACCTATCCACCTCTGTATCACTTGAGTTGACATCATAATTGTTTCATATTGAACCACCTCTACACACCTTGGGATACTCCATCAATTATATGTATTTATGACTCACATTCTGGTGAGGGTAACCAAAGGATTGGTTAAAAGGGGATTACATAAACATCCTTGAAAACAAAGATCCTATATAATAATAGAGGGAGAGATGAATAAGAATATATCATTTAATTTAATATTAAATAATTGAAAACCCATACAATAAATTAAACTAAAACATCCAATGCATATATAGGTCTTGGTCAAGATCATGAATAGTCATACATGCAATGAATACACAAAAAGTATCTGGGTAACAATCATTCCTTTATTCATTATTTATTATTAATATAAAAATTATTTAATTAATTAATTAATTTATAAATTTATTCCATTTCATCTTAATGATCTTCCGAACATAATTTGAGATACCCATCATTTATGACATTCATGGAAAATAAACGGCATAACCAATAATAAAATATTTATTATAATAAATTAATTGATCATTTAAAATTATTTAAAACCATTATTAAATTTTCAAACACACAATGGTGTTCCAATCAATAACATAAGGTTTTAATGATGCAATTTTCCAATGTAATGTAATTTTTAATTCTGTCCATTAATGGGTGACTACACGACCTGTACATCTAGCTACACGTAGTGTATATCAGTTGTTGTGTATCCAGGTCACAGGACAAGGTATAAAGAGTGTACCTTATCCAAAATACATGACATATATATATTAGCTACATGATGTGTGTCCAGGATATATGAATGAGTCCTTTTCCTATGTCACGACAGACTACATGGTGTTTCCAAGACAACTACACATCGTGTATCTCTTTTATCCATGCATCCTTTTATCTCTCCGAGTCACTCAAAGTGTTATTTGGATACTATAATTGATGACCTACACACCATATAAACCACATACATGTCATGTATATCATAAATGATTCGGGTTTTCAGTATCATGTAGTTTTGGCTATGAATAATAACCACATAGATTGCAAGATTTACACCGCTAACCTGTGTAGATAACACGACGTGTATACCGATACATGGTGTGTAATATGAAAACTATGTTTTAGGTTCACCAATAAACACGTTTCATACACCACATGCAATTACTTCATGGAATGTTGTATATCCCTCGGCGCATCCAGATGCAGTGTACTAGGGTACACAGAGTGCACTTTTGAGTACATGTTATGTAACCCTATATTACTGGAAAAAATTGGAAGTTTCTCGATGATATCCCCATCCATTATTTATCTATTCTTAAACCTTTAATAAAATGAAAAAACTTAAAACAAATATGATTAATATGTCAAATAATGTTAATTAAAATCTAATTAAAGAACAAATAATATGAAATGAAAATTTTACCATAAATGCGCATAGATTGAAAATCAAATAAATAATAATTATTTTAAATGTAACCTTGCTATGATACCACTTGTTGGTTCTAGGCATAGTATAATCATTTGGTGGTGGGTTATATATTAAAATTTCTTTTAATAATCATTTCCCAAAACCTTAAATGAGAATCGTAAACGTCAAATTTATAATTAAATTATTTAATATCAGAAGAAATAAATACACGGTCTTAGAAACTTTCTTCATTGATGAATGTTGATTATCTAAAAAGACCCTTTTAGATTGCTTCATTTAATTATGAGGATCCAAGGATAGAATCCCTCTAGAGGTGATCCATACGTGTTCCAATGATCTTATACTAACAACACTTGATCTCCGTGTGCTAGCACGATGAATCAAATATCTTATGTTGTTTGTTCTTGATTTCTCATTCTTCAGTCTTGAAGAAATTTCTCTTTCATTTCTCATTCTTGAGAGGGACATAGGAGGAGTCAAAAGATAATTCATTCTATGCAAAAATTATCTATTCTCAATTTTGGATGCAATACAAAATAGATATAACTATCTATTTACATTGATAGGGTTTAGGTTAAAATATTTTTTAATTGAATGTAGTCCATTAAATAACATTTTAAACCTTTAATAAACCCCATTACACATAATAATAATAATATTAATTTGTGGTTCACCAACTTACCTAAATTGATAAAAAATATTTACTAGCTTATAAATAATTATTTTATCACCAGATGCAGTATTGGTCTGTCAAACTCCTCAATATTTATTGAATACCCAAATAAATATTTTATTAATAAATAAATATTTCATTCACATACCTATGAATAAATATTAAATAAAATAAAATAAAATATATTTTTATTCACATGTTGGTGAATAAATTTTTATTTAATTTATGAAATCAATATAACTTAAATAAAATTATTCATTGGCCTTGAGAATAATAATTATTCCATTAAATAAATTCAAATATAATTTAATCATGATCAATAGAAACACTTAGTGCATGACCCTCTAGGATTATTTCTCATTATCATTAGGTGAACGTGCCTAAAGTTTAGGATTATTATCTAGAAATGGGTCAAGGAAACCAATAGAAAGAACATAATGTAACAATTATGACAACCACATATTAACACTCATTGTGTAATATAATCCCTTTATCACAAAATATCATCAAATAGGTTGCATGATAGTGTTATCAACCTATATGCTTGATATGTATTTCTTTAACTATCTGAAATAAAAACATTATTACACCATGGCCATAGAATTTAGGATAAGGTTATATTCCAATAAATGGGATGAGATATTAACTCCCATAAAGATGGAAGGGAAAAATATTTCCTTGACTTATCCATTAATGACGTGACAATTGTGACACACCCAATATACCTTAATTCCCACCAACATATGGCCTGGTATTTTTTATTAGTAAATATAAGTGCATGAGTCATGACAAGTATTAATGATAATATTAAAGTCCAAGGACCATTACAAACCCTCACATATATAAATATCTGATGACACCAAAACATGAAAAATTCTTACTAGTGGGAAAATTCTCATAATCTCCCATCTTAGAGATTACGAAGTGTGAACTTAATGAGAATAAACCTCATCCACTTATGATTACTCACAACTAAAAGTTTAAATACTATATGTCCCATCGTAGTATGTTATCCAAC
This sequence comes from Viscum album, assembly GCA_963277665.1. Lineage (NCBI taxonomy): Eukaryota > Viridiplantae > Streptophyta > Magnoliopsida > Santalales > Viscaceae > Viscum > Viscum album. The sequence goes on along the minus strand of OY728145.1, from coordinate 43,524,983 downwards.
CACAAAAATATATTAATAATTTTTTCATAGCACATTAAGGTTATCATCATTGTGAGGAACTGTTATAACCTTATCAATGTGAAAAATACTCTAGAAGAATATTACATTAAATCCATACAAAATAATAAAAAATATGTAAAACTATGTTTAATTAATATTCAATACATCGAATATACATGTAATCAAAGTATAATTAGTTGGTCTTATGACACCAAATCTAATAATACTTTAGTCTATAAAGGGAAAAAAATCCTTTCTTGACTTATTTATTAATGTCATATCACTTATGATGTGATAAAAATATCATACTTCACCCCGAGAATATATTTTCATAATTTTCAATAATATATCAATGTACGATATTCATAATATACATTAATTATCATATCAATTCTAAACCCACATCCATAGATAATAAGATCCAATGATACATATAACCTGTTGAATTCCTATAGGGAAGTCTATCCTTACAACCTATAGTATTGAAAATTACTAAGTGAAAAATGTCATGAAAAAAGATTCATATGATTACGAGCATCCACCAGATTAAAATCATAACAACATTTTTGTTCTATTAGATTATGTAATCTATATTATATTACATATGTTTTAGAATACCACCATCACACTAGAATATTCTCATTATAGCAGAGATCTACTATTACCTTTATATGAAAAAAAAATTCTAAGGAAATTATCATCATTAATATTTCCCATAATAAAAATAATAATGTGATAAGATATTTATTAACATTTAGGTCTTCAAAAAATACAAGTAATCAAAAGTGTAGGTTTGTTGGGAATTTTTCAAGCACACCAAGGGTAAATCAAGTGTGTAAACTCTTTTACAAAACTCTCAATACAATTATAATCCTTTTCCACTTCGGTATTTGAATCCCAATTTTTTTCGGATATCAATGTATATTTTTATATTCCACAAAAAATTCCACAATCCCATGAAATATAGAATGTAAATAAGAGAACAACACATGATATTTTTATAAGGTTTGACCCCAAGATGAGAAACCTAATCATTGTAGTGATTGAGTTTCACTGAGTTACAAATTATCCAATTATTATTTTGTCATAAATTGTAAGTGGGAGGATAGAGATCAACCTAAAAAAATTGACACCATATTAAATAGGCATGTTTTTACAATATTAAACATGTGAATATAGAATACCTCTAGCAGGTTCTTTATACTCATTCCCACAAGTTCATGACACTTCCTCTAGCTTTTGAAGTGGATTACAAGACAAAACCAAATGTCATAGAATCACCAATATTAGAACCACTTCATCAAAATAATATTATCCAATATCCTTTTGATCTTCAAGTACTCATATATATTCAAATTTGTCTATGTAAACTACATAACATCCAATTCTTATTCAAAATCTATTTGTTAGGACTCTCTCCACTCAAACTGAATGTCTTGGAATGTTAGTAGATATTATATATCAATTGTTTTAATCATCCTTGACTCACTTATTTAAGAATAACATCCTATAAATTTACCTAGAGAATAAACAATTAAAGCTTCAGTTGGTTCTATCTTACTTCTCAATCTCATACTCATCCTCTTCTTATTTTTCCACTTCATCACATATGATCAAATTTCAGGATCTTCGCTAGTTCAATTCTTCTTCATTATTTTTATTCTTTGATAATATGATGGTATTACCAAGTAGTTTAGCATTTTATTCCACTTTACCTTCGAGGGTATATAGTTATCTTAGTTCCTCATAGCTTTACCACTATAACTCCATCTTCTTGAGAAACATATTTTATCCAAAACACCACACTCACATTTTCTATGAGAGAATCACACACCCAAAAATATATAGGAAACCTCCCATTTTTATTAGGGTCATTTTAATATACCCATAAATGGAAATATTTTAGGGAATGTGTTCATGAAATATTTCCTCATGCACTCCCTCTTTTCTCTTTTTCAAACAACCACCCATAATCTTGTCTCTTATTTTATTTTTGACAACTATTTCAGGAATTATTAAAAAAACATTCTATTATATTTATTTCATTCTCTATATCTCCCAACCACATAAGTACCCTATTTTCTATAGTAGGCATGTGTTTTATCCTTCTCAAAATATTATAAAGTATCCTTATTTAGAACATTCACCATGGCTATAGAAAAAAATGTATAGTTGTAGCAGCTTGCAGATTGGAAGCTTCCTTCATACAATGTGTGAGTTTCCATAAAAATATGTACAAACATTGGATTGAGTATATAAACACCAATAAATCAACATATTCTTCCTTATTTTAATATTGAATCATAAATGAGTTTGTTATATTTACATTGATAGATTTTATTTCTAAATTTGATGAAATCTAGAATTTCTTCATTTCAGGATGGATAAATTTTCAGCCTTCCATATTAGTCAGCTTTTTTATCCTTTGAATAAATCATTAATATTAACTTCTAAATCACTTATTTATATTATATCATAATAATTTTATAGTGTTTTAATCTATAAGGAATAACCCAAGCTTCAACTCAAAAATATCTACATTATTCATGAAAACTCATTAAATTTATTTTTCTTTCTTAAGAAACTCATTTACTTTATCTTCTTTAAAATCAAGCTTGGATCATGGATAATCATAACTTCATAATGTTTTGACCATGAATGAGTGGATTTAGAATAATCCCATTTGATTTTATCTTAATAATATTTAATTCTATAAATTCAGTTTTCATCTAATATAATTCTCATAATTTATCTAAGTATAATGTCTTATGATGACATGAATTCATACATGGGATCAAGTAAATTAATACACCTAACCAAAAAGAAGTCATACACATATACTATAAGTATGAAATGGGTACCTAAAAATTTATATTCTTATTGATAAGTCTTACAAGATCCCAAATTCTCATAATAATTGAAGTCTTACGTGTTTAACAGAAGTCTTACGCTCAGGATGAAAGTCTTATGCCTAGTTCCTCAAAGTCGGACATGGCCACCACATTCTAATTAATAGTCTAAAATTTATATTATAAGGATATATTCTCATGTTGGGACTTGAAAAGACTTTATATGTTTGATAAAGTCGTACGATGACCATCAAATTCATACATTATAAGACCTATCCATTTTTTTCTTTAAACTCCAAAATTTAATACTTCTTTAAATGACTCCAAGACTTCTTCAAATCAAATATAGTCATTATTAAACACTTAAAATTTCTTCATAACTTCTTTTAATAAATGTGGGAATTAATAAAACAATTCCAAACTACTCTATCTCATTTTTAAGGCACTTTGTAACATTATGTTGGGAAAAAATCCCTAAAGGTACCCTCTTAGTGTTTTTGGGTGTGATTGTGTTTATTGAAAAATCAAGATGAACATGAATGAGTATGGTTGGTGTTTTTCGAATAAAGTGTTTAAGGTGACACAATTTCTAAGCGTTTTTCAAAATTTTGGGCCTCAAAATTAGAATTTTGTTTTTTGCAAAGGAATATTTTCCATGTAGGAGTACACAATTAGCAGATTGCGAAGAATAGTTCAAGGACCACATATGAGGTATGTGGAATGGCGGTGAAAATTGGAAAAGGGAAGGACTTTTCATAAAAGTGCTATACGAACTGCAAAGCACGGTATGCAGACCACGAAACATGGTACACAGAACACGTAGGGAAAATGATTCGTGGAGAGGATTATGGTTTGTGGGAGGCTTGCAGTTCACGAAAGTCTTGCAGTATGTGGGATGGATTGTCATTTGTGGAAATTTTTTGGTTATTTAAGGATCCACAAAGGGTTTCATTCACATAAGAGATCAGCCACCGTGTAGAAAGAGTGGAAGTACATGAACCATGTAGGGAAAAAGGTTCTTGGGAATCTCAGTATGCGATGAATGATGTACCACATCAAAGATTTGAGTAAAAAATATTAGTGGAATTTTCAGATCTATTTTCCTATATAAGGACCACTAATCCCATCATTACTTAAAGAATTCTTCATTAGAAAATATCATTTCTCTAGAAGAATTTGGCTAAGCCAAAATTGGTTCATGAGGAATGATTCCACAAAGTGAAGTAGTTCGCAACAACGTTTTGTGGAATTGTTTTTATGGGGCTCTACAGATCGCAAAGAAAAATAGTCCACAAAGGAGGAGTTGGTATGTGTAAGAAGCAGTACACAGAGAATAAGTGGTCCATGGAAGAAGGAATTATGAAAAGGTTGAGGCGGTATGTAGAGGCAGTATGTGGAGGCGGTAACAAAAGTGGTACTTAGTGGAGGTACACGGAAGCAGATAGGATCTGTAGAGAAGTGGTGTTTCTCGAAAGAGGTGGTCTATTAAGTATATGTGCTATGCGGTGAAGCATAGTTCGCAAAGGAAGTTGGTTGTTCGTAAAGGGAATTAAATAGTTCGAGAAAGAAATTTCCACTAACTAACAGTATGTAGAAAAGTGGATTTAATATATGGGTGAAAAGGGACTGAAACGCATGGCCGATTGTCGCCTATCAACCGGTCAAAGTTCCAATGCTTTGCTAATGTGTATAGCAGCACTCGGGTCGAATCCTTGGCGATGATACTTTTTAATAGTCATTTGTTTTTAGTTGATTGTATTTTGATTGGGGGGTTTGTTTGCAGAGCTTAATTGAAATAATTTATGGATGATGTTTGATTTAACAAATTGATAAATATTGATGTGAGTTCATTATTAGTAAGTTAAGCTTGTGATATCCTTGAACTTTTCTTTATATTGAATTTAAATTAACACCCACTTCACAAGATAACGTTGATTGGAAGTCCTAAGTGTTAAGGCTTTAATACAAGACTTAACTTAACTTAGGGTTATAATATCAATAAGATCTTGTTTATGGTAGTGTATTTATGGTTCCAATAATCCATGGAAACCACATTTTAAACAAAACAAGTCATTAATCCAAGACATGTTAAGTCCAACATACACAATGTTAATTTGAAGAATATTCATCGAGCAAATACTCTCAATCACTTAACATCCCTAAATTATAACTCACCCTAATGAGAGATTTAATCATCCATTGAAATGATTAGTAATCTGGTTATAATTATTATGATGATAAATTAAAATGATAATAAAAAGAAAGTGAATAAGAAAAGAGATTTGCGTCGAACACACACACACGAATGATGATGAGAATTAAAAACGAACATTAGATTGAATGAAAAAGAAAAAAAGGGAAGGTGATTAAAATGTATTTAAACTATTTTAAGAAAATTAATATTAAACTACAGAAGTTGGATGATAATAAGAGATATTGAAGAATAAAATTTCATTAAAACAGAATTACAAAGAAAGAGACTTACAAGATTACAACAAAGAAGAACACAAAAGTAAATGAAAACAAAGAGAGGAGGAAAGGTATCTAAAGTAAAAACTTGAGTATGGTAGGTCCTCCCAAGCCTTTTTCAAGTCTTTGGTCATGACAATATGTTCTCCTATATTCTGAAATGCCAACCTCATTGAAGGAGAGGAGGGGGATGAATTTATAGCCCAAGGAAGTGGACTATTGGCATTCCCAATCTGTCCATCCCCTTGTCTCGATGATTTAGACATCCAGACAGCTGAATCTCAAGATATCTACTTATTCAAAGTTGTATATAATAATGTTTTCCGACTAATCTCAACATTTGGAGGAATTTGGACTTATGGATAAAAAGTTATGGTTGTTTGATTAAAAAACGTTAAACTGTCCATTTCAATCCATGCTTTTTCGATGGCCAAAATTTGAATGGATTTTGGAATATGAAGATACCTTAAAATCCAAATGATTTATTCAAAAAATTCGACCGGCTATATCCCATATTTTACTCTAAAAAAGATCAGCTTTATTTGATGAATAGATCAGGAGACATGTCATGAATACTGTACTAATTGTAATTCTGGTCCAGAATGATGGGATGAGTTTAAATGAATCATTTGGGCCCCTGGTCTTTAGAGTTGGGCCTTAAAATTTTTATCCAAGACTCCTTATATTTTCCCCCAAACCATTTATGAGAATTAAGGAATTTTAAATTCTATATGGAGCCCAGTAATTCAATCTTCATGGCTAGTCCAATTTCTTCATAGATTCTGTAGGCCCTCTTGTGTGGTCCATATGGGCATTCAAATGGAATAATTGTCCCATGATCCCTTATAATGAAATGTTTTATATTAAAAAAGGAATCCTAAAAAACAATAAACACATAATTTGGATCAGTAGGGTGAGATTTATAAATAAAATAGTAAACTGACTCAATTGGACTACTTCTAAAAATGTTCAAATATTATACTTAGTATTAAAACATTAATATTTCACACAAATTATGCACATTTCATATAAAATCAGTAAAGGAAGTATATTATAAGTCATGAAAATATTAATAACATAAAATCCCCCATACTTAGTCTTGTGAATGTCCTCATGTGCAACAAATATAAAAACATGACAAAATCATTTTGACTCACCAAAAAATATTAAAATTTTGTTTTCCCCAATAAGGGGAGGTTTAGACAATTTCACTCATCCATATTGAATTCCACCACAAGTTGTTACAGAAACAATGTTCCAAAAATAATTCATTTTCCATGCTCAAATTTAGAAATGGAAAATGGTGGCACACAAAACTTACTCCTATCAAGATGATATAATTAATTTATGGAGATTCACTCATTCACCAACCAAAAGTGAACATCTTAGAGTTTGAAAGAGCTCTCAGCTTCCATTCCCTATCCAAAGTGCACAAGAATCAAGAGGTATTTTGAGGGGTTTCTTTGTGGCTATGGGATGGTAGGAAGATGATATCCAAAAGATAGAAAAAATGGGGTAAAACACCAACATGGAAAAAACAATTCACATTTTTTTGGAAATGAAATATGGAAGGAAATGAAAACACAAATTTATAAGGGAATTATTTTGTGAAGAAATACATAATAGAGGAAGGAAATTTGAAGGGGATGAGAAGATGAAATATTTACGAACCACAAAACTTCTCCCAATAACATAATAATATAATGCAAGTTTTCTTTTTTTTATTTTTCTTTTCCTTTTTTCAAAATTTGAACTTGAAACAGTTCTCACACTCATATCCCAACCCATGATTGATATCCTCATGACACTAATTGTAATAGTTATAACAAGATCAAAGGATTATAAATAGTGATTTTTGACCTACCCAAGACACAACCCAAATTGTTTTGATTTTTGTTTCATTTTTTTGTTAATTTTTTTTTCTTGAACACTTGTTAAGAAAATTTAAACAATATTTCATAAGAATATATACATTCCCAAACACAACTAAAGGACAACCACTCCCCCACAATAAAATGTATGCTTTCACTCAAGCATATGATAACATGGTGAAATAAAAAAAGGGTACCCAAAATGAAATCCATCCCCTCCACAATTAAATTTCAAAAAACAATATGAAATGAAAATCCATGTTGATATTGGGTGGGATAAGGTATTGGGATTGTAATGCGGCTATCAAAGAAAAGGGTTTCATAGGCTCTAAGGGGCTTTCAAAAGGAGGATTAATGTATGGTTAATGGGATACTATTTGGCTATTATAATTTTCAACTCGAAGGTCCACAAACTCAAGACTCACAAATGGGGGTGAAAAACACACATTTTGAAAATATATCCATAGGTGGACTTGGCAGAAAAGAAAATTTTGTTTCTCATGGGTGGGGAAAATCATTTTCCAAATAAAAAATTGAGGATTCAAAATTTGTTAGTTTTGATATAATATTATTTATCCAAATATATGATGAAAATAGAAGATTTTTGAGATGAAACCATGTCTTTTGACTCCCCAAAATGGTTGGATAAAATTTCAAAACTATATAGTGAGTAAGTATGACTATTTTTTTTTCGTATAAGTTTTTTTAAATGATTTTTTTTCTTTTATGTTTTTTTAGTTTTTTATAAATACACACCCACAAAAAAGAGAAAGAGTAAATAAAAAAATGATGAGGAAAGTTGTAAAAAAAATGATAATGAGGGAGGAAGAAGAAGAAAGATAAAGAGAGAGATAGAGAGAGAGAATATGAGTTAAAGGGAAATAGGTGCCCCCTAGTTTGGATTTGGTGGGTTGCCATCTCTATCCAGTGGTGGGTCAACTGCAAAAGTTGGGGATCCCATGGAAGTTGATGTTGATCCAGGATTGTGCATCCTATCATGGTGATTCTTTAACCGATATCCATTAACCGTGAATGTACTTTTGGAAGAGGGGTCTTGGACTTTCACTGCACCAAATGGGTAAACATTGATCTTCCACGTTGTGGATCAGGGTGCTTCATACGGGTAAGGTTAATATTCATAACCTGATTGAGTTGTCCATGTATGGTGATAAGATGATCAGCACCAGTTGCATCACTAGCTCTAATATAATTATCTTGAGTATGAGGTAAATCCCTACATGGATTACATGCCTTGATACGGTTTCCATTCCTTACACTAGGTGCCATTTCTAAACAATGGCATACACTAGATTTGTTTATGAATCGCAATACATAATTCCAAACTTGTAAAACACTTAACATAAATTGAACAGTTTATTGATATAATCCATAATCATAAAAATGTTTTCTTTGAGAAATTATATACTCATAAATCCTTCATAATCATTTGTAAATAAAATGAGAATTATCCTAATCATATCCCTCAGGAGTGTCGTAACCAAGAGTGCAGCAAGGTCCGTTGTCGTGCAACAGTTCCCGTTTGAGCCTAGCTAAAAGTAGTGTTTTCAGGTTTTACCCCTAGGTACATCTATTCCAGTTCCACCTCTACATTTTCATATCCAGAGAGGGATTTATTTCTTGGAACTCACAAAATCTCTATAGTACCAAAATTCTAGGAAGTTCTTCTATACTAATCCTCAAAGTTTATCTTAGAGTAATGTTATCTAATCAGAGTTTTTCTAAATATAGCTTCCAAGGTTTGTATTAAACTTCCTCTGATACCAACTGTAACGTCCTGACCCCAATTAACCAGATTCGGTGCATTATTACATAACATTGGAATGATACAAGGAATCATGTCCCAAAATACTGATTAGTTTAGTAGCCTTGGAAGTACTAGATGCATTCATAAGTTTTACATTAAATCGTGAAATAAAAACATCAACAACATTTTGTCCCCTTTTAAAACACTTATATCCTTAGCCTATCCTTATAGGTCAACTATTAAATACTTCTTCACATCTTGGGGAAAATAAAACATAGAAAGGGGTGAGCTCAGATTCTCAGTAAGGATAACAATATAGCAGAAACTTTCATAAATAATCATAAAAATTTAAGGCAATTTATAATACTAAAACAAAAGCCTTTTAAACTTAAAATTCTGTATAATATGGCAAAGATAAAATAAAATAATTCCATTTACTTATTCATATCGATATTCTACTAGTTATATAATCACATGCAATATAAATACCCACTTTTATAATGATGGAATGAATAATGCCAGACTTCATAACCACATAGTAAAGGCCTTGTGACGAGACTACCAATAGGATTTTGTCAACGTCTTGTTCTAAGAAACTATTTTTTCTCATAAGACCTACCGATGCATCGAAGAGTTATATCGGGCTCCACTCGTCACTCACTAAGTCCAATGCATTCAACATATGAAAAGGTTTAAACATAACATAAACATTAATATTAAAACTAGCATATGAAATGTCAATACTTTATCCATAAACCATGAATGGTATAAGAATAAAAAATCCACATTAAAACATATCACAAAACCTTCAATACAATATGGACGATTTGTATCATAATAAATCAACTTCAAACAAGCTTAAAATCCATCAACAGGATGTTGACATAGATGAAATCAAAACTTTTTTTAGAGAAATATCTTTTTCTATTTTGAAATCATTGAAAAGTCATATAGTTATAAAATAAAAAATTTATTTTGAAAATATTTTTATAATATTGTAAGGGAAGCTTCAACGATGTTATAACAGCGGAAAATAGCTGCACCCGCCGTATAAGTTAAAAAACATTTTTACCTTAATTTTGTCAAAAGGTCATAAAGTACCTTGTTTGGAAAATGAATGAAAGATTCCTTTCAAAACATATAAGTTAAAATAATGGTATAAATTACTTTAAAACATTGTCTAGTAAATAGTAAAAGTAATTTTAAATACATTTTTAATAAAACACAGATGTGGATGATAAAGAGGTCCCAATAGATACGTAAAAACAACCTCAGATAATAAAGAGATTTTGGAATCAACCCTTACCTTGTACTTTTCCTTGGTCAAGGGTACATTAACATCCTGTATAATAGTTAAATAAATGTTTTTTAAATTATACCAGAACTATATAGATAAATATGATATCATATATGATCCTATAATATTGATTTGTTAACAATATTTTAGTAGTATCCTCATTTCGGGTGTTAACTGATCTATTTTCCTTTATATGATCGATTATGTAAGACATGTTTTTTATGAATAGGATGTATTTTATTCATATGTAGAATTATATTAAGTTCTTAGAAATTATTTTTAATATTAAAATGAAAATCATTCTTGAATGATTATAAGGAGGAATGAATCTCATCGCGTTCGTGGAGACGGTAATCCATACGTACGCACGAGCGACAATATCATTATATTGATGGTGAAATCGTATGTAATTGGATGGTATATCATATATAAGGAATCATTAACATGTTATATTTATTATTTACATAATTTATACTCATTATTATACACATCCAAATAATGAAGTGTTTGAATAACAAACTACACCACAACGTGGAGACGGTAAGTCGTACATACGCACGTATGGTCACTTTTTCATTCATATGATGGATAGAATAATGAATATGGTTGTACCATTTTTATAATAACATCACAGTATATATAATTTACTAGATTTATTATTTTATAATGGAAACAACAAATAAAGAGAAAGTGTAAGAATAAAAGAACTTGAAAGAGGTGATAAAATATTTACCTCTTCTTTGGGTTCTTCCTTTTGATTTGATCAAAATCTCTCCATAGGTTGGATTTATGACCAAAGTAAGGCCTCTAGGATGAAGGAAGAAAATTTTGGAGGATATTTGGTCATGTTTTGGCCGATATAAAAGACTTTGGAGGTGTGAAATTAAGAGAAGGGGAAGTGCCCTTTTATAAGAGAGGCGAAGCACACCTTTGGAAAAGCTTCAAATATTATTTTATAATAAAATAATTTTCGGTTTCTAATGGATCCAACATTAATTATTTAGATGATAAGTTGGGGATGAATCACAAAAATTTAAATAAATATGTTTTAGATGGGTTTAGGTCATCATATTAACCTTATTTTTTAGATTTAACTCTTAGTTAAATAGTTTGACATTTACCATGTCTCTTTGTATTTTTATATTATATGGTTAATAAACTTACTATAACAAGACAAGAGAACCCCATGTGGTTAATTATTAATATATATAACCATATCTAAGTCCTTTGGACTAACCTTATATTTTTAGGAATATTATATCAATTAATAATATATTATTTGTTTTAAAAACTCAATTATGTCAATTTTGACACTATTTAGTATTTGATTTTTTTAATCCATAAAAACTTTATCACTTAGAATGAAATTTATTTAACCAGACATAAAATGACATATTAACCTATAAAATTATTTTAGTTCATCAAAAGTATCAATTTATATTTATTTTGATATTTATAATATCAATTATTTTAATATTTCATTAATAAGGTAATTACTGCATGATCATTGTCTCCTAAATAAATTAAATTATTTAATGTATAAATTTTTTAAATAAAATACCATTTTGTAGGAAATAGTTTTATATTTCTATGTAATATTTATAGTCAAATTTATCTTATGTATAACCCTATATTAAAAATGGTTTTGTTATTAAACTTTGAATTTAACACTTTTAACTCTTCTTTAAATAAAATAACAATAAATGTCCTAATATAATCCAAGTGGAACAAAGAGGGTCATATTTTATTCCTAATATTGTTTTTGGTTGAATTATACTTATCCAATAGAATTAGGACATGTGTTAGGGTAATTATGATATCATTTTTACCCTTAATTGCACTATTTACTTTTAATCGTGGTAAATAAAAGTAAAATGTTACTATTCACCAAAAATTATTTTAATCTTATTGAACCACATTTTACTTACTAATATCAATTGTTTTTCTTGGATTTTTGAAATTAAATTAAAAGAAGTGGTAAAATTATTTTTTATGCAAATTTGCAAATGCTCCTAGGAGGTGGGTAAAAGACGATAAAAGTTCAATAAAATTTGAATATATCTAAACTTATTATAAAATGAATCCAATGAATTAAATTGAAATTATATAGGTATTATGTATCTATTTTGACCTAAAATAAATTTAAATAAAATAAATAATTATTAAAATAAAAATTCGGTTTTAACCAATAATGTAGTGTTTTTCACTATTCATAAAAAAATTAAAAGTTTTCAGAAAAATACCAAAAATTCACCCTAAGATAATTTCGAAATTCCAAATTCAAAAATAAAGTCCATTTTGAAAAAAAAAATTATAAAATTTCAAAAAGGGTGTATTACTATTCATAACGGCTAGTTTGATCGGTCGCGGTGTGTTAGAATCTCAAAGTTGCGTACAATGCAAGCTATTTCATTATTCAAAGGGAAACATATTGTGGAAGTTTTGGGTTTTACACCCAAATTTCAGAGGCTTATGACTAGCAGCGAGGGCCTAGGGTATGATAGTGGGGAAACTATGCCCTCATTGGTAGAGAAAACACAATGGAAAACAAATAGTAACAATAACAGAAGCAGTAATACGACAAAAGTAAGTAGCGGAAGACTGAAATTAAATCCAAAAGAAGCCACAATATATATATATATATGATTTATGGGGTATGTATCTAAGAAAATAGCCAAACAAGACACAATGCTGGAAAGCAATACAAAAACCAAATTAAAAAAGAAACAAGTAAACTACATCAGCATCGCAAGCCTCAGGTTGGTCCCATGCTCCCCATATCCAATAGCAATCAAGTACCTCATGAAGAAGGGTGCTTTACCTTATCTATACAAGCAACCATATAATATTTTTGGGTCCAAAACATTACCCAAACAGGGTGTGAGATGAATCCCAGTAGGAAACCACCAAAAGATCTGTGCCTAACTATCAGTGAATATATATATATATATATATGAGGTAATATGCTGAAATGAAGCAATAAACTAGGAAGTACTCAGAAGTAAACAATCCTACAATTTTTAATTACATTCATTTACTTTTATTATTCATTATTTGACTCATGTAACCTCAAGATCTAGCCCAATCTCTATATCCTGCTGTGTAATATTAACAAAACAGATGTTGTAGAATACCATCTAAAAAATCTAGTAAGGCTGAGTCCAAGATTATGTATTGGCTTGGAAGACTCATCAAAATCATTCGATTATTCATAAACAAACCTCTAGGAAAGTTCTTATGGTCTAACCCATTTGGTTTAACATAAAACCAATACATTAAATAATGACCCTTTGGGAAGCTCTCACAATTTAACCCCTTTGTACTAACATAGCACTAATCATTTAAAAACGACCACCTGGGAATCTCTCACAGTCAATACCCCTAGGTCATCATGGCATCAATAAATTATAAACGATCCTGGGTAGCTCTCATGGTCAATACTCGTGGTTCAACATAACATCAATAAATTATAAACCACCTCTTGTGTAGCTCTCACGATCAATACCCTTGGGTCAATCATCTACACAAAGGATCTCACGGTCTTGTGTAAATAATGTGGAAGTCCCCAAAGTCTTCCTAGTCCAAGTATCTCACGGTCCACTGTATATATAATACATATAAGTAATTTGGAATCTCTCTCAGTCTTATTGGTCTAAGGCTCTCACGGTCCATTGGAAAAATAGTGTGCATATTACATCAAACAGGTCATGTAATCTGAAACTACTACACAACTAATCATTCACAAGCATATCACATGAATTTCATATAATCAATCAAACTCCATCCTAATCAACCAAGTCATTGAAAACAAGGAAATCATAACATACATCCTAGATTAACTGGCATAAACAATCAATCAAGGTAAACACACCCAAGGGGTGTCCCGTAACAAGGTATCTAACCTTACAGATAAGAAACAACTTTTTATCTATCAGTCAAACCATAGAAGGTAATAAACAGGGTTAAATTCCAAATCAATCAATACCCCAATCATGGGTCCGTGGAACTTTTAGCATATATAATCCAAATACAAACAATGAAAGGCACAAACCACATACCTCTATGTATTATGATCGATATACGTGAACATCGACCATTGAATCGGCCTAAAATGACATAGATCTAAAAAAAGATGAAAAACTCCAAACATTGAATAATTCATGAGAGAGGAAAAATCAGGAAGAAACACTCTAGGGGTTTTTATAACTCACCGATGGGATTCCAACGCACCTAACGACGTCTCAATTAGAGCTTGGATGGAGGATCAAGAGGGGTTAAGAGTTTTTCATCCATTCTGTTACTCTCCTATATGAAAAAAGGGAATAATAAGATGTATCTAGGCATAAGATGCCACCCGACATTGATATATCAAATAAAAATAAAATTACACGGCATGTTCATTAAATGTACATGCCGTGTATTAGCTTTAATCAGCCCGTGACTTAAGTAGGTCATCCAGGTCATCACACGGCTATGTACTCAGCCATTACACAGCCAGTACAGGTTTGTACACCACAACTAGGTACACGGAATGTACTAAGGAGTACACGACGTGTACTTAGAAAAACCCCATTTCATTATTTTCTACAAAACAAACCGAAATCAGGATCCATACCTGAAATAAAGATATGGGTTCATACATCTATAATTTTATTTAAACATTGAATGTGATCATTAATTGTTATAAATAGAACATTGAATATCCATCGTGCAATTCTCTCCCCAAATTTGGAGTAGTCACATACAATTTTTCCATTAGGACCAATTTTGGGTGGATGCTAGACCAACACTCTCCTTACAAGTTTCCAAATTCTTTTTCAGTAGAATTTGTTTCATTATATAATCTTCATTTTCATTGGTGTGGATCGTCTCACATTTCAACACATTTTCATCTATCATGTTTCATACCAAAAGATATTGATCTTTTATGTATTTGTAACCCTAATGAGATTTTGGTTTCTTTCTAATATGAATAAATTTGTAGATATAAAAATAAATAATATAAATATCCTATTTCTACTCTATATCTTGTTGGAATTTATTCATCAATGAAATTTATTTTCAACCTTCATTGATTGTGTTATAATATATTTCTTTGTTTAAAAGGGATAAAATCATTAATAAACATATCTTCTCTATGGAAAATCCTCTTACAAAAAATATCAAGAATCCATATTTAATAATATCATCATATTTATATCCCTCTAAAATATTTTTAAAATTTCTAAAAAAATAGTAGATGTTACTTAGAGATACATTAATATCAATTTGACTACTACCCAAAGAACATTTACTGGATGTGATATAAATCACCTCACACCTCCAATAGTATGATCTATATCTAGTCTAGTGCACACCATAGCATACTTGAGACTTCCTATGGAGACCCAAGCTATTTACACATATTATTACATGACACTTAAAAATAAATATACAATAATTAAAACAAAGGATCATAAATAACTAGTGTCTTTGTAATACTAGGTTCACAATATGCTAAATGAAACTAAAACATGAAGTCATTAAAGAACTCCTAAAATCCATTTGACCTCCTAAGTAGAAATTGGATAACATAGAGAATACATGAAAGAAAGGAGTGAGCTAAAAATCCTTATAAGTGAATAAACATGATAAGGAAGTATAACATGCAAGTCAAAGGTATAACATGATATCATAAAAGAAAATTTACATGTGTATTCAAGTGGAATTATTGCATAAAGAGCATGGAATCATAAGATCATGGAAATATGGGAAAGTGGGAATGAAATTTCACGACCTGTCCTCGGGGCCCATGTTGTGACTACCCCAAGCCCGCCTTCCATGGGCCAGGGGCTGGCGACTAGCACCAAAGGTGAAAATCCCGATAAAAGGGAAGTCATTGCCTTTATATAAGTAAAAAAACACAACAGAGTATGCTGGATGAAATAAACACTAAGTAAACTGAGTACAAAAGCAAGTGCTGGAAATTAAATGGGCCAAAATACAAACCCAACTTAAAGTACAGTACAACAGTAAAGAAAGAACAATTACAGTAAAGTAAACCGGCAACCACTGAGTCGTCCTCTGGATATCCTACCTGAAGGGTGGGTAGAAATGGTCTCCTCAGCTCCTTGGGTCCGGTCGTCCACTTCGTGTACATCCCACCAAGTGGCCCACATCTAGGTACCGTCCCGCTACACAAGACTCCACCTCGATCAGTGATGTCTGTCGTCTGCATCCAACACAACATAGTGCGGGCATAGCCCGTGCAGGGGTGAGTATACGATACTCAGTAGGTACCCCGAGACCCCCGAAGGTTTCCCATAATCCAAAAAGGATAAACAACAAAGGAAAGATACAAACACGAAGTATCAACCAACTCTACTTAGGTATATGACCATACATATAACTAAGTCTTCAATTCCAGTTCGGCTCCAACTCATGAGCCCAAGTACAACCCAGTCCACACAGGAAATCACAACTCAGTCCACATAGGAAAGAGAGTCAATCACATCGATGATAATGATTGAAAGTCAAGACTCAGCTCACATAGGTATACTACTCATGAAGAGGGGTGGAGATGATAGATGTAGCCTCTAAATCATCTTCCCTACCGAACCCACTAAGGATCCAAGTACAGAAGTCGTCGCTGCCGAACCCACGTAGGATCCAAGTACAGTAACCATCACTGCCGAACCCACGTAGGATCCAAGTACAGTCATCATCGCTGCCGAACACACGGAGGATCCAAGTACAGTCATCCTCACTGCCAAACCCACGTAGGATCCAAGTACTGTCGTCTTTGTCGTGGAACCCATGGAGGATCCCGGCACGGTAGTCGTCACAGTCGCAGCTAGCGCTAGGGTTCCCGCACACAACGTTCTCGATTCCGGGAGGGTCCACTCCACGAGTAAAGAGGGGGTCGATACATCAACTGTAATGAAGTCTAGAGTTGATGTATCCCGAAGGTCCACCACGTCATAGGGGGATAAACCAAACAAACGTGTCCAAGACACTGAGTACAAGATGACCAAGCCATTTTCCAAAAAGTACACGGTGTGTTGGTATGGTTACACGCTGTGTCTTCAGACCTCGGGTACTGCCTATGTACCACGGCCCATGTCGAAGGGTTGGTCATGTAAAAAGTAAGTACAAAGTGTGTGGTATGGTTACACACCGTGGCTTCAGTCCCCGGGTATTTTTCGTGTACCACAACCCATGTCGAAGGGTTGTTTGTGTAAAAAGTATGTACACAACGTGTGGTATGGTTACACGCCATGTCCAAACTTCTGGGGTCGGCTCCGTGTACACTGGCCATGTGCCCGTACACGGCCTCAACCCGTGTTCTCCTACCCGTGTAATTGGTACACGAGTTAGTCTGTACCATTGGCCATGCCTGGCCATGTGGTAGAGTACATGCCTGTGTACTCCACACCGTGTCCGTGTATTCCCGGGTTACACACCGAGTCTCATGTAGCCGCCACCTCCTTATTGTGTGGAGAGTACACGCCATGTGACAGTGGTCACACACCGTGTGTTAGTCGTCTGACGTCCAAAACCCTGGCTGTAGAATTCCCGCACTACACGACGTGTTCTCCAGGAGTACACACCGTGTAGTCTAGAATTTTCCAGAAACGACGCCTCTGGCCAGCACGCCTCCCTTGATGTCGGTTCTTCATTCCGATCGTTTGTTCGTCATGAAACTTCAAACTCTAGGTCACCCTGTTGTCCCGAAGTCAATTCTGGCATTCTCAGGCTTCCGATCGGCTCCGAAAACACGTTTTGAATTCTTGCTCGAAGAATGGTCAAGAAACGGTCCATCCCGTTCTGGTCCGAATCGTCACCCGCTATTGTCGTCGCACCTCCGCTAGGTTGCAGTGATGATGAGTATTCAATTTTTGGATCTTTGCGTTTCTTAAAGAACCCATAACAATCCATTGTTCATCACCCATGAAGAACATGAAGAACCGCCAACAATCACAAAATTGGTGGAGGATTCGGACCATGTCAGTTTGGATCGGTCTCTCCGCATTAGTTTGGTAGCAGGAGGTTAAAGAGAAAAAAACAAGAAGGTAAGAAAATTTAATCATTGATCCAATCAAAACCCACCCCTACCTCAACAAATGATGTCGAACGTCAGCGTCATAGAAGATGGTGTCGTGAGGTGAGGATTCATAGACGTCCTCAGAGTGCGTCCGAGGAGGAATCAGCGTCTCCTCACTTGTCGTGGAGAATAGAATGGAGGTGCGTTTTACTTCTTCATCAGAGATTTGGAGTTCTTCAACAAAGGATAAATCCTCCTCTCCTTCACAAGAGTTATCTCCCCAAATCCCCACACAAAAAGCCAACCCAAAATAAAATAAGGACACCCCCTTATTTTAATTGATCATGCCATGCATTTCAAAATAAAAATTTCAAACACTTAATTAATTAATGAAAAAGTTTAATTTAATTAATTAAATGTTTGGTTGGCAAGTTTAAATGAAGTGAGAGGGAGAGAGGAAGGGTCCTCATTAATTTAGGGAAGCTGTCAAGTTTAAAGGGGGAGTTTATGAGAGTTATGGGAATGTGAAAGGTTGGGGATCTTGTGGAACCCACCTCACAAATATCCTTACATGGGTAGTTTGAAGCTTGTGGGTCCCATCCCAACTCCCCCATGTAGGATATAACCACTAGATATAAAAATAAAATTGTCCCAAAATTTTATTCACTTCTCATTTAATCCACAAATTTTAACTTTACCTCCCGAGAAAACACATCTATGGTAAAAGTTCTCTTAAGCAATTACCATCGCTGCAAGTTCATTAGTGCCCTCAGATTTTAATTCTGAGAACCGGTTCAAAAGATAGAAAAACCCGCTCGTTTGTTCACAGAATGTACCCAAGATAAACTTCGGAAATTTATTCCGGGCACACCAGGCCTCAGAATCAAGTGCTGTCAGAAGCCACAGACTCCCAAAATTCAAAAGTATTTAAGAAAAAAAATTCCTTGAAATTTCTGGGTCTTTACATTACTCCCACCTCAGGACTTTACATCCCTGTAAAACTACATCATAAACTAGGAAAACAAATGAGGGTAATGTCCACGCATCTGAGCCTCCCGCTCCCATGTTCTCTCCTGGAGGTTCCCATGATGCCAAAAAATGCGCACCATAGGAATCGACCGTCCATGTTGGACCCACTCCTGTCGATCCTCGATCTCCACTGGGACCTCCACAAATGTCGCCCCATTATCGATTTCCAGCTCCCCGTGATCAATGATATGCGTCGGGTCGTGCACGTATCTACTCAGCTGAGATACATGGAAGACATCGTACACCCGGTGCAACTGAGGTTGAAGGGCCAGGAGATAAGCCACCTCGCCTACCCTGATGAGGACCTGAAATGGTCCGATTAAGAACGGAGATAACTTTCCGCCCTGACCAAATCTCCATAATCCACATCGAGGTGAGACTCTTAAGAAAATGTGGTCTCCATCCTCGAACTCCAGTGGTCTCTACCTCCTATCAGCATAGGACTTCTGTCTGCTTTGTACAGTCTTCATCCGCTCCTGGATGATCTGCACCTTCTCCGTCGTAGCCTGAACCATCTATGGTCCTATGAGGACTGACTCCCTAGGGTCAGTCCAGCACAGAGGTGATCTGCATGGTTGGCCATACAATGCCTCATATGGTGCCATCCCGATGGTGGAGTGGTAGCTGTTGTTGTACACAAAATCCACCAAGGGTATGTGATCCTCCCAGCTGCGACCAAAGTCGAGGACACATGCACGGAGAATGTCCTCGAGAGTCTGAATGGTTCTCTCTGTCTGGCCATCCGTATGAGGGTGAAAGGCGGTGCTCAGGCGTAGCTCCATCCCAAATGCCTCCTGCAACCCCTTGCAAAGTCGGGAAGTAAAGCGAGCATCTCGATCGGAGATGATAGACGATGACAGGCCATGAAGGTGTACGATCTCCTGAACATAGAGGCATCCCAAGCTCTCTACGGAGCCCTACTCTCTGATAGGTAAGAAGTGGGCCAACATGGTGAGTCGGTCGAAAATCACCCAGATAGAGTCGTGTCCTCTGGAAGTACATGGGAGACCCATCATGAAGTCCATGGATATTCCGTCCCACTTCCACTCTGGGACCTCTAAGGGATGAACCAAGCCTATCGGTACCTAGTGCTCTGCCTTCACCTGCTGGCAGGTGAGGCATCGTGAAACGAACTTTGCCACAACCTTCTTCATACCTGTCCACCAGTGCTGTCGTCTAAGATCCTGGTACATATTCACCACTCCTGGATGTACCGCATGAGGGGAAGTGTGAAACTCCCTCAGCACTTCCTCCTACAGTGCAACTTGTACCATGGTACATCCCCTGAAGAGGATAACGTGCTCTCCTCCTACAGAAAATTCATCAGGTGCCTGTCCTGTGGATATCTGTGCACGTCACGTCTCACAGTCAACGTCCCCACGCTGTGCCTCTCTAACCTGCTGAAGTAGTGTAGGAGTGACTGTGAGGGACTATAGGAAGGCTACCCCATCTCTATCCATGAAGGATATCTGTAAAGCGGCTAACTGCTCTGTCACCTATCCAAGTAGCTGAATGCCTGATCTCCTGCTGAGAGCATCATCTACTACGTTCCCCTTCCCAGGATTATAGAATATCTCAAAGTCATAGTCCTAGAGGAACTCAAGACATCGCCGCTGTCTCAGGTTCAGGTTCTTCTGCGAGATGATGTACCTAAGACTCTGGTGGTTAAAGTAGACTATAAAGCGCTCGCCCATCAGATAGTGCCGCCACATCTTCAAGGCTAAGACCACTGCTGCAAACTCCAGGTCATGGGTAGCATAGTTCTTATCATGATACCTCAACTGTTGTGAACCACAAGTGATCACTACCCGCTCCTGCATCAGGACTCACCCGAGTCCGGTCCCTGATGCATCGCAGTAAACTACGTACCCTACGCCCTCCTCTGGTAGTCTCAAGATGAGTGCACTGGTCAATCTCTGTCTCAGCTCCTGGAAGCTCTGCTGACATATATCTAACCACATGAAGGGTTTTCTATTCTTCGTCAAAGCTGAAAGCAGTGCTAAAACTCTGGAGAAGTATGGAAAAAACCTACGATAGTACCCAGCCAGACCTAGGAAACTCCGCACCTCCATCACACTCCTGGGTGGCTCCCAAGGAAGTACTACCTCGATCTTCATAGGATCCATCGCAACTCCCGACTCAGAGATGACGTGCCCCATGAAGTGGACCTCTAGAATCCAAAACTAACAGTTCGAGAGCTTACCATAAAGCTGGTGCTCTCGGAGTGTGTCCAGTACAACCTGCAAGTGGTAGGTGTGCTCCTCCTCAGTAGTCGAGTAAATCAGTATGTCATTGATGAAGACTACGAAAAATTGATCGAGGTAAGGCTGGAAGATCCTATTAATGAGACTCATGAAAAATGATGGAGCGTTGGTTATGCCGAAAGGCATAACCAAGAACTCATAGTGGCCATACTGACACCTGAAGGCCGTCTTCTGCACATCATCGTCTCAAACTCTAAGCTGATGATAGCCTGACCCGAGGTCTATCTTCGAGAACCATTGTGCTCCCTTAAGCTGATAAAAGAGGTCATCTATCCTCAGGAGTGGACACTTGTTCTTTAAGGTCACCTGATTCAGGTTACGGTAGTCAGAACATAGTCGTAAGCTCCCATCCGCCTTCTTGGCGAATAAAATTGGAGAAGCCCAGGGTGAAACACTGGGTCAGATGAATCCCTTGCCCTGCAAGTCCTCCAGCTGTACCCGTAGATCACGAAGCTCAGTGGGATCCATCCGATATGTTGGAGTAGATATCGGGGATGTCCCGGGGTACAAGTCAATGTAGAAATCTACCTCTCTATGAGGAGGTAGTTCTGGAACGTCGTTAGGAAAAACGTCTGCATACTGATCCACCACAAAAGGAAAACTCGGACTCTGCACATCAACTGCTCCTAGGATGAGACTAGCCAAATGATGGGTGATCGGCTACCCTCTCCTCTAATTATGTCCATCCTGCACTGCAAAGGCTCCCCTCTCGCCGGTGAAGGTGAACCTGCTCCCATCTGTGCGGACACACTGTACTTTGCGCCTAATACAGTCAATATGGGCATGGACTGTAGATAACCAGTCCATACCCAAGATGACGTCGTAAGGCCTCGACACTGCTATAAGAAGATCCCAGCCAAAGCTCTCGCCTCATAGAGTAATCTCACACTACCGACACCAGTGTGTTATCATCGAGTCTTCTCCTGCAGGAGTCTCTAACCGTAAGGATCGAGCCAACGACTCTGTCGGAATCTCCGAGATCCGAACAAGGTCAGCGACAATGAAAGAATTACTTGATCCTGTGTCTATAAGAACTACAACAAGGGTGGATTAGACACATATAGTACCTCAAATCATCTCAGGTGCATCGTGGTCGTAAGCCTCCACTGCCTGAAGCTGAGCCTGTCTCTGTCCGCCAGCTCCCTGTGGTCGGGGTGGACCTCCTGATGGTGGTGGTGGTAAAGCCTCGAAGCGTCGTCCACCACCTTCTGATCGGCCATATCTTCTGCCTCGTCCGCCTACTCCCTGCGGACCACCACGGTCGAACCTCTTCCTCTGCCTGGGTGGTCCCTCAATTGTCTTCTGCTCCTCTGCATGGCAAGTTGGGCAGTCACTAGCCATGTGGCCCTACCCGCCGCATGCATAGCACTGCCTGCCTCTCGTATGACTGGCTATGCTGTGTGTGCCCCGCACATCCGAAACAGTATCCTGAGGTCTCCCACCTGATGGCCTGGTCTGCTTGGACCTCTACGACATCTATCTACTGCTGGCTGCAGAACACTCCGCTACATGTCGCCCTGCGGTAGGCCTCGCTACTGGCGTAGGCTTAGCAAGGAAGTTCTCTACAAGAAGGGCTCTCTCTAGTACTCCTTCCTATTTCGGAATATTGATGGAGATCATAGAATCCCTGATATCATTCCTCAGTCCCTGGTCAAAGGTCCGGGCCTAGAAGAATGGGTCTCGTACCATGTCCATGGAGTAGCGCGAGAGGTCAGTAAACCTCACCGAGTACTGGGATACTGTCATGCTGCCCTGCCGCAGCTGTAGTAACTCCTGGATGCGCACCACACGGAGGGTGGTCAGAACAGACTCCGAGTGAAAGAGGCTCTCGAAGTCCGTCCATAGTAGAGATTCCTCGTCATGCACCTGGAGAAATAGGCTCCACCATCTACCTGATGCTGCGTGCATGAGACTCACGACAAGGATCACCATAAGATCTACTGGTGTCCCTACCAATCTGAAGACTCGGACAATAGACTCCATCCAATCCTCGTCTTCCTGATAGTCCATCTCTCTGTGGAACCTGAGCGGCCTCTATCACTGAAACTCGTGTAGCGCACTTAGGCGGCGTGCACTCTCCGCTGCTGGGGCTGGTGGTATCGGTGGCCCAGCGGGTAGAGGTAACGTTGGTGCCTCCGCTGTAATGGGGTCCTACACCGAGTCCTTGTCGCTCGGTGGGCTTCCATATTGCACAAATCTTGGAACCATTGCTGGCTGCCTTCATGGGGCCATCCTGAAAAGAAACAGGTGTGCCACAGTCAAACAGTATACCTGGTGAGCTGACACAAAGTAATCACAAAGAAAACTTTTGAGACACACATGCAATCAGTGTTTTCGAGCACTAAGTCGTAAATCATAAGTCAGGGTCCTGGTGTATGGATACGTCGGCCACCGCACCAACACTGGACTCCCTGGACTGAAAACCACACTCCATACTCTTAACACTATTCCTTCACAGAGAAGAAATTATCAAAGTCCTGAGTTATACGGTCGAACTGACTCCTCTGATACCAATTTGTCACGACCCGTCCTCGGGGCCCATGTCGTGACTACCCCAAGCCCGCCTTCCATAGTCCAGGGGCTGCTGACTAGCACCAAAGGCGAAAATCCTGATAAAAGGGAAGACATTGCTTTTATATAAGTAAACAAACACAACAGAGTACACAAGCTGAAGTAAACACTAAGTAAACTGAGTACAAAAGAAAGTGTTGGAAAGTAAATGGGCTAGAATACAAACCCAACTGAAAGTACAATACAACAGTAAAGAAAGAACAGCTGCAGTAAAGTAAACCATCAACCACTGAGTCATCCTCCAGATATCCTAACTGAAGGGTGGGTACAAATTGTCTCCTCAGCTCCTCGGGTCCAGCCGTCCGCTCCGTGTACGTCCCGCCAAGCGGTCCACCTCCAGGTACCATCCTTCTCCACAAGACTCCACCTCGATCAGTGCTATCTATCATTTTTATCCAATACAACATAGTGTGGGCATAACCCATGCAGGTAAGAGTATACGATACTCAGTAGGGACCCCGAGACCCCCAAAGGTCTCCCTGAATCCACAAAGGATAAACCACAAAGGAAAGATTCAAACCCGAAGTATCAACCAACTCTACATAGGTATATTCTCATACATATACCTAAGTCTTCAATTCCAGTTCGGCTCCAACTCACGATCCCAATTACAACCCAGTCCACACTGGAAAGCAAAACTCATTCCACATAGCAAATCAAGTCAATCACATCGATGATAATGATTGAAAGTCAAGACTCAGCTCACACGGGTATACTACTCAAGAAGAGGGGTGGAGTTGATAGATGTAGCCTCTGAATCATCTTCCCTGCTGAACCCACGTAGGATCCAAGTACAGAAGTCATCACTGCCGAACCCACGTAGGATCCATGTATAGTAACCATCGCTGCCGAACCCACGTAGGATCCAAGTACAGTCTTCATCGCTGCCGAACCCATGGAGGATCCAAGTATAGTCGTCCTCACTTCCGAACCCACGTAGGATCCAAGTACAGTCATCTTCGTCGTCGAACCCATGGAGGATCCCAGCACAGTAGTTGTCGCAGTCGCAGCCAGCTCTAGGGTTCCCGCACACAACGTTCTTGATTCTGGGAGGGTCTGATCCATGAGTAAAGAGGGGGTCGATACATCAACTATCACGAAGTCCAGAGTTGATGTATCCCGAAGGTCCGCCACGTCATAGGGGTATAAACTAAACAAACGTGTCCAAGACACTGAGTACAAGATGACCAAGCCATTTTCCAAAAAGTACACAGCGTGTTGGTATGGTTACACGCCGTGTCTTCAGACCTCGGGTACTGCCCATGTACCACAACCCATGTCGATGGGATGTTCGTGTAAAATGTAAGTACACGATGTGTGGTATGGTTACACGTCATGTCTTCTGTCCCCGAGTGTTGTTCATGTACCACAACCCATGTTGAAGGGATGTTCATGTAAAAAGTATATACACAACGTGTGGTATCGTTACACGCTGTGTCCAAACTTCAGGGGTCGGCTCCATGTACGCTGGCCATGTGCCCATACACGACCTCAACTCGTGTTCTCTAATAGGTGTAATTGGTACACGGGTCAGCCTGCACTATTGTCCATGTCTCGCCGTGTGGTAGAGTACATGCCCGTGTACTCCACACCGTGTCCATGTATTCCCGGGTTACACACCAAGTCTCGCGTAGCCGCCACCTCCTTGCTATGTGGCGAGTACACGCCATGTGACAGTGGTCACACGACTTGTGTTAGTCGTCGGACGTCTGAAACCCTAGCAGCAGAATTCCCACACTACACGGCATGTTCTCCAGGAGTACATGCTATGTAGTCTGGAATTTTCCAGAAATGACGCCTCTGGCCAGCATGCCTCCCTTGATGTCGGTTCATCATTCCGATCGTTCGTGACGAAGGACTATATAATTTTGGTCCCACTCATAAGAGTCATTTCATGTACATGAAATGTGTTCCAAATAAATATATGAATCAAAAGGAATGATTATAAGGATTACACATAGAAAGAAATGGTCTTCATAATCTTGTCTCATAATAAAATCAAAAGAGATTCCTTGAAAAAGGCATTTGAGAAATGGTCATAAGTCATGTATTAACCCATCAAAGGAAGGGGGAATAAGATAGGTATACATGTGAGAGAAATATTTACTGAATTTAGAATCATTCTGTAACATTAAATGGATAGATAAAGTGGGTTAAATAGAGAATGGTTATTACCCAAAGAAAATGGGGGTTAAGAAGATACCTTTCCTTGAGCCTGATTAATGATATGTGTTCCTTTTCTTCCTCTTATTCAGTCAACTTCTTTTGGTTTTCCCCAAAATCCATCCAAGGAAAAATTTCAAATCAAACATAGGCTTTTAGTGTGAGTTCAGGGATATAGGGAAGTAATTTGGATAATTATTTTCCAAAACAAAGGGTTTTTGAATTTTATAAAGGAGGGGAGAGAGGGTGTCCTTTTATAAGTGGGGGAGAGGTCAGAGTTGGGATTTTTTAAAAGAAAGAATTAAATACCCATTTTTCTCATGAAAAAGGATCCAAAATGGATCATGTTTGAAAATTAGAAGATATAAGGTCTAAATTTCACCATAAAATATTAATTATAAATTTTTTGGGTATTTTTAACACTTTTCTTTTTAGTTTAACCCCCACCCCCGATAAACCCATTTTTACCTTAACTATAGTAAGTAATTTTAATTGTTTTCACTATTAAATATTGTCTAAAATTATGTTGAACTTATTAAATAATATAATTTTTTATTATTAAAAATATGAAATCCATTTTTCCAAATTAAACTCACATATTTGGTAGTTATGATTTTAAAATTAAACTTATTGATATGTTGAAAAAATTATTTTCCAACAAAAAAAATGTTCAATAGTTGAGAATGTTTTTATATAAAAATTAAATAATGAAACTGATTCATATTATATTATTTGGATTAATTAATTTATAATTGAAATAATTTTTATTTTAAACCCAAATTAGAATAAAAGTTTCCTTGTAAATGGTTAAAATATAATGGTATTTTTTAATTAAAAATTGTATTTTCACTATTCATCGAAAAATGAAACCTTTAAAAAAACCCAAAAATTCACCCTGATCTAATTTTAATATGATAATCTAAAAAATATTTTAAATTGTTAATATAAAATAAATAAAAAATAGTTTGAAATTATGTGTGCAAAGTGGGGCTAAACCGTCTTTTAGAAAAATACAATTTTCCAAAATATACATTTCTTTTTTTAATGGTTCCTAATTTTTTTATAATCAGTAGATAACAATTGAATTTATTTTATAAATGTATAAACCATAAAATTTTAAAAATATATTTAGTCTTATTCATATATTCCAACTTAAGAGATAGGTTATAATGGTCATGTTTAAATAATAATATTTTAATAGAGTATCACACTTTGTTTAAACCTGGTGTTACGTTCATCACAATTTATTAAAGAGATTTAATTTATTTAAAAATAAAATATATCATAAAATATTGGGGTGTTACATTTTTCCCTAATTAATGAATTTCACCCTCAAAATTTCATATAAAATACTAAGTTGAAAACAAGTGAGGATACTTCTTCTTCATCACCTCTTCTAGTTCCCAAGTTACTTCCTCAAAACTATGGTTTCACGACAACACTTTAACCAGGTGAGTTATCTTGTTTCATATAACTTTGTCTCTATAATCCAAGATCTTTCCTAGATGATCCTCATATGAAACATATTTCTCCAATGATACAACCTCTTGATTCTGTAAATGTTTTGGGTCTGATATATAATTCCTTAATATAGACACATGGAACACATCTTTTACTTGTGAAAGGTTATGTGAGAGTGGTAGTTGGTAGGCCACCACTATGATATGATCAAGGATATAAAATTCTCTGATGCATCTAGGATTAATAATTCCCTTCTTCCCATGATGAAATATTGAGTATCACCATATCTTTGACCTCAAACTCCATGACTCATTAACGATTGTCTGCATAACTATTCAATCAACTTTTCATGGATTTCATCTGAAACTGAATGGTTTAGACCATCTCTATAATCTATTGACAATGATCATATCCCATGAGCTTCCACTCTCCAACTTTATCCTTGTATTTCATATTCTAACACAACTTCTCATGAAGAGCCTCATAAGGTTTCATTTGAATACTAGAATAGAAATTGTAGTTCTATGATAACTCGAATAGGGGAAGGTACTGATCCCAACATCCTTTTAAATCCATTTAAGAATACCTCATCATATCCTCTAGAGTTTATATTATTATTTCAGACTAACCATCTATATGAGGGAGATAAAAAGTATTAAAACATAGTTTTTTATCCAATATTTACTAAATTCTTATCCATAACTATGTGGTAAACCTTGAATACCGGTCAGATAAAATAGATATTGGAACTCCATAAAATCTTACCACTTACCTTATGTATATCTTAGCAAGTTTTCCAATATATAAATATTCCTTATCATCAATCAAATGTTCTAACTTTATAATGAGATCAACTACAATCCAAATGGAGTGTTGGCCTTAGGTTTCCTATGGAGTATTTTGATAAAATCTATTGTTATTTTTTCCCATTTCCATATTGGTATGGGAAATGACTGCATCATACCATTAGACTTCTGTTTTTCATCCTTGAATTTCTAACATACCAAAAATTGAGATACAAATTCTAGAATCTCTCCCTTCATATTATCCCACCAGAAGTCTTTATTCGTATATTTATACATCTTAGTTCTTCCTAGATGAATTGATAAAGATGAATTATTTTCATCTTCAATAAGTTCCCTCTTAAAATCTTGTTTTCATGGGACACATACCTTATTTCGAAACCTTATAACCCCATTTTTATAAAATTTGAACTCTGTAATATTCACTACATTTTTTGTAGCACCTCATCCTATTTGTGGGCCTCATTGATCCTCTCAATAAGGGATTTTGGAGTAGTTATTTGAGAATGGTAGGAGGATTATACATGTAATATACCCATATCTATATTTTTCAAGTCTAATAAGATTGAATATTTCTCAATTATCATCACTGATAAAATTGTTGGATCCTTTATACTTAGAGCATTAACCACTTTTTTTCTTTCTTAAGATGGTAATAGAAAGAGAATTCATATTCTTTTATCAGTTTTAACCAACATCACTTGAACCTATTAAAATACTTTTGTGTAAATATATATTTTAAGATCTTGTAATTTATATATATTTCATACTTCTCCTCATAGAGATAATGCTGCAAGATCTTCAATCCAAAGATCAATGCAGTTAACTCCATGTTATTAGTGGGATATTTCTTCTCATAAACATTCAACTACCTTGATACATAGTCTATCAATTTATAATTATGAATTAGTACAAATCCAAAAAATCATCATTGTAAGCCACGAAAAGTTCCCCACATAGGGCAGCATAAGTACTAGTATAGTGATAAGCCTCTTTTTTAACTCCATAAATCTATCTTTGAATTCTCTAGTCCAAAAATATATTATTACCTTCCATGATAGCTTGGATAATGTTTTTGACAATCTTTAAAAAAAATTTACAAATCATTTATAATACCCAATTAGTCCAATGAAAATATAGATCTACATTAGATATGCTCATCTAGGATGGTCCTTAATTAACTTTTTCTTGGAAGGGTGCATAGATATCTCATTGTTGTAGATAATATCCCACAAGAATGAAATTTACTTAATCTATAACTCACATTTATTATACTTTTCATATAACTTCCCTTTTATAAATTCCTTTAGCGTAGTCTTCAAATAAAACTCATGATCCCCTTTCTCTTGGATTATATTAGAATATCATCAATAAATACAACCATAATTTTTTTGTAACGCCCCAACCCTAGTTTCCAAGATTCGGCGCATTATTAAATAACATTAGAATGATCACAAGAGATCATGTCTTGAAAGACCGGTTAGTTTACTATACTTAGATGTACTAGATACATACATAAGTTTTACATTAAATTTTGAAATAAAGAAAAACAACATTGTGTTCCCTTTGAACAGACTCATATCCCATATCCTATCCCTACGGGTCAATCATAATATACTTATTAACATCCTGGGGAAAATAAAACATAATAAAGGGGTGAGCTCAGATGCTCATTAAGGATTACAATATAGTGGAAACTTTTATAAATAAGAATAAAAATTGAAGGGAATGTAGAATACGAAAACACATTCCTTTTAAAATTAAACTTCAGAATAAAATGGAAAAAATAAATCAAATAATTCCATTTACTTTTTCACATGGATATTCTACTAGTCAAATAATCACATATAATATCAATAGCTAATTTCATAATGATGGAATACATAATGCCGGACATCATAACCACATAGTCAAGGCCTCGTGCCAAGAATACAAAAAATATTTTGTCAAGGCCTTGTTCCGAGACACTAGTTTGTCTCATTAGACCTACCGATGAATCGATGAGCTATAGAGGGCTCCACCCATCAATTAATAAGTCTAATTCATTCCTCATATGAAAATTCTGAAACATAACATAAAAATTCGTATTAAAACTAGCATACAAAATGTTAATATTTTAACCATAAACCATGAATGGTATAAAAATAACCCATCCACAGTCAAACATATCACAAAATCCTCAATTAAATGTGGAAGATTGTATCATAATAAATCAACTTCAAACCAGTGTAAAAACCATCAAATGATGTTGACATAGATTAAATCAAAACTAATTGAGATAAATTTTGAAATCATTTAAAAGTCACGTAATTATAAAAAAACATTTATTTTGAAAATATTATTATAATCTTGTAAGGGAATCTTAAAAGGTGTTATAATGGAAAAAAATAGCTGCACCAGCTGTATAAGTTAAAAAAACATTTTTACCTTAATTTTTCGAAAATGTTATAAAGTACCTTATTTGAAAAGCAACAGAAATATTCCTTTCAAAACATTTTATAGAAAGTAAAATAAGGGTATAAATGACTTTTAACCATATTTTAGGAAATAGTAAAAATGTTTTCAAATACATTTTTACAAAACACGAATGTCGATGATAAAGTGGTCTCAGTAGATAATCACATATAAACAACCTCGGATAATGACAAGATTGTATAATTAACCCTTACCTTGTACTTTTCCTTGGTAAAAGGTAATTTAACCTCCTGTATAATAGTTAAATAATTTTTATAAAATTATACAAGAACCATATGCATAAATATGATATTATATATGATATTTTAATATTTATTTGTTAATAATATTTTAGTAGTATCATTATTTTGGGTGTTAACTGATTCATTTTACTATTATATGTTTTTCTAGATAAGTCATGTTTGTTATGGATAGGATGTGTTTTATTTATATCTAGAATGATATTAAGTTCTTAAACATTAATTTTATTCAAAAAATTAAAATTATTCTTAAAGGGTTATGATGGGGAATGAATCTCATTGCGTTCGTGGAGACGGTATTCCGTACTTACGCACGAGCGATAATACCATTATATTAATGGTGAAATAATATGTAATTGGATGGTATATCATATATATATATAATCATTAACATGTCATATTTATTATTTAAATCAATTATACTCATTATTATAGCCATCCAAATAATGAAGTGTTGAATAACAAACTATACCACGATGTGGAGAAGGTATGCCGAACGTACACATGTGTGGTGACTTTGTCATTAATAGGATGGATAGAATAATGAATATGGTTGTACCATATTTATAAAAACATAATAGTATGTAGAAGGTACTGGAATTATTATTTTGGAATGGAAACAAAAAATAAAGAGGAATTGGAAGAAGAAAAGAACTTTGAAAGAGGTGATGAAACTATTACCTTTTCATCGGGTGCTTCCTTTTGATTTGATAAAAAGGGATCCTATGTTTGGATTATGATAAAATTAAGGAATATAGGTTGAATTGAGGGTAGTTTGGAGGATATTTGGGCAGGGTTTGTCTGAGCCAAATGGCTTTGGATGTGTGAATTTGAGATAAGGTGAAGTTCCCTTTTATAAGAGAGGTGAGGGGCACCTTAGGAAAATCTTGAAATATAATTTTATTATACAATCATATTCAGTTTATAATGGCTTTAAAAGGATTTATTTCGAGGATAAGGTGGGTATGGGTCGAAAAAACTCAACCAATAGATTTTAGACAGTTTTAGGTCACCATATTAACCTTATCTTTTATATTTAACTCTTAGTTAAATAGTTTAACTTTTACAATTTATTCTTGTATTTTTATATTACATGGTTAATAAACTTAGTATAAAATTCCAAGTGAATCCCAAGTGGTTAATTAATGACATATATTTTATTATATAATTTCTTTTTATGAAACATAGATTTGTAGGAATATTATATCAATTAATAATATAGTATTTGTTCTAAAAACTCATTTATGTCAATTTTGACACTATTTAGTATTTGGTTTTTGTGAATTTTATCACAACTTGATTACTTATAAAACAATACATTGAATCAACCCTAACAAGTCATATTAACCTATTAAATTCGTCTATGGAATCAAAACTTTCAAATTATATTTATTTTAATATTTATAATATCATTTATTTGATTTTTACATTAATAAGGAAAATACTGTATCATTATTATGTCATAAATAAATATATTTATCTTATGTCTAAAAATTAAAAATAAAATATCATAATGTATGAAATATTATTATCTTTCTAATAACTATTTATAGTCGAAGATATCGATTATATAACCCCGTATAAATTTTTTTTACTAAAAGATACATGTTTATGTTATTTTTGTCTTTACTTTACATTAATTAATATAAAATGTCATTATCACGCCCCAGTGGCTCCATGGGGTCCCAAAACTGACCAAAGTATATCCATGGTCAGACATGTATCTACCAATAGGGTTATTACATATGTTAGAATAATTTAATACTATTATAATATTATCTTTTACTCTTATTTACCGGATTTACCCTTTAACGATAGTAAATTAAATATTTACTGAAGTAACTATTCATAACATTTAAAACAAAATATTACCTATTTACACAATTTGAAACTCTTGATTCTAAATATGGAATCCATTTTTCCAAATTCAAAACACAACAGTTTCATAAATTAATTTAAAATTTATTCCCGTTGTCAAAACCAATATGCGGGTTTTTAAGAAGTAAAAACTATTAAAATATTAACATATGTTTATGTACAATTTAAATGTGAAATTACATCCAATGAAATAAATTATATGAAATTATAAAAATATAATCTAAGGATACTTTAAAACTACTCAAATATGTAATTTAACACTATAAATTATTTTGATTAAAAAAGTTTTTTTAATTAAAATTTAGTATTTTTCATTATTCATCAAAATATGAAAGTTATCAGAAAAGTACCAAAAATTCGCCCTAAGATAATTTTGGAATTCCAAATTTAAAAATGAACTCCAATTTGAAAAATAAAATTTATAAAATTTCAAAGTGGGTATTACTATTCATAACTGCTTTTAAAATGGCCAGTTCGATAGGTTTCGGTGTGCTTGAACTCGATGTTGCGTACGCGATTGTATTATTCACAGAGAAACGTATCGTGGAAGCTTAGGGTGTTACATTATTCCCTCCCTCAAATAATTTTGTCCTTGAAATTTCTAGAATACTACTGCATAAAAAAGATTTGGGTGGTTCTTCATAATAAGTTCCTCGGGTTCCCATGTTGCATCTTCCATCTTATGGGTTCTCCATAGAACTTTTACCAGAAGAGTCATCTGATTTATTAGAACTTGTTCTTAGGTATCAAGAGTCTTGATAGTCTCTTCACAATAAGTTATATCGGGTTCTAATTCTAATTCTTTATAGGTGATTACATGCGTTGGGTCAGGTGTGTATTTTCTCAACAGTGATACGTGGAACACATCATAAATTTTGGAGAGACTTTGCAGAATTTACAAACGATAAGCTACAACTCCAGTTCGTTCTATAATTTTGAAAGGTCTGATATACCTGGGACTTAATTTTCACTTCTTACCAAATCTTAAAACACCCTTCCATGGAAATAGCTTTATGAAAACATGATCTCATACTTGAAATTACAAATCCTTCCTTTGATTATCGGCATAACTCTTTTGCCTACTTTGAGATGATTTGATGCGGCTTTGGATAATCTTAACCTTTTCCATTTTTTCCTCAACAAGTTCTGGGCTTACAAGTTTTCTTTCACCAACATCATCCCTACAAGTTGGTGCACGACATCTCTTTCTATATAACTCTTCATATGGCGCCATCTGAATACTTGAATGTAAACTATTGTTATAGAAAATTTATTCCAGAGGTAAATATTGATCCCACATACCTTGAAAGTCTGGTGAGAAAGATCTCAACATGTCTTCTAAGGTTTGAATAGTCCATTCTGATTGTCCATCATTTTGAGGATGGTAGGTAATGCTCAAATGAAGTTTAGTATCTAGGGATTTCTGAAGACTTTTACAGAGTCTTGTTGTGAAGCAGGGATCAAGATTAGAAGCAATCTATAAGGGTACACCATGAAGTCTTACAAGTTTATTAATATACAGTCTTTCTAAACTTTTAAGTGGTAAATCTTATCTTACAGCAAGAAAATGTGATGACCTAGTAAGATGATCAAAAATGACCCATATTGCATCATTCCTTCTAGGAGTCATTGGTATCCCCATGACAAATTCCATCATAATATCATCCCATTTCCACTCAGGTGTGGGAAAAGATTGCATGACTTCACTAGGATTTTGTCTTCCAGCCTTCACCTATTGACAAACCATACATCTTAACACATAATCAGCAATATCCCTCTTTATGTTGTCCCACCAAAATTTTTCCTTCAAATCTCTATACATCTTGGTGCTACCATGGTGTATAGACAAATTGGAGCTATAAGCATCATCCAAAAATTACATTTTTAGATCAGGTATGTCAGAAACACAAAGTCTCTTCCCAAATTTCAAAATTCCATCTTCATATACAAAGTCAATCAATATCCAATCTTTCACAGCTTTAATTTTTTTTGAAACTCCTCATCACCAGTTTGAGGACTTTTTATCCTTTCAAGTGAAGATGGTTTGGAAACTATTTGAAAAATTATTGATGTTTCAACATCCATGATTATTCCCATATCCATCTTTACTAGATCCATGAACATAAGACCACTTTAAACTCTCTTCTTGTTCAAAAATCCATGATCCTTTCTGCTCAAAGCATCTTCCACATTATTTTCCTTCCCCAGGTGGTAGTGTATAGTGCAATCATAATCCTTGATTACTTCAAGCCATTGTATTTGACTCATGTAGAGTTCTTTCTGTGAGAAAATATACTTCAGACTCTTGTGATCATTATATATCTCACATTTTTTACCATATAGATAGTGTCTCTATATCTTTAGAGAAAATATTACAGTTTCTAACTCAAGATCATGACTGGGATACTTTTGTTCATGAATTTTTAGTTGTCTTGATGCATAGGTAATAACTCTATCATTCTGTATAAGGACACAACCAATTCCTTTCTTTGAAGCATCAATATAAATAACAAACTCGTCATTCCCTGATGGTAGAGTCAAGATAGGAGCATTGACTAATATTCTCTTCAGTTCTTCAAAAAATTATCCATACTCTTTTGTACAAAGAAATTTAACCCTTTTATGTGTGAGCTTGGTTAATGGGTTAGCCAATCAAGAATAATTCAAGAATAAACTCCGATAATATCCTACTAAACCAATAAAACTGCATACCTTAGTTATACTCATTGGTGATGTACATTCTTGTATTTCTCTTGTCATAGAAGTATCAATATAGATTCCATACTTAGATAAAATATGGCCAAGAAAAGAAATCTCCTGAAGCCAAAATTCACACATGCTAAGCATCGCATATAATTCATTTCTTCTAAGAGTCTTTAGAATAGTGCGTAAGTGATTTTCATGATATTATAGATTTTGGAGTATACCAACATATCATCAATAAATACCACTACAATGTCATCAAGATATTCCTTGGAAACTCTATTCATTAGATCCACGAAGATAGAGCATGCATTAGCAAGTCCAAAAGGCATTGCTATAAACTCGTAATGCCCATACCTAGTACGAAATATTGTCTTCAAAATTTTTTCCTTTTCACACACAACTGATGATATCTAAATCTAAGGTCAATCTTTGAAAAATATTGAGTTCCATGAAGTTGGTCAAATAAATCATCAATGATAGGTAGGGGATACTTGTTCTTTATTGTTATATCATTGATTTCCCTATAGTCAATACACAACCTCATAAAACAATATTTCTTCTTAACAAAAAGAATAGGAGATCCCCATGGAGAAACAATAGGGCGAATAAATCTTGTATTACTCAATTCCTATAGTTGTTTATTTTTTTACTAATTCCACAGCATCCATTATATAAGGGTTCTTCGATATGGGCCTTGAACCTGGAATTTAGTCTATGGAAAACTCAATTTCTTGTATGGAGGGTGTCCAGGTAAATCCTCTGGAAACACATCAACATATTATTGCATAATAGGTACATCGTCTAATTAAACATTAATTTCCTCACCCTTGGTTATTTTATTCTCTTCCTCCCCAATAATTGAATATAGTAGAGCTACTAGGGGTGGATCTATATAAGAATCATATGGTGACGTTTATACTATAAAGATAAGGTACACCTTATCATCATTGAAAATTGTAACCTCCTTATTCTTACAATAAATTTTTGCATCATGGTATGAAATCCGATCTATACTAAGGATTATATAAAATTAAATCATTGGTATGACGATGAGATCAGAAGAAAAAGCACATTCGGATGCCCTAATGGGAACTGATTCACAAAACGTTGTTGCAATGATACTTCCCTTATGAGTTTTGACTAACAACTCCCTTGTTAAATCAAATTAGAAATATCTAATTTTCATAGAAGACTGGGAAGATATGAAACAATGAGATGATCCAAAATCAAATAAATCATTGGCTAAATATGATGAAACCATTAAATTAACTACCACCACATCATTCAGAACTTCAACCTCAGCAGTAGTGATCACATAATATTGTTCTTGATCCCTTGGCATTTTCTAACGTATTTTTCTTTGGTGCTTAGAATATTCGTTTGAATAATGCCCCATTTCTATACAATTATAGAATTCAACATTGACAACCCCTTTTCCCCATGCAATCACGAGCTTTGTGTCCTTTTTCACCACACTTGTAACTGAATCCCATTCTCTTCAGGCAAGTATCGAGGCGTTTCTTCCTACATTTACCACAGGATGGAAATTCAACTTTTCCCTTCTTCCCCTTATTTCCATTTCTATATTTTTCAGCAGATCTACTCTTCTCTTACTTTTCTTTAAAGTCATAAGACGTAGAGAATTCATTTTATGTCTTGATAGCACATGAGACAACATCTTCATATGATGAGAAGGATTGTGATAATAATGCTCGATGGATAAATGGATTTAACCCATAAAATAATCGATCAATATTAATCCTTGGGTTAAATATATAATATGCAGCATGCCTTGATATCCTTGTAAAGTTAGACTCATACTTTGCGACTTTGTCATCCTCCTTTGGCCTCAGACTCAGAAATTGGCTTTCCATATCTACTCGATGGTCACGAGGAAAGTATTTTTCTAAGAAAATATCCCTAATCTCCCTCCATTCACTATTTGATACTTTTTCATCCTCCTTTGTGTTTTTAATTAATGACCACTATAGATTTGCATCTTCCGTGAGGTCATAAACTTCCATGAAAACTTTTTCCCTTTCGCTACACCCCAAAGCATGAAATATTTTCTCTAAGGAACTTATCCATTGCTCAGCTACAAATGGATTTTTAGTCCCATTTAATGTTGGTGGTTTTTGCCTCATGAAGTGATCAAACATTGATCCTCCACATTCTAGATCAGGGTGATCTATACGGGTAAGGTTATTATTCATAACCTAAGTGAGTTGTTCCAGTATGGTTACAAGTTGTTCAGAAATGATTGCATCACCAAATCTATTATAATTATCATGAGTAGGAGGGGAATCCCTACATAGATTATGTTCATTGATAGAGTTTCCATTCCTTCAACTAGGGGACATTTATAAACAATGGAATACACTAGATTAGTTTATGAATCACCATACATAATTCCAAACTGGTAAAATATATAAAATTAATAGAACAATTTTTGCATATAATCCATAATCATAAAAAATGTTTTCTGTGTGGAGGTATTTACTCATAAATCCTTCATAATAGTCTGTAAAGAAAATGTGAATTATCTTAAGCATATCCCCTGGGAGTGTCGTAACCAAGAGTGCAGATGCTCGGAAAGGATAACAATATAGTGGAAACCTTTATAAATAAGCATAAAAATTGAAGGCAATGTATAAGACTAAAACACATGCCTTTTAAAATTAAACTTCAGAATAAAATAGAAAAGATAAATCAGATAATTCCATTTAATTATTCACATGGATATTCTACTAGTCAAATAATCACATGTAATATCAATATCTAATTTCATAATGATGGAATGCATAGTTTCAAACATCATAACCACATAGTCAAGGCCTCGTGCCATGAATACAAATAGGATTTTTTCAAGTCCTTGTGCTGAGACACTAGTTTGTTTCATGAGACCAACTGATGCATCAAGGAGCAATATCGGGCTCCCCCCATCACTTACTAGGTCCAATTCATTCCTCATATGAAAAGGTTGAAACATAATATAAACATTTATATTAAAAATAGCACATGAAATGTTAATATTTTAACCATAAACCATGAATGGTATAAAAATAACACATCCACAGTCAAAAATATCACAAACCTTCAATTCAATGTGTAACATTGTATCATAATAAATCAACTTCAAACAAGTGTAAAATCCATCAAAGGATGTTGAAATAGATGAAATCAAAACTATCTGAGAGAAATTTTGAAATCATTTGAAAGTCACATAATTATAAAAGAAAACATTTATTTGGAAAATAGTTTTATAAGCTTGTAAGAAAATATTTGACGGTGTTATAACGGCAGTACATAGCTGCACCAGTTGTATAAGTTTTTAAAAAACATTCTTACCTTTATTTTTTGAAAAGTTCATAAAGTACATTATTTGGAAAATGACAAAAATATTCCTTTCAAAACATTTTATAGAAAGTAAAACAATGTTATAAATTACTTTAACCCATAGTCTAGGAAATAGTAAAAAAGTTTTGAAATACATTTTTAAGAAACATGGATGTGGATGATAAAGAGGTCCCAGTTGATACTCATGTATAAACAACCTAGGATAATGAAGAGATTGTATAATTAACCCTTACCGTGTACTTTTCCTTGGTCAAGGGTATGCTAACATCCTTTATAATATTTAAATCATTGTTATAAAATTATACAAGAACTATATACATTAACATGATGTTATATATGATCTTTAAATATTTGTTTGTTAATAATATTTCAGTAGTATCATTGTGTTGTGTATTAACTGATTCGTTTTCCTTTATATGTTTTGAAACGTAATTCATGTTTTTTATAGATAGGATATATTTTATTCATACCAAGAATTATATTAAGCTCTTAAACATTAATTTTATTCATAAAATGATAATTATTCTTGAATGGTTATGATGGGGAATGAATCTCATCGCGTTCATGGAGACAGTAATCCGTACGTACGCACGAGCGATAATACCATTCTATTGATGGCGAAATAGAATGTAATTGGATATTATATCATATATACAGAATAATTAACATGTTATATTTATTATTTACATCAATTATACTCATTATTATACCCATCCATATAATTAAGTATTGAATAATAAACTATAGTATGACGTGGAGACGGTAAGCTGTATGTACACACGTGTGGTTACTTTGTCATTCATAGGATGGATAGAGTAATGAATGTAGTTGTACCATATTTATAATAAAATCATAGTACGTATAAGGTGCTGGAGTTATTTTTTTGGTATGGAAACAACAAAGAAAGAGGAAGTGGAAGAAGAAAAGAACATTGAAAGATGTGATGAAATTATTACCTCTTCTTCGGGTGCTTCCTATTGATTTGGTCAAAAGGGCTCCTAAGGTTGGATTCTAATAAAAGTAAGTCCTCTAAATTTAAGTGAGGGTAGTTGGTAGTATATTTGAGTAGGGTTTGGCTGATCCAAATGGCTTTGGACGTGTGATTTTGAGAGAAGGGGAGGTTCCCTTTTATAAGAGAGGTGAGGGGAACCTTATGAAAAGATAAAATATTATTTTATTATACAATCATATTCAATTTATAACAGATACAAAAAGATTTATTTTGAGGCTAATGTGGGTTTGGGTTGAAAACCTCACAACCAATAGGTTTTAGACAAGTTTATGTCACCATATTAACCATATCTTTTAGATTTAACTTTTAGTTAAATAGTTTACCTTTTACAATGTATTCTTGTATTTTTATATTACGCGGTTAATAAACATACTATAAAATGAAAAAAGAACCCCAATTGGTTCATTAATGACATATATATCATTATGTAAGTCCTTTCTCTAAAACTTATATTTTTATTATAAAATGCCATTATCACACCCAAGTGGCTCCATGGGGTCCCAAAATTGACCCCAGGATTCCCATGGTTTGACATGTATCTTCCAAGATGTTTAGGACATATGTTAGGGTAATTTAATATTATTATAATATTATTGTTTACTCTTATTTACCAGATTGACCCTTTAACCATGGCAAATAAATTATTTGCTGAAGTAAATATTCATAATATCTAAAACTAAAAATTACCTATTTATACAATTTGGACCTACTTACTCAAAATATGGAATCCATTATTCCAAATTCAAAACACAGAAGTTGAAAAAATTAATTTAAAATTAATTCTCGTTGTCAAAACCAATAAGCGGGTTTTTAAAAAGTAAAAACTATCAAAATATTGACATATGTTTATGTACAATTTAAATGTGAAATTACATCCAATGCCATACATTATGTTAAAAGATAAAAATATAATCTCATGATACTTTAAAACCAATAAAATGTATAATTTAATACTATAATTTATTTCGATTAAAAAAATTGTTTTTAATTAAAATTTATTATTTTCACTATTCATAAAAATATGAAACCTATCAAAAAAGTACCAAAAATTAACTCTAAGATAATTTTGATATTCGGAATCCAAAATTGAAGTCCAATTTGAAAAATAATTTTTTTTTAAATTTCAAAAAGTGGGTATTAATATTCATAACTGCTTTTAAAACGCCTAGTTCGATAGGTTGCGGTGTGCTTGAACTCGATGTTACGTACATCGTACGCTATTGTATTATTCATAGAGAAACGTACTGTGAAATATTGTGTTGTTACATTTTTCATGGTAATACCTAAGTAATCTATTCATCAATTTTATAAATATTTTTAGAGAATTAGTGAGACTTAAAGGCATTGCTATGAACTCACAGT
The DNA here is from genome assembly GCA_963277665.1 of Viscum album. Classification (NCBI taxonomy): domain Eukaryota; kingdom Viridiplantae; phylum Streptophyta; class Magnoliopsida; order Santalales; family Viscaceae; genus Viscum; species Viscum album. Next base: position 43,483,389 of record OY728145.1, on the reverse strand, counting down.
GTCCATACCATGTTCAAAAGGAAGTTTTGGGAATATCTTAATCCTTCACCCTTAATTGGTGATATCCTAAAAAAAGTTAAACCATATAGAAATATTAATCCCCATGTATTTTATCAAACAAATCATCTATACATTATAAGGAATACTTGTTATCTATCAAGATTTAGTACAGCTCATAATAATCAATGTAGTGGTTTATTGACTCATCCTTATTCAAGATGAAGTGGACCAGTGCACCGCATGGTGAAGAACTCAGGTGTATCAACCCTTTGTCTAGATTATCCTATCGTTTATTATTTATATCCTCAAGTTAAATAGTTGAAATTCTATATAGATTCACAAATTTTGGAAAATATCTAGGTATAAGATCAATTGAAAATTAAACCTCTCATATTCGAGGAAGACTAGGAAGCTATTTGGGAAACTTGTTAGTATAATATTTTAAAATAGGAATTTCGTCATAAAAGATCATTTCATTAGTCTCAATCATTTGAGGAAGATTCAAATAATTCATAGGAAAAAATATATACGCATTTGATGATGATATCAAAGAATATTCATCCTTCTACTTGTACTGGTATAAAATTAGAGGGTGATTCATAATTTAGAGGGTGATATCCTCATCTCAACATTTTATGGTGTATATATAAGAAAATAAAATACATTCCTATAATTGCATCAACTTATTCTAGAGAAAGTATCACAAGGTTTTCTGGGAAGTTAAAATAGAAAATATAGACAGAGAATGAGTTGTTTTCTTGGGATGCAATTATTTAACCATTTTCCATCTTCATTGATAACTCAACTTCCATATATTGTGGTTCTTCTTAGATAGTTATTATAAACATGTGTCATATAAATGAATGGATAGATCCATAATCAAAAATTAAGTTCCCAATTCTTGAATGAATAATAATCATATCATTCACCACTTCATTGTTAGGATCTACGTTCACAGTTTTTATGACATTATCTTTCCTATTCTATCTAGTCCATGAAAGTTTCTCTCATCATTTTTCCTCAAAAACCCTAAGATTAGTGCATTGGTTTGCATAATGTACTTATTAATAGTAGTTATAACATTAGACAATAGTTTGAGGGTTGGTTGGATCATTCCTTTCTTCCCACAAATAAGTGGGTTTATCCTGATGGAAATCACTAGCTTTGTTCCCTTCTATCCAAAACCTAAATCACTTCATAGACCCCTTTATACAATTTCAAAAATTCATCTTCCCACAATTTATAAAAGTGTAATGTTGGAATTTATTTACAATGTTATATTTCTCTATTCTATTATTAGATTTAAACTCTATTCTTCACTTTTATCCCCATGAGAGCCTTAAGATTCACCGATCTCCATCACATATTTGAGGGTACATAAGAAAATTACCTCATAGATATAAAATTCTAAAATTAAAAGTTATTTTAAAAGTCTTATCTTTATACCAAAAAATAACCAGTCAATAGTACTTTTTGTGGAGGCAAAAAAGTTAGAGTCATATCATGAAATTCTTGTAAATATTTCTTTGTAGACTCTAAAAGATTCATTATCCTTCTTCTTGGAGCTAAAGAAATACATATACATTTTAAGTTAGAGAGCGTGACAAAAATATTTGTTGAATAAATTTTACAAAATTCCTTCTACTCAATATCTTTGAACTCTTCCATGGGATTCATGTTTTTGATCAACATCCAAAATTGATCTATTTCTCCCTTTATATGATAAACAGTTAGTGAAACCTTCTCTTACCTGGAGCATTGAATTATAGAGAAGATATTTTCAGCAGATTTGATCTATTGTTCCATAATTAATGGACCAAAAGACCCCATGAATGTTAGAGGCCTTTGTCGCATAAAGGATTCAATTTTAAACATCTCTTTCTTTGGGGGATTTGGGTATAAATCTAAATTCAATTTTCAGTTCAAAAATTGATTTTATTTATACAATATTATTATGAATTTTTTGACTCATTATTTCATTGGGTTTGGAATCTCATTTTTGAAATCATAACATTTACCCTTATAATGGATGTTGACTCAATTTCTCTTATTTCTATACATTTGACTGAAATAAAAGTGTAATTAGGGATGAATATTTTTAAAGTATTAAACACATAAACATGAAACTATGAAAATTAAAAGGATAACTCATAAATGAAATATATTCTGTAACTTTTGAATTTATATGTTTTAACATAAGTTATCCATTATCTATTTCCTAACATAAATCCCTACATGATTTTTTTTTCATTATTTGATGTTTATAAAGATTTTTTGAATTTACAAAAAATATCCATCGGGTGTGCCAAACCAAGTGCATAGAATGGATTATTTTCATGTACAATGTAACTCTTGAGTCAAGACTGATGCACATTTTTTAGAGTTATTCCCCTAGGTACATCTATGCTGGAACAAAATATACTTATAGTATCCAGATGTGGATATAATTTCTTATAATCCACTCGTTTTATACTTCAATAAGATTCCACTGTAATTTCCTATAAAGAGTCTTATCCTTAAAATTATCCTCTGACTTATACCTAGGATTATACTATTGTTTTTTCATCCTAGTTTACAAAGGTTAACTAAACATTTCTTTGATACCAACTATGGTGACCCAAACCCTTTATACACATTATTACATGATTCTTATACAAAAATGTTCAATAATGACAACACAAGGATCGTAAATGCCAAGTTTCTTTGTAAACTGAGGTTTATTTCCCATAAAATGAAACTAAAACATGGGTTCCTTAATTTACTCTCCATAGAGATCTCCTAAAATAAATTTTATCTCCAAAAACTGCATGGGAATACATGGGGTTTACATGAAATAAAGAGGTGTGCTAAAAAGCATAATAAGGGAATAATCATGATAATGAAATATAAAATGTGAGTTAATGGTATAACATGATATCATAAAATATAAATTACATGAGTAATCTAGTGTAATCATGACAAAACGTTTATGGTATTATAAGATCATGGAAACATGGAAAAGTGGGAATGATATAAAACATGTAATAAAAATAAGTAAAGGCTAACTTGGAAGAAAACATCACATGGTGGATAGAGTCCCATAATGGATTAGGTTCACTCACTAATCCTATACATGATTTCTCATTAGACTAAAGCATTACCCAATGCATTGGAGGGATATATAATTACGGTCCCACCCATCATTGTAATTTTATATACATGCATATGCGTTCCACATAAGGATATCAATAATAAGGTACAAACATAAGGATTATCTATGGAAAGAAATGGGTTGGATAATATTTTCTCATAACATAATAAAAATATATTCCTTAATTAATTCATTTGAAATATGGTCATAAGTCATGTATTACCCCATCAAAGGAAGGGCGAATAAGCTAGGTATACATGTGAGAGACATGTTTATGGAATTTAGAAGCCTTAAATAACTTTAAAGATATAAAAAAAAGTGAGTTATAGAGATAATGTTCATAACCTATAGAAAATGGTTATTTGTAAACATACCTTACCTCAAGCTCAATTTGTAATATGTGTTCATTATCTTCCTCTTCTCCAGACAACTTCTTTCGGTTTTCATTGAAAGCCTTCCTATGTTGGATTTTTTTCCAAACTAGGGATTCTATGATCATGCGAAAGAATTAGGGAATTGATTTGGGTAGTTATTTTACAAATTAATAGGTTTGTTAAATTTGTAAATAATATTATAGGGTGGACTTTTATAAGTGGGGTGAGTACACACTTGAAATTTCTGAAAATAAATAATTCCACCCACATATTTATCTTGTAAAAAGGTTATAAAATAGAAAATTTTACAAAATTATAAGTGATAAGTTAAAAATATAACCATTCAATAGGAATTAGATAATTTGTGGTTCATTTTTAACCCTTATATTTTTATTTTTATCCCTTAGTAAACCTGTTTTTACCTTAACTATGGTAAATACTTTATACTATTTTCACTATTCATTATGGTAAAAAATTAACATGAGATTGTTAGACAATATAATTTTTTATTAATAAATATAATTTTCCATATTTTAAAATTTAAATCACATGAGTGGTAGAATTTAATTTATAATTAATCCCAAAGACGTGATGAAAAAACGTTTTTTCCCACAAAAAAATGTTGGAATGTTGAAAACGTTTTTATATCAAAATTCTATATAAAAATAATTCCAATGAACTATTTTTGATTAATTTATATATAATTTAAATATTTTCACGTTTAATACCATATTAAAATAATTTTTTTCTTCCAAATTATTTAAATGAAACGGTAGTTTTTTAATAAAAATTAGTATTTTTCAGTATTCATCGAAAACTGAAACATTATAGAAAAAATCCCAAAACTTTACACTAAGATTATTTTGATATGATGTTTTAAAAATTAATTTAATTTTTAAAAATAAATTTTCTAAAATTTGTAAGAAATTATTTTAAATTATGAGGTTAATGTTTGACTAAATCACCTTTAATAAAAATACAGTTTTTAATAAAACATTTCTTTTTCTATCAAATGGTTCTTATTTGTGTATATAATGGGTAGATAAACATGGAATTTAATTTCATGATGTTTAAAACATTTAATTTTCATAATTTAGTTAGTTATATTCATAACCACCAACTTAATATCTAATTTATAATTGTAATATTTAAAAAAATAATATTTTAATAGAGCATCGTGTTTTATTTAAACCCAATGTTGCATACATCACAAGATATCAAATAGATTGAATTTATTTAAAAAATATATAATGTAAAGCCTTGGGGTGTTTCACTTCTAATATATGACTAATAAAATACATTTCCATTCTATCAATTCTTCTATTTATCTGATGAACTATGGACTCTCATGAGCCTCCAAATGACTAACAAGTGAAGTAATAGTAGCTTTATACTTTCTCATGTATAACATTTTAAGAAAATTTTGGATGTATTGTTTTTGAGATATGAAAATCATGTTAGTATTCCAATAATAGGTAATCTTTATGTTAATAATTTTTTAATGATTCTTGAAATTCATTCATTTCAAAGAACTTATCCAACTCCTTATTTAACCAATTAATCTTGGAAATATCAAAAATTATTTTTTTATACTTATTTTTTACTATAATTGAATAAAATTCATAGTGATATTTTAATGGTTGTTTTTAAAAACTGTATAAAATTGTCCAGAGTTTACATACCTTTTTTCCTTCTATTTCTATTGAAAACCATCAAGCTATGTTAGGATATGATTTTTGAAAACTATTTTCTAAATAAGATAATATATCTTCCAAAAGGAGTGATTTTGAATGTTATATTATATAGATGAATGGGAAAAGATCAGTGAAACTAGTAAATTTCATAAATTTAGGTGGTAGCAAAGATAATGACCAATTCTTGATGATAGATGTATGAGAGAGGTAATTGAAATTATAATGGTGTAACTCTTCTAATGAATAATAATAACCAGGAGTTATCAATGGTTTTATAAGATTCTTTGGAGGATTATTTAAAAGTAATTTAAATTAACTACATTGTTCTCTTAGGATCATAAGTTGATGTGTTGCATATGCTGAGTAACTATTAGTGGGTCAGATCAAGAGAATAATATTATGTAAATATTAGAGGATGGTTGAATAGAATAAACCATATGAAATTTTCTATTTATTGTGGAGTGGAATTAAATTTTTGAAATGACTTTATATATTCTCTTCTTCTTCTATGCCAAATAAAGACTATCATAATTTCTTTATCTAGTAAGACTATGTTTGAACCATGTAAATTCTATTATTTTTGTTCCAAATTGATGTGAGTTATTTCTTCCAATCATGTGATTTAATTTTTAGAGTATTTTTTATGGATAATAATATTTTATATGACACATTGGAGCATTGTTTCTTGGTTTGAATGTTGAAATCTTGTATCATTAATTTCGAAAAGTCAATCCTTAATCTGTAAGTGAAGTTCTGGAGGATAAATTATAGAACATGTGGTTTTTGGTACAGTAACTGGTATCAGATCATGGTTAAACACTTTTGATGATTCCCCTATATTTTATATTTTCTATTTTCAAATGAATTTTACTATTTTATAAGGAACGAAATTGGTAGAAGGTAAGTTCTAGGTTAATAAATTTGATAGGTTAGATTTGGAATCTTGGAATATTAATATTGAAGAATATCTATTTCAAAGAGATCTATATGTTCTATTTAAATCCATCAAATTATAATAATAGTAAAAAAGACGAATTGGAAATATAAGACCAAAAATCACTTGGGGTTATATGAATGATATTTTCCCACACCGTGGAATCTAACTTCCTATAAGATAAAACTACTCCACTCTAGTTGAAAAGTATAAGATACCTTAGTAAAGTAATATGATTTTTTTATTAATCTATAGTCATATTTTAGGATTAGGATTTGATATATTCTATATGGGATATAGCATCCACACAACTCATCTCCCAAATAGTTATTTCAGCTATAATTCATTAAAAATGAATTATAAATAGTTTGGAAAATTTATTGAAGAAGAAAAATGAATGAACACCAATGGTAAGTAATGTATGGATTCAATGAGATAACAACAGATAACATTTATTTGGATACTTATTTTCATTAAATTAATAGAATAACATATTTCTAAATTAGGGAAGAATTCCCTCCTATTGGGGTACCACATTTCAATAAAACATTGTTGAGTCTCTCTTCTTTTTCGTCTCTATTTATCTCATGGATAAGATACTAACAACTCTTTAGTGAATTAGATTCCTTGTGATATGATATAGGATCCAAGGCTAATGGATTATCTTCGGAGTTATGAAGCATATGTTTTCTCATTCTTTGGTATTATTAAAGCTTGATCTATTGAGACATTGGATTCTACAAACATGATACATGTACATTATTATTCAATATTTCTTACATTTTTATTCTATGAAGATAAATCAGTATTTTTATGGGTTATTACACTTCAAATATTATTGATATGATCACCCTAAATAAATTAGTGATATTAGATCCCAGTTCTTCAAGGAATCATCAAGTAAATTCTTCTGATTTATCAATGGTTTATATATTGTAAAGTATTAACAATATTATCATATAATATGATACAATGATTTCACCTATTTCTATTAATTATAGCGTATAAATATGGTATATCTTAAAGTACAATATAGATAAAATCCAAGTATTTTTACTGTATCATATGATATGATATATGATATCAAAATTTATGACATGATTTTCAGTTTTTGAAAAATTGTGTATCATAGTGTAAATAACATATTAAATTAATTTCTAAATATGATAGGGAAAATATGATTGGGTCCTTCATATTCAGTGATACCCATCGTAGAATATTATTTAAGGATTTTAAATATAATATGATTACTAAAAAAGTAGATTCTCTCCTATAATAGTTATATGTTTTGACTTATAATATGATCACTAGATGTAAAATACCATTTTACTAAATAATATTGAATTTTTTATTTTTTATTTGTTTTCTTATGATTTTTAATTTGTTTATATATTATAAGTTTTATGCATTATAAAACAATATTTTTCATTAATAAATTAAATATGAATGGATCATTCTTATTTCTTAAGTTTTTGAAAAATAAATAAATTATTAAATTATTTTTTTATTCCTTTAAGATATTCATGTTTATGAAGTTTTTATAAATTATTAATATTTTTCATTGAGGATACAAAGTCTTGCATTAAATTCTAGGAGATGAATCATAAGATTTATTTTTCATCTACCTTTAATCCATTTATCTTTAATGTTATATTATTTAGTATAGTTATTCTATATTTTTTTATACTATATTTTAGGATTATCATGATTTTATTTCTATATTGAATATATTCACCTCTTTGAAGATAGTCATGGGGTCAAACTACCCTCTTACATATATAATTATGCCTTATTATTGAAAAGTGAGGGTTTACCTATTTATCTCTTCAGGATTACTCAATTGGATTATTCAAATCTCATCTAACTTTAATCCTTCAAAAAAAGATTTTATATGCCTTGTGTTTTAGATGAATTTGGTTATGTATCAATATTTTTGGAATACGTTTTTGGTTAATAACTCTAATATATGCGTTTTGTAAATAGTTACACATTAATGTGGTGAAAACACAAAAATATTTTGATTGAATATGGATTTAAAACCTAAATGGTTAGAATCGTGAATATAGAAAAGAATAAAATAGGGAAAAATAAATATTTCATGTGATGTAATGGGTATAATATGCATGTGATGTATATTATACATGAGATACTTTTTATATAAAATCCATTAAATTAATAAGTGTGAGATTCCTTAAAAAATCGTATATTCAAGTCCTCGATCATGTAGATGGTTATTTTCAAACTGAAGTTGGGTTCCCCAAGTTTATATTATATAATGAAATCAAGTGATGGGGTTACCCTAATGATTAAGGCCACATTTTTTGAATTTTATTTAATCTAGACTTATGTGGAATACTCTGAAAGTTATGATACCATAGGAAAAGTGTTGACTGAATCTATATGATAGATTTAGATAAAGATTTTATCTTATCCCCAATATAAGAATAATAACATATTAGACTATGATGATTTCATACATAAATAGTTATGTGATGAGATGAAAATTAAAGTAGACTTAAATATTATTTAAATATATTTCTTCATACACTTAATTGTTATAATGTATTGGGTCATAAATTTTAAAGGGAGTTATTTTCTTAAATTTCCCTGATGAAAACATATAAATAATTTTTCTCACACATAGATATGTTTCTGTTATAGACTATAGAAAACTTCCTGATAATCATATTAAGAAGCATTATAGGAATAACCTATAGAATAGTTCAAATTTGATCTCTAAAGTTGAGAAGGGTTTTAAAATAGAAGAATTATGAGAATCTAAATGTTAATGTTATAGAGGCCAATTTCACTAACTCCTACATATGGGTATTGAATAGGAAGTGTTTGTCATATGATTTTTTTGAAAAACACAGACAAATATATAGGATAAAATTGTAAAGGGGTGAATTATATCTTCATAGTTGTAATGGATCAATATTTTTTACATTAGAGGTCAACAATTATGACATGACTTTACCAAGTGGATTAGTTCTAAAATTAGAGAACTATTATTATGTTCCTATAACGAAAAAGAATTTAATTTTTATATATTTTTTGGATAATAAGGATTTTCATTCACTTTTATGAAAAATATTTATTCTATATATATTAATGGAATGTTTTATATCATCATGAAAATTGTAAAGGGTTTATATATTCATGAAATGGATAATCTTTTATATAAAATGAAAACTAAGAAGTGTGGGGTGGCTATAATGCCAAATTACTTTGTAATTATTTCCTTAAACATATAAATTGGAAATTCAACTATGTCATTCAAAGATATGAATTTTTAGAATCATTAATTATGAATCATTTAATACCTGTGAATATTTTTTATTAAAAAAATGAACAAAAAACAATTTAATTGAAAAGGTGAAATAACTAGTATACTATTGGATATCATACATAGTGAGGTTTGTAGACTAATGAGTACACAAGAAAGTTGTGGTTTTAGGTATTTTGTTACTTCTATTAATTATTCAGATAGTGTGGTTATCTGTTTCTAATGAGACAAAATAATGAAACATTTGAAAATTACAAAGAGTTTTAGAAAAAACTACAGAATCAACTAAGAAATTTTTTTATGATTATCTGATCAGATATAGGTGGTGAATACTTGAGATATGAATTATTTGGGAGTCTATGAGATTATGAAAATGTATGAAAAATCACTCCACCAAGAACACAATTGTGATTTTTGTGTTTAATAGGATTAATCATACATCTTTAAACCCAGTGTGATCAATGCACATGAGACTCAGCCCAGTTGGTGAGGAATCGCTAGGTGAATCCAAGAGACTCGAGATCAAATATGGGCGGAGGCTTATTTCTGGGCACTGTAGCATTACTGTAGTATCACTGTAGCATTACTATAGCAGGCACTGTTCGGTGCTGTAGCAGCCAGAACTATTCATCCATCTAAGCCTTCGGGCCACCGGTTTGGTCCTTGGGTCCTGCAAGGATTTCGAGCCACCCAAGGCCTTCAGGCCAGTTGATTCTCAAGGCCTTAGGTCCACCTTAAGGCATTATGGCCACCCCAAGGCCTTTGGGCCACATGAATGTAGGCTCCAGACACACTACAAAAAAGGAGCAGCCCTAGAAGAGGATTCAGAGCAGGTGTACTCACCAGAGCAGAGCCAAATGGATTGTCATAATGAGAGGGTATGGCTATGCCATCAGTACCAGCCTGTGCATGCATAGGAAGCCTATCCAGACGGTCATGCAAAGGTGGAGAGCTACTATCCGAATGCAGATACAAGGGTGGGGCAGTTCCTTGTAGATAGTCTGGTCGAATTCCCTAAGACCTTCGGTTCATGTAATCTCCTAAGCCTACGGTCCATGTAATCTCTGAGCCTACGGGAATTGTAAGGGTTCCCCCTCATCCCTTTAAAGGGGGGTTATCAAAAATAAATAAAAATTAAGGCCTTCGGGCCATTCAAGCAGTGTGATCAATGATGAGTTTGTGTGACCTTCCTATAAAATTGATGGGTTATTCTCCAGATATAGTTGCATTATTTATGAATCATATTCCATATAAAGTACTTATAAATACACCCTATGGTATATGGACTTTTAAATGTCCCAAAATTTCTTTCATGAGGATTTGGGGTTGCAAAGAACTCACAAAATTAATAGATTCTAATAGGCTAAGACTTATGTAAGATAAATACTTATTTACTTGTTATCCAAAGGAACAATTGGGTATTATTTATATAACACTATTGAGAAAAAACATTTATATCATAAAATTATGTTTTTTTTTGAAAATAAAAATATAATATGAGTTTCTAGTGATAGGAAAGTTAAACATGGATAAGTCCAAGACCAATAAACAATGATTGTTAATCAGATAGAAGTTGAGCTAGTAATACAAATATTTATAGGGGAAGTACCAAATCAAGTTACAAAACAAACTTGAAGGTATATTAATACCACTTATGAAACAAAGATATTTTAATTTCACATGTATAATCATGATTAGTTCACATTTATATAAGATAAACCTAACAACTATTCAGTGGAAATTGAATATTTTGATTCTAAAAAAAAATTAAAATATAGGGAATATGGAATTGACTCCATATACACTAAAAAAATTTGATGGTGGTAAATGAACCTGAATGGGTGAGACCCATAGTGTGTAAGTGGGTATTCAGTAAGAAATATAACATAAATGGTAGATTTTATACTTATAAAGCACTCCTAGGGGTAATTGGTTATAATAAAATTAATTTTATTGTCTATAAAAAACCCCATTAATTTGTTATAATGAAAAATATTAATTGGATATTTATTTCAATATAAGATCATTCTAATTATGACATATATAATATATATGTCAAACTACTTTTCTTAGTAAAATTTTTATAAAGGACATGTATGTGATATAACACATAGTTTTTTAAGTTCCAAATGTGACTACTGAGATATGAAATCTTTAATGTTCCATTAATGGATTGAGTTAGGGTTATTAGAATTTGAATACCTAGTTTAATGATTATGGTAAGGAGTTAGGTTTCAAAAATATGAGGATGATTCCTATGTATAAAATCATATTAGTGGGAGTATAGTGGTGTTTCAAATATTATATGAATATGATATATTACTTATCAAACATGGTATCCTGAATCTTTACTCTATGAATATGTGGTTGGATAATTACTTCTTGATGAACTAAATTGGTGATATAGGCTATAAATTGGGTAATAATAACTATAGGGATAGATTTAATAAGTTGTTTATACTCAACCAAGACACTTACATTGGAAAAGTTTTAGAAATTTTTTTATAGTGAGCTCACAAAATGGGTCTTCACCAATGTTTCAAGGAATGAATCTTAGGAAAATTCAGGATCCTTCTAAGAAAATGGAAAGGTTGGATATAATTCCCTATGAATCTATTATAGGCACAACAATGTTTTCCATTTTGTGTATTATACCTAATGTCACATATTCTTTTATCTTTTGTGAGTAAATACCCATACAAACCAGATAAGAGTCACCATATTTCTAGGAATAAAATCCTTAAGTACTTGATAATTACTAAGGATGTGTTTATGATCATTGGGGGAGATAATGATTTTTTATAAAGGATTTCACATATGGAGGTTTCCAATCAAAAAGAGATTATATGAAATATCTTTTTGGTTTCATATTATTATCAAACAGTATTGTCATAAATTTTAAGATTTACAAAAAACCTATGTGTTAAACTTAACAATAGAGGTGTATTACATTGCTACTTAAGATGATATAAAGAATGTTATATCAATCATGAAGTTTAATTTTAATCTACTGTATGTTCTTATAATCGATGGAGTGATTAAGATTTATTATTGTAACAATTGAATTCTCTATTAGGAAGAGGAAACCTAATCTTACCGAAACTGCAAACACGTCATTCAAAAATACCATATAATATGAGAGATTATTGAGAGGAGTGGTGTTAAGTTCTATTGGGTGGCCACATATGAAAATTTAGTGTATCCATTGATAAACCAATTTTCACAAAATAATCATGATGGTCAGGATGAGTCTCTTATTATATAATACTTAATGGATTAATGTAATGGTTTCATAATGTGTCATGAATTTACAATAAAGTAAATATATAATTATCTTTAATTTCTTATGTGTTGTTATTTAAAATAAAAGAATTGTGTGACAATAATATTCCCTAAAATTAAAACTTTTAGTTGACCCTAATTGACAATCATTATACAGTATTAGTGGTTGTGATGACACATTAAGATTATCAAGATTAATGGACTCATGATATAATATGTAGAGGCTTATTATTTAGAATAACCTATCAAGTATATTCCATGGAATTTTATAGTTTCCTTGATATACATTGGAGTGTATTTCTACTATCAATACTTTTAAATAGAGGTTAGTGAGACACTTATCATGTGAACCTTTATACATTGATACCTTTCTTACAAAATCTATTTCATCAAAGCAAATCGGTTGGTGGTTAGGAATGTTGTTGATATTTTCATCATTTATAGCTCTACCATGATATAATTTTACACTAACAAAATAGGAATGTAAATATGGAAATTTATTGAATTGGACTAGGGAAATTAATGTCCATGTTTGGTTTAGTATTATATGATGTGTTTAGACTCATGGATGAGGAACATGTTATGTACTCATCAACTAAATGAATGACATGTGATGTATTCATCCACCAGAGAAAACATTTTTAAATAACTAAAAAACTATAAGATGGATAATACTAGATTAACATTTTTTAGACGAACCCAATTGACTTATGTATCCCACGTCATGTTAGTGAGTTCGGGTTATTGTATTTATTAGTAACCATCTGATGAGGTTCTCACTAATTCTGACCATTATTAATTCGGTACGTATGGATTCTATATCATAAAATATATTTTCAACATTATATAATTTTTTTAAGGTTGTATAATAGTTTTAAGAATATAGTTATAGGATTCATCACGTGAAACAATCATTTACATATTAAGATATTTCCATATATATTTGAGAAAAAATCTATTTGGAAATAGTATACTAACTTAATGTCGTGAATATTCAATCTTGATGTGAGTTTTCACTATAATAATTTTGGAGTTTTTTTTATTCTGTGTAAAATTCATTAGTTCTAAGAATTATGAATTCATATCGTGAATAATTATAAGATTGAGGAATTAGAGTAATGAAAATAATTTAGGTAGGGTAATGACGTTGAAGTATTTTTTCACATAAATGGGATTTAAATCATTAACAATACAATTATGCCATGAATGTGGTAATTCTATTTTTTGGAATAAGTTTAATCGGTCTATTTATAATTCATTTTTTAATTTCATTTAAATTAGTTGGGACACCTGGAAGTTTTTTATAAAGAGAGATATGAGTGTATTCAATATGGACCTTTGATTCTAGGGGAAAATTGATTCCTTCATTTCAGTGTACAACACAATGTGGTGATTAAAAAATAGATTTTATACTATCTGAAAAAAGGAAGAGTAGAAGTGTCTGAAGATGAGGTTTAATTGTCAACAATAAATTTTTTATAAATCTAGTTGTTTTAAGAGATCTGATTTGTGTTTGAGATTATTTTTGTAGCATAATTCATGTCTGTATGGTGGTAAATTCTTTCTTTCATATTCATGAAGATCATAGAATTATATCATTATCTTTTATTACCAAAGCAACATGATTTATTTAGTGATCTTATTCATCTTATATTTATCTCATTTGTATTATAGTGTGAGGAAGGTATTTTTCAATTTTTATTTGATCATACTCTAATAATTCATAGAGGAATATTTCATTTCAAAATAAATTTAAATAAATACCCTATACTAATTCACCTCCCCCACTCCTAGTAAATAAAATTGATCCAACCATGCACAATAATTGGTATCAAAGGTAGTTTCCCCTATAGGATCCAAGCATTTCTCTTTTGAAAATCGATTATATTAGTTTATTTAATAGTATGGTTTCATCAATATTAGAAGGAAAATATTATCATAGTTCGAATAATCGAGTGTGTCCATATCATTTATCTCTTGGATTGGAAGTTTATGGTGTGACTATAGTGTGATTTTGACCTATAGTAAATAATGGTCTGATGGCCTTTTCTAAATATAGAAATATGTAAGTGGAAGAAAAATCATGATATTTTATTATCATGTCATTATCAAAGATTAATTACACTAATTTTAAGGTACTAAAAACAATAAATAAATCTATGAAAAGTTGGACAACAGTTATGAAGGAAATTTGAAAGTCAAAGTAGAAAAGTTACACATATGAAGATGAAAATATAAATACATAAAAGTGATATAGGATGGATTAACTAATAATTTTTTTTTAATTGGGTAATTGAAATTATGAGTTATATTTGAGGATTTAGGGAGAAACTTGATGATTCCACAATTTTGATGATGTTGATGACACATTTTCCAAATTGATTTGACCCAAAAAAAATTTCTCTTAAAGCTAGAGAACATCTTTCACATCATGAGTTATATAATATTCCCATTAATTATTGAATGAAAAATCTATTTAAATTAAAAAATAAAGTGAAATATGAAATGGATTTTGAATATGTAAGAAATATGATAACTTTTATTTATGAATATATTTTAGAATCAAGTGATTCTCAAAATGAATTTGAATATCAAAGAGTTATTTTTTCACTTCTAAAATAATTCAGAATAGAAAAATCAATAAAAAACTACATTCTATGGAGATGTTATAAATATAATGTACTAGGACACAATTCAATTAATTATCCTAAGAACAAAGGAGAGGATTTTTAATATAAAAATGATTAAAAGAATAAAGAAAAGAGATGTAAAAGAAATTATAAATAAGCCCAAAATAAATATGTAAGAAAATATTTCAAATAAAAAAAAGAATAAATTTGATGTATAATGAAGAGAAAACTGATATTATCTCATGTAATGATTTTGATAAGGAAACACAATTAAAAATTTTATATCCCATTTTCAAAAAACTATTGATTCACCAAGTGGTGATGAAGATAATTTACAACCAACAAAGTATTAATACATGCTCAGAGAAGAACTTGATTCAGGTATTGAGAAAAAAAATTACCAAGAAAGATATAATGATTTTTGTAATTGAAAATTAAAATTCTATAGGTGAAAAATATGATTAATTTAAAAGTTTGGAACCACTTGTAAAAGAATATAAAAATATTAGTATAAAATCTAATGAATACCAAAAGATGATAAAATATATTAATACAAAACTCACTTTCAAGGATAAAGAATTATTAATGAAACAATATAACTATATTAAATATGAAAAATAACTGAAAAATATCAATAAGGAAATCAAAATATCTATTGAAGTCACGGGATAATCCCCTTAAAATGTTGAAAAAAATCAGGTAAAATTGTCATCTAAATGATTTATTTCAAAAACTATTATAACTAAAAATTTAGGTTTAAGCAATAATTATTTTAAAATCTGACTATGAAAAATAGGGAAAATGTTTCTAAAAAAAGACTTAATAAAAGGAGAGGCTTTAATTGAACATATATTTCAAATATTACATAATGTAAAACCTTAAAAGTTTAGCATATGTGAAATTATGGATATAATATTTCAACATAAAACTCATTTTTTCTAAGAAAATTTATATTTTACAGCTATTACTAGTGTTATATAAAGTTCATACATAAATAATATAAATGTTTACAAAACATTAATTTACCTAGGAGAAGGTAAAAAGTAATGGGTGAGAATTTCCAATGAGAATGAAAAAAGATTCTAGATGAAAGCGTGAAGAGATGGAAACTGGTTACAAGTTGGTAACCTAAAAAATGTTTTGTTATATTGAAATTCTATAAATAAGGTGTGATAAAAAGTGACATAGAGTCATGAAATTCATTAGAATCTTACCCTGTTATTTCCCTCTCAATGATAATGGGAAATCATCTTATGTTCATAATGAAAAAAGTTACTCTTCGTAGAAGTTTCTTTTGAAGAATGAATGAAAATAAAGTCATGGATACATGACAGTGGGTTTTCATAGCATATAACAGGTGATACTAAAATTATGAAAAAATTGAGAAACATATATGAGGTATAGTAACGTTTCGTTTTGAATTAACCTTGAAAATTTAATATATTTTCACTGGTCAAATTCAGAATGGTAATTGGAAATCAAATTATTTTTTATGAGGAAGAGAAAAAACACAACTTTTTTAGTGTTAAAAATAATTTTTATGATAGGAATTAGATAAAATTTTGACAAAAAGTCATGAATTAATATAAAAATAAGTGATGTAAGATCTATTTCTCAACATATTAAAACAAAATGGAAATTCCTTCTTGATAGGTGATCCTTCTGATACATGCTACATGATAATGAAAGATAATAAAATGTTATGTCATAGAAGACATTGGAATGTTATATAAAGAATCCTAATAAATATTTTGAAACATTAATTGTTGCAAGATCTACCCAAAATTAAACAAAACCAAGTGGGAATTTGTGGAATGTTTTTTTAATGGTAATTTAACATTTATGAATCACAAGAATTTGGATATTACTTTTATAAGACCATTGGAGTCACTCCACAGAGATCTTTGAGGGTCTATAAGATAGAAATTAAGTTAAGGTTATTTTTATTTTATTCCATTAATAAATGAATTCACTCATATGACTAATGTTCTTTTTATCATGTACAAGTTTGTGGCAGTTATGATGTTTAAAATTTATATAATGAATGATGAAAAACTAATTAGTTTTTTGTTTTAAATAAATGATATAAAAAAATGTGAAGGAAAACATAAATAGAGTATTTGAAAATTATCTTGTAAATTTTGTAATCGAATATCATTATTTCACACCTTATATTATGTAATAGAATGGTGTTATAGAGAGGAATAATGTAACGCCCCGACCCTAGTTACCTAGAGTTGCTGCATTAATACGTAACATTGGCATGATCACAAAGATCAAGTCTCGAAAGACCAATTAGTTTAGTATCCTTGAAACACTAGATACATTCATAAGTTTTACATTACATCATAAAGTAATACAAAACTAAAACAACAACTTGTCTTCATATCCCCTCAAACTATCCCTTCAGGTCATTCCTAAAATACTTCTTCACATCCTGAAAAAATAAAAAACATTGAAAGGGGTGAGCTCAGATGCTCAGTAAGGATAACAATATAGTGGAAGCTTTCATAAATAAACATAAACATTTAAGGTAATGTATAACTGAAACAAAAGCCTTCTAAACTTGAACTTCAGCATAATATGGAAAAATAAAATGAAATAATGCCAGTTACTTATTCACATGGATATTTTACTAGTTGAATAATCACATGAAATATCAATAACCACTTTCATAATGATGGAATGCAAAATGCCAGACTATCATAACCACGTAACCAAGGCCTCGTGCCAAGACTACAAATAAGATTTTGTCAAGGCCTCGTACCAAGACACTAGTTTGTCTCATGAGACCTACCGATGCATCGAGGAGCTGTAGCGGGCTCCACCCGTCACATACTAAGTCCAATGAATTCTTTATATGAAAAGGGTTAAACATATCATAAACCATAACATAATCGTATCACATAAAACATGCATAAAGGAAACATAACATTTCCAAATTTTTTAATCACAACATATCAATAAAACAAATTGATATAATAAAAGGACTATCAAAACCATTTTTAATACCAAAATAAAATAAAAGTAAAACATGGTATTTATTTTTCATTTTAAAAAAAGTTATGGCTTGTAGAGGAAGCCGAAACTCAAATAATGGTCACGGCGGCCGAGAAGTTGTTTTCACCGCATACATACGACAAAAAAACATTCCATTTTGTCGTTTAGTAAAACTCTTCATATAATAAGATTCTTTTTGAATAAACGTAAAAGTCAAAGGGGTTTATACACCATATAAAAGAAAGTTGTGTATAAAACAAAATATGCCTCAATGAAAGGAGATTGAGACTAAGTCCCTTACCAAGATCATTTTCTAACTAAAATAGATCTATTATGTGTATTAACTATAAGTACACATAAATAAAGTACAAATACAAGATAGGACATAATTATATCATGACATAATTTGAAAGTAGGAGATTAACCCAAAGAACGGAAATTGGGTTAAGAAGTTCCCTTACCTCGTGTTTGACTTGACTCGATCGTTCTTTAACCTCCTCAATAATAAACTAGAGTTAATTTATAATTGATTAATAACCTTTTTCAATTTCATTATTCCTTTTATATCACTTATTACCATGTTATGAACATTATGTAATTATTTAAGTTAATAACGGTCGTTTTGTCGATCTTTGGTACTTGAGTCAAAATAAACTTCTTATAATTACAAGTTGTTCATGGGGTAAAATATCCATTATATCCAGAATTATATTCATGATTTAGATATCATATATATCATATATATCCAGTATATACATTCATTTATAATATTACATAACATTTAGAGGTAAGAAATGAAATGCACTGTTCATGGAGACGGTAAGCCGTACGTACGCATGAATGCTACTTTCATTTCTATTTCATATTTAATGGAATGAAATAATAATGATATAAAGTTTTATTATAATTCCATTATAATATCATATATAATATCATTAACTCCATCCTTTATTCGTCCCACATATGGCATTAACGATTCAAATCACTTTGAGGGGGCGGTAGTCCGCACTTTCTAAAATGAAATTATCGCGTTTACCCATAATGGAAATCATAAAGGTATTCCGTAAATGAAAAATAAAGAAGCATAAGGAAAACATAAACATAATATATATAATATATAAAAATATTGTCATCATAATGGTCACCATGAGAGGTGTTAAAAGAATATTGAACAATCATCGTTTCGTGAGGCAGTAATTCACCACCCACAAAAATAGTATGTTATTTATCCATTAGACGAAGGTGTGTGTAAGTGTAAATAAAGTAATTCTTATAAAAGCATCCTAGTATATTTATTATACTGGTGTTGTTACAAAATAAATGAATTAAAAGAGTTTAAGGGGTTGGAGAAGAAAAATAAAACAGGACATAAGAAAAGACATTACCTTAAAATCGGGTAACTCTTTTTGATTTGAGCCAAAGGCTTCCTTGGGAAGAATTATGCCCAAAGTGAGGCCTCTAGGAGTAAGAGATGGAAGTTGAGAGAGTATTTGGGCAGAGTTTGGCCGAGACAAATGGCTTGATGGTGTGAATAAGGTGGTAGAGGTGGGGGCCTTTTATAAGAGGAGAGGAGGGGTACTCTTGGAAAGTCATGAAATGTTACATTATTATATAACGAGTTTCGGATTTTAAAGGTCCCAAAATTATATATTTAGAGGATAAGGTGATAAGGGTTAGAAATATACTCATCCAATAGGTTTTTTACAATTTTAAGTCTTAGATTTTACCTTATCTTTTCATTTTATTTAAATTGTTAATTAACGAGGTAATCGCTGCATCATCATGGTGTCATAAAAAATTTAATTTTTTTAATGTAAAAAAATTATAAAAATATATCATGATGTATGAAATATTTTTTGATTTCCAATGAATATTTTTAGTCTAAAATTTAACTTATATAACCCCATGTAATAATTGTTTTAGTAAAACAACACATGTTTGTGACAATTTTATTTTTACTTTAAATAAAAAGTTATTAATGACATTTTATTACCCAAGTGGCTACATGGGGTCCCCAAGTTGACCCATGGATTTTATTGGTTGGCCATGACTCATACAATAAGTGTAGGACAAGTGTAAAGGTAATTTCATATTCTTATATCATTATATTTACCTTAAATTACACTAATTACCTTTAATCGCGATTAATAGAACTTAAAAGTTACTATTCACCAAAAATTATTTTAATCCCATTGAACCACATTTTACTTCATAATGAAAATGATGTATGTCAGATTTTTGAAATTAAATACACAGAAGTGGTAATGTTTCATTTACACGAAAAATTAGTTTATAGACTACCACTTAGTGGTTTCACTATTCATCAAAAAATGAAGTTTTTCAGAAAAATACCAAAAATTCACCCTAATATATATTTGGTATTCCTAATTAAAAAATGATTTCTATTTTACAAAATTCAAAACATATAAGTTGAGTTGATTAATTTAATAATTAATTCCCGCTGTCACAACAAATAGCGTGTTTTTTAGAAATAATATATATCAAAAGATTCACAATTGTTTATGTCCAATTTCAAAGTGAAATTAATTCTAATGACCATCATTGGATAAAATGGTAAAAATATATTCTAATTATACTTTAAAACCACTCAATAGTATAATTTATCACTATAAATTATTTTGATTAAAAAAGTTTTTTTAATGTATTTTTCTATTCATAGAAAATTGAAAGTTCTCAGAACATTAAGAAAAATTCAACTAAGGATAATTTCGATATTACAAATACAAAAATGAAGTCCATTTTGAAATATAAAATTTATATAATTTCAAATGGTGGGTATCACTATTCATAATGACTACTTTGATTGGTTGCGGTGTGTTAGAACTTGAGGTTACGTACAACACACGCTGCTCTATTATTCAAAGAGAAGCGTACCATGGAAGCTTGGGGTATTACATTATCCCCTCCTTCAATAAATGTAATCCTCGCAATTTGAAATTTTTCTTTGAAAATAAAAGGTTTAAAATATAAAATACCTTTGTGGAAAACCCACATCGAAAAGAGGGTTAATAAAATTTAGTTTTAAAAAGAGGGAAATGGAAATGAGAAAGTCACCACCAAATTAGGTTTTCTAATAGGAGAAAATTGGTGGGAATTATTGACACATAATTAGAGGAAAAACGTAAATATTTATAGGGATTGATTGAGGTCATAAATCACAAACAAGTGTAAAATTGAGGGCCTCAAATCCTTCAATCTATGGTGATTTAAAATATCATCAGTTCAACAAAACATAAGGTATTAGGATAACACATTTTTATTAATATCCCTTTCCTAAAGTTTAAGAATTAATTTATTCATAGAATAATAGAGAGGTATATATATATATATATATATATATATACTTGACAAGGGGAGTTTCAACCTTCAACTAATTTCTACCACAAACTCATCTTTCCCTAAAAAAGATAATAGAAATCCAAAATATTATATTTATCCTAATCGTACAAGGTTACAAATATTAACACATACCATTTAGATTAAGAAAACTATTTTGTAATAACCAGTGACTTCCTGTATGCTAGTGGTAGGTAATAAAGTCCTGTCGCACTATGGTTGTGGGTTCGATTCCTACAGCTTTTTCCGACGCGATGGGTTATCCCCCAACCTGTAGGTTGTCCTTTTACTAAAACTATAGTATTATAATATTCAAAAAATAATCTTCAGAAATTTTTTAACCTTAAACAATACTATCCAAATTTCAAATTAATCCATTCCAACCTTTATAGTTATCCAAAATACCTCTATCCAGACTTTCTCTAAAAGGTCTCTAAATCCCAAAATCAATCATAACATCAAATTCACCAAACAAAGTAAAGTTTCTCTTATTGTCACATACTAAAAATATGATTACCTTCATCATATTAAAACCTTAATGAAAACAAAAAGTACTGCAGTACAATCCTTATATATCACATTATTCTTATAACCAGTACATCGTTGATACAACACTCAAATGACATAATTATTTAATAACAACATAAGAACTCTAATCATTCCCCCTCATCTGTGGTATTATCATAACTTGATTATTATCCAATAGCATCATTTGGGGCATACTCCGATGATTTGGACATTGGTTTGTGTTGTATCCCCACTCCTTTCAGATGAAGCATTGTACATTTGAAACCTTTTTCTTACCCTTTTATTCATGCACTTGGTGTCCTTTTTCTCCACACTTATAACAAACTCCTATTCCCTTCAGGAAAGTTCCAAGGTGTTTCTTCTCTTTCTTACCTTCAAATCCATAGGACTCAGAGAATTATTTACTTATCTTATTAACACATGATACTATTTCTTCATATGTTGAGAACACATGGGAGACTATTTCACTTCTAAATGTCGGCTTAATACCATGAAAGATATGATCCTTATTACTATTTAGATCATACGTATTGTTGGAGTTCACATTCCTTTTAAAGTGAGCCATTTCTATACAATGGCATAAACTAGGTCAGTTTATGAATTGAAATGAATAATTCCAAACTTGTAAAATATTTAACGTAAATTGAACGGTTTATGGATATAATCCATAATCATAAAGATGTTTTCTTTGAGGAAGTATATACTCATAAATCCTTCATAATGGTTTGTAAAGAAAATGAGAATTATCCTAAGCATATCCCCCAGGAGTGTCGTAACCAAGAGTGCAGTAAGGCCCATTGTCATGCACAAGTTCTCGTTTGAGTATATCTCAAAGAAATGTTCTCGAGTTTTACCCCTAGGTAGATCTGTGCCAAAGATGCCTCTACCTGCTCGTATCCATACAGGGATGTATTGCTCGAAAAACTCACAAAATCTCTATAATACCAAAATTCTAGGAAGTTCTTCTCTACTAATCCTCAAAGTCTATCTTAGGGATATGTGCTCTAATCAGAGTTTATCTAAATCTAGTTTCCAAGGTTAGTACTAAATTTCCTATGATACCAACTATAACGTCCTGACCCCAGTTACCCAGAGTTGGTGCATTATTACATAACATTGGCATGATCACAAAGATCAAGTCTCAAAAGACTGATTAGTTTAGTAGCCTTGAAACACTAGATATATTCATAAGTTTTACATTACATCATAAAGTAATACAAAACTACAACAATATCTTGTCTTCATATCCCCTCATACTATCCCTTCAGGTCATTCATAAAATACTTCTTCACATCCTGGAAAAATTAAAACATTGAAAGTGGTGAGCTCAGATGCTTAGTAAGGATAAAAATATAGCGGAAGCTTTCATAAATAAACATAAACATTTAAGGCAATGTATAACTGAAACAAAAGCCTTTTAAACTTGAACTTCAGCACAATATGGAAAAATAAAATGAAATAATTCCATTTACTTATTCACCTGGATATTCTACTAGTCGAATAATCACATGCAATATCAATAACCACTTTCATAATGATAGAATGCATAATGCCAGACTATCAGAACCACGTAACCAAGGCCTTATGCCAAGACTACAAATAATATTTTGTCAAGGACTCGTGCCAAGACACTAGTTTGTCTCATGAGACCAACCGATGCATCGAGGAGCTATAGCGGGCTCCACCCATCACATACTAAATCCAACGCATTCCTTATATGAAAAGGTTTAAACATATCATAAACCATAACATAATCGTACCACATAAAACATGCATAAAGGAAACATAACATTTCCACATTTCAATCACAAGATATCAATAAAACAAATTGATATAATAAAAACATTGTCAAAACCATTTTCAATACCAAAATAAAAGAAAATCAAAACATGGTATTTATTTTTCATTTTAAAAAAATTTATGGCTTGTAGAGGAAGCCGAAACTCAAATAATGGTCACAACGGTGGAGAAGTTGTTGTCACCGCATAAGTACGACAAAAAAACATTCTATTTTTTCGTTTAGTAAAACACTTCATATAAGAAGATTCCTTTTGAGTAAATGTAAAAGTCAAAGGGGTTTATACACCGTATAAAATAAAGTTGTGTATAAAAGAAAATATGCCTCAATGAAAGGAGATTGAGACGAAGTCCCTTACCAAGATCATTTTTTAAATAAAATAGATCTATTATGTGTATTCACTATAAGTACATATAAAGAAAGTTAAAAATACAAGATAGGACATAATTATATCATGACATAATTTGAAAGTAGGAGATTAACCCAAAGAACCGAAATTGGGTTAACAAGTTCCCTTACCTCGTGTCCGACTTGACTCGATCATTCTTTAATCTCCTCAATAATAAACTAGAGTTAATTTATACTTCCTTAAGAACCTTTTTAAATTTCATTATTCCTTTTATATCACTTATTACCATGTTATGAACATTATGTAATTATTTAAGTTAATAACGGTCATTTTGTCGATCTTTGGTACTTGAGTCAAAATAAACTTCTAATAATTACAAGTTGTTCATGTGGTAAAATATTAATTATATCCAGAATTATATTCATGATGTAGATATCATATATATCATATATATCCAGTATATACATGCATTTATAATATTACATAACATTTAGAGTTAAGAAATGAAATGCACCGTTCATGGAGACGGTAAGCCGTACGTACACATGAACGCTACTTTCATTTATATTTTGTATTTAATGGAATAAAATAACAATGATATAAAGTTATATTATAATTCCATTATAATATCATATATAATATCATTAACTCCATCCTTTATTCATCCCACATATGTAATTAACGATTCAAATCACTTTGAGGGGACGGTAGTTCGCACTTCCTAAAATGAAATTATCGCTTTTACCCATAATGGAAATCATAAAGTTATTCCAAAAATGAAAAATACAGAAGCATAATGAAAACATAAACATAATATATATAATATATAAAAATATTTTCATCGTAATGGCCACCATGAGAGGTTTTAAAAGAATATTGAACAATCATCGTTTCGTGAGGCAGTAATTCGCCACCCACAGAAACAGTATGTTCTTTATCCATTAGACGAAGGTGTGTGTAAGTGTAAATAAAATACTTCAAATAAAATCATCCTAGTATATTGGGTATACTGGTGTTGTTACAAAATAAAGTAATTAAAAGAGTTTATGGTGTTGGAGAGGCAAAATAAAACAAAAGGACATAAGAAAATACATTACATTAAAATCGGGTAACTCTTTTTGATTTGAGCCAAAGGCTTACTTGGGAAGAATTATGACCAAAGTGAGGCTTCTAGGAGTAAGATAGGGAAGTTGAGAGAGTATTTGGGTAGAGTTTGGCCGATACAAATGGCTTGATAGTGTGAATAAGGTGGTAGAGGTGGGGGCCTTTTATAAGAGGAGAGGAGGGGTACTCTTGGAAAGTCATGAAATGTTACTTTATTATATAATGAGTTTCGGATTTTAAAGGTCCCACAATTATATATTTCGAGGATAAGGTGATATGGGTTCTAAATATACTCATCCAATAGGTTTTTGACAAGTGTAAGTCTTATATTTTACATTATCTTTTCATTTTATTTAAATCGTTAATTACTGAGGTAATCACTGCATCATTATGGTGTCATAAAAATTTAATTTATTTAATGTCTAAAAATTATAAAAAAATATCATGATGTAGTAAATCGTTTTATCTTTCCAATGAATATTTATAGTCTAAAAGTTAACTTATATAACCCCATGTAATAATTGTTTTAGTAAAACAACACATGTTTGTGACAATTTTATATTTACTTTAAATAAAAAGTTATTAATGTCATTTTCTTACCCTAGTGGATCCATGGGGTCCCCAAGTTGACCCATGGATTTTCTTGGTCGGCCATGACTCATCCAATAAGTGTAGGACAAGTGTAAAGGAAATTTCATATTATTATATCATTATATTTACCTTAAATTACACTAATTACCTTTAATTGCGATTAATAGAACTTAAAAGTGACTATTCACCAAAAATTATTTTAATCCCATTGAACCACATTTTACTTCCTAATGAAAATGATGTATGTAGGATTTTTGAAATTCAATAAAAATAAGTGGTAATGTTTCATTTACACGAAAAATTAGTTTTTAAACTACCACTTAGTGGTTTCACTATTCATCAAAAAATGAAGTTTTTCAGAAAAATACCAAAAATTCACCCTAAGATATATTTGGTTTTCTTAATTAAAAAATGTTGTCTATTTTACAAAATTCAAAACATATAATCTGAATTAATTAATTTAATAATTAATTCCCGCTGTCACAACAAATAGCGTGTTTTTAGGAAACAATATATATCAAAAGATTGACAATTGTTTGTGTCCAATTTAAAAGTGAAATTAATTATAATGACCACCATTGGATAAATTGGTAAAAATATATTCTAATTATACTTTAAAACCACTAAATAGTATAATTTATCACTATAAATTATTTTGATTAAAAAAGTTGTTTTTAAGTATTTTTCTATTCATAGAAAATTGAAAGATCTCAGAAAATTACAAAAAATTCAACTTAGGATAATTTTGATATTCAGAATACAAAAATGAAGTCCATTTTGAAATATAAAATTTATATAATTTCAAAAGGTGTGTATTACTATTCATAACTGTTACTTTGATTGGTTGGGGTGTGTTAGAACTCGAGGTTGCGTACAACACACGCTGCTCTATTATTCAAAGAGAAGAATACCATGGAAGCTTGGGGTGTTACAAAGAATATGAGAATTATGGAGATGGGGAGAATAATACTAGATGAAAATAATGTTTGAAAATTATTATGGAGAGAGGTGGTGTGTACATTGGTATATATTAAAAATATATTCTCTTGATACTTGAGCCACATGATACAACTTATGAGATGTGGTACTTAAAGAAGTCTACAATGATATATTTCAAGGTATTTGGAAGTTCTTATTATATTAAAATTAGAGTAAACAGGACGATAAATCCTGAAAAAATGGACAGTGATGGAGTCTTTATGTAATATTTATATACTGAGAATAGATATAGATATTGGAATAATAAATTGGAAAATTTTAGTTAGTGTTTCGATAAGAATATATATGAAAATATAGACAAAAAGGCTACTAAATCAAGAATATTTTGAGTTTCCTATAAAAAATTGAGAGAATTTGTATAGAATAATAGTTGAAAAAGTTTATAAAATTATTCTAGAAATAGTTAATGAAAATTCAGAATGTTCTAGCGATGATGTCAAATTTAAAGGTGGTGATATAAGTTAGTATCAGAGGATAAAGAAACATTAGAATATGATAATATCATTGGGAGTAAGAATTTACTAATATAAATTATAAGGAGGATAATATTTCATAACCAAATAGCTCTTGTATCTCTAATTGAGTTGATAGTGATCATTGATGCTATTGAACATGATTAATGGGTGGAAGCTATGAATTAATAACTCAATAAAATTAATAATAACATTAAATTGTAACTTTTTAATAGATTAAAAACTAAAAAAGTGATTGTAATAAAATGGGTATTCAGGAATAAAAAAAAGATAATGGTGAAGTAGCATGAAACCAAGCTAGGCTTGTTTTTAGAGGCTATTCTCAAATATAAAGCATAGAATTTGAAGATAATTTTACTCTTATTTTTATTCTTGAGACAATAATAATTTTCTTTGCAGTGGCACCACATAATTATTACAAGGTATAATGAATGGATGTAAAGTCTACTTTTATGAATGATGACGTTGAAAAATAAGTATTTTTTGAACAACTAGAAGGTTTCATCCTTGATAATAATAGAATAATGGTCTATAGACTGAAATAATTTTTATATGTTTTTAAAATGGATCCAAAATTCTAGTATTCTATAAATTATTATTGTTAATGAAAATGGGGTTTTACAAAGTTACCATAGATAGAAATTTTTAATTAAAAAAATAATTTCTCAGATAATCTGGTGGTCATTGTATATTTGGATGAAAAAATTTCTTCCATTAATAATAGTTCCTGATGTTGGGAATTCACTACCTAGATATAAAATCAATTTGAGATTTATAAATGGGGGAACTAAACTACTTTATAGGCTTACAAATTGATGAGAATTCAAATTATATCTTCATTTCATAAGAAAAATATGCTAAAGAGCTATTGAAAAATTATAGAAATGATTCAAAAGTGGTTTCTATACCTATATCAGCTGGAATGTTTTTAGAGAATGTTAATCTGAAAAAAAGTTTGATCAGAATAAATTTAGAAATATGTTTGGTATACTTCTATATCATATAGTGTCTAGACAAGACATTTCCTATGTTGTGACTCTATGTGCTACATATTAAAGTGACATAAAGGAGTCACATATTCTCTCAATTAATAGAATTATGAGGAATATTAAAGGCCCCTTGAATTATGAATTTCTCTAAAAATTCAATATAGACGTAGAAATTTATTGTTACACTAATTTATATTGGTAAACTGATTATACAAATCATATATCCATGCCAGGTAGTATGTTATTTATTGCTGACAGTGTTGATTGTTGATACAGTGAGATGTAGAGTTAAGTGAAATTAAGTATAGATGAATCAGTGTATGTGGTGTCTAAACACATTGAAATTTAATAATACTTTATTAAAGATAAGTTGGATTCATGTTAAATAAATATTTTGTTTATTGGAACCAAATATCATCCTATAGATATGTTTACAAAAGTTATTCCATTTGAGATGTTTTAGAGTTAAGGATGAAATTACATGTTCAACCTTCCTCAAAAACTTGATATTTTGTTCTTTATCCCCCCCCCCCATAGTCCACTTAATTATATTATAAAATTTGGAGATAATTTCACAATAAATGGGGAGTGTAATATATAGGGTGAGTATGAGAAGCAAATTCATTTAAGTCACTAGGCCCAAACATGCTTATAACTAAGAGATATAAGTATCTAAAAAACACAATTTCATCATATAGTGTTGTGTGAGAATAAATATCATTGATATTGGATGAGATTTTATGATTAATATGTTGACGTATGAAATTTCAATGGGTTTTGGATTTTTTTATCAAATCTAAAGGTGGTAATTGAAGAACCCCATAGACTTGAATATCCAATTGTTTATTGGTGAGATTGGATTTTTTTATTTATTAAAAACCATATGATGAGGTTCTCACTAATTATAATAGAAGATAACCTATTTATTATGTTATGTGTACTATGAAATAGATTTTCATGATTCCATCAAGTTTCTTTAAGGTTTAATGGAAGTATTCAGGATGTAAGTACAAGATTCAGGATGTGAAACTGTCTTTCATGTCGTGAAATATGCCTAGGAATATTTGAGCAAAAAGTGTTTTGGCTATAGAAAAACCACTTCACTTAATGAATAGATATTAATTATGTGATCTATCTCTGAGAATAATTGATGATGGTTTTATGATTCTATTATAAATTCATTCAAGCTATGATCCATGAATTCACACCATGAATAATTGTGATAATTAAGAATTCCAGATGTGAAAATAATTAATGTAGAGTAAGGATGGTGATTATTTTATCATGTAAAAGTGATTCATGTAATAAAACCTATATTCAGTCCTAGAATATATTAATTCTGGGTTTGGGAAGAAGTATTACATACAGGTTTTAGGGGACTTAATTCGGTTTTTAATGTGATTTTAATTAGTTAGGACACCTAAAAGTATCTTATCTAGAGCATAATGAGTGGATTAAAACTGAACCTTTGATACTATGTTGAAATATTTTGAGAGTCATTATTTTTAGTGTGTAACACTTCATGTCTATAAAAAATAGAATTTATATTGTGTGAAATGAAATAAGAAGAAGAAGCATCTGAAGTTGAGGTTAGTTTTTTAGTGATCAACATGTAATTAATCTCTTGATTTTAGGTGATCTAATTTGAGTATCATATTATTAGGGTGTTGAAATTCAAGTGTTTATGGTGTTAAATTCTTTCTAACATATTCTAAAGTATAATGGAAGAAGATATTTAACTTTTTTCACTAAATTAACCAAATTTATTTGGTGATCTTATCCATATTGTATTCATATTATAATCATATTATTTTTAATTTCTTGTGAAGTTTTGGTGTTGAGTGTGATTCCTAAACTATTTGGTGTGATTCCACATAAATGCTTTAAATTAGAACTCAGTTTCTCTTATTTTAAAGGGAATCCATTTCTCAAGAGGTAAACTGACCATATAAATGAGTAGGATTATAAAATGGATCAGAACGGTAGAAAAACTATGTGTTCCTTATTCTTTCCATTACCTATATAATTGTGTGATGTTGGGATTTTTCTTTTTTGAGTGGATCATACTCTAACAAGTTGTATATGTTTATTTTTTTGAAAGGAAATTGAAAAAAGTGTCCTAAACTAATTCAACTTGCACCTAGTGGAGGAAATCAATCTGACCACAAACATCAATTCTATATCAACTAGTCACTCGATGTAAAGGGAAAAGAGATTACATAGGTATAGATAATATGTATATGATACATATGTTGTGGGACATTTCCATATGAGATATTAGTATTCTTATGGAGATCCCATCAGACCCCATAGTAACTTGAGTAGTAGTTACACTTTTATAGGGGTTGTTGTTTTATTATAACTATGAAATGAGGATATTGAAATTATTTTTAATGATACTAAGGCCCATAGGGTCACATATTTTTTCCTTATGATAAGGGAATTTTTTTTGAAAAGGTTTTTGTTCCAAAATGAAGAGTCTTTGATAAACTGTATCCAAATGATTTTTGGATAGACTCGCAAAGATTTGTTTAGTTTTTAATAAACTACAATATGGGATTTTATTATAATTGGGATATTGATGGGTATGTACTAAAATATGGGTCATTCATATTATTCAACTCACCAATTTCATATCCTACGATATCCATATGATGCACATCATAGGATATGATAGATAGGTATCCTAAAATTAATAGAGTGTGTATTTTTTCACATTCATATATTATAATTAGGGTATGATATAAATTTTAGGATATCCCACATGTATACAGATTATCTTGAATATATTTTCTTTCGTTACATTTGATTTTGTAATTAAATAATCATGGCAAGTCACATTCATTGATGCAGTTCAATGAATTATCACCAATGAGAAGAAATTCAAGGTTGATATACGATGGCACTCAATATGGAAGATATGGTTAATGGTATTAAATTAATTAATACTATTAAATATATATACATATATATTTAAGCTAACATTTCCCTCTCGATGAATCACTTTGTTACAATAGATCATTGTCAAAACTCGCTTTCTTCTTGTTTACTATTTATATCAAGGAGAAGTTTCTAGTATATGTGTAATCGATTTGATCCAAGTTAATTATCTCAATACTTGAGATAAATTTTTCTACTTGAATGCCATGCTGAATCTCAACTCAGTTTTCAATCATGTATTAATTTCTGTTCTCGAGATCAAGCTTGATCTCAACTCAGGATCGATCAAACTACTCTATTAGAAAAAACCTAGTTTGATTAGGATACATTATGATTATTTTAATTAGAAAATCAAACTGTAATTCAATATTGTGATTGAAATTATACCTGATATTGCAACATAGATCACAAAATTATATATATATATATATATTGAAAAAATATATTATATTAAAATATTATATGCTCTAAGAGGCCCATGAGATACTCGATTGCTTTATTTTAGTACTGAAATCCCACACAAGTTAGTACATGAAAATCTCAAGCTAGATATCAACTTGAAAAAAAAATCATTATTAATTAAAGTTTTTATTGAGATGAGATCAAGTAGCTTTCAAGCACTCAAGCTAATTTATATCCTTAGCAGCTAGCACCTCTTTCGTGAATCAGGGTCCTTATAATACTAACTAGGATCCAAGGCCAGTTGATTACTTATGGATTTAGAAATAATTTCTTAGATGATTCATTGATATTCAAAAACCTTCATCCATCAATATGGAGGAAACTGAAAAAGAGATATAGGTGTGTTATTATTTAATATTCCTTAAATGTTGATTTTGAGAAGATAAATCATTCTTGTTTTTTGGGTTCTTCCACTACCAATGGTCATGATATGATCACCTTAAACCCATCAATCCTATTATAATGATGAAGGTTTTTATAATATAAAGAAAATTTATCTTAATGATATGAAAACAAAATTCGGTGGTGGTCCATTTAAATTACATAAATATGATTTGGAGTAATCGTGAATTGGTAGATGTGTGCTCAAAGGGATTTTGTGGGCATTGATCCAATTAAATTCACTTCCAATCTTTTGGGATGTGATGGTTACCACAATAAGAAACATAATTAGTAAGAATAATATATTATTTATAGATTCTCATAATCTCATTCTCAGTGTATATAATAAGTTGAATAAGGTATAAGAAACTAACAAAACTACTTTTGGTATAAAAATTATAAATAACTCCACTCAATTGAAGGGTTAGATGAAGAATGTAAAAAATAGGGACTAGAGACAATGTAAATCCACTAAACCTAGGCCCACATACCGGAATTGAAGTAAGAAGGGTCATATAAAGAAGCAATAAAAATAAATAAGATCCAATTCTATAAGTTTTATTAAGTTTCTTCTTTATAAAATACCACTATTTTGGAAATAAATTAGTTTCTAAGTTTCCATATTACATTGGAGTCATAGATCATTGATTATAGGGATTTATTTCCATAAAAAAATGATAGAGGATAATGAAGAAATATTTATATGAACTATTAAAAATGACCGTCTTATATATGATGAAACCCTAGATATTTCTAGAAATAATGATTTATACATTAAAACTAGGATTAGATATAGGTTGGAGTTATAAGATGTATGGCAGGTATTTAAGGTATAGAATAATTTTATCTTCATTAGTTAGTTTTATAATGTATTTTTTGTAGAATTTGTATATAAGGAGAGTTAAAGATAAAATAGAAATCCATGGTGGTGCCCAAATGTGTGAATGATGGAACATAATACCTTACCTAGTGTTTGGAAGCTGTAAAACCTTATGGAAAAACATATTTTAGAACTAAAAATTTATGGAAGGATCATATAGTAATTAAGGGTGAAAAAGGGATAAAGTTTGGGGATGATACAATTGTATTTTAACTCGATAACATGGATTATATAACATATTGAGAGTGTATACTTTGTGAGTAATAGAATGTGACATTCAATAAATAAGGAAAACACCAAAGAGCAGGACATTAGAGGTTGTGTATTAAGATATATGGTGAAATCCATCATTATAATTCTCATGGAGGGTCATTTTACAATGTTACATTCATTGATGATGTGACACGGAATGTGTATGCATTATTTCCCAAGAAAAATTATAATTTTTTGGAAAATTCATTCAATGGGGAGACATAGTGTGAATAGGGACTAGTTTTATGCTTAAGTTCCTGAGTTATAATAATAATGTGGAATAAGAAATTAGATATTTTTTTCAATTTTACTAGAATAAAGGAACTCATTTGGACAAAATTGTTCCTCGAACATTAGAAAAAAATGGTGTATTTATGATAATTAATTTGATAATGGAAAAGAGATATATGAGCTTGTGGTCAACTTCTAGGTTTCCAAAGTAATTTTAGGCAGAATTAGTTAACTATGTAGAATATCTCATAAATTAGATACCTTACATACCACTGGTGTAACGCCCTATAATTATAAAATAAGAACATTGTATTTGATAGTGTATACGACATGTGAAACCACACTTAGAAGGAAATATAGCACCATGAGACATTAAGATATATTTATTTTTAAATTAATTAAATCTATTAATTAACTTATGTTATAGGAAACAATTAGTTTACCTTAGGTTACACACAACACTCAGTTTAGCTTTCATTTCATAAAACACCAAGTTTAGATGAAAAGTGAAATATTATTAAAATATTATTATTTAATATAATAGTTAAAACCTAACTGTTAAATTATAGGGTATTAATATTAATAAATAAATAAATAAAATTATGGTTATATATATTAGTAAAAAATAAGAATCATTTAAAAGAAAAAAAATGTTTTCTAAAAAAATAGTATTTTTTGTAAAAGACAGTTTAGTCACGCTTTGCACACATAATTTAAAATTTATTTTTAACACTTTCAGAAGATTTATTGAGAAAATCCATTTTTTTAATCATCATGTAAAAATTATATTGTGTTTATTATTTGATATTTTTCTAAAAAGAATCATTTCTTGAGGAATAGTGACAAATACTAAATTTTAATTGAAAATAGCCTTTTCATTTAAATAATTTTAGTGTAAAATTATATTTTGAATTTGTTTTAAAGAACTATTAGTTATATTTTATTTAAATTAATCTAATTTATTTCATTGGAATCATTTTTAGGTTTAATTTTGATATTAAAACATCATAAACTTTTGAACATTATCTCTCTAAAAACATGTTTTCTCATCCCATCTGTGGGTTTTTTTAAATTATTTTTTTCCACTAATGTGAATTAAGTTTTTAAAAATGGATCCAATATTTTTAATAATAATAATTTATATTTAATAATAATTTAAAGTTAATTTTTTTCCAAAATGAATAGAGAAAATTTTAAAAATCAATTACCACAGTTAAGGTAAAAATAGATTTACAATAATGTTAAAATAAGAAAATAAGGGTTAAAATGGAAATTATAATTATAAAAAAACCCATTATATATACTTATTTATAACTTATATTTAATAGTTTCAATAATGGACCATTTTATAAGCTTAAGTAATGATATAAACATGGGAATGATTGAATCTTTTCAAAACATTACAAGTGTGTCACTCAACTCACTTATAAAAGGACACCACCTATCCTTTATTCTTCACAACTTCATACCTATTTGAATCAAAGAAGACCTACTAAAATAACTTCCCAAATCCAATACCCTTATCTTGTAAGTATTCTTTTTGGCATAAATCCAACATACGAAGGTTTTATCACAAACCTAAGGAGGATACCTGAAGAAGATGTAATGTTCTTAAATGAGCATCGACTTCCCCCTTATATTTTTTGATGAGCCTGTAAGGGGCTCCACGACGCTAGGGTTTCTCCTTGTCGCTACCTTCACCTTCTCTGTTTCAGGCCACCAACGTTCTCTCCTCGGCTTTCCTCTCAGTGGATCATGGATTGCGACTCGTATGTGAGTTGCAGCCTTGTTTCAGTGTGGTGGGAACGTTGGGAGATTCACTATGGGCTCCAAGTGAGGTTTTGGTGGTGGCGACGGGATTTCGAGTTTGGATTGCGGTGGGAAATCTTTCCGGTGTGTTGGAATTTGGGCGGCTGGCAAAGGTAATGGGTTTCAACCCCCGAGATTCAGAATCGAGTTAAGGTAATAGATTTCAACCCTTGAGATCTTGAATCGAGTTAGGGTTTCTGATGAGAATCTCTTGAGTCTTGCGGTGTGATTTGTGAGTTTCGAATCTGCTTCTTAAACTTGCTGTTCGTGATTTCGTTCTGGTTGACACAATTGTTTTGCATCTGCGTATTTTGATCTGGTTGGTCTGGGAGTCTGGATGATTGTTATGTGGTTCTTGAATCTTTCTCTTGGATGAAGACATTGAATCCTACCTGACAAGTTTCTCCACGATCATGAAAAAACTCTTTGCAACGGATCAGCAATGATGGACTCCGGCTGTTTCTCCAGCTACATGTGACGACGGTGATGGCAGGATGGTGATACTGTCGAGGGTAATGATGATGGAAGGCAACTTGACGTGATGTAGGCCGTTGTGGGTACTCATTAATCGATATCTTTTGGATTCGGTTTTTTTTAATTTCAAATTTTAAATTTTGAACTCTGTTTTTGGGTTCTTTGAATCAGTAACCCATTCTTGTTGTTCCGGTTACCGCTCACCCATAAAGAGGACTATTTTGAAAATCAAAAAAAAGAAATTGTCAGTCAATGAGTGTCTTAATTTTATTTCTTTACCCACCTTCATAAATTATTATTAAAACATGATGATATAATAACCTCGGTATCTTACAAATAATTTTTTTCATAATAAGTTAATTACTTAAAACCATCTCCACTTTTATCAAACAGGTTATGAAATCATTGTTCGTGTGTACAGTGGGCTACTGCCTCACAAACCGATGTCAATCATTCTTCCATCACCTCATTTAATGGTTGGGTATTATGATGAATATAAATAATATATATGATATTTATAGAATATTTATACCTCTAGATTCATTATATCCTATATGTATTTTTACATTCAGTCTGTTGAGGACTTGATAAATTTATCGTGTGTACGGCGGACTACCACCTCATGAATTGATGTGATTCGTCTTTCACTAACGATTCACATGGAATGCAATAAGGTTAAATTTAGTCAATATATGTGATATTTATGAAATAATTATGATATTAATGATATATTTATCATTATTTAAATATAATATATTAGTTTATTTCTACCTTTTAACTTACATAAAGATGATGACATCTTTCGTGTACATGTGGACTATCACCGTCTTGAAGAGATATGAATCTCTTTACATCACAACCCCGCATGGATGATGTATATTAGAATATAAAATGGTAAATAAGATATTATTATCATTATTTTAAGATAATTTATTATATAACCACTTTCCATAATGATCATTTGAAAATGGAAAAGTTACTCATGTGTACATACGGTCTACCGTCTCCATGATCGTAACATAATTCATTCTTCAAAACCTTCTTTCATGATTGGTTTCAAAAGTGTAATTTATGGAAAAAATGATAATTATACCTTTATTATTATTCTATAGATTATATTATTATATAATATTCACCAGAACTGAATCTTTCGTGATGAAACACTTATGAAAAAACTAGGCAATTAACACCTGAAACAAATAAAATAATGAAAGGCTATTAATGGAAGGGTGATAATATGTCATAAAACTGGTCATATATGTTAATATAAATATTAATTTTGTTTTGGTATAAGTTAATAAAATTTTCAAAACCACTCTAAATT
Organism: Viscum album; assembly: GCA_963277665.1. Classification (NCBI taxonomy): domain Eukaryota; kingdom Viridiplantae; phylum Streptophyta; class Magnoliopsida; order Santalales; family Viscaceae; genus Viscum; species Viscum album. The sequence goes on along the minus strand of OY728145.1, from coordinate 43,446,118 downwards.
AGGTTAAATAACATTTAATCAAAAGGAATCACGAGGGAGGATGATGGGCCCGTAAGGGGCATTGATGAACAAGAGATTCCCCCAGTGGGCTAGGGTTTTCTACCACTTCTCTTCTCCTTCCTCCATTTTCCACCTCTTCTTCCTTTTGGGAATAGTACAGTTGGGGGTTGGGTTGTGAAAGGCACGGTGTCTCGACGCTCTTCGGTTTTGCGGACCCAGAGCTCTGTCGATGAAGATTGTTGTTCAACCTCCTCCGATGATTCAGATTTGAAGGTCTCTACTTCCGCACCCACAATGAACTTACCCGCTTCTCTGATGGTGCCCCCATTTTTCATTTGGTTTGGGTTTTTTAGGGTCATCATCTTCTCCTAGTTCATTACGAGGTTGTAGGTGGCTTCCTCAGGAAATATTGGTGCTGGCGGCATCTCTTTCTCTTTTGGGTTCGCAGTGCCGACAAAGACCCCCCTTCGGTTGTGGATCTGGTGATGTTTGTTTTTTTCTGTGTTTTCTCTACTCCTTTTTGTGTGGATCTAGTTATTCTGGTTCATTGGACTTTTTCATGGTGGTGTTTGAGTTGCGGCGGCATCAAATTTAGTGAGGCTTCAATTGGATGCACGGTCTCATGGTGCGGTTAGGGTGTCACACGATTGTGTAGGGTAGCGACGGTACAGGTTGAGCCCGATGTCCCTTGGCCCTCATCCAATATAGTTGTTCGTTCTACAGCCTGTTTTTCGGTGTTTTCATTTTTTGACTGGTTCTTGCAATGGTTGATCCGCATGGGTTTGTGGTCCTGCTTCTCTTCATGTTTTGGTTCTCTCACTCGTGTCTTCAATGGTGGATTCCCTTGGGTGCACAATTTCGATTGTTGTTCTTCTTGTTAGGTTCTCACTTAGCTACAAAGAGATTTTATTTGAAAATTAAAAAAAGTTTGGTGGTAAAAAGGAATCATAAGGTAATGGATTTAGTAACTTAATTTCAGGTCATTGGTTTAAACTTCTACTTCATTTATTATGTCATTAAAATATTATGTGTATAATGATCTTTTATTACCTTATTTTATTACCAATTTTTTAATGTGGATTTATAGTTGAAACACATAATATATTCATCGATTTATTCTCACATCAATGTTTTGATCATTGTCACGAACCGTCCCCTGGGGCCTGTGTCGTGACTACCCCAAGCCCACTTTGCATAGGCCAGGGGTTAGCGACTAGAACCAGAAAGGCATATCCCAAAAAAGGGAAGGAATTTATTTTAAACCTGCAAACACAAATACTAGGTACAAAACAAGAACAAACCACTCTATATAACTGTTGAAAGTAAATGTGTGAACTGATGCAGAATATGCCATAATACAAACCAAACTAAGAGAAAATATAGAAAAACAGAAAATAGCTCCTAAGGTCGTCCACCAAGGATCCTACCTAAATGGTAGGTACATCTCATCACTGCCTCTCTCCACATTAATTGGTCACCTCTGTGCACTATCTAGTCCTGGATTCTAAACCTTGGTCAAAGTTGTCTGTCATCTGCACAAGAAAAAACAAGGTGCGGGCGATGCCCATGCAGGGGTGAGTATAACAATACCCAATAGGGTCCCCTAGACCCCCGAAGGTCTCCCAAAATTTGAAAAAGGAAAAACTACAAATCACGATCTCAACCACAAAGCACAATTAAAAGTCTCATCTCAAACTTGGTATACAACTTAAAGAATAGGAATAATGATGATTATTTATGAAGCTAAATCATCTTATTCTGTTAATAAGTTCCACTAATGTACCATGGGGAAGTCGTTCCAATGTTGATCCACATAGGGTCATAAGTCATTAATCCACATAGGGTGGTAAGTCACCGATCTGCGATGGGACACTCTAAGGTATGTCCTCATCAAGTCACGCTACTGTTGATCCACACAAGGTTGTAAGTCGTCAATCCAAATAGGGTCGTAATTTGCCAATCCACACAGGGTCATAAGATGTTTATCCACATAGGATTGTAAGTCACTAATCCATGACGGGCCTCTCTAAGGCTAATCCTCATTGGGTCGTGCTGTTGCTGATCCACACAGGGTCATAATTCGTTGATCCACACAGGTTTTTAATTCATTAATCCACACAGGGTAGGAAGTTGTTGACCCACATAGGGTCGTACATCGCTTGACATCCAGCCACAGGATTCCCGCACTTGGTGCACTTTAGTACCATTTATTCTTCTCCTAAAGACATTAGTCGTACCTCAAATTCCATGAAGTCCCACAAATAAGTAACACAAATAACCGCCAAGTCATAAGGGTTCTAAATAAATAGATGGTGCGTCAATCAGATGTCCGATCTATAAGTTATAGGCATTTTAATACCGAGGGTTTAGTTGGATTTGAGTCCAATCCAACCTAGATATACTCTAACTTTCTCCAAAACCCAAGTGGAGTATCTCAAAAGGGTCTCCTCGTCTTAAGGGTTCCATCGTCATAGATAGTTCGTCAAACAGACATCTGGTTTATGAGTTATGGTCCTCTAAGCATAACTAGGTCATACTAGGTCTAGGTCTAGTCCAACTCAATCTGACACGGTCTGGGCCAACCCGACCCAGTCTAGGTAGACCCGACCCAACCTGGGTCCGACCAGGGTATTCCCAACTCGGGCCGACCCAGTATGATTTTTCGGCTGGGTGCGGCCACCAACTAGGCGCGGTCCTATCTCCCCACCGAACTGACTCTATCTATTTGGTCTTCAAACGACGGCACCAGGCTGGTGCCTCCCCTTCACCAGAATGGTCTGGTAGATCAGTCTAGGGAGGGACCTGCGGATGCTGCGAATGGAGCCACAATATCTCCTCCACGGCGCGCTGTCTGCCCTCAATGCAGTCGACGTCATCCAGCCTCCCCCTGTCCTCTGCGGCACCTGCGGGCACCACCCCCTCCTCACGTCTTGTAAGATGCACCCGCCACCACTGGTCGTTGGTGTCACCGCACCCTCAGCACGTCCGCGGGCCACCGGTGAAGCTCCAGTGGTCCGATTTTCTTCTTGTATTCTCCTACAGGCCTCCTGAGATTCCACCATTATTGTGTGCCCCTCAGTTTTGTGTTTCCATCTGGTTGAACATTCTCCCATGAAGAACACATCAAAACCGAGAGCAGCGGAGAGTCCATACCTTGTCTGGATTGGCCTTTTCCCTCCACATTAGTGCTTTAACAATGAAAAGTAATCAAAACAACGCCAAGATTAATTTCTCGAAATAACCGCCTGCATATTCAAACAGAAGGTAGATCAACCCGTTAGTTGGTAGATCAATGTTCATCGTGTAATTCAAGAAAGAGGTAGTTTGAATCAATAATTCACTTTGAATAAAAAAAACCCCCACCTCGATCACATTGGATTTCACTAATGACGAAAGAGTAGAATCTGTTGTTTGAAGAAATTCATCGAAGTCTGATTTGAGTTCTCCAATGGTCGTCGATTGATCAACGTTCATCATTGGAGGGTGACTTCATCGGCGTTTCATCAGAGGTTCCTCTCATGGGTTCCCAAATCTCATGCCAACGTTTTATTTATCATTATAGTTAAAGAGTTAAACTCTCTGCTCATTAATGTGATTGATTAAAGAATTAATTAATTACTTGAAGGTGTGGTTACAAAAACTAGTGAATCAGGTTATTAAATAACTTGTTAACTCTGTGGTCCCACCACCATTTCTCAATGGTTTTAAAGAATGAATAAAATAACTCAATTAGTTATTTTATTATTTTCTTTAAAAAGTACAAATATTAACTCTTTCGTCCGACCATTTTCAGTCAAAGTTAAGCTTCTCCTAAGTGAATCTCATCTTTTCAAATTCAATGGTTCCATTAGATTTTAAATCTGAGCACTGGTTCAAATGATAGAAATATCTTCTTTTACATTTACTGAACGTACCTTAAAAAAATTTCAAAATTCCATTACAGGAACATCGGGCCTCGGAATCACGTGCCGCCAATTTTTGTAGTCTCGTAATAATTCCATATAATTCAAAAATTATACAAAAATTCCAAGAAATTACATTCTCCCCACCTTAGGGGTTTTTATCCCTAAAATCCAAAATAAAGGCAAATCAAACAAGTGGGGGTACTGAGCATGAATCTGAGCCTCCAGCTCCCTTGTTCTCTCCTGGACATTCCCATACTGCCACTGAATACGCACTAAAGGAATAGACTTTCCATGATGGACCCACTCTTATTGATCCTCTATCTCCACCAGGAACATCACAAAGGTCACCCCATCACCAGTTTCCATCTCACCACAGTCGATGACTTGTGATGGATCATGCACGTACCTACTCAACTGCGACATAAAGAAAACATTATGCACCCAGTTCATATTTGGGGAAAAAATAGGTGGTACACTACCTCTCCAACTCTACTAAGAATATGAAAAGGTATGATGATCTTCATAGATATCTTTCCGCCCCAGCCAAATCTCTATAATTATCATCGGGATGATTCCCAAAGGAAAACATGATTTCCCTACTCAGAATTCTAGGGTCTCTACCTCCTGTCAGTATAAGAATTTTTCCTCCTCTCTACATGCCTCATCTGTTCGTGGATAATCAGCACATTCTCGGTGGTATCCCATACCATCTATATACCCATGAGTGCTGAAACCCATGGGTCTATCCACCATAGGGGTGATCTAAAAAGTCTCCCATACAAGGCCTCAAAAGGTTCCATGCCAATGGGGGAGTGATAGTTATTTTTGTAATCAAACTCCACTAGTGGTAAGTGGTCCTCCCAACTATAACCAAAATACAAGACACAAGAAAGAATCATGCCCTCCAAGGTCTATATGGTCTGATCCATATGAAAATATGTCTGGGGGTAAAAGTTGCGCTCAATCATGCTGGAACCTGATGCTCAGCTTTCACTTGATAATAAGTGAGGCATCGTGAAACGAACTCTACCACTACTTCCTTCACCCCAAATAACCAGTACTGATGTCGCAGGTCCTAGTACATTTTCATCACACCAGGATGTTCTGACAAAGGGAATGTATGGAATTCCCTCAACACCTCCTCCCATAACATCACGGGTACCATGGTGCATCCTATGAAAATGATGATGTGCTCCCCACCTATCAAAAATCCATTAGGAGAAAGTACTAAGGATATCTGAGAACGTAGAGCCTCTCAATCAACATCCACAATCTACACCCCCTAACTTGCTGTAAGAGTGGGGGAATGACATTCATATACTAGAGGTAAAATTCTTTATCACTATCCACGAATGATATATGTATCGTGGCTAGCTCCTCTGTCGACTCACCCAGCAGATGTAAAACAAACATTCTGCTGAGTGCTTCTACCACCGCATTCCCCTTCCAAGGATTATAGACTGTCTCAAAGTCATATTTCTAGAGGAACTCCAGCCATCACCATTGTCTCAACAGTTGTAAGGCCTATAGGCACCTTTCCATCCACGTGAAAGGCTACCCCTTTAAACCAACTGATGTTCCCATCAACCCTTTGTTTGTGGGTACTCATTCTCCACAAACACTTGGTTAAAGTGATAGTAATCCATAGATAACCTTGAACATTGGGTCTTACTAAGCCCTTCCTTTGCAATTCCCACAACTATACTCTCAACTCCTGGAGCTCTACAGGATCCATCCGATATGAAGTTGTAGATATCAGTGTCATCCCTGGGTACAAGCCAAAGCATAAGTCCCTCCCCCTATGGGGAGGTAATCCTGGAAACATCTTTTGAAAGGATGTTCCCACACTCTTCCACTATTGTTGGGAACTGAAAACTCAAAACACCTACTTCCATGAGGGTAAGGCTAGATGACTCTAGAGTGATTGGTCGCTCCCTCCTATTCATGAGTTTATATCGTGCTTCCTGGGTTTCCTTTTTTACCGACCAAAGAAAACTCATTTGCAACGCTGTAGATATACCACATCCTTTTACCTAAAATAGTCAATCTGACCATGAACTATGGATAACCATTACATACCCAAACTAACTTCATATAGCCTTGACACTACCACCAAGAAGTTCCAACTGAAACTCTCTCCTTAAGGGCCATATCACATTATCGGTATAATTTTGATTATTAAGTCCCCTCCCATAGGTATCTATAGATGTAAGGGTCAAGTAAATGGTTTAACAAGAAACTCTAGGTATTGAAAACGATTCGTGACAGTAAGGAAGGATTAATACCTATGTCTATTAATACGGAAATCAGTAGTACACATAGACCGTACCTCGATTCATTCCTGGAGCCCTTGGGTCACACTCCTTGACCATATGCAGCTACTTCTTTCCCATATCCTCTAGCTCCCTAAGCCCGGTGGGGACCACATTGGGGTGGAGGGTGTAATATGTAGAAATTTATACCACATCCTACTTCTCTTCTACCTCCCCTTCAACATTTTATGCCTTGAATATTCATCTATCCCTAGAACATCCTCTTCCCAAAACATTTACACATCCAAGTCTCTGAGACTGGCGTCGTTTTCCTACTTTCCCACTGCTGATATTCACTGGTTGTATCTTCTCAGCTAAAGAATTTTCAACCACAAAGTTTTTCTCTATCACCCTAACATAAGTAGGAATGCATAGAAAAATAGTGCTAGCTCGGATGTCCTTAAAAAAATCTTGCTCAGAGGTCCGATCCCTGAATCATTGGTCTTATCGTATTTATCGAGTACTTGGAAGGGTAGGTACACCTCGATGAATACTCAGTTACTGACATGTTGTCCTGTCGAAACAGTAGAAGCTCTTGGGAATACAAACCCCTTATCTTTTTATGGCAAGAGACCCCATTCTTTGAGGAAGGTTCTCAAGCTCTGTCCATGGAAAAGTCACCTCATCGTAAGATAGAGGTAATATAATCCCTGAAATCGCCTTGTAGATCCACATAGAATTCTCACTGCTATGACCGCCATATGATCTAATGGTGCCCTGGCTAGACGGAAACTCAGTCCCCATGTCAGGACAGTCCTCAGCCGCATGTGATTCAGAATATCCTTGGAACCTGAGCAGTATCTGTCACTAAAACTCATTTAATATAATAAGCCTATATGTGTCATCTAACAATAACATTGATAATAACTGATGACCAATGGGAATTGGTATCGTTGGGACACCACCTGAAGGTACCATATCGGGAAACAACCCTTGTGATGAAGCCTCAACACTCTGTGGACCATCCCCATGGTCACGCATTAGAATCTTGGCTGGATGGCTGTGTGGAGGCATCTTAAAAGTGAATCAAATGATAAATATTTAAAAACCACATGAAATAAGTGCTTTCACATACCGATTTGGAAATCAAAATTCAGGGTACTAGTGTATAAATACATCGGCCTCCACACCAACACTATACTCCCCGAACAAAAAACCCTACTCAAATCACTTTCCATTAAAAAGATCAGAGTCTTAGTTCATTGGCATAACTGAATCCTCTGATACCACTTTGTCCTGACTCGTCCCCAGGGGCCTGTGTCATGACTACCCCAATCCTGCCTTCCATAGGTGAGGGGTTGGTGACTAGAACCGGAAATTCATATCCCTAAAAATGGAAGGCATTTCCTTTAAACCTGCAAACACACAGAATAGGTACACAACAAGATCAAACCAAGTAGTATAACTACTGAAAGTAAATGTGTGAATTGAAGCAGAATGGGCCAGAATACAAACCCAACTAAAATAAAATAAAACAAAAATGAAAAAAAGCTATTGAGGTCATCCTCTAAGGATCCTACCTGAAGGGTAGGTATAGCTCATCATTGCGTCTCTCCAAGTCAACCAGTCTCCTCCGTGCACCGTCTAGTCTTGGCTCCCTAACCTTGGTCAAGGTTGTCTTTTGTCTGCACAAGATACAACAGGGTGCGGCCGAAGCCCCTGTATGGGTGAGTATAACAGTACCCAGTAGGGACCCCGAGAACCCCGAAGAACTCCCAGAATTCCACAAAGGAAAATCCACAAAGCATGATCCCAACCACAAAGCACAAGTAAATGACTCAACTCAAACCAGGTATATAACTTAAAGAATAGAAATAATGATGATTTGTCATAAAGAGAAATCATCTTATTCTATTATAAAGTTCCACTATTGTAACACAAAAAATTCATTCCAATTCTAATCCACATAGGGTTGTAAGTCACCAATCCAGGTAGGGTCATATGTGATTGATCCACAAAGGGCCACTATAAGGCTGGTCCTCATCAGGTCTCTCTACTGCTGATCCACACAGGGTTGTAAGTCATCGATCCACATAGGGTCATAAGTCGTCGATCCACACAGGGTCATAAGTCTATGATACATGATGGGCCTCTATAAGGTATCTCCTCATTGGGACACACTTTTTCTGATCCAAATAGGTTCTTAATTCATCAATCCACATAGGTTCATAAGTCGTCGATCCACATAGGGTCATTAGTCACTTGACAGCCAGCCACATGATTCCTGCACTTTGTGTGCTTGAGTTCCATAGACTCTTCTCCTCAATCCATCAGTTGTACCTCAACTACCATGAAGTCCCACAAAAAGTTACGCAAATAACCACCATTTCATAAGGGTTTTAATGCAATAGACGGCGCATTAATTGGATGCCCGGTCTGTAAGTTATAGGCATTTTAGTGTCGAGGTCCTAGCCGGCTGCGAGCCCGATCCAACCCAGCCATACTCCAAATTTCACCAAAACACAAGTTAATTATCTCCAAAGGACTTTATCATCCTAAGGGTTTCATCACTATAGAAAATTCATCAAACCGACTTCTGGTTTAGGAGTTATGGCCCTTTAAGCGTAACTGGGTCAAACTGGGTTTGGGTCTGACCCGACCCGGGCCGACCTGGTCCGTTCCGCCGGCTGGGTGTGTCCGCCAGCTGGGTGTGGTCACTGCTCCCCACTGAATGGACTTTTTCCATTCGGTCTTCAACTGGTGGCACCAGGATGGTGCCACCTCTTCGGTTGACCGGTCCGGTGGACAAGTCTATGATGGGACCTGTGGATGCAGGTTCTCCCTTGATACGAATAATGTTGGTAGGCCGCCCCCTATCTACCACAGTGCCTACAGGTACCGCCGCCTCCTCATGACCGCTAGTCACTAGATCCACCACGTCGGTGGTGCCGTGCCGGAGGCACTTCTGTGGGCCATCGGTGAATCTTTGGTGGTCTGATTTTCTTCATGTATGTGCCTATAGGCCTCTCGGGATTTCACCTTTACTATGTGGCACTCGGTTTTGCGTTACCATCAAGTTGAAAATTCTCTCATGAAGAACACATCAAAATAGATAGTGGAGGAGAGTCTAGGCCTTGTTCAGATTGGCCTGCATCCTCCACATTAGTGTTTTAACAAGGAAAAGCAATCAAAACAATGCCCAAATTAATTTCATGCAATAACCACCAGAAGATTCCAATGGAACGCAGATCAACCTATTAGTTGGTTGATCCGTGTTCTTCATGTAATTCAAGAATGAGTTAGGTTGAATCAATAATTAACTTTGAATAAACAAAACCCCTACTTAGAACACATTGGATTCCACTGATGATGAAGGAGTAGAATCCATTGTTCGAAGACATTCATTGAAGTCCATTCTGAGTTCTCCAATGGTCATCGATCAATCACCATTATTCATTGTAGGGTGACATCATCAGCATTTCGTCATAGGTTCCTCTCGTGCATTCCCAAATCCCATTCCAATAGTTTATTTAACATTAGAGTTAACGAGTTTAACTCTTTGCTCATTAATGTGATTAATTAAATAATTAATTAATTAACTCATTAATTACCCGAATGTGCGATTACACAACCTAGTGAATCAGGTTATTAAATAACCTATTAACTGTGTGGTCTCGCCACCATTTCTCAATGGTTTTAAATAGATAATAAAATAACTCTATTAGTTATATTATTATTTTATTTAAAAATTCTATATATTAACTACTTCATCTGACCCTTGCTGGTCGAAGTTAATCTTTTCCTAAGAGAATCTCGATGCTGTGAATTCAATGGTTCCATCATATTTCTAATCCAAGCATTGGTTCAAAATATAAAAATATCCACTTGCATGTTTACTCAATGCACCTTAAAAAAGTTCAAAATTCCGTTCTGGGCACACCAGGCCTCGAAATCACATGTTGTCAATTTTCGCAGTCTCGTAATAATTCCATATAGTTAAAAAATATATGTGGAAATTATTGGACATTACAATCATTTTAAAGGTTTATTTTACAATCTCATTCAAATCAAGATTATTTATTCCTGGATTTCAGTTGAAGGAAATTATTCAACCATTTCCAAATAAAAACATTTCATTTTATTATACTATTGTTATTCATGAAGTTTTTAAATAATATTAAAATTTATCCACTCTTTTGTATATAAATTAATTGGGAAATTGTTTTTAATAAAAGCATACTTCATTTCTCTTTTCGGTCAGAAATAATTTTTCTTTCAAAACTATGCTTTCTAAAGAAGTATTCGGAAATGTTTTCAAACTTTTCAAAATGAATGATAAAATGTATTTTAATCCATTTTTAATTTTTATACAATTCTTTTAAATGGATCTTATGTTTTTTTAATTAAATTCCTATTTTTATTTTATTGAAAATTTGAAAGGAATATTCTTTTTATTTTCTAAACAATGAAATATTCCAACCATTTATAGTGAAAAAAGAATGTTCTTTTAAACTTTTACATCATGTATATAATTATCCACCATTGTTTCATTGAAGCTAATTTTGGAAGTTCACAAATATATTTTTAAGGAATTTTTTTTTCATGATATGTTTTAAATTCTTAGTTTTTAAATGTGATTTTAAAAGGAAAAGGTTTTCAAAATATTTTTTGTTTTAAAAATTGATTTTCAAAATGAAATGGACATTTTCCTCAAGAATGTTTTTAAAAATATTTTTGTGGTTTTTTAATTATAAACGAAACAGACCATTTATTCTTACTCCAATAGGTATATAATTTATTAATACTATATTTAATATTCCTCTTGACTTTTTATGATCATTTTTACTAGGTAAAGTATTAACACCAACTTCACTGATTCATTTCTGTAGTCATTAACTTTCTCTTGAATTATACACTTTCCTATGGACATTAAATTTACCTAAATTTCAATATTATTTAACATGTATATATTTATTTCTTCAACCATATATCATTTCTATATTTTTTTACATTAAGAGATATTTTATTTACTATGGAAATATTTATAAATCGATATATTTTACTCAATATGAATATTGTTTTTTATAAGGCACATTGTTCATGAATTTTATTGATTGTTAGATATATGAGGAATGATTTGGAAATTAAAGACACAACTGGGTACCATTTATAAAAATCCCCTTGATGTAGCAGTTGGTATCATGATTTAAAATTAGTTGTCCAAACCCTATGAGTTTGTACCCAATTATTATAAACTTTATTTTAAAACGTATTTACGATGGTGATATAGTTGGACAAACCAAATAGGTTTGTACCCAAAAGTTTTAAAATCAATTGTGAAATGCCTTTATAGTAGGGGAATCATATCCCTAAGACATGATGTCTGATAATTATTCATTACCTTCATTAAGATTTGGGTTATTATTATCCATTAGATTTTCAAAATTTTATTTTATATGGATGAATTTCATTCTTATTTTATTGATTAAATGGTAATTGTTTTCAACTATTTACCATTTCGTATTATTTATTTCTTGTCATTTCATGATATCCATGTTATTTAAGTGGTATGTGGGTTCATTAATTTATCATTCCATATTGATTATTCATTATCCAATTATTTAAATAGCATCTATGTTTAGTTATTTACCATTCCATTTTGATTATTCCATGTTGATTCATGATAGATTACACTGTATTTAACACTTAATAAGTATTTTAACTCACCCTTATTTTGATTCCTTTTGTATAAATCCATGAATTTTACTATGAATGATATGTGAAGATATTCTAAAGGGGATTATTATATTCTAAAAAACAATTTTCTTTCACTTTGTGTTTTCAAATTTAATTTATGACTCAAGTATGTATAAAGTTTACCATTACAACTAAAATATTTGGTCCTTAGTGATGTGATTATTTGTATCTTATTCATATGTAATAAAGTAGGCACTGCCTATGGGTTATTGGTGTTAGGGTCATTATAGTTTGTATCTGATAAAGTTTAGCAAAAACCTTGGGAATTAGATTTAGGAAAACATACATTAGAGAATGTAACCCTATGATATAAATTGAGGATAAATATATAATAACATCCTTATGTTTTTTTAGAAGAATATATTATGTGGGTTTCTTTATAAATACATCAATTTCTGGATACTATAGGTGGATGGGGCTCTAAAATAGAGGTACCTAGGGGTAATAACTATGACAATGTCACATTTGGCTAGACCCGATCATCACTCAGTGCAAGAAAAAAGGCCTCAGTGCACACATGGTTTGACAATCCAATGGGATATGATTTGAATAATTAATATTTTATTTAGAAAAAAATTATGAAGGATTTTAAAATAAATATATTCCCAAATAATCCATGCTTATAATTATGATATTAGATACACATAAAAATTTCAATTTATGTTAAATATTTCACTAGTTTTGGGATTATACATTTTGATTTATAATGTTCTAACATAATATAGTGTATTATATCATTTATAAATGGGGTATAGTATAAGGAATGGTAACCACATCAATACACATAATTCGAAGATCAATATTGATATTTTATCTAATGGTTTTAAGTTGGAATTTATAAAGGAACTGGTCTCACAAACATTCTCATCCTATAAGGACATAGTATCATGTGATAATAAGATAGAGATATAATTTTCAAAGTATTATGGCTTCATAGGGAATCAACAGAAGAATAGGACATAAAGGAAAAATATAGATAAATTTAAGAATGGAAAAAAGTATTTTGACACATGTGATAATTATGGAAATAAAATCATAGTACTTTCTTAAAAGGAATATGATTTTTCCATATGTGTGGAGAGAAATGCCACCATTCTTGTAATCGAATGGGTAAGAAATTTTTTTCTAATGTATAATGATTATAATGTAAAAAGATGGGTCACTATGCAAATCAATGTATCAATAATTAAAGGAATATACCTTAAGAAAATCCATTGGATCATGGTTAAGGTTATGATATTACCACAAATGAATCAGAATCATTAATGTTCTTGTGTTTGGATTCAATAATTATGTTAATGGAGTATTTTATAAATAACATCATGGTTATTAGAACTACGAAATATATAAGGATTTTACTATAGTACTTTTTTGTTAAGTATTTAAAGAATATGTTGAATGGTATGAGTGGCCAAAAAAATGATTCAGTGGAAAGTTGACATTTTTGGAAAACACATGATTGAGGGAAATATGACCCTTAATATGTTCCCGAAGTTTGGATAATGATGTCATGATAAAGATATGATTGATATATATAAAATAAATAAAATGGTACAAATTACCTTGGAACTGGTAAATGATTTGTTAAATTTTTTTTTTATGTTGTCATTGGTAGAATTTACAACATTTTTATATTTCAGGAATATATCCAATAATCAATGTTTTACTTTTCTAATAATGAATCATACCTGTTTTCAATAAATTTTTATAATAATTCAGGTTATTAACATGTTTTAGGTGATTATCTAAAAAATGTATTGACATTATTGGTATATTATGATTAAGAGAAAAATTATGTTGTTTGAGGGATTAATGATAACTTTATTTTTGGAATGAAGTGACCTTCTTTCTAATGTTTTAGATCTTAATCTTTCAAAAGGGTTATAAGGATTAACTATTTATGAAATATTTTAAGTTTAATTTTGGATAATATTTTAGAGATTAATGTATTATATTGGATAACTTGTGATAACCATACTAGTTTTGGATAACATTTAGAGATAAAAAGAAACGCCTGTCACTCTTTTATGGATATTACGATCTGTAAAAATTGAATTTTAGTGCTTTACACATAAAATATTAGTTACGGATACTAATTTCATGAAGTAATTGATAAAATGGAAATTGATCCAATCAAAACCAGTGGATGAAATTATTATTATGACATATAAACATATCAAGTAAGTATATTTACCTATATTCATAGATAGAAAAACAATTCCTCAACTCTAGGGAAAGGACATTGAAACAAAAATTTCATAATAGATTTATACCCGATTAATTAAATGGTCTTTTAAATCGTCATAGATTTATATTTTTGAGTTAATCAACTTTCCACTGATCATTCACATGCTTATGTTCAATGACCTCAATAACTCTCTATAAATATTTATGCTTCTCTTCCATGTCCACATATTCACTTACCACCAATGTTCTCCTATGAACAAACCTAGTTATGTGTTGTTACATATGAAATTTATACTTACCTTTATATCTTATTAACTTTATATTTTATAAAATCTTTTTAAGATGTGTTTTTTCAAAAAAAAAACAAATATCAGACCCTTGATTACAAATTTCATGTTTAAATTGTGAGGATGTAGTTTATTTAAGGTTGAGAGAATGTAACACCAATAAATTCTAAAATAAGAACATTGTATTAGATAGTGTATGTGACACCATAAACCAAGATTATAAGAAATTAAAACACCTAGATACTTTATGATATATTTATTTATAAATTAATTCAGTCTATTCAATACCTTGTGCTACATGAAACCCTAAGTTTACCTTGCATTACACGCAACACTCAGTTTAGCTTGTGTTGCATGCAATGCCGAGTTTAAATGAAATGTGAAATATTATTAATTTTTTTTGACATAATAGTTATAACCTAGCATCTAAATATATGGGTATTAATATTAACAACTAAACTATGAGAAGTATGGTTATCTATTGATTAGGAATAAAATAAGAATCATTTAAATGAAAAAAATGTTTTTTGAAAAACTATATTTTTTCTAAATGAGGGTTTAGTTTCTATTTATGCACAGATTTTAAAATTAATTTTTATCAATTTTATAAAATTTATTAGAAAAAATAAACTTCATTTTTTAAATCATCATATAGAAATCAACTTGGGGAGAGGTTTTTGTATTTTTCTGAAAATTTTTATTTTTTGATGAATTGTGAAAACTAAAAATTTTAAATTAAATGAATATAATTTAAAAAATGGATTAAATATTAGTAATTAGAATAATTTATAGTTTATAATAAGTTCAACTTAATTTTTGACCAAAATTAATAGTAAAAATGCTAAAAATTAATTACTATGGTCAAGGTGAAAATAGATTTACTTGGGGTTAAAATAAGAAGATGAGGCTTGAAAATGAGAAACCAACTTCTCTAACAGATATTAGAAGACCATATTTCTACCTTATATATTTTAGGTTTATGAATGGTCCATTTTGGGAACTTATTCTAGGATAAAAATATGGGTATGAGGTAATCTTTTCAAAAAATTACTAGTATGTCACTCATATCACTTATAAAAGGACTCCCCATCTCCTCTCCTCTACACACCTTCACACATATTTTGTTTTACCAAGACCTACTCAAATAACTTTTTAAATTCCCTCCCTTCATCTTATAAAACATATTTGGGGCATAAATCCAACCTTGTAAGGCTTTAGTGAAACTCTAAGTAGGATACCCAAATAAAAGGCAATGTTCTTCAATGCGAGCCTTTATTTTATTTCTTTTTCCAAATCCTTAAATTCTTATTAAATCATGATGATATAATAACTGTAACACCCCAAGCTTCCATGGTATGCTTCTCTTTGAATAATACAGTAGCGTGTGTTGTACACAATTTTGAGTTCTAACACACACCACAACCAATCAAACTAGCCGTTATGAATAGTAATACCCACTTTTTTAAATTTTATACATTTTATCCTTCAAAATGGACTTTATTTTTGGATTTAGAATATCTAAATTATATTAGGGTTAATTTTTGGTATTTTTCTGAAAACTTTCAATTTTTGATGAATAGTCAAAATCACTAAATTTTAATTAAAAACATCTTTTTTAATCGAAATAATTAATAGTGGTAAATTATAAATTTTAGTGGTTTTAAAGTATATTTAGAATATATTTTTACCACTTAATACAATGTTGGTCATTTAACATAATTTCACATTTAAACCGGACATAAACAAGTGTCAATCTTTTGATAGTTATTATTTCTTAAAAACACGCCTTTTGTTTTTACAGTGGGAATTAATTTTAAATTAATTTATTCCACTTCTGTGTTTTGTATTTAGAAAAATGGATTCCATATTTAGAATCAGGAGGTCCAAATTGTGTAAATAGGTAACTTTTATTTTTAGACATTTTGAATAATTACTTCGGTAAATATTTTATTTACCATGGTTAAAGGGTAAATCCGGTAAATAAGGGTAAAAAATAATATTATAATACTAATAAATTACCCTAAAACGTGTCCTAACCCTATTGGTTGATAAATTTCTGACCATGGGATGGAGGGATTTCAAAGAGATTTTCTTAGAAAAATACTTTCCTCGTGACCGTCGAGCGGATATGGAAAGACAATTTCTAAGTCTGAGGAAAAAGGAGGATGGGAATGTTGCAAAGTATGAGGCTAACTTTACAAGGTTAGAGAGGCATGCTGAAGATTATATAAATAACCCAATAAGTAATATTGATCATTTCTTTGATGGGTTAAAACCATTTCTCCGTCGAGCATTAGTATCACAATCCTTCACATCATATAAAGATATTGTCTCGTGTGCTAACAAGACAGAAAAAGAATTCTCTAAGTCTTATGACTTTAAATCAAAGCAAGAGAAGAAGAGATCTGTTGAACACTCTGGGAAAGGAAATAAGGAAACATGGAATAAGGGAAGAATTGCATTTCCAGCTTGTGATAATTGTGGAAGGAAGCACCCTGGTGTCTGTCTAAAAGTAAAAGGATTATGCTACAAATGTGGACAGAAAGGTCATCTAGCTGGTGATTGTAAAGGAAAAAAAGAAACTACCAATGATCAATGCTACAATTGTAGAGAGATGGGACATTATGAAAATGAATGTCCTAAGCGTCAGGGAAACTTACCTCAGAAAAGGCCCAAGGGATCAAGGCCAAGCTTATGCAACCACTACTGCTGAGGTTGAAGCCCCGAAAGATGTGGTGGTAGGTAATTTAATGGTTTACTCAAGTTTAGAAAATGTTTTATTTGGTTCTGGATCATTGCATTGTTTCATATCTTCCCAGTTTGCTAAGAAAATTAGATATTTCCAATTTGATTTAACAAGGGCCTTGTCAGTTAAGACTCATAAGGGAAGTATCATTGCTACAAAGTTCTGTGGATCTGTTCCCATTAGGGCATATAAATGTTCTTTATCTGCTGATCTCATCGTCATACCCATGACTGAATTTGATATAATACTTGGTATGTATTGGATTCTGGACCATGATGTGAAAATTTATTGTAAGAAGAAGGATGTTACGATTTTTGATGATGATGATAAAGAACACCTTATCTTTAGAGCAGAATATTCACCACCTGATTCTTATCTAGATCCACCCTAGTAGCTCAACTAAATTCAATTATCAGGGAGGAAGAGAATTAAATAACTATGGGTAAGGAAAGAAATTTTCAAATATAGGATGTACCTATTTTGAGAGAATATGTTGATGTGTTTCCGGAAGATTTACCAGGACATCCTCCAGAATGAGAAATTGAGTTTTCCATTGATTTAATTCCTGGTTCAAGGACTATATCGAATACCCCTTATAGAATGGCCACTATGGAATTAGTTGAACTATAGAAAAAACTAGAGGAATTGAGTAATAAGGTATTTATTCTCCCTATTATTTCTCCATGGGGATCCCTTGTCCTTTTTGTTAAGAAGAAAGATGGATCTATAAGGTTATGTATCGACTATAGGGAAATCAATGCTATAACCATAAATAATAAGTATCCCCTACCTCGCATTGATGATTTATTTGACCAAATACATGGAGATCAATACTTTTCAAAGATTGAACTTCGATCTGGATACCATCAGTTGTGTGCAAAGAAGTAATACATTCCAAAGACAACATTTCGAACCAGGTACGAGCATTACGAGTTTACAATAATGCCTTTCGGATTGACTAATACACCCTCTGTATTCATGGATCTAATGAATAGAGTTTTCAAGGAATATCTCAATGAATTTTTGGTGGTATTTATTGATGATATCTTGGTATACTCCAAAATCTACTAATATCATGAAAATCACTTGCGCATTATCCTGAAGACTCTTAGAAGACATGAATTATATGGGAAGTTTAGAAAGTTTGAATTCTAGCTTCAGGAGATTTATTTATTTTTCGCCATATTGTCTCCAAATATGGAATTTCTGTTGATCCTTCTATGACCAAGGAAATCCAAGAATGTCCAGCCCCAACGAGTATAACTGAGGTACGAAGAATTATTGGTTTAGCAGGTTATTATCGGCGTTTTGTCAAAAACTTTGCTCGATTGGCTAACCCATTAACTAAGCTCACACGTAAAAGGGTTAAATTTGTTTGGACAAAAGAGTGTGAAGAATGTTTTTAAGAACTGAAGAGAAGATTAGTCAATGATCCAATATTGACTCTACCATCGGGGAATGATGGGTTTGTTATTTATAGTGATGCATTGAAGAAAGGACTTGGTTGTGTCCTTATGAAGAATGATAGGGTTATTGCCTATACATCACGACAACTAAAAATTCAAGAGAAAAATTATCCTACTCATGATCTTGGGTTAGCTACTGTAATATTTTCTTTGAATATATGTAGACATTATCTCTATGGTGAAAAATGTGAGATTTATACTGATCACAAAAGTTTGAAGTATATTTTCTCACAGAAAGAACTGAACATGAGAAAAATAATATGGATTGAACTACTCAAGGATTATGATTGCACAATACACTACCACCCGAGGAAGGCAAATAAGGTGGCAGATGCTTTGAGTAGAAAGGATCTTGGAGTTTTGAATAAGATGAGAGTTTAAAAGGATCCTATATATATGGATCTAGTAAAGATAGATATGGGAATAACCATGGAAGGTGAAACATCAATGCTTTTTCAAATGGTTTACAAAACATCTTTACTAGAAAGGATAAAGAGTTCTCAGACCGGTGATGAAGAATTTCAAAAGAATATTAAAGTTGTGAATGATGGGAGATTGAGTGACTTTGTGTATGAAGATGGAATTTTGAAATTTGGGAAGAGAATTTGTGTTCCCAATATACCTGATCTAAAAATAAAGTTGTTGGATGATGCTCATAGTTCTAATTTCTCTATACACCCTGGGAGCACCAAAATTTATAGAGATTTGAAGGAACATTTTTGGTGGGACAACATGAAGAGGGAGATTGCTTATTTTGTGTCAAGATGTATGGTTTTTCAACAAGTTCAAGCTAGAAGGAAACATCCTGGAGGAGTATTGAAACCTCTTCCCATACCTGAGTGGAAATGGGATAATATTATAATGGATTTTTTCATGGGACTACCAAATACTCCTAGAAGGAACAATGCAATATGGGTCATTGTTGATCGTCTTACCAAGTCAGCACATTTTCTTTCTATAAGGGATGATTTACCAGTTGAACGTCTAGCAATACTATATATTAATGAAGTTGTGAGACTTCATGGAGTACCCCTATCAATTGTTTCTGATCGTGATCCCTGTTTTACTTCAAGATTCTGGAAGAGCCTTTAGAAGGCCTTGGATACTGAACTTCATTTGAGCACTACCTACCACCCTCAAACAGATGGACAATCAGAACGAACTGTTCAAACCATAGAAGACATGTTGAGATCCTACTCACTTGACTTTCAGGGTACGTGGGATCAATATTTAACTCTGGTAGAATTTTCCTATAACAATAGATTCCATTCGAGTATTCCGATGGCACCATATGAAGCGTTATATGGAAAGAAATGTCGCACACCAACCTGTTGGGATGATGTTGGTGAAAGAAAACTTGTAGGCATAGAACTGGTGTAGGAAATGATGGAAAAGGTGAAGGTAATCCAAAACCACATCAAAGCAGCTCAATTTTGGTCATTGGACGTAATTTCACATTTAAACCGGACATAAACAAGTGTCAATCTTTTGATAGTTATTATTTCTTAAAAACACGCTTTTTGTTTTGACAGTGGGAATTAATTTTAAATTAATTTCTACCACTTCAATGTTTTGAATTTAGAAAAATTGATTCCATATTTAGAATCAGGAGGTACAAATTGTGTAAATAGGTAACTTTTATTTTTAGACATTTTGAATAATTACTTCGGTAAATATTTTATTTACCATGGTTAAAGGGTAAATCCGGTAAATAAGGGTAAAAAAATAATATTATAATAATAACAAATTACCCTAAAATGTGTCCTAACCCAATTGGTTGATACATTTCAGACCATGGGCATCTTTGGGTCGATTTTTGGACCCCATGGATCCACTTGAATGTGATAATGACACTTTATATTAATTAAGTTAAAGTAAATTTAAAAATGACATAAGCATATGTCTTTTAGCAAAACAATTTTTACATAGGGTTATATAAGTTATATTTTAGACTATGAATATTCATTTGAAATATAAAAAAATTTCCTACATAATGGTATTTTATTTATAATTTTTATATATTGAATAATTAAATTTATTTATGACATAATAATGATGCAGTATTTTCCTTATTAATGAAAGAATCAAATAATTGGTATTATAAATGTTAAAATAAATATAATTTGAAAGTTTTGATGTCATAAAATAATTTTATTGGTTAATATGACATTTTTTATTGCTTAAATGAATTTTTTTCGAATTTATAAAGTTGTTATTACTTTAACAAAAATCAATTAGAGAATAGTGTCAAAATTGACATAAATGAGTTTTTAAAACAAATATTATATTATTAATTGATATTATATTCCTAAAAATCTAAGGTTCGTCCAAAGGACTTATATAATTATAGTTGTATCATTAATGGACCACTTGTGGGTCTCGTGAGGGTATATAGTAAGTTTATTAACCATATACTATAAAAATACAAAGTGACATGGTAAATATCAAACTAATTAACTAAGAGTTAAAACTAAAAGATAAGGTTAATAAAGTGACACAAACCTGTCTAAAACCTATTGGTTGAGTTGTTTTATACCTATACCCACCTTATAAGTTTAATAATCCACTTTTGAGTCATTAGAAACCGAATATAAAGTTAATATAAAATAATATTTCTAGCTTTTCCTAAGGTTCCCCTCACCCCTCTTATAAAAGGGTTCTCCACCTTCTCTCAAATTCATACCCTCAAAGTCTTTTGTCTCGGCCAACCCCTGCCCAAATATTCTCTCAAATTCCCTCACTTAATCCTTGAGGCCTTCTTCTAGTTAGAAAACCAACTTAAGGATCCATTTTGATCAAATCAAAAGGAAGAACCCGAAGAAGTGGTAATGATTTCACCACCCTCTTTCAAGTTCCTTTCTTCTTCCACTTCTTCTTTCTTTGTTATTTCCATTCTAAAATAATAACTCCTGTATATTTTCTATACTATTATGTAATTAAAAATATGGTACTACCATATTCAGTATTCTATCTATCCTTTGAATGACATGTCACCATACGTGCAAATGTACGGCCTACCGTCTCCACGTCGTGGTGTAATTGTTATTCAATACATCATTATTTGGATGGGTATGATAATGATGTGTAATTGATGTAAATAATAAATATAACAGGATAATGATTCTTTATATATGATATAACATCCAATTATATATTATTTTTATATCAAAATAATGATATTGTCGCTCGTGCGTACGTACGAACTACCGTCTCCACAAACGCGATGAGAATCATTCACCATCGTATCCATTCAAGACTAATTTTCATTTGATGATTAAAAATAAAGTTTAAATACTTGATATAATTCTGGATGTGAAAAAGGTACATCCCATCCATAATTATTATGAATCACATAACAAAGAATACAATGAAAAACGAATCCATTAACACCCGAAACGACGATAATACTAAGATATTATTAACAAAGCAATGTTAAAATATCATATATGATATCATATTAATGTATATGATTATTATATAATTTAATAAAAATCATTTCACCATTATACATGAGGTTAACCTACCCTCGACCAAGGAAAAGTACAAGGTTAGGGTTTATTTCACAATCTCTTCATTATCCGAGGTTGTTTATACGTAATTATCTAATGTGACATCTTTATCATCCACATCCATGTTTCTTAAAAATGTATTTCAAAACATTCTTACTATTTTATAGACTATGGGTTAAAGTCATTTATACCCTTGTTGAATTTTTATAAGATTTTTATAAAGGAATCTTTATTTCACTTTCCAAACAAGGTCTTTTTTAACCTTTTCGACAAAATTAAGGTAAGAATGTTTTTTTAACTTATACGGAGGGTGCGACTATTTTCTACCATTATAAACTCGTTGAAGATTCCCTTAAAAGATTATAAGAATATTATCAAAGTAAATGTTTTATTTTATAACTATGTGACTCTTAAATGATTTCAAAATAGAAAGTGATATTTCTCTAAAAAGGGTTTTGATTTCATCTATGTCAACATCCTTTGATGAATTTTAAGTTTATTTGGAGTTGATTTATTATGATACAAAACTTCCATATTGTATTGAAGTTTTTGTGATATGTTTGACTGTGGATGTGATATTTTTACACCATTCATGATTTATGGTTAAATTATTGACATTTCGTATGCTAGTCTTAATACGAATGTTTATTATATGTTTAAACCTTTTCATATGAGGAATGTATTGGACTTAGTAAGTGATGGGTGGAGCCCGCTATATCTCCTCGATACATCGGTAGGCCTCATGAGACAACTAGACATGGAATTGGCCGAGGCCCTTTCCCAATTTGATTTATGGTTTTGGGTGAGGCCTTAATCATTTTTATACGTCTTGGCCGAGGCCTTGAATTTTTTTTTTCAGAATGTCCGGTATTATACATTCCCTCATTATGGAAATAATATTTATGGTTCATGTAGTCATTCGACTAGTAGAATACCCATGATTATGTTTTATTATGGAATTATTTACTCATCTCATATTCTTTCCATAAATTTATTCATGTTTATTATTGGTAATGGCATGTGGTTTCAATTATTTACCATGCTTAATATTTATGTCATTTTCCATTGTATTACTTACCCTTACTGAGTGTTTGAGCTCACCCCTTTCTTATTTTTCATTTTCCCAGGATATAAAGAAGTTAGTTATGAGTGACCTGCAGGCATAATCTAAGAGGCTTGAATATTTCTAATGAAATATATTTGTGTTGTGTTTCTTTTCCAGTTGTAAAGTTGAACTTTTGTATGAATATTGTTTCCAATAATACTAAACTGATCGGTCGTTCGAGACATGATTTCCTTATGATCATGCCAATGTTATGTAATAATGCACCGACTCTAGGTAACTAGGGTTGGGGCGTTACAATAACATCATTATGTAACATATTATGATATTTTTCATAATAATTTCATGACCTACAACTATCTCCACTTCCGTCAAATGGGTTGCAAAGTCATCGTTTGTGTGTACAGTGGAATATTGTCTCGCAAACTAATGTCATTCATTTATTCATTACCACCTTTCATAGTTGGGAATGATAATGGATATAAAGTATATATAGGTTATTTATGACATATTTATATGTTTCGAGTCATTATATTATTTATATATTTTTACATTCCATCGCATAGGGGATATAATAACGTCACTCATGCGTACGAGGGACTACCACCTCACAAAGTGACATGATTCTTATTTCACTAACACTTCAAATGGAATATAATAAGGTTAAATTTAATCAATATAAGTGAAATAAAAAAAATATGAAATACATAACATATTTATAAATATTTAATGATAATATATTATTTTATTTCTTATATTTTCACTCACTTAAAGATGATAACATCATTCGTGTATGAGTGGACTACCACCTCCACGAAGCAATGTGACACTCTTTACGTAACCACACCACATAGATGATATATTTATAAGTAAATAATATGGTATATATAATATTATGATCATTCTATAAAGATAACATATTATTTATCTTCTTTCCAAAATTATTATTTAAAAATGGAAATGTTACCCATGCATACATACAACTGACCATCTTCAAGATCTTAACATACTTCACTTTTCATAACCGAATTCCACGATTGTTTTTAAAAGTAAAACTGATGTAAAAATATGGTAATTATGTCCCAATTATTATTATGGATATTATATAATGTTATAATATTCCCAAGAACCATATCTTTCATGATGACACACACATGAGAAAATAAGGCAATTAACACCAAAAAAATGAAATTAATAAAATAGTATTTACGGAAGGGAGATAAGATATCATAAAAAAGATAAAATATGATATTATAAATATTAATATGGTTTTGTTATAACATAATAACATTTTTAAAACCACTATAAATGATGTTAAATATTGTTCAATCAATAAAAAGTGTGAGGTAAAGGATTTCTTAACTCAATTTCCATTCATTGTGTTAAACTTATACTTCAACGATTATGTCATTATAATATTTTGTGTATAATGACTTTTTATTAAATTATTTTGTATTTATATTATTTTTTTGAATTTAAAATTTAAACACTTAATCGAATCATTGATTAA
Source organism: Viscum album (assembly GCA_963277665.1). Taxonomy (NCBI): domain Eukaryota; kingdom Viridiplantae; phylum Streptophyta; class Magnoliopsida; order Santalales; family Viscaceae; genus Viscum; species Viscum album. The sequence continues at coordinate 43,421,436 of OY728145.1, read as the reverse complement.
TTCTTACTTCAATGTTATGAACATTGTAAGGTCTTATTTTGCAACCGTAATCTAATCGAGATTGGTTATTCTTGAATTCTAGTGGAAGGAAATCATATGAAAATTTAATAATAAAACCATTTAATTTTTTAATAATATGGTTATTTATGATATTTCCAATCTTTTGAACAAAAATTAATTAACTAAATATTTTTTATAAAATAAAACTTCTTTTATCTCTTTGGTTTGAAATATATTATCTTCAAAAACCATGCACTCTAAAAATATATTCAATTTTTTTAAGATTATCAAAATTAATTATTAAATTAATCCTTATTCATTTTTTCTTTCTAATTTTTTTTAAAATTAAATTCATGATGTTTTCAAAACAATTCATGTTTAGGTATTCTAAAAATCTAAAAGGAATCTTCTGGTTGTTTTTCAAAAAAAGAAATTTTTAAATATTTTTACAGTGCAAAAGGAATGTTATTTTTAAATTGTACGACATTTATAGAATTACCCACTATCATTTCTTTGAAGTTACCTTTCCATTTTTACAAATATATTTTTGAAATTAAATTTTTTTCATAATATTCTGTAAATTCTTTAGTTTTTAAAAGTGATTTTCAAAGAAAAGGGTTTTCAAAATGTTTTATGCTTTAAAAAACTATTTTCAAAATGAAAAGGATATTTTTGTCAATAATTTTTTTAAAGATATTTTATGTTATTCTATTCATCAATGAAATAATCCATTACTTATTACTACAATTGGTAGATAATGTATTGATACCATCCTTATTCTTACTCTGGATGGTTTATAATCATTTTAAATTGGAAATGTATTAATATTAACTTCCTTGATTCATTTTTGTAGTCATTGACTTTCACTTGAATTATTTACTTTCTTATAGAAATTAAATTTCCCTAAATTTAAATATTATTTATCATGGATATGCCTATTTTATAAATTGTGTATCATTTATAAATACATTATTTTAATTTAAGATTAACTTAATTGATTGTGAAAATATTGATAAATTTGTATCTTTTACTCAATATGGATATTTTTTTGATAAGATAAAATGTTCATGAATTAAATCAATTATTAGATATATGAGGGATACTTTAGGCATGAAATACATATTAGGGGACCATTTATAGAAATACCCTTAACACATCCTTTGGCATCATGATCGAAAACTAGTTAGAAAACCCCTATGTTTATATACATATTAGTTTTAAACTATCTTGTGAATAGTATTGATAGTAGTGATATAGTTGTACAAATTTAATTGGTTTATACCCAGTAGTTTTTGACCATCTTTTGAAAGGTCTTAATGGAATATGTGTCATTTACCAAACACATGGAGTTCAATAATTAATCATTACCTACATTAATATTTCATTTTTATTATCCATGACATTTTCATAATAATATTATATCTGAATGCATTTCATTATTAGTTTATGGATTAAATGATTTTTTTTAAATATTTACCATTCCATATATTTTATAGATAGTTAAATTATTTAAATGAAATGCGTTTTCAGTTATTTACCTTTCAATATTTGATTATTACTTATTGATTCATGAGATCATTCACTGTACTTAACCCTTGATGATCATTTGAGTATACCCTTATCTCTTTCCCTTTCTTAGGAATCTATAAAGTGTACTATGATTGATATGAAAGGATTTACTAAAGGGAGTAATGATATTATTAAACACTTATGTTTAGTTTTTTTCAAATGTAATGTAAGACTCAAGTATATATCTAGTTTACTTAGACTAAGATAATATTTGGTCCTACTAGATGTGATTCCTTGTTTCTTATGTCGATGTAATAAAGTAGGCATCGACTCTAAGATACTAGGGTCGGGGTTGATACAACTAGATAAGAATTTAGGAAGAACTATGGAACATGAAAATGATAGATATATCCCAACTCAGATTATTTAAAATAATAACCTATATCTACTTTGAATTTGGGGAGAGGAAAAATTGTGAAGTAAAATACTAAGAATATTTCAATATCAACCATTGTGATGGAGACCTTGAGTTTAATATTTGGGAAAATGGTCTATGTGAGGTCTTTAAAGTCTAGAAAGTTCAATTAAAAGAAGGGATCTCATTTAAGGATCAAAATCTATAAAAATATTCAAATGAGAATAAAGAATTTATAGATCTTTCCAGGGTTGATATGAATATAAGTATAGATAATCTATGTTTTTTAGGAATCAATCAAGTTATAGAAAAAACTAATTTTCAATAAGGATAAGTTTCATATTGATGTTAGGTTTTGGATGTGTTTATAAGGAAATATGTTTTGGAAAGTTCAATAGAAATTATTGTTAGGTGAGGGTTCAAAAATATATTGTACAAGAAGAATCATAAACATAGGATTTGAGGCGCTCAACTAGAGTGAAAAGACCAATGTATAGGTCCATATTTGATCTTCATTATCTATTTCCTTTGGATGTTATAGAATAAAAAATCATTGATGATGTGGTACATTTTAGTGACATAAGATACTGGGAGTCAATGATGAATGGGTATATTGACCCCCTCGATATTTATTATAACATGGGAGTTAAAAAAACACTCTTATAAAAAATAGAACTAAATAAAAAATGGATATATTGGTTAAATTAAAAATCATTTATAAGGAATCATTACAATAAAAGTATGGTAGTGAAATTTTGTTAATAAAATGTAGGAGAGGTGGAACCGCTCCCATCGCAAGGAGCGGGCCAAATTATTATTTTATTGTTACCTTCTAAACCAACAACTAGGTAGTTAGTGTCATTTGGGGTCGATCCCACAGGGAAGATAGAAAATCAATAAATCATTGCGATTTGTAGAGTCTTGGTCGTTTGGCCAAATAGAATGAGTGAAGGGAATAGCTTGAACAAGTGAAACTATTATTAAAAATTAAAGAAAAAAATAAGAAAAGAAAATAAATAATAACAAGCATGTCAGGGTAGTAAACCTGATTGTGTTTTATTTCAATCATCATTCATTATTATTGAATTTATTAATGAATGTATTTCTCCATGGGGATTCAATAAAATCATTGTTTCTTGGTCTGAAATCAAATAATTACACATTTAAAGGTCAATTTCTTAGTCCCATAATTATCTACTTATACATGTTTAGGTTCTTTACGCCAAAATAAAGCGTCAATGGGCTCATCCAGTGGTCATGGATTCACTCATTACAACTCCTTCAGTTTTCTCCATTGGTGTTGTTCTTGGTCTCACACAAAACTAATGGTGAGTAAGGCATTATATTGTTTGAATAAGTTATAAATAAAAATCATAATAAAAACAACACTTTGGGATTTCAATTACAAATAACTCACAATAATTATTACAACCCCCAGCATGGGGAAACCTACCCTATTATGACCATTGTAATGGTGTGGAAATTGATCTGAAACTCAATCCCTACCATGGATACTAGAGGAAGTTGAGGAAGGGTATAATTACACTAAACGGTAAATGAGAAAAAATGGATCTAAGGGAGGACCAAATGATAGAGCAGCACCACCTCCCCCTTGATGTCCAACCCCGAACAAGGAGGGGTTTCCCTCTTATTTATATATTTTCAAACTACATGGCATGTAACCAAAACTATATGCTATGTATAATGTTCAACTTAGTTTTTTCCCTATTTTTCCCACTGTTAGGTGAGCTGTGCAGCGCCCCTTGACTTTTTAACTGTCGACAGCTGGTTAATGTGGGTACACGGCATGTAGCTCCACCCCACATGGCATGTCGTATTGACTTCAGCCACCAATCGCTTCTAAAAGGGAGGAAAAGGTGTGTAGAGTGAAGTACATGGCATGTAATATCTAGCTGGCTACTTGGGTATTTTCACAATATGGCCGATCTATGTGTGGGTGAAGGTACACAACGTGTGTTTATAAGTACATGTCATGTATAAATCAAATGTTTCTATCAAATTTCCAGATTTGTGTCTTTGGATGAAAAATGCCTTAAAATCATCATGAACACCGAAATAAATCATTTTATCTAAAAAAACATACATCTAGTGAAATCATGTTTTTAAACTCAATATAATGTATGAAAATGTATACAAAAATCAGGTACATCAAAATCCCCCAAAATTAGTCATTTTATTTCCCCTAAGAAAAATCTAAACATTTAATTAAAGGACTCAATACTCTAAAAGGGAAGAATTCAACTAATCATACTTATAAATATTATATCCATACATGAGGATTCTAAAAGTCTCAAAACATATTTCAATTCCAAATATTTTCTAACCATGCCTTCTATATAGTTTAATTAAATATTTACATCCTCTTTTATTCACATTGTTCAACTTTTCATAATTACACATGTCACTTGTTGATTTACCTCACCATAAAATAGAAAAATCTTCACTCAAGATCATTTAATTAGAGTTATGCTCAATCTAAAGTATATTCATTCTATCTATAGGCTTTTAAGTATTCTTAATTTCTACATTAGAAATAAAATCACAAAAATCCTAAGGTCCTTCGATAAGGTTCAAATGTTTCTGAGGCTTCAGGTAGGTAAGTATTGATGTGAAAAATACTCTCAGAGGCTTGAAAAAGAAGACTGAATTCTTAAATAACAAGACATGATATTCAATAATAAAGATCAATAAAAATTTCATCCCCAATAAATATCTATAAAAGGGTATCATCATCATGATATTCCCTTTCCAACATGGGTTTATAAACCATCAAATAAGTGTAATGAATGAATCTAGTCCCTATTTTTAGTTTTTTTTCAATAATTTTTTTTTATTTTTTTTTATAATAGGGACCACCAAGAATATAAAAAATTATGGTTTTGGACCCTTCTGTCCAAATGAAAAATGAACACTCTCCCCCACACTTAATTTCATGGGTTCTCACCCAATTATACCATGAATATCAAAATTCTATCTCTATAGATCAAATGAATAATCACAAAAAATTATAAAAGAATTACTGTAGGAAAGATAAATAGGTTTGTAATACGGATTCCTATCAAGGCATTTCACGGTTTCTAAGGGTCTTTCAAATATTGGATATAGGGTAGGTCTCAAGGTTAAAGAGGATGAAAAAACAATCAAATGCCTCAATCATTTTAATGTGATTTAAAATATTCATGTTTTGAATAGAAAAACTCATAATTTCTAGTGGTTATGAATATTCGAAGAATCTATCAAGAATGATGGTATGAGAAATAATATATACAAAAGGATTAGAATACCTCTTGGGGATGAGTAAAAATGAAGTGTCAATTAGGTCATGATGTGAATAAAAATTAGCAGTATAATAAATGTAAATTTCCAAGAATTTAAATCAAGAATCAAACTATATCAATAATCATTTTAAAATAATTTGAAATTTAAAATAACTGTGTAACTTATAAAATTCCATTTTATGTATTTATTATTTATAAATATAATTATTAAACGATTTTCCATAGTTTAAAATATTTCATCTATTAATGATATATCCTAAATCAGTTTAAGATAAAATAATAGCGTAGACAGAGAATCTCCCCCACACTTAATATTGCATATGGTCCTCCAATTGAAACACTAAAGAGAATAAAAGGATATGGGAAAAACACTAGTGGTCTAGGATGAGGGGAATCAGTGAAATAATGAAGTCTAAAAAGAATAAATAAAAGTAGCTTGGAAATAATACTCCCCTCAGAGAGATCGCCAAAAGATTGGAAGTAGTCGAAAAGAGATGCCAATATCGCGCCAGAGTACCTGTGACTCTTGATAAAATAGAAAAAGAAGTATGCATTCACATAGCCCATCACATTACAAACATAACACGAAATATACATATATATATAATGAAACAAGCACGCAAAAACCAGTCATGGTATGTCCTTAGAAGAGGCATCATTGGTAATGGGGGGATCCGGTAGAGGAGGATCAGCAGTAGTAGAGGATGGAAGCCCGTACTATGTGATCTATGTGGTGACTGCAACGGTTATATCTATCATGAGAGTAGAATTAGCGACAGCCGAAGGCATGGGATCAAAGATTTTTGGGAGAGTATAGATGGACATATCGACGCTGGAAATAGTAGTAGCAGTAGTTGGACTGATAGTGAAGAGGACAACTAAATATATGGCCAGTGCCTTCAATGAGGCCTATTTTTTGGAAAGATTAGGATCAGAGGGAGGTGTAGGTGCTGGAGGTAGTGAAAGGCCCAAGTTTTGGAGGATGAGTATCATCATACCCTCCATCCTGGTATGTGTCTAAGCAATGGAAGTCTGGTGGTGCTTCAGAAGGTCCAGACGGTGTTCTAGTGCGGCCAGGCGGAGGGAAATGGGGGGGGGGGTCAGCCAATGGTACGAGAGGAGGTAGGGTTGTGGATGGGACAAAATAAGAAATTATAGTGGAAGAATATGGTAGGGAGTAATAAGGGGGTGGGTGGAGAAGGAACATCTGCTCTTGGATTGGGTGGTTCCGGATCACCAACACCAATGGCGGCAGCTGGGTCATCTCATCCCCTTCAGGACCTGGGGTATCTTTCACGAGAACAAATCCGTATCTTTGATGATCGACCATAAGCATTCGGATAATCATGATGAATTCCATATAATGGGGATAGTCTAAGTGTTCATAAGGGAGATATGGCACAAAACTCCAAAATAGTGTTCTAACTGAGTGGCAAAGAATCCACCATTCAGGTTGCCCTGATGGCCAGGGATCATGGAGTAAAAGTTAGAGGTGATGAAGTAGGGAAGGTTTGGGTAGTCTTTCTAGACAATAAATGTAAGAAGATCCATTTCACGGATTATTACAACACCCATATCCTCATGATGAGGAAAAAGAATGGTGATGAAGCACCGATGGATGAAACAGAGAGGAGGAGAAATGATGAGCGTACTCTTTTGAGAAGTGGGGGAGTACTCATGGTTAGGTCCAGTAAGCTCTACCCACATGGAAATGAGGTTAGGGTGTTCAGGATGGGAGAGGGATGAGATATGAGGCGGAGTGGCGGGATGGGGAAAAAAGCCACCCCTCAGCCAAACTTAGCCATAGTTAATTAAAAATGGTGGCCGCCAAGCCGAAATATGATAGGAGTAGCTGTATTGGTGTGCTTCTGATAGTTGGTTGACCCATAGAACTCGAAGGTCATAAGAAACTCAAAAAAAATCTTTGAATGTAATAGTTCTAACTTGGAGTGTGTACAAAAGGTTTGTGTGGTCGAGGAGCTCCTCAATCTCCTCCCAGACAACAAGACATTGGGGTACTATGATATCCATGAAACAACCACTTATTTGGATCATGCATCGTGAAAGACATTGTAATTTGTTTACCGTAGGATGACCCTTAATAAAGATCGGGTCGGGATGTGGTTGAGGTCGAGGTACCACTAGAGTAGGTCGAGGTGGGGTCACAGCTACTGAGGTTTCGGTTCCAGCTATGGTGGCAGTGGGTAGATCAATGGATGATGTTATAGATGGCTCTAAGGTCATTCCGGCAGTGAATGGAGGTGCGAGCATAGTAGGATCTGTTGTGCTAGAGCCCTAAGTAGTATGAGAGGATAACAATGTGGTCATAGGACCATAATTTGTCAAATAAAATGGTTTCTATAGAAGAACATGCTTGGTTGCTAAGGCCGATGTATGACATAATGGAAAATCATGTGTTGGTGCAGTGGAAGGTTGAAGTCGGATCCGGTGGAGTGTCGGTCGCTCCCCCGCGGTAGAATGTGCAGGTCACTTCCCACTAGCGGGATATCTATCTACCATAACTAAAATAGATATAAAGGAAAATAGAAAAAGAATAAAGATAAGAAATAAGGAAGAAAAGTGAGAAAGGAGAAGAAACAAATGTACACAGCGTGCAGATCTAGGGTACAAAGCGTGTAGTGTAATCGGGTGAGGAACCCATGAAATCTAGATGAGCACGCTGAGTGGGCCTATGTTTGTGGAATATCTAGTACATGACATGCAGTATAAAGGACACACAGTGTGTCAAAACATGGGGTGTGGTCAGTGTGAGTTCCCATACACTTACTCAACTTGAATTAGTTGAAGAATAAAGTACACACCATGTTTAGGAACAACACAGCATGTTTCAGAACATGGATTCAGAAACCATGTACTCCCTCCACATGGAAAACTTCTTATGAACATTGTATATCGAATGCATTGATCATACATGCCATGTCTGGATACATGGGCTCTGGGCTATGTGGTCGTCGTACCCGGGTAGCTCCTAAAGGTCGGGCCGAGGCATTGTACACGGTGTGTACCGAACATACACACCATGTGTTTTTGAATTCGAAAAATGTGATTGTGTCTGTTCATGTACTAAAGTACATAGCGTGTGTTCTTCGTTTACCCCATGTACTAAGTGGGAATCCAAACAGTCATCCAATCCTAAAATCACCCTAAATGCGATAAAAACATTGAAATAGAGGACATTGAATGAGATGCCTTGATTCTAGATCGAAATGGAGGTGAAATTTAGGCCTAAAATAGATGATTATGGTGGATTTGAGGATGAGGGATCAACGACATACAGGAGAAGCTTTGGGAGGGAGAAAACGGGAAGGGGTTCGCAACATAGAGTGTGGCTAAATAGGGCGCCCGACTTTTATATCCCAAGAACACAGCATGTAAAGGGTCCCACACACCATGTAAGTGTTTTTTTAACCAAATAAGTATAATTATTATTGTGAGCTATATAATAATTATTATTTATAATTTAAAACAAAATATATTTGAAATATATATTATTCACGATGTGTGCTTTTATTTATGTGTAAAATAATGGAATTGGGTCAGCTATAAAGACTCAAACCTGTGTCTTTTGGGTCCATGGGTTTATGACCTGACCATCCAATCCAGCCACATCATGGGTTTTCTTTCATTTTGAAAACTTTTATTTTATTTTGAAAATTCTTCACACACCGTTTAATTAAAAAATACATTCAAAAAAATGATCCCTATATTAAAAGCTGGTGTGGAGTGATTTGAATTGGCAACAGCTCAGATACATTATAGTGACCTTTCCATCGGCACAAGCCTCATCATTGTTTATTAACTTAATTAATATGTACTTATACAAAAACCTCTATAATAATATACACTAAAAAGAATAGTACACGCTATTTTATAAGGCAAACACGGTGTGTTATATCATTTATTTCTTATCCATACAGTGGACAAAAGAGAAATAAGAACACGACATGTCGAATAAAACTACAAGTTGTGTGTTTGTTAATAAAATTAAAAAAGAATAAAGAGGGGAAAGAGGAATGGATGGGTTTCCTCTCAGAAAGTGCCATTATTTTAGGTCTTTGTCTCAGCCTAATTTGTGGTTAATTACCCATAATCTGAAAGCAGATGTGGCTTTCACAGTGTGAACCACCAAATATGGTTGGCGCCCTCATCTTTCTTCCATGATTCTGGAACTTCTGGGGGTCTGGGCGGCGTATTAAGTAGTTGTGCTCCATGGCCAGCAGATGAAAAAGGTGGAATTGATTCTTGATTTGATCATGTACATCCTCCATATTCTAAGGTTCCTTCCTTGAGATGACAAAGACTTTAAATTAATCATAGGGTTCATCTAGAATTGGTAGATAATCAACTAAGGGGTTTAAAATAAATGAGTGATCAAATTCACTATAAACAATACATGATGTGTCCCTATATTAAAATTATGTGTTTGAAAAATTAATTTCTGATTTTTTTTAATGAATGATAGGTGGGGAAAACATCATAACATGTCTCCACATTTGAAAAAAAATTAGAACACCCATATTCAAACTCAACTAGGGATCCATATTGGAAATTATCTTGAAAATCTATATTACATATTTCTAAGTAATTCCAACCTTTCGGTTTGGTCCAAATTGTGTGTGGTAAACACTTCCATAATTGATAATAACCTTTCGGTATTAAATGAAAATGGTTCTGAAGGAGAAGATGAGAAAGGGGGTGAAGAATATATATGGGTTGTCCGCGTATTTGAAACCATCATCCATGTATAGATAGTATTCATCTGGGGGTGGATATTTTAACTATGGATCATATGGATAAAAAGATTCTCCAGGTGGATCGTACCGCTCCCCAGTTGGATAATAATCCAAATGGATGTGGGGTAGAGGGTCCCGGGAAGCAAAATAAAGAAATGAAAAGAATAAAAATGGAAAATTATGGGTAAATAGACCTTTGAACCAAACTTGAACTTGTGATTTCCCTAAGTTCCATGGAAATTACGTCAAAATTTGGAACCTATTTCGTGGCAAAGAGTGGGCCAAATTATTTTTTGATTGTTCCCTTATGAACCAACTACTAAACAATTAGTGGCGGTCGGGATCGATACCATGGGGAAGATGGAAAAGAAATAAATCAGTGCGAGTTTTTGAGACTTGGTCTATTTTCTAGAAAGAATGAGTAAAGGGAACTGCTTGAACAAGTCAAACTATTTGTAAAAATTAAAATTAAAACAAACAAGAACAGAACAAATAGAAGAAAAAGTGTTTTGGGGTTGTAAACCTAATCATGTTTTATTGCAATCATCATTCTTTAGCATTGAATTTATCAATGAAAGTATTTTATCATTGGGATTCAATAAAATCATTGTTTCTTGGTCCGAAATCAAATAATTACACATTTAAAGGTTAATTCATTGGTCCTGTAATTAACTACTTAAAAATGTTTAGGTTCTTTACTCCAAAATAAAGTGACAACGGACTCATCAAATGGTCTTGGATTCACTCATTGTAACACCTTCAGTTTTTTAAATTGGTGTTATCCTTGGTCTAACACGACACCAATGGTGAGTAAGGAATTTAATTATTTGATGAATTTGTAAATAAAAATTATAATAAAAACAACACTTATGGATTTCGATTAAAAATAAATCACTATAATTATTACAACCCTCAACATGGGGAAAACTACCCTCTTATGATCATGGTCACGGTGTGTGGATTGATCTGAAACTCAATCCCTACTATGGATATGAGAGGAAGATGGGAAAGGGTGAATTACAGTAAACAGATAATGGAAAATTCAAATGGATCAAGGGAGGACCGAATGTAAGAATGGAAAAACCTCCCCTAGATGTCCAACCACAAACAAGGATGGGTTTCCCTCTTATTTATAGATTTTCAAACTACATGGTGTGTAACCAAAGCTACACATCATGTATATTAGTCATCTCGGTTTTTTCCTTGTTTTCTCCACTGGTAGGTGAGCGGTGCATCGCCCCTTGACATTGAAATCATTGGTAGTTAGTTGGTGGGGGTACATAGAATGTAACACCTCCCCATATGGCGTGTCATTTCAAATTAAACTAACAACCACTTATAGATGGGATTAAACACTGTGTATAGTGAAGTACATGGCATGTAATATCTATTCGACTACTTGGGAATGTTCTTGGGGTGGTCGATCTATTTCTGGGTGAAGGTACACGATGTGTGTTTATAAATACACACAATGTATAAATCAATTTTCTCTCTAAAAATTCTAGATTTGTGACTTTGGCTTAAAAAACTTGAAAAGCATCATAAACACAAAAATAAATCATTTTATGTATAAAAAAACATATATCTGGTGAAAACATGTTTTTGAAATCAATATAATGTATGAAAATGTGTACAAAAATTGGGCACATTAAGTGGATTTCTAAAAAATATTCTCTCTCGTGTTTTGGAATATAATAATATGAGTGGTTCTAAGAATAGTTATAGTTAAAGACCTACATGTTTAATAATAGGATGTAAAAAAGTATTTCCTTCATATATAATTGGAGAAGTAAATATTCAAGGAACAAGTGGAATAACTCAATTAATATAATATAAATATGTTTTCAATGATCAAATTGAGTTTGTATGAGAAAAATCAAGAAACCGTATAATATAACATTAAGTTTAATGCATTTATCCCAAAACTAATGTTTATCTGGTGCAATTAAGATCATTACTGCTTCTAGAAGGTGTTTGATTGTGGTATAATAATCATACTTCTCTTTCATGTGGATTACAAGTTATTAGTGGATCTGAAAATGAAACAACTTGATGATTTGGGTTATATTTTTTGGAAAGTTCAAGATGAAGGATATATTGGAAGCTAAATATATTTTGGGGATGATAATATGGAGGGACGGGAAGTATGTAACAAAAATTCTATCCCATTTGGATCACATTTATAAGATTGAGGAAAAGTTCATAATGTATAGATATAAAATTTTCTCCACACTATTGTTTAAACATTTTAAATTTCTAAAGGCAAACTTCCATTAAAAAAATTTGAGGATAATTAAATGGGATACATTTTATATGAATCAGTTTTCAAAATATTAATGTACACCATCATTTGTATAAGGCCTAACATTGATCATGTTATGGAAGTTATAACAAGGTTTATGGAAATCTATGAAAAGATCACTAGGAATTGGTAAATTGTTTACTCTTATATCTAAAAGATTCATAAGTACTAGCCTTATGTTTTGGAATAAAAAATTTAATATAGGAATTTTTTATGAAGAAATTAAATGATATTATGACACATAAATAAGTACCACTATCTTTCTATATACACATTGATAAACTGTTATGACTTTTATTTCAAAAATATATCCAATAGTTCAACTATCTACCTCAAGGAAGATTAAATTATGTTTATAGAAGAATATTCGGAGATTATAAGGTTGAAAGGTTTTATAAAGTAACATTAAAATTATTAGATAAATGGAACACTATTCTATGATAGTCGGATTTTGATAATATAGGGACATGGCCTTATACAATCCATAAAATTAATTCTTTTTACGGTATTTGATTTTCCTGTATTCCCTGAGCTCTTTAAGGTGTGTAGTTTTAAAAAATTAGGTCATCACCACTATATAAATAAATATTACATCACAAATTGGACACATCCACTTAGTATCCATTTTTTACACAATAAAAAAAATTCTAAGATATAACAAGTTTTTTTCATGAAAATATTTCAAAATTTTCATCGTGACCTTATGATTTTACCTAATCATCCATAAAAACCAGTGAAACAAATTATAAAATGTTGAATGAGCATAAAAATATTAGTGAGGGATATATAAAAATAATTAAAGAAACTAATTATTCCATAAATACACTTAATTATTTTCCATTGAAAAAATAATTTTTGAGCTCAAAATAAACATTTTATTTCTCAAGAAATCAACTTCTGTGAACAAATAATTTCATAAAACATTTCCAGAGAAATCATAATGGAAAAAATAAAACTCAAAAAGGTATCATTTATGTCATTAAAAATACATGAAAGGTTATACATTCCACCCTTAAAAAGTAGTATAAATTTCATTCTAAACATGATCTCTTTAACTTACCATGTGAAGTCATAATATTTCCATGAAAACCCATAAAAATCATATATAAATCATATTTTTAAATTGGAACAAAATTTCCATATCACTCATGAAATTACTATTATAAAATTAAATAACAAACCTAGTAAATTCAAATAATCTCTTAGAACAAACCTAACTAGTTAACTCCATCCCTTTACCTAAGGTATTGAAGAGCTAAATCGGTCTCGCCCATTATCAAAATCAATATGAGTCTCACCCATCATTATGAGTTAATAGGGATCACTTATCACAATAAACAATTAACAAGAACTATAACATAATAATAACACATTAATTCTTTCATTTCCATCATCATACACATAAAAATATTCTTTTCACTCATAACAAGAACATTTTTGGATATCAAAATATCAAATCTTTTTAAATCACCATTTCAAAATTACCAAAACAAAAGGAAGGAGGGTTTTTATTTGAATAAAACATGTATTATTTTAAAGGAATCCAAACATAAAATAAATGTTATAGTAGTGTAAAATAATATTGACACCATATACTTTAAAATGGAACATTAGTTTTTCCTTTATTTTAAAAAATTCCATATAAAATATGTAAAAATATCCCTTTTAAAAAAATTTGAAATAAATTCAAAAGTTAAATAAATGTTACATTATATTTCATTCATGACCATATAAATATATTCATAAAATAATTTTAAGAATATGGACCTGAAAGAAAAATATTTAGAAAATATATCTTTAAAACATTTTAAACACGGTTTTTAAAGTAAGTGTCTCTTACCTCGAGCTTGAATCACAACATATGTTATTTATATTCATGAATAAAAATATTATCTTAATTATATAATGTATTAATAATAATTTTTAGGTTTATTATCCCTTTTATTTTATTTATTACCATGTAGATTAACTATGGTCAGAGAGTTCAATATTTTGTCATATCTAGAATACTAAACATAAAATAATAATTATTTTTATTAATTTATCGAAATTTTAAAACTAATCATGAAATATTGAAATAAAAAATTAATTATGTTACAATCATGGAGACGGTAGGTTGTACATACACAAGAGTAACATTGTCATTTTTTAATGAGCATGAGGGAAAGAAGGTAAATATTATTATATATATTGTATAATAATTATTGTATCATAAATATAATTTTACTTATTTATATAAAATTATATATATAATCCATGTTATGTGATCCTGAAACAAAAATCACATAACTTCATAGAGCAGATAATCAACATGTATGCACTAAAGATGTTATAATTTTTCAGTGGATGGAAAGGAAATAAATAACATGATATATTATCTTTTTAGAAAGATAAATATGTAATTAATTTCATATATATAAATTAAATCCATCATTATAAATATATTTTATATGAGGTGATGCATAATTAATTATATCAGTTTGCAAGGAAGAAGTCTGTCATGCACACAAACAAAGGTTTAATTTCTGATTTCATGGAATAGGGATATGGATATTGGTTATGAAATTAATGTAAAAACATATTAGTATACTTACGATATTTGTTTTATTATTTCATCATGGTTGAATAAAATTTGAATAAATTAGAAAAATAAATTAAAACAATATGATCAGTTGGGAACTATACCTCTTCTTGAGACATCCTCTTTGGGTTTATAACAAAATCCTTCTTAGGTTATTTTTCAAATAAAATCATGGACTATAGGACATGGGGGTGTAATAAATGGATTTTGTTAGGTATTATCCTATCCAAAAGAATCTTGAAATGTAGAGATCATAGGATAAGGGGTGTCCTTTTATTCTGATTCACAATATTTAATTTTTTTTCTTAATATTCAAGTCAAAAAATTAGAATAATTTAATTTAAAATTAAACCGTAAAATGTGAAGAAAAAAATAGTTTTTCATAATAATGTATTTATAAGTGTGAAAATGTATTTATACTAAATTGAAGTGTAAAATTTATTACAAGTACCATAATTGAATTATTCATATTATAACCTAACAGATTTTTCATTTAAATCATTTTAAAACAAAATTTAACTCTTTCAATTCTTGAAACAAAAATCAATTTTTCAATAAAAATAATTGTTTTCACTATTCATAAAAAATATAACTTTTCTGAAAATTATCAAAAAATCAACCTAATCTAATTTGGAAATAAAAGATTAAAAAATGGGGTTCATTTTTTTAAATTAATATTATAGAATTTGAAAATAAAAAATCTAAATAAAACCATATAATGCATGCAACCTCAATTATGTTAGAAATAAATATTTTTTCTCTTTTGACTGAAAAATTTCATAATATTATTATAATTAATGTAAATATAATTAATAATTATTAAAAATACATAAAAATAATTTATATTAATATTAACTAGATTTTTAAATTATTCCCTCCTTTTCAAAATTGAGTCTTTATAATTTTATTCTTTATATAAACAATGGGGAATTTTTTTCCTTCATAGAATTTTCTAATTCCCATGATTATTCTTCAACTGTATGGTTTTTTTAAAAAAAATCAATCAGTTAAATCAAATTATTTCATAAATATTTCTCTCTACAGTCGACAATCTGAACTGGATATTCGTTAAAAGATATAATTTTTCTAACTGAACTAATCCCAGGCTCCAAACATGAGATGCATCTAGAACATATTTTTTAACAAAAAACCTGAAATATGTCATATAACAAAGATAAACTCTGATGAAGGTCACTTGATAGGAAACAGATACAACATTCACCAAGATTTTATACAGGCTAATGAACTATGGAATTGACTTTCCCTTTTTACAAAAATTCTTAAAATATTTTCCTAGAGATACTTTAAGAAAAATGTAACCACCTACCTCAAAATAAAGTTCTTTCCTCCAGTTATATATATAACTTTTATTATTTATATAAGATATAATCATGTTATAATGAATCATATTCACTTTATCAACTATTAATTTTTCCAATTCAGGTCCAAAAATCATTCTTTCCATGAGTTCTCCCAAACAATTTGTAGTCCGACATCACTTTCAATATAATGCCTCAAAATGTGTCATATGTATACTATAATGAAAACCATTATTATATGAAAACATAATCAATGTAATATGTTAATACATAATTCAATAATAATCTATTAAAAAATCTCAAAAAATATCCCCCAAATTTGGAATCGTTCACTCTAATTACCCGTCATATTAAGGACGAAAAGTTGTACTGAAATTTAATTCAATACCCAATGACTTCTAAAGTGATTTCTAGAAGTTAGTGGTGAACCTAGGATAATTTTCAAATAAAATAGAGTGAGGGAATCCATGTAAACTATTTATCACTTTAATAAAAAGTCAAGAAATTTTATCCAAATAAATATGATCTCTAATGGGGAAAATGAGTAGTTTTAGTTAATAGATCATGAATCACCCAAATCACATTATTACCTCAAAATTTATTTGGTAATTCCCCAATGAAATCCATGGATGTATTCTTATATTTACATTATGAAAATGGAAAATTATAGATTATCCCCTTCACCAATTTTTTTTTGAATTTAACCTATTAACAAGTTAAACATTTCATTGTGAAATCTGTAATATAATTTTTCTTTCATTCCCACTAAAAATTGTTTCAAATTTATTTATGCGTTTTTTTACATCAAGGATGAATTGAAAATGGGGAGCTATGATCCTTACTCAAAATTTATCTCTTTAAATGGGGTCACATGAAACATATAACCTTTTTTGAATATAAAAAAACTACTTCGTAAATATTAAATTCATGAAGATTACCTTTGTTAATCAATTCTATCATCTCATATAGAACACTATCTTTATTCTAAGATTTTTTTTATTATAGTATGAAATTGTTGATTGTACTAATACCAGAAACAAAATAGAGGTAATTCCTATATAAAAATTTATAATCCAATATTCATCAAATCATTAACCAAAGGATCATGTTCTATACATATTATAGTTAATCTAGCATTATATTTTCAACTCAAAGAATCATCTACTATGATTACTTAAACTGGATTGTAATTAATAGTGTAGTAACAATCCTTTATCAATTCTAACATACCATATGTCTCATGTTCAAATATTTTTGAGTAAATATATACTTTTACTTTAAAGATCAGTATATATATCACACTTTACTCTATATAAATGATGTAACTAATTTTTTTAAGAAAATACAATATCCTCCAATTCAAGGATATTTGTAGGAAAATATTTATCATGAATATTTAATTGATGTGAAGCATAAAAAATTAACCAGCCATTCTATATTAAAACACAAACCTATCCCTTCAATGATGTATTTTTATAGATATAAAATCATTATTTCAATGAATAAGTACCAAAACAGGAGTATTCTCTTACCATCATTTCAATTTTAGGAAAAATTCAACTCATTCCTTTATCCAAATGAACCCAATTAATTTACATTTTCACTTAGTCATTTTCCTATATAAACATAAATGGTTTTAAAAAATAGTTGGAAAAAATGATTCAATCCTAGAAAACTACAAATCTCATTAACATTTTCAGGTCTGAGACCTCCATCAACCACTTTATTTTTATCAGGGTTGATAATAATGACATCTTTAATTATCATATATCAAAGGAATGAAATCTACAATAACCAAAAATAACATTTACTAAATTTTCCACATAAATCCTTTTCATTTTGGGTTTTCAAAGAAATCCTTATTTTTTATTATCCTTTTAACTTTTTGAATAAACCCAAATACCATCAATAAAGACAACTACAAACTTATCAAAATATTCATGGAAAAAAATTAATAAGATTCATGAATAAATTTGGAAAATTCATCAACCCAAATGGATTAACCACAGAATCATAGTTACCTTACCTAGAATGAAATTGTTTCTTAGGTAATTCATCCTTATTCACCTTGAGCTTATAGTACTTGGACATGAGATAATCCTTTGAAAAATATTAGTCTCCCTGGAATTGATCAAAAAAGTCATCAATATGAGTAAATAGACACTTATTATTAATAGTAATGTTATTAAATTCTCTATAATAAATGAAAATACTCATAGAACCGTCATTCGTTTTCAAAAAAAAAAATAGAGCACACCAAGTTTAATTATAGGGATTAATGAAACTTTTATCAGGAAACTCATACAACTTCTATTTCAGTAACATATATTATAAATGATCATTTAAATAAAGGTATTTTTAAGATGGTTTATGATTACAATATAAATAAAAATTTATGAAAAATTTATGATTAGGAATAATACCAGGCAACTCATCTGAAGAAACATCCATATATTCTTTTAATATTTGTAAATCATGACTCAGATAGCTCCCTTATTTTTAATAACAGGAGAAACACAACTTTATTTTCCATATATTAATAATTTCTCATCTTATTAATATGTTATCAAATGTATGAATTGATTATTATATAAAAATTTAAACACACTTAGGAAAATAACTTATTTAGCTCTATAATATATCTTAACATGATAAACTAAAATATAATCAATACAATAAATAACATAAAATTATACAATGGGAAAGATATCAAGGTTTATAGGAAAAATATTCTATAGATAATAATATGAATATGTTAATAAATTATGTTTTCCATAATACTAACCCTATTTTTTCTTACAACAAGTCCTGGCTTCATTTCTTGAGATGAAATTTTCATTTTATCAAAAAAATTAATTGAAATGAAAGAATGTGTAGACCCCAAATAAAACAAGATATTAGCATAATTTTAGTAAACAAGAAAAGTACATTTTCCTACTTTATTATATGGACCAACATATTACAAAGTAGTTCTAAATGATTTCACCACACCCATCTACCTATATTCTTGATGATTCCCATCTTTTTTTTCTCTTCTTCGGACGCACATTAGCTTTATGACCAATATCATTACATTTAAAAGACCTTACTACCTTCTTATTAGAATTGTTTGAACCACTAAAATATTTATTTTATTTTAAATCATGATCCATATTGCCTAAAATAGAACATCCAAAACACTTCCCGGATTTCATAATATAATCCCCAGTGTGATTTTCACCAAAACTATAAAAAAAAAATTATTTTCTTACCATTATATTTCTTCAATGTATTTTTTCAATTTTTTGGTGATATAGATATCTTTTTCTTGAAGTTTTCATAAAATTCATGATAATAATCCACCTCAATTTCTACTTTATCAGTTCAACAAAAAAAGTTTCCCATAACTTTTAAATTACTGAGATGTTAAATCTAATTGGTATCTTGGATTCAATCTTCAATAAAACCAATTTAATTTACTATAAATATCCTGAATACATTTTGGTGTGTGTCTTCCCAATAGAGTGAATTTTTCTTCATAAGAGGCCACTAAATCATCCTCATTTTACCTCAATTCCATGAATTTATTTTATATTCTAAGTTGAAAAAACTTAGTAAAATAATTATCAAGAAAAATATTCTTAAATGAATCTTATTCTTTTGCATCAATATCTTCTCTTTATCTATTATTCTTAACCATTGACCAAAATTGACCATATTCACCTAGAACAATTAAATAAAAAGTGTTATATTTTGATTATATGACAGCCCATAACATTGACTGTCTTTTCTAGAGCTTCAAGACATCAAATAGTTATCACTGAGCTAGAAGTCCCACTGAATGATGGAGGGTGTTGTCCCATAAAATGGTACACTATCGACACGTTCCTCCATGTCATATTGGGTTTATCCCAATCATATATTCCACCATAATTTATTTTCTATATCAACTGAGACATCAATGAAAAAAATGTTTCTAATCCCAACCATTCCAGTTTGCTAATTTGGAAGTATATTGTCCTCAGTGTTCCTTCCAACATCATATTCCCTATTTACTCTATATAAAACCATTTTGAAGATACATATTTTAGGTAAAGAAACGTGGTAATAATAAAATTATATATCATTATAACCATAACTTAGAATATATTAATAGTATTTACTTACATTATCCAAAACTCTAAAATTATCCAAACCATTTCTTTGATACCAACTATAACGACCCAACATTAAATAATTTTTAAAATTTATTCTTTAGTCAAGAATTAATTTCTCAGAATCCCTAGAGATATTTTTGGTTTAGAGTTTTTGAAAATTAGGTTCACCATTATATAAATAAATATTACATCATAAATGGGAAACTTCTACCCCATATAACTTTTTTATATAATACAAAACTTTTAACACCTAAAAGATTTAATTTTTATAAAAAATATTCACAATTTTCATCTTGACATCATATTTTTTCTTATCCTTAAAAATATATAAAAAATTTGAAATTTGGGATGATCACAAAAATATTTATAAGTAATATATAAAAAGAAATAAAGAAAATAATTTATCCATGAATACTAATAAATTTTTTCTTTTTTCAAAATAATCATTTTCA
This sequence comes from Viscum album, assembly GCA_963277665.1. NCBI lineage: Eukaryota > Viridiplantae > Streptophyta > Magnoliopsida > Santalales > Viscaceae > Viscum > Viscum album. Next base: position 43,400,669 of record OY728145.1, on the reverse strand, counting down.
AACCCATAAAATCAACTTCTTTTAACAAATATTTTTATAAAAACCAAAAATCATAAAGGGTTATTTTCAATCATGAACCAATCGTGAAAGGGTATAAATTTGACCATAAATAAGTAGAATAAACTCATCAATAAACTAAAGTTCATTAGCTTACCATGTGAAGTCATAATATTTCTAGGAGAACTCATAGAAAAAACTAATAAATCATTTTGTTAACTTGGGGCATAATTTCCATATCACTCTTACAACCACTCTTATAAATTTAATAACCAACTTGATAAATTCCAAAATTCTATTAGGACAACCCTAATCAGTTAACACTATCCCTTTAACCAATTCATTAGAGAGAAATATTGGGATCACCCATCATCATGAGTTACGTCGGGCTCACCCATCATAATGATTAGTTCCCTAGAACTATAACATAATAATTACACATGAATTCATGCATTTCCATCATCATACTAAAAAAAAATTCACCCATAAGATAATATTTCAAGATATAAAAATATCACTTCCATTTAAAACCCATTTTAAAAATACCCCAGAAAAAAGTGAAGGAGTGTTTTCCTTTAACAGAAACTTCATATATTGTGAAGGAAATATTGAATCAAATAAATTGTATAGTTGTGATAAAAAGCATTGACATTTTATATGATAAAATTTAATATTACTTTATCTTTTTTATCAAAATATTCCTTATAAAACACATACAAATATCACTTTCAAAAACCTTTGAAAGAAATTAAAATGTGAAATAAAATTTTATTTTTAATTAATTAATTTCCATATAAATATATCCATAAAATAATTATCAAAATATGAACATGGAGGAAAAATTTTCAGAAAAAGAATATTTAAAATAATTAAAATGTGAGTTTTAAGGAAAAGTATCTCTCACATCGAGTCCAACTCTTCATGTATGTTCTTTATATTCACGAATAATTAAAAATATTAGATTATTTAATTAATTAAGAACCTTTTACATTTTTATTTTTCCTTTTATTTTATTTATTACTAACTTATATACAATAACAATAATCAATTAATCTCACACTAGTTATTTTGATAATATTCCGATCATATTTTGAAAATAGATTTGGTTCATTGATTATGGTAAAATAGGACATTTTAAATCATATATAGAATAATATTAATGATAAAATTATATTTTTTATAAATTTATTGTACTTTTAAAATAAAATTTTAAATATGGTTATGAAAAATTAGTTACCTAACAATCATTGAAAAGGTTGGTCATACGTGTGCATGAGTAACATTTTAATTTTTCATAGAGAATGAGGGAATGAAGGTAAATATCATTATATAATTAAAGAATAATTATTATATAATAAATATCATATTATTTATATAAATACACACATATATAGTATCCATGTGATTTATTCATGAAAAATAAATCTCATAGCTTCGTGGAAGTGGAAATTCACACTTACACATTAATGACTTTATAATTTTTCAATGGGTAGAATGGTAAAAATTAATATGGTATATTATACTTCCAAAATTATAAATGTTTCAGGAATATCATATATGTATAAATTAAATGTATCATTATAACTATCCATGAGATGCAGTGATGGAAAACAAAATATATCGGTTCGCGAGTTAGTAGTCCACTGTATACACGAACAATGGTTTCATTTCCCATTAGATTGAAGAAGAAGACGGATATTGGTTATAAAATTAATAAAAAAACATGTAAGTATATTTAATATTATATATTTTATATTTAATCATGGTTTAATATGATTTTAAGGAAGTATAAAAAAATAAAACACAAACGCTCAGTTAGGAACTATACCTCTTCCTCGGAAAACCTCTTTAGGTTTATACTAAAGCCTTCCAAGGTTGGTTTTCTGATCAAAATTTGGATTATACAACATAAGAATGGATGTAATGAAATTATTTTTGTAGGTATTGGTTGAACCAAAATTATATTTAAGTGTCTAAATGATACAAGAGGGGTGCCCTATTATAAGTGTGGGAGAGGGCATACGTGGAATTTTAAAAAGAATAAAATATATTAATGTATTACTGAAGAAAAATGGCTCTAAAATTGACCATTTTTGAATATTATATTAGATAGGGTCTAAATATTACCATAAAAAATAATTTAGATATGTTTCTATGTCATTTTAACCCTTATCACTTATGATTAACCCACAAGTAATCTTATTTTTAACCTAAACTGTGGTAACATATTTTTACTATTTTTACTATTAATGATGGACAAAAATAAAGTTTAATTTATTACCTAATATTAATTATTCTGATTAAAAATATCTAATACATTTTTTCAAATTAAATTCATATAATTTTTAAATTTTAATTTAAAATTAAACCCATAAATTATGAAACCGCCTTTTTTCAAAAAAATGTATCCTAGATATAATTTTTTTTTATACAAAATTAAAGTATAAAATTACTTATAAAGACCATTATTAGATTATAAATAATATAGTTTAAAAAAAATTCTTTTAAAATTTTTTAAAATGAAATGTAGCTTTTCAAATTATTCAAAAAAAATTCAACAAAAATATGTACTTTTCATTTTTCATTAAAAAATAAAATTTATCAAACAAATCTCAAAAATTATTCTTATGAAAATTTTTACATGATGAATTGAAAATTTAATTTCATATTTTGAAATTAAAATTCAATAATTTTAAAACCAATCATATGATTAAAGCCATATATACCCTGAAAACCCAATTTGGGTAGAAATAAATATTTTTCCATTTGACTGAAAAATTTCCTAACATTATAATAATGAATATAAATAAAAAAATAAGTACTAATAAGAATTGAAACTAATTTATCTTTAAATTACATGTGTCATTATAGATCTATCTTGTAAATATTTTTATTTACTCATGGATGAAAAATATTTAACTTGAGTATCAATTCATCCTGAAGCTTGTGGAAGATGGAGTGATGGAGCTATAAAAGATTAGAGAAATCCAGAATTTGGTTGCAATACTGACAAAATTCATAGTATAGGATATTATATGGAATATTTGTACCTTAGTGAGGATTGTGTGACTATGAATAAAATATTGAGAGTCATTTTTTTGATATAGAAAGAAGTGGTGGGATCTTTTGGACTTGGTTTTGAGGCCTTGAAAAGAGTATTCAAGTAGGAAATTTTTAGGTTATGCTGTGTGAAAAATATTTTCAACCTAAGTAAATATATCTTCTAATAGTGATCCTGGAAGCTATTTTATGGTACAAAGGTCTGGTAATTTAGAAAAACAATGAAAATCCAGAACATTAGGTAGAAACTATGATTAAAACTAATTCTGGATGATAGAAGTATGAGAGAAGAAATTAGAATTGTCTAAAAGTGTCCTTGTTGATGCATAAGAATAATCTGAAGTTCAAAAAGGTTTCGTAAGAGCCATTAGAGGTCTATATGAGAGTAAATTAAAATTTTAGAACTATTACCCAGTGATTGGATGTTGATTTGTGGAACGTTATAAGTAAATAGCGGTGTCCTTGATCAAGTGAGGGGTATTTCTAAAATATCTGATGGTGGTGGAAATAAATAAACTTTATAGACTTGTCAATTTATATACTAGTGATTTTTAATTTATATATAGAATGAAATTTTTCTATCCCGCTTCCATTTCTAATAAAAAAACTTTAGTGTTTCTCCCATAGAGTAAAATTAATTTCGAACCATGTAAATTATATTGTTCTTGTACTAAGTGAGATTGAGTGTGTTCTTTTATTTTATGTGTCAAATTTTAAAAAATACATAGATTTAAAGATTATTTTCCAACATATACTGAATTGTAGTTTCTTTTTCTTCACATTGGAATTTGGTGTTGTATGTCTTATAATTTTTTAACCATTTTCCAAAAGTGATTTTTTTGGAATAAAGGAATAAAAAAATATGGTTTATGCTACAAAAATATTCTCTATGTATATATTCTATTAAATATCACCATATAATAATGTAGTCAATAAACTAAGTTATTATACCTCTAGACTGAGGATAAATTCTGATCTAAGAAAAACCCTAATTGAAGAAATTTTTTCCAAAGGAGAAAAAAATCTATTGAAGTCAATACCATTATTTTCACTAAATCCATCCACAAACAAACATTATTTCTAGTTTAGTTTCAATCTTACACCATCACTTTTGATTCTATACACCCTATTATTCTTCAATTCATTCATTCCTTGTAGAAATTATAACATGTCTAAGGTGTTGTTCTTATTAAAGATCATATACCATCATGCATGGATTTTCTCTATTCTATATTTTGATAATATTTAATATCATTATCATAACATTATTCATCTCCCTCATTATTGGGATTCACATAATCTTAAGGTGTGTTTCCAAAAGTAAATTATTTCCTTGTTTTTGATCTCTACAATTATGCTTCTTATGGGATTTTATTTATAAAATTAACTGATAAATAAATATTAAAATATAGAGGCATATTACCTAGTGGTGACGTATCATCAGTGTCAAGAACCTCTCCCCCATTATATAGAACTAGTGATTTTGAGAATGGTTCTATATTGACTATAATCTATTCAAATTATGATTTATATATATTTTCAAAATAACTAGTAATCTATCTTAAAAACATATCCCATCTATGATTTTGATTACACATTTATTAATAGTATTTATACATATATAAATAAATTATTTATGATCATATCCTACAATGATACATTGTTTTCCCTTTCTATCCAACTTCATCCACTCATCTTCTAGAATGTGTTAAAATTTTATACAGATAAAAACACTCAAGTACGTTTATAAAATATCTTGACTTGTCTACACACTTTTTTAAAATTCATAGTACAATAGAGCATATGAATAAAGATTCATAAGATCTAATACAATCCTCATAGCCTCCCCTTAAAAGGATTTTGACAAATTTATATTTAAGAGTGAACATCTTACTCTCTAATAAATGGTTCTGTTTATCCTATTTATTACACCATTATGTTAAGGTGTCTTTGGTACTTATTTAATTTTCCTAATTCCAAATATTCAGATGTATTATTCAAATAGACCATGGTATTCTCCACCATCTTCTACACATACACACTTCAATCATTTGTATGATTCTATTTTAACCTTCTCATTAAAAATATTAAAAACATCTGGCCCTTGATCTTTAGTCTTTAAAAAAATTCTCAGATTTTTCTATAAGGACCATTGATATAATTGATAAAACTAATAGAACCTCCCATTCAAATTGATCTCATAATGTGTATATCTATATTTCTAAATTCTAAAATATTTGTTTGTTTAATGAAAAAACTATAAAATGATACACTCTGTTGTTTTCCATTGATATAAAAAACATAACTAACCAAAAGTGTTCCTTTTATTCTTAGTAATAGATCCTTATTCTAAATAATTATGAATTATTTTTCACTATTATGAAAAATTTATTGGTGCCACACCACTGAAAATAACTCTTTCTAGTTTATATTGATTTCTCAACAACATTTTTGGTATTTATAATGTAAATAGATGACTCTTTATTCTCTTTAGTAATAAAACTTTTAGTATTTATAAGATTAAACTTTTAATTACTAAAGGAACTAATGTATCCTTAATCATCAATCATTATTATGGATGCTCAATTGATGAAACTATTAGAAAAATTCTACACGCCTATTAATAATAACTTTTAACCAATATTATCCTCAAAAAAAATATTACCAGTACTAAAGATTCATGATTCACTATTAATTTCCATCTCCATGTGTCCAAAACTCCTTCGATCCAAAGATGTGGAAAATTATTAAGAGGTAGTGACATAATAGGAGGTTCTTGATTCAATCACCCATATCAGTACTTGTCCTGCAAGATTGACATGATTGTCTTCCTAAACAATAATCAAATCATAATTAACAACTCCAGTAACATTAGTTTTTTTTACCTTCCAGATTTCTCTACTTAGCCTTTATCTTATGACTCTCATAGATGAAGTGACTATTTTTTACACAATGGTGGAACTTGGAATCTTATCTTGATCTTGATTTTGAAAATATCCTCCTATGTTTATTTTCTAAGTGAGGTTTATTTTCTCTTATTTTTACTTATCATTTCTATTTTCCATGTCTTTAAATGATAATATATTCTAGTTCATATATATATATATATATATATATATATATATATATATATCTTATTTCCTAGGTTATTATTAATTAAACATTTTGTTTGACACCATTTTAGTGGTGAGATATTTATCGTTAGAGGAGTCTATAATTGATATAACTAGTGTTTCCCAACTCTCCGATAAATAATATATCATCAAAAGTGCCTAAGACTCATTATAAACCACCATTTTTATAAAATTAAGTTGAATAAAAATATCATGGAACATACTCATGTGCTATGAAACATTTTTCTCTTCCTTTTACTTACTAAGTCATTATATTATGTTCTATGTATTCTACATATTTTACCTAAAATAATTTTTAACTTATATTTTCTATAGAACATAGGAATCATGCTCCTTGAAAAAAAAATTAGATAATAATTTTCAAAATCCCTTAACTAATTTGAGAACCACATTTTCTATTGAGCATTACCAACTATGTATCTACTTGAAGGGAACTTGAAGATTATATATTCTCACTACATAGGTTATAGAACAAAGGTTCCTCAAATAATTCTATAATAGGGATATTTTCACTAATTTTTCTTGGGTAGGATTCTAAAAATTCTTAATAAGTAAAAAATATTTTATTTAAGGATTCCAAATTGTTTAATTTTAAAAAAAATCATTTTATTGGTATTATACTCAATTGAATCATTATTACTATCAAAAAATAACCCTATAAACACATTTAGAAATATTGATTTAGTATAAATTGACACTTTGATCACCAAAATCAAACTTTAAATGAGTGATTCATGATGTGGATCGCTAAAAAATTTCTCAAAAAAAAAATCTTGTTTAGAATTTTAAAAAAATAATAATAAATTTGAGAATATCCTCAATTCATTATTATAATGGACCTTATTCAACTTTTTTAGGAAATGAAACACGATCATGAAATTTTATTCAAAAGTGGAATACACACACTAACAAAAAAAAAGAAATTACATAGAAATTTTATATTCTTGGAAAATATACCAACATCCTTGAAAGAAGGTATAAACTCTATTTCTTTCTATTCAGGTAATCTTTAGAGGATACACATTGTTACAAGTACATGAGAAATGAGCTCTATTTAAAGTGTAGGAGAATAATTATGGACAAAGATTTATTATGTGATTCATCCTATCTTGAAATGTATTTATTTGATGCATGTTAATCAACAATGAAGATAATCATTCATGGTTAAAAAATGAACATTAAATATCCCTCTTATAGTTCTATCCCCAAATTAACAGCGGCCCTTATACCCTTTACTATAAATAACCAGATTTTTATTAGACAAGGAACCACTACTCTTTTAAACCATTCAATTATATATGTTTGGGATGTGTTGGGTTTAGTGGATTGCACTAGTAGTGATGATGTTAGTGGATGATGAAGCTTAATAAAAAAGTAAAAGATAGAGGATGTAGTGTTTTGTAGTAAAAATTTCTAAATATTATAATTATTTAGCCATAATTTTATTATTGACAATATATCCCACAATTAAAAACACATGGACTATCAAACTTGGTCCACGCCTTAGGGAATTCCCACCATAAACAATAATTTTATTCGATTTATCTTTTTTCCTATATAAAAAAAGTGGAATTTAGAAATCAAACCTAATAAATTATCAAATGTATTTATGGATTTGGATTTGTATTATTTATCACAATGGTTGATATAAATTCAATGTGTATTGAATTTTAGAAGATGGTGGAATATCCCACTAAAAATGGATAAGTTACTATCATTTTAATTGGAAAAGGATGATAAATATGTGATATTACTTATTACAACATCTGGAAGGATATGTTTTATGACATCAAGACTTTACAAGTGATGATTTTTTAGATGTTATTTAAATTAAAAATATGTGTTGATGACAGATAGAACAATCAATAGTCATATCTAATGAGTTTAAATGAATTAATAATGTGGCAATAAAAATTGTTTTTATTAATAAATAAAGATCCATCTTGGAAGGTGAAAAGTACATTCATTAAAATAAATTATTTTTGATGATTTTTTGGAGTGATTGAAAAGGCCCATAGTTGAATCGATATTTTTTATGAGGCCTTTAGATTATCTAAATACATTCTGGTTTAGTTTGACGATTTTTTTAAATTCGATTATGGGACTGAAATTTGGCTAAGTAATAGTTCAGAATAATAATGATTGACTTTGTAAGAGTCATTATGTGACCCAACATGAAATTATGTATAAGGATAGGTCTTCAAAATAGTATTTTCTCAATTAATAATGGTAATATACAACTTCATTAGAGTAAATTTGGAATTTATAAGTGTTATTTTAGAGTAAATGAAAAGTTCATAATGGTAAGTTTGTAACAACCTGAGATTTTATGAGAATTATTCCTTTTAATTTCATTGATGCCTTTTGTTTTATGATTCACCAATATTATCTTGCACTATACACAACACCATATTAGATTGTAGTATACGCAACACTATTCTCGGCTTGGGATGCACACAATTTTAAGTTCTTTCGAATAAAATTCATTTTACACAACACTATGTATAGATTTTGATCAATGTATAATTGAAATATATTTTGAGTATGTTATATGCAACACCAAATAAATATTTCCCTACATGAAACCCTGACTTGTCTTGCATTACTTGCAAGAGCGACCTTCCTCAATAGCGTGTGTTGTACGCAATACCAAGTTTCACTGAACAAAGATATATTGTTATAATATTATTATGAACTAGAAATTATAAATATTATTAACCGAATTTTTAATTTTATAACATTATAGTTCATCTTCCTCATTTTTTGGAATGAGGTATGAGAACAAAATCAATTTTTTGAATAAAATAAGTATTTTTCAAAAAATGCAGTTTTAACGCCTTTTGATGGCGCACCCACTTTAAATCTATTTTTTGACACATTTATAAGTTAAATTTTATGAAATAAAATTATTTATTTCAATAAGGATATAAAAATTTACTGTGGATATTTTTTTAATATTTTTCTATTAACTTTCATATTTTGATGAATAGTGGAAACACACTAAATTTTAATTAAAAACAACTTTTTTCATTGAGATAATTTTTTTGGTTAAATTATAATATTTAATGGTTTTAAATTATAAATAGAATATATTTTTACCATTTAATATAATTTAAGTCATTTTCATTAATTTTATATTGAATTCATGGGTAAAAACATTTCAATCTTTGAAAATGTTTTAACTTTTAAAACCCATTTTCTTAACAACGGGATTAATTTTAAATTAATTTCTGTAACTTCTATGTTTTGAATTTTGAAAAATGGAATCCATATTTGGATTCAGTGTGTCCAAATTATGTTAATAGGTTACTTTTATTTTTTTTATGTTATGAATAATAACTACGGTAATTTTTATTTACTACAGTTAAAGGTAACTCGGGTAATTAAGGGTAAAAATAAGATTATAGAATTACCCTAAGACCGGAAAGAATTCTATTGGATGAATAAAAGTAGACCCATATCATTAAAGGGTCAGAATAGATTAATTTCATGGACTTTTGACCATGAAAATGATATAATTATTATTAAAACCAATGAAAGTGACAACATGTCACTCTCTTATATCTTGTAAGTGTAATAATTTTAATTTAGTGATAAACCTCATAAAACATCGAATATAAATAGTCTCCATAAATATAATAAAATTATATATATCATGATAATTTATTTCAAAATTTTATGGATTAAATAATTATCATTAATGATGACACAATAGTGATGAATAAATTGTTTCATTGATTGAAATATAAAATAAATGGATTTAAAAATATTAAAATAAATATTATATGAACTAATTAATGTTCTCCACAAATTTTCTAGATTAATATGACATGTTAGTAGTCTATTAAATATTTTTTTCTAATATATCCTCTGTGTGGAGTTTATTTAAATTTAAATAAATGAATAGTGTCAAAATTGACACTATTCTTATTTTATAAAAATAATATATTATAAAATTGTATAAAAATCAAAAAAAAATCAAAAATTAAAAATTGAAATTTATATGGTCTAAAATTTCATAATGTATCTAATTATGGAAAATTCACAACACATAAATAATTATTTATAATAATTTAAAATTTAGAATATTATTACCTCAAATAAAATTAAATAGATTAAATAAGGATAAATCAAGTTGATAAGGTTTAAAATAAATTACCAACATGTATAAATCTTATTGTTTGATGATATTACAACCCTATATCATCTAATATTCAGATGTGAGTCATTTTGGGAGGTTTTTAAGTGGGGTTTGAGTTTATTATAAATTAATATTTTAGAGGTTTCCAAAACTGCCCCTCTCCTCTCTTATAAAAGGTCACCTCCTCCCTCTCCTCCTCACACCATTTTGAGCCTTCAAGCTCGGAAAACCCCTAACAATTTCTCTTCTCCACTTCCCTAGAAACATACTAGAGGTCCTGGTCTTCTTCAAAGTCAAAATTTAGTTCCGAAAGAGGAGGTTTAGAAGAGGCGCGTCGAAGAACAGGTAATATCCTTTACCGATTCTTTCAACTTCATTTCTTCTTCAACTTACACTTCTTTTGTTGTTTCATAATAAAGTATTAACATAAGTATCACTCATATACTGATATGTTATTATAAATATGAACCAACCCTATTTCACCTTCTATCCATCCTACGGAAAACGAAATCACCGCGCGTGCGTACATACGGAATACCGTCTCCACGCCGTGGTGTAATCTATTTTTCCACCACCATCTTACTTGGATGGGTATAATGGCGTAAATAATAACTATATATGGTTATTATAACATGATACTAATTATAAGATATTATATCATCCACTCTAATTCCATTCTATAATTATGGGAACGATATCATCGCTCGTGCGTACGTACTGATTACCATCTCCACGACACGATGAGATTCATTCTCCAAGTTAACCATTCAAGAATGATTATAAAGTATATATATTAAATAATCATGAAATATATTACATTTTAATGATACTATATTTATTTATATGTTATTTACTTACATCCATTCAATTTAATAATGAAACAAAAACAACATTCATGCGTACGTACGACCTACCATCTCCATGAGCGGTGTATTTCATTCCATTAATCGATATATTATATATATATGTATATTCTGAATATATTTTATATATAAATATTTTTTATATTCTGGAAGTAATTAATCATGATCTAAGTAATCATCTCAATAATTACAAGTCAAAACACGGATGATAAATGAAACGATTTTACTCAAAACGCTGCCTTAACATGGAATTGACAAATGAACGGGTAATATAAAGTCTTAAGTGAATCATATATGATATCATAAATATTATTATGGTTATGTTACAAGCTAATAATATGTTTAAACCCACTATACAGGAGTCTCAGATACATATGGAAGAAATTGGACATAAGGTAAGGGATAATTATTCCAATATCGTTCTTATCCGAGATTGTTTATTCGTAAGTATTTACTAGGGTTATGTTTATCATCCATATCCGTGTTTTCTCAAAATGTTTTCATAAAATGTTTACTATTCTTACATGTATGTTTAAATTCATTTTTACCCTTTTTTACTTTTACCACATGGTATGGAAGGAATCTTCCTTTGGTTTACCATACGAGGTACTTTTTGACTTTTCCGGCAAAAGTACGAGAAGAATGTTTTTTTAACTTATACTTCATAAACAGATTTTTACAGTTTCATAACTCCTTATTATCATGAATATTACCTGCAATAGTTCATGACTATTTTCAACAAAATCATTTTTTTTAAATTGCTTGGCATTTTGTGAAAAGAAAATGATTTTGAAGAAGAAATGATATTTTCCTCAAGAATCCATTTCAAGTGATTTATCAAAACTATTTTCCATCAAAGATGAAATTATTTAGTATTATTATGTTTTAAGTATAATGTATCTGCTATTTACATGGTTTGATTTTTCTTATGATTAAATGATATCCATTTATTTTATATGGATTATGTTATGATGGGATGATGTTTATGAAACCCATTTTATTTTTTGGGTTATGACGAATGATTTATGTTTATTTTTTGGAACACGTAAGAATGATTTCATTATGAGATGGGTGGGACCTGTATCTCCCTCCAATGCATTGGGTAAAGATTTATATCTCATGAGATAGACATGGATAGAACGTAAAGTGAATCTGGTTCAGTAATACAGGGCTGGAACAGCAAGTAAACCCGGTTCAGTAATGGAATTTGTCCACTATGATGGTCTTAGAAACAATGACTTCCCTACTATGGAAATCATAACATGTGATTAATGGTTTTCTATAATTACATGTTTTATTCCCATGATATTTTATCATTTTTAATGTTCCTTTATGATCTATGCCTTATGTACTACCAAGATTTATGTCATTTCTTATGTTCATGTTTCTACGTTCAAATGTTTATGGATTGTTTTTATGTACTCCATGTTTACCCTTACTGAGCATTTGAGCTCACCCTTTTTATGTTTTCTTTTCCCCGAGATATAAATAAAGGTTTTAGGTAAGAAAACAAAAGGGGAAGATATTTATGGGAGATGTTGAAGATCTTTCACCATGATTAGAATATTATGTTCTTAGTTTCCAAAGACACTAAACTAATACGGTCTTTGGGAGTCTGTTTTTGTAATGTATTAATTATTCTGAAAAAGTAATGTAATGTCTATGGACTTCAAGTATGGGTCTCTACAGTTGGTATCAGAGCGAAGGTTTAGTTATCCTTTGGAAACTAGGATGCGAAAACTTTAGTGAAATCCCTAGATATATTTCTAAGGTATGTCTAGGGATGTCCCTAAGGATAAGTATACATATAGTTTATAGTCATAGAATTACGGTAACGATATTAGAATTAAACCTAAGATGTTATATATTGAAGGTACTCCCCCTTTATTATGTTGTTTTCCTAGCATGAGTTTTTCCTCTCACACTGTTCTTTTTGGGTTTTAGACGATGGCTGGAACCCGAACAAACCATGTTGATCAATGTAATAAACAATCCAATGATTGTCCTCCCAAACAACCAAATGTGATGGGATATGGAGTGAAAAATCTTATTTCTATACTTACACAAGCTATGAATCATTCTAGACTTCCAAATGAGAAGATAAAGGAACAATATTCTATTGAGTCCTTCATGAGGCAACAACCACCTTCTTTCAGTGGGTCTTCTGATACACTTGTTGCTGAACAATGGATCAATACCATTGAAAATATATTTTCCATACTTTGTTGTACAAAGCATGAAAAATTCATTTTGGTTGTTTACCGGTTAGAAGTTGAAGCAGACCAGTGGTGAACTCTAATTAAGAATACAAGGACCCAAGATGAAATTGAATCCATGGAATGGGACGAGTTCAAGAACTTGTTTTTCAAAACGTATCCCTCATATTTTTCGAACAAAGATGGAAAAATAGTTCCTTGAGCCTAAGCAAAAGGATGATGAATGTATCGGTATATACGAGGTGAATTTTACAAGGCTTTCAAGGTATGCATTTGGCTTTATCATCAAACCTGAAAGTAAAATTTATCGATTATTCAGTGGCTTAAAACCAAGTCTTCAAAGGGAATTAGCTATAAGAGACTTCAATAACTATAAAGAAATTGTGCGTTGTGCTATCAAGGTATAACTGGAAGTTGGTGTTACATATCCATCTCATGGTTTTGAAAAAGAAAGAAAGATGGAGTTCAATGAAAAATCTCAGAATAATGGTGAAAATAAGGTGAATGTTTCTTTATGCTCAAAGTGTGGAAAGAAGAACTAGAAAATGTTTCAAGTGTGGAAAAGAAGGTCATCGAGCAGCTGAGTGCCGAAGTAATGGGAAAAACGTTTCTAATGACATGAATAGATAAAAGACTACAGAGAATGCTCCACCAACATTTCAATGCTTCAAGTGAAAGTAAATGGGTCATTATGTTAACCAATGACCTAATCCAAGGGTTAATGATGATCGACATGAGAAACCTCTTAAGGAAAAGGAAAAAGGGAAGTCACATTCCATCACTATTTGTGATGTTGAGTATGAAAATGATGTTTTGGAATGATTAAGTGTTTATATAATGGGATTTCAAAATAGTATCATGGAATCTCATTTATAGTATCGTGGAATTTCAGAATATCTATGTATTGGTTTTCAATAATTGTATGGTACCAGTAACCATAAAAAGTGATTGAAATATTCTTGGAAAGTAGATGATATGCACATAATGAAGGGATAAGGATAAAATAATGTGATTGATATTATTAATGAGCTCAAGACTGATATAAGGACAAAGAAACATCATGGTTTGAGTATAAATAATTTTTGAGATTTTGGTATGTGGAAAGAGTTAACTTTTGACAGCATTTATGTTTTCAATAAGGTTCTATCGTAATTCATGTTGCATAATAATACAAGATTAAGGTATTCACATGTTTGGAATGTGATCAACAAGATATATCTTATGATATATGGGGGATAAATGATGGTATTCACATGCTTGGTTGATGACATTTCTAGTAATTATTTTATATATACTATGAGCTTGGATAGAATTATTTTGGATAATCCTAAAGATTTGAAATGGATTATGTTTGACATAAGATAATATTGTTTAAGGATAGAACTTTTTTTCGATATTATTTCTGGAATGTTATAATAGTGTAGTTTTAGAAAAAGGACAACCTTCAAGACGGGAAACAACCCGTAACGTCGGAGAAGGTTACGGGAATCGAACCCACAACCGAAGTGTGATAGGCCTTTATCTCCTACCACTTACCTACAGGAAGTCCCTTATTAGTAGAAATTAGTTTTATTTTATTAAGCAGTATGATAGTTGAAGTATAAGTCCATTTTTTGAATCATATACGGTTAATCTCACCATAATATGGACTTATGTATATAAATTTTGATAACCTTATGTTTGAGATAGATAGTATGACCTATCATTCTATCGCATGATCTACTAACACTTCACAGAAGATAAATTCAACTTCATTTCTTTAAGAGATGAAGTGGAAATTGTTCAAGGCACAAAAAACAGTGATATTGTACCAAAATAAAGTAATTATTTCTTTTAATTCTTCAACATTAGGTAAATGATCTTGAAAATGAAAAATGTTGTCCTGGTGCCCTCATATCTGATGAAACAGATGGTACCTTAGATCATCATAAATTTATGGTTTTGTGATTGTTGGCTTTTTCATAGCCATGTTCTCTACCACTCTTCATCCAAGCATGATGGTTAGATTTCTCTTCCATATCCATATTTTCACATATATTATCCTATTGGAAACCTAGTGATGAGTTACTTTGGGTATCCGTTATTTTTCTAACGTTCCTTTTTAAAATGATGATTTAGTATTCTTTTTTACGATGTGGGTTTCTGTGGAAGAAAATTTCAAGTAGAAAACCATTTATAGCCCTAATGAATTTCAAGGGAAAAATTCATTTTAAGTGGGGTAGAATGTAACACCCCGAGATTTTATGAGAATTATTCTTTTTAATTTCATTGATTTCTTTTGTTGTACGCTTCATCTTGTGCTATACACAACACTATATTAGCTTGTAGTATACGCAACACTATTCTTGGCTTGTAATGCACAAAATTTCAAGTTCTTTCGAATAAAATTCATTTTACACAACACTAAGTATAGATTTTGATCAATGTATAATTGAACTATATTTTGAGTATGTTATATGAAACACCAAAGGAATCTTTCCCTACACGCAACCCTGACTTGGATTGCATTACACACAAGAGCGACCTTCCTCAATAACGCGTGTTGTATGAAATACCGAGTTTCACTAAACAACGATATATTGTTATAATATTATTATGAACTAGACATTATGAATAGTATTAACCACACTTTTAATTTTATAACATTATAGTTCATCTTACAAATTTCTGGAATGAGGTATGAGAACAAAATAATTTTTTTGAATAAAAGAATTATTTTTCAAAAAATGAAGTTTTGTCGTCTTTTGATGGCGCACCCACTTTAAATCTAGTTTTTGACACATTTATAAGTTAAATTTGAAGAAATAAAATTATTTATTTCAATAATTACATAAAAATTTACTTTGGATATTTTTTTAATATTTTTTGGCTAACTTTCATATTTTGATGAATAGTAAAAATACGCTAAATTTTAATTAAAAACAAATTTTTTCATCAAGATAATTTATATGGTTAAATTAACATATTTAATGGTTTTAAAGTTTAAATAGAATATATTTTTACCATTTAATATAATTTAAGTCATTATCATTAATTATACATTGAATTTATTGGTAAAAACATTTCAATCTTTGACAATGTTTTAAATTTTAAAACCCATTTTCTTAAAAATGGGATTAATTTTAAATTAATTACTGCAACTTCTGTGTTTTGAATTTTGAAAAATGGATTCCATATTTGGATTCAGTGGGTAAAAATTATGTTAATAGGTTTATTTTATTTTTTGATGTTATGAATAGTAACTACTGTAATTTTTATTTACTAATCGGGTAATTAATGGTAAAAATAAGATTATAAAATTACCCTAAGACCTAAAAAAATTCTATTGGATGAATAAAAGTCGACACATATAATTTAAGGGTTGGAATAGATTAATTTCGTGGAATTTTGACCATGAAAATGATATAATTATTATTAAAACCAAAGAAAGTGAGAACATGTCACTCTCTTATATCTTATAAGTGTAATAATTTTTATTTAGTGATAAAACACATAAAATATCGAATATAAATAGTCTCCTGAAATATAATAAAATTATATACATCATGGGAATTTATTTCAAATTTTTAGGGATTAAATAATTATCATTAATGATGACACAATAGTGATGTATAAATTATTTTATTGATTGAAATATCAAATAAATGGTTTTAAAAATATTAAAATAAATATTATATGAACTAATTAATGTTCTCCACAAATGTTCTAGATGAATATGACATGTTAGGAGTCTATTAAATATTTTTTTTCTAATATATCCTCTGTGTGGATTTTATTTAAATTCAAATAAATGAATAGTGTCAAAATTGACACTATTGTTATTTTATAAAAATAACATATTATAAAATTGTTTAAAAATCACAAAAATATTTAAAAATTATAAATTGAAATTTATATGGTCTACAATGTCATAAAGTATCCAATTATGGACAATTCACAACACATAAGTAATTATTTATAACAATTTAAAATTTTGAATATTATTACCACAAATAAAATTAAATAGATTAAATAAGGATAAATTAAGTGGGGTTTGAGTTTATTATAAATTAATATTTTAGAGGTTTCCAAAGGTTCCCCTGTCCTCTCTCATAAAATTTCACCTCTTCCTTCTCCTCCTCACACCATTTTGAGCCTTCAATCTTGGCCAACCCCTGCTAATTTCTCTTCTCCACTTCCATAGAAACATACTAGAGGTCCTGGTCTTCTTCAAAGACCAAATTTAGTACCCAAAGAGGCGGTTTAGAAGTGGCGCATCAAAGAACAGGTAATATCCTTTACCGATTCTTTCAAATCCATTTCTTCTTCTACTTCCTCTTCTTTTTTTGTTTCATAATAAAGTAATAACATCAGTATCACTCATATAATGATATGTTATTATAAATACGAACCAACCCTATTTCACCTTCTATCCATCCTACGGAAAACGAAATCACCGCGCGTGCGTACGCACGGAATACCGTCTCCACACCGTGGTGTAATATGTTTTTCCACCACCACCTTACTTGGATGGGTATAATGGTGTAAAGAAAAAATATATATGGTTATTATAACATGATATTAATCTTGAGATATTATATCATCCACTCTAATTCCATTCAATAATTATGGGAACGATATCATCGCTCGTGCGTACGTACGGATTACTGTCTCCACGACGTGATAAGATTCATTCTCCAATTTAACCATTCAAGAATGATTATAAAGTATATATATTAAATAATTATGAAATATATGACATATTAATGATACTGTATTTATGTATATGTTATTTACTTACTTCTATTAAATCTATTAAGGAAACGAAAATAGTGTTCATGTGTACGTACGACCTACCATCTCCATGAACAATGTATTTTATTCCATTAATAGATCTATTATATATATGTATATTATTAATATATTTTATATATTAATCATATTTTACATTCTGGAAGTAAGTAATCATGATCTAAGTAATCATGTGAATAATTACAAGTCAAAACACGGATGATAAATGAAAAGATTTTACCTAAAAAGCTGCTTTAACATGGAATTGACAAATGAACGGGTAATATAAAGTCTTAAGTGAATCATATATGATATCATAAATATTATTATGGTTCTGTTACAAGTTAATAATATGTTTAAACCCACTATACAGGATCCTCGGACACATATGGAAGAAATTGGACAAAAGGTAAGAGATAATTATTCCAATCTCGTTCTTATCTAGGATTGTTTATTCGTAAGTATTTACTAGGGTTATGTTTATCATCCATATCTGTGTTTTCTCAAAATGTTTTCATAAAGTGTTTACTATTCATCCATGTATGTTTAAAGTCATTTTTACCATTTTTTTAATTTTCCCACATGGTATGGAAGGAATCTTTCTCTGGTTTACCATAAGAGGTACTTTTTGACTTTTTCGGTAAAAGTACGAGAAGAATGTTTTTTAACTTATACGTCATGAATAGATTTTTACAGTTTCATAACGCCTTATTTTCATGAAGATTTCTCTACAATATTTCATGAATATTTTCAACAAAATCCTTTTCTTTTGAAATTTGTTGACATTTTGTGAAAATAAAATGATTTTAAAGAAGAAATGATATTTTCCTCAAGAATTCATTTCAAGTGTTTTATCAAAACTATTTTCCATCTAAGATGAAATTATTTAGTATGATTATGTTTCAAGTATAATATCTCTATTATTTAAATGGTTTGATTTTTCTTATGATCAAATGATATCCATTTGTTTTATATGGATTATTTTATGATGGGATGATATTTATGAAACCCATTTTATTCTTTGGCTTATGATGAATGATTTATGTTTATTTTGTGGCACACATAAGAATGATTTCATTATTAGATGGGTGGGACCTATATCTCCCTCTAATGCATTCTTTAATGATTTATATCTCATTAGATAGACATGGTAGGAATGGAAAGTGAATCTGGTTCAGTAATACAGGACCGAAACGACAAGTAAACCCAGTTCAGTAATGGACTTTGTCCACTATGATGGTCTTGGAAACAATTCCTTGGCTACTATAGAAATCATAACATGTGCATAATATTTTTCCAAAATTACATGTTTTATTCCAATTATATTGTATCATGATTAATGTTCCTTTATGATCTATTCCTTATGTACTTCCAAGTTTTAATTCATTGCTTATGTTCATGTTTTTACGTTCAAATGTTTATGGATTATTTTTATGTTCTCTATGTTTATGATTACTAAGCATTTGAGCTCAACATTTTTATGTTTTCTTTTCCCCAAGACATAAATAAAGGTTTTAGGTATGAAAATAATAGGTTAATATATTTATGGGATATGTTGAAGATCTTTCACCATGATTAGAAGATTATGTTTCTAGTTTCCAAAGACAATAAACTAATATGGTCATTGGACGTCTGTTTTTTTAATGTATTAAGTATTCCGCAAAAGTAATGTAATGTCTATGTACATCAAGTATGAGTCTCTAAAAAGTTGGTGACATCATAAGAGTAATTAATGATATTGTAAAAGTATCTAGTTACTTCTTATGAATAACCAGTGACTTTGAAAACATATTCACTAACTTTGAAGGATTATCATATAACTTTTTATGAGTATGTTTTTGAGTTTGTAAGAGTTATTTAAGCTCTATAATGGAAAATTAGAAAAGGAGTTTTTAATTTTTAAGACTGATCATTGACTTAGAAAGAGAATGTTTATAGATTTTAAGGTTGATATGGAGTTTTATACGGAATAGGTACTTCTTAAGAAACCAACTTCAAAAGTATTCACTATAGTATATCACAAGTTACACCACACTGACATTTATAATGTTTATTACTTTGTAAAAACTAGTGAACCAAAGATTAAATTAAAATAATTCGTGGTATGTTTCTTCATATATTTAAATATCAAAATTATTTATACAAATTTTTATTCAAGTTGAGATAAAAAATATAAAAATTCACACCATGAAAATAATAATCAAGCTAAGAATCTATGTACAAATGAAGAAGTGTTCCACGTTACTATATATTCTCTACATCGAGATGTTTTATGGGGTTATCCATAGGTAGATAAAGTTAAAAATAAATTAAAAGTAGTGGATTTCGTAGATAGGAATGTTGTGATATATTAATATTAAAAAAATGAGGTTGTTTAAAGTTTCATATAGAATTGAAAGGAAATATTTTATCCAGATTTTAATTGGGTTTGAATGAGAATTAAAACTAGAAAATACCCACTAGTTTTAATTAATAAGATTCCATACCAAGAGATATTTTCAGAGATTATATGATTTAGTATGGAAATAATATTCAAAATAATATTATAAAAATAAAATTTGGGTAATGTGAATAAAATAGGTAATGAGAGATATCATTCTATGTTGTTACTATTCTAATAAAATATTTACAAGTTAAAGAAGAAAAAGAATAAGGAGACTTCTATATTGTTGCTATTTGGAGAATAACTGAGTATCAAAGGAGAGAACCTGACAATATATAGAAGCATATTTTACACTAAATAACAAGGGTAAGTAGGCATATGATACATCAATATCCTAGAGAGATAAGGATTTGAGATCAGAAATCTGTTAAATAAGATTAAGGATAAAGATCATGGATGAAATGATACTACACAAAAAATATAAAATCAGTTGATTTACCAGTCATTGTTTCATTAAAAGGATCTATTCAAAGTAAAGTTCCATGTTGTAACGACCTGAATCCAGAGCCACTCAACTGGTGCCCCATACCTGGTTCGCCACATGACATAAATCACATTTCCCCAAATGCCAGAGGCTGCCGAATAGCAGCGAGGGCCTTGGTGAGTCATTGGGGAAACTATTCCCTCATTTGGTAAAGTATACAAGGGAAAGGAAATAACAGTCAATAGCAGTAGCAGTAAACATCATACAATAACTGAAACTAAGCAGGGGAAGAAATGAATATATAATAATGATGATAATGATGCAGCAGGTACAAGTATCTAAGGAAAGTATCAAACACAACAACGTTCTGAAATACAACTGAGAAACAAAGTACGAAAAGTAAATAGTAACTCCAACTGCATCAGAAGCCTAAGCTCAGTCCGATGCTCTCCAGCTCCAACCAGCAATCATGTACCTGAAGTATAAGGGCCACGATCCCTGTCCAAAACTGCAACCATATAACCTGTTTGGGCTAAAAAGTAAGACCCAAACAGGGTGTGAGACTAATCCTAGTAGGCAACCACCACAAGATATGTTCCCTACTGTCAGTGAGTAACATTGCATAAGTAATGAAAGTAAATGTTATAATGAACTAGGAGTACAAAAGTAAACAATCCTACCAATTACCATTCACATTCTTTTAACAATTAATTCATTAATTTAATTAGACAACCAAGGAATCTAGAAAAGCTCTCTATTCCAAGGTAAACAGGTAACACAGCAGGCATCAAAAGACTACCTAAACAAACAAACATGCCAATAGATCCAAGCTTATGCTTTGTCTAGGTAGACTCATCTAAACCAACCAAACAATCCACATTCACACTGAATCTATGGGTGGATCAAACTAGCATAACCCTATAGTAAAGTAAACATACAAAAGCACAGACACTCTAGGAAGAACTCACGTCGATTCCCCTATGGTCTTGAAACGATAGCTACAGACTCTCTGAGGAAGCTCTTACATCTAATTCCCCCTATGGTCTCGATACGTGCGTAAACTAAGGACACTCTTTGGAATCACAAAGTCCAATTACTGTAGTTCCTGTTTATGAAACTAATTCCAACCAACCCCCTAGGGAAGCACTTAATCGTCTATTCCCTCTTTGGTCTCCCACACCAGGTTCTCAAATCCCTGAGCAGTCGAGTCATGCATAATCGACTGTTAGCATCCCTAAGTAAGTTTAAAAACAACTTGGCTAAAATATATACTGCATAAAAAGCATTATAACAGTAGGAAACACATGCAATAAGTTATAAAAAGAAAACTAGCAATTGCAATAGGGTTTGCCTTGCAGGCAAACTGTACCAAACGACGATAAACATCCAAACAGGGATAACAACCATGGGGTGATCCTAAAACATGTAAATAAGCATATATTATTATCAATTAACCTTAAGATAACATTCAATATATGTCAATTAAAAAATAGGACCAAAATCCCTAACCCGGGATACCCAAATCATGGGAATCCGACACTTTTGCACAAAAACTCAAAGACATTAAACGTAAGGCAAAAAACCACCTACCTTGATCCTAGGAGATCGATATACTTGAACCTCAGCCCGTGAATCGTCCTAGAATGGATTAGATCTGCAAAAATGGCTAAAACGTTCAACCTATGATAACTATCAAAATAGAAAGAATTAGAAAACATGGCCAAAGATGAACCAATAACTCCCCGCTGTGATTCTATTGCAACTAATGGTGTTTGATTCATATAACTAGTGACGGATTGGTGGCTCAGAGAAGATTCGACCTCCTTGGATGCTCTGGATGAAATTAGGCGAAGAAGATGATGGAAAATAAGGGTCAGACGTGACCCCGGTCCATTTAACGAAAAAAAGTACACGTCTTGTACTTATGAAGTACACGACGTGTACTTTCCTTTTCCGTACTCCATTTTAGGAGGCCACCATGTCACCCTTACACAGCTGTGTGTGTGGCCATGACATGGCCAGCACACGGCTTCTAGTGGCATCAAAGTACACGGCATGTACTCATAAAGTACACGGTGTGTACTCTGAAAATTTCCAGATTTTCATCTTTTTCTCAAAAACTACCAGAAAAGGAAAAAAATACCTGAAAAGAAGATCCGGGTTCTTAAAAACATCCCCCCTTAAAGAAATTCATCCCTAAATTTCCCTAGCAAGGTGGAAAAGAAGAAACCTCGAACAACTCTGGCCACTGTGATCGCATATCGGCCTCCCTCTCTCAAGTCTCTTCCTGTACACGGTCGTGCTGCCATTGCACCCATACCAGAGGAACAGACCATCCAAGGAGTACATTTGCACTACGATCAACAATCCTGATAGGATGATCCTCAAATGATGCATCCTACTTCAACTCAAACTCCTCGGGTTGAAAAACATGAGACGGGTCTGAGAAATAGCATTGAAGCTGAGAAACATGGAAGACGTCATGCATAGCCTAGTACCTCTGAGGTAACTGAAACCTATAAGCAACCAGCCCGACTCTCTCCAGAACCTCAAACGGCATGATGCATCTTGATGAAATCTTATCATGTCTCTTGATCCTCTTGTGTCCCAACCTCAGTGTAACGCGTAGGAAAACCTGATCTCCGACCTTGAACTCCAAAGGTCGTCTCCGCTGATGAGCATAAGACTTCAGACGAGATTGTGCAATAGCCATCCTTTTCTGAATCAAATCCACCTATTTAGTGGTATCCTGAATAATATGAGGTCCCAACATAGTTGCCTCTCCTGCCACTAGCCAACACAAGGGTGATCGACATGGCCTACCGTACAAAGCCTCGTAAGGTGCCATCTAAATAGTTGATTGAGAACTATTATTGTAGTAAAACTACACTACAGGTATATGTCTCTCCCAAGAACCTCCAAAATCAAGGATGCATTCTTGTAGTATGTCCTCTAGCACCAGAATCGTGTGATCTGACTGGTCATCTATCTGGGGATGGTAAGCTGTACTTAGAAGTACATGTGTACCCAAAGCCTTCTGTAGCCCTTGACAGAAATGTGACGTAAATCGAGCATCGCTATCTTAAATGATAGTACTTATAACCCCATGCAAGTGTACAATCTCATGGATGTACAACCGTCTAAGCTCATCAACACTGAAGGTCTCCTTAATCGACAAGAAATGAGTAACCTTCATGAGCCTGTTAATGAAAACCCATACAGTGTCATTCCCTTGAGGTGATATTGGTAACCCTATCACGAATTCCATCACGACATCATTCAACTTCCACTCAGGAATGGGTAGCTACTGTAAAATCCATGCTGGTCCCTGGTGCTCTGCCTTCACCTGCTGACTGGTGGAACACCTCATGAAAAAACCAACAACATCTCTCTTCATACCTGGCCACCAATATTGGTAGTGTAGATCAAGATACAACTTGGTGATGCCAGGATGAACTGCCCAAACTGAGGAATGAAAGTATCACACCATCTCCTCGCATATATCTGCTGGCACCCATACACATCCCTGGAAACGCAAGATCCCACCCTCACCTAAAGTCCATCCAGGAAGAGGGTCCCCTCCTAAAACGCTTTCCCATATGAATAGGCCTTCAGAATATGATAGCTGCCCCATTCGAACTCAGTCAATAATGGTAGAGGTAACAGCTACAGAAGAAATAAAAGTCTTACCCTATCTGTCGTGCACCTCCAAATGCATTTCAAAGAACAGAGCCATAAGCTGCCACTCGCTACTATCCTCTTGAACTCCCTATATCTATGTCCTCATGTTCAGTGCGTCTACTACAGCGTTGCCTTTCCCAGGCATATAAGCAAGCTCGAAATCAAAATATTGTAGGTACTCAAACCACCGCCACTGTCTCAGATTCAAGTCACACTACGTGAAGATATACTTGAGGATCTTGAGGTTAGTATATACCACAAAATGCTCTCCCAGAAGATAATGTCTCCAACAACGCAAAGCATGAAAATTTGCATCCAAATCCAGGTCGTGCGTAGGATAGTTCCTCTCATGTGGCCTCAAATTCTGAGATCCATATACAACAACACAATCCTCCTCCATAAGCACTGCTCCAAGCACAATGCCAGATAAATCACAAAAAATTGTATAACTCTTCCCCAGATCCGACAAAACTAGAATTGGTGCTGAAGTCAATCTCCCCTTCAGCTCCTGAAAGGTCGAATCATAGGCTTCTGACCAAACATACTTCACCCCCTTCTTAGTCAAGCCCATCGACGGTGCTTCTAAGCGTGATAAGTCCTGTATAAACTGCCTTTAGTAACCATCCATCCCTAAAAAAATTCGTACCTCGAAGATATTATTCAGCTACTCCTAGGTAACTATTGCTCTCACCTTCTCTAGGTCTACTGGTACTTCTGTCTCTGAGATGACATGACCCAGGAAGTGAATCTCATCCATCCAAAAGTGGCATTTTGAGAGATTAGCATATAACTGATGATCCCTAAGTGTACTCAAAACGATCTCAAGATAGGTAGCATGGTCGTGTCGAGTGTGACAGTACATCAAGATATCTTCCATGAAAACCACCACAAAAGAATCCAAGTAAGGATGGAAAACTCAATTCATCAGTACCATGAAAACAGCTGGTGCGTTCGTGAGACCGAACGTCATAACCAAATACTCATACAGAACATACCTGCTTCAGAAGGCTATAAGAGGTATATCAAATGGTCTGACATGCAACTGATGATAGCCGGATATCAAGTCGATCTTCGAGAACACTCTTTATCCTCAAAGCTGATCAAAGATATAATCTATCTGTGGAAATGGATATCAGTTCTTGACCGTCAACTGGTTTAGATTCCGATAATCCACACAAATCTGTAAAGTACTATTCGTCTTCTTTACAAACAGAACCGGCGAACTCCATGGAGAAGTACTGGGTCAGATAAAACCATTTTCCTGCAACTCCTACAACTACTTCTTGAGCTCCTATAACTCAGGTGTAGCCATTCTATAAGGAGGTATGGATACCGGTGCTACTCCTAGAACAAGATCAATAGAGAAGTCTACCTCTCGCTATGGAGGAAAACCTGAAAAGTCTTCTAGAAAGACATCTGGAAAGTGATCATCCACTGGAGGAAAATCTATCTGAGAATTCCCCTGGTCATCCAAATATAAGCTAGAAATCTAGGCCGTAACACCACCCAACCCATGATGCTCTGGTCCAACTCTGCTCGCCTGGACATCCCATTCACCCTTGTAAAGAAAATATCTTCCCTCTGGTGATGTGAAACTCACCCTACAGCGATAGAAATTGACAAAGGCCTGGAAGGGAACTAACAAGTCCATCCCAAGAATGACATCATAACCTGTCATCTCCAACACATAGAGATTCCACGAAAAAAGACACCCACCAACCTCAAGGGGGCAGTCTAAGAACTGACGCACGCTAGCAGTTCTAATTCCCAATGGTGTGTATAGCGTCATCATATCCTCAGAAGTATAAACAGTAAGTCTAAGGCTTTCCATAGTATGCACAGAAATAAATCTATTAGAATCTCCTGTATCAAAAAGTTAAGAGGATAAAACCGAGGCTACTAAAATCATACCTCAAACTGTAGAAGGTCCAGGATCCTGCTCCTGATGAATCTGCTCTGCCGCAAAAGTCTGGCCTGCAGCACAGCCCTGTGTAGCAGCCTGAGATCCCTGAGCCGACCCTCCCTAATCCTGACCACTACATCCATAGCCACTACCCTAGCCTAAACAACCTGAAGCACTCCATCCCCCAGTCTTCTCTGGAACTGGTAATCCTTCTCCTGTATCCGGAGTGGAAAATGATACTCCCTCACTAGCCGCTGGAAGGAAAGCCCTACAAAAACACTATAGATGACCAATCTTGCCGCAATATCAGCAATTTACTAGGTCTCTCAGGCACTGAGGATTCTTATGCCCACTTTTTCCATACTAATATCACACCACTTGGTTTCCAGAATGAATATCTAGTCTACCAGAAGTTATACCTCGCTTCCTCGAGTCACCTAGTGTAGACTCTCGGTGGCGCTTCCCGCTGTGTATCTGAAATGAATCAGCCCTGGATGTTGAACCGTCCTGGTCCAAAACTCCAGTATCCCTTAGATTTCTCTCCATGATAAGTTCTTGGTTTACTATCAGAGTAATGGAATAAAACTGACAGACATTCACCTGTGATCTGATGTCCAGTCTGAGGCCTTCCTCAAACTTCATCGCTAAAAACATCTCGTCATTCCTCAGAACGGGAGTGAAATGCTGTAACTCTGTGAAACGAGAGGAATGATCCATAAATATGAGAGTAACCTTCTGCAAGTTCATGAAATATCTGGCTCTGTCAGCCCTTAGCATCGCTGGGTAGAACTAGTCGTAGAACGTACGCTGAAACTCGTCCCAAGAAGTAGCATGTTGGCGCCTTGCCTGCGAAACCACATCCCACCATCTCTTGGCCGAATCTCATAGCATATAAGTCGCGAGCTTCACTATCCTCTCCTAAGGTGTCTCCAAGTGCTCAAAGATGGATAACATGACTTTTATCCATGACTCCGCAGCCTGTGGTCTTCTATCCCCTGTGAACGTGGGAGGATGTTGCTGCTAAAAAACCCGCGTTAGCTCTGCCATAGATGGGGAAGGATGTTGAGCTCCCTGGAAGGTATGTATGAATCTCATGAAACCCTCTCTAAATTGATCATCAGCACCAGTGTCTAGAATCACTGCAGGTTTCATGTCCGGAATGATAGGCGGAACTACTGGTAGTCCCTGATCTTCCGTATCAGGCATACGGTCACTGTCTGGTTCCTGACGTGAAACGAGAGGATGTCTTGGCGGCATGAGTCTACAAGGTCACAATCATACCTTCATTAATGACAAACATAGTTTCAACTTAAGAGAGTAAAATATAACAGGAGAGAAAAACTCTAAAATTTGGTAAAAACATGACTACACGGCGTTTAGTACCACTACACGCCGTGTTTCCTGAGATTTTACCCTGGGCATGTACCTTGACCATACATGGATGTGTAATCCACCAGGCTACACGGTGTGTTCTCAAACTACACGGTGTGTACTAAACTTTTTTCTCCCTGCCCGGTTACTCCTACACGGTTAGAAACACTGACTATCCCAACAGGAAACAACACGGCCTGTTTTTCCACTACACGATGTGTCCTAAAGATTTTTCCCCTATCTGTGTCATTAGTCACACGGACTAGTACATGGACCACTACTACACGGCATGTCAACATGGTACACAACATGTTTCCCTGTGGATTTCCCAACCCATGTATTCAGCTACATGGCTAGCTCTCACGGAAGGCAAATACATGACGTGTACATGAAAGTACACGGCGTGTAACCCTGAAAAGTAGTTCTTCCTAAACAGAAGAACACATGGAGTATGTTCATAAGACCACACGCCGTGTTGTCTGGGTTTCTGGGCAGTAAACATATAAGAACCCCCAAAACCACTGAAAGAAAAACACTAAAACAAGCACCTATATTCCAAATTCCGATCCACGAGGGCCCATACTCCTCGCGAATCAAAGCTTGGCATCATAACAATGCATATAACAAGTAAATAGTATAAAAAAATCACGATCCACCAAATTACGATCCGAGAGGGCCCATAACACCTCTAAGACCAAGTTTTTGCATCCATGACAATGAAGCTCTAAACAAACAATACCCTATCAACATAGCAGGTATTCTATCACAGCAGCTATCACAACAGCATGCATAGTCTATCACAAATTCTATCACAACAACATGCAACTTCTAATGAAATTTATATGGCATGGAAAAATGAATGACTTGTGATTTTATAACAAGTTCATATATGATGCATGAGATCGCATACCCTCATCTCATCAGGTAGAAAAAAATAGAACCCCAATCATAAAACCAATAACAGCACAACACAAGTGCACCACCCAACGGTGAAGTCAATTAAACTGTAACATTTTCAAAATTTCAAAATTGAAATATTCGAGGTAACCTGGATTTTTCCCTGTACACAGGTTCTAGAACTCCCAGGCATAGCTATTTACCATTTACCTATTCCGTCCTATCCCTGTCAAATGTCTCTAAATAGTAAGTCAATAGAAAAGAAAAGAAAACCCTCCGGTACCACTTTGTAATGACCCGAATCCAGAGCCACTCAACTGGTGCCCCATACCCAGTTTTCCACATGACCTCAAGCATATTTCTCCAAATGCCAGAGGATGCCGACTAGTAGCGAGGGCCTTGGTGAGTCATTGGGGAAACTATGCCCTCATTTGGTAAAGTATACAAGGGAAGGGAAATAAAAGTCAATAGCAGAAGTAGTAAACAACATACAATAACTGAAACTAAGCAGTGGAAGCAATGAATATATAATAATGATGATAATGATGCAGCAGGTACAAGTATCTAAGGAAAACAGCAAACACAACAACGTGCTGAAATACAATTGAGAAACAAAGTACGAAAAGTAAATAGTAACTCCAGCAACATCGCAAGCCTAAGCTCGGTCCTATGCTCTCCAGCTCAAACCAACAATCATGTACCTGAAGTAGAAGGGTCAAGACCCCTATCCACACTTGCAACCATATAACCTGTTTGGGCCAAAAAGCAGGACCCAAACAGGGTGTGAGACTAATCTCAGTAGGCAACCACCACAGGATCTATGCCCTACTGTCAGTGAGTAATATAGCAGAAGTAATGAAAGTAAATGTTATAATTACCTAGGTGTACACAAGTATAAAATTCTACCAATTACCATTCACATTCATTTAAAAATTAATTCATTCATTTAATTAAACAACCAAGGAATCTAGAAAAGATCTCTATTCCAAGTTAAACAGGTAACAGAAAAGGCATCAAAAGACTACCTAAACAAACAAGCAGGCCAATAGATCCAAGCTTGTGCTTTGGCTTGGTAGACTCATCTAAACCAACCAAAAAATCCAAATTCACACTGACTCTATGGGTGGCTCAAACTAGTAGACCCCTATAGTCAAGTAAACATACAAAGGCACAAACACTATGGGAAGCACTCACGTCGATTCCCCTATGGTCTTGCAACGATAGCTACAGACTCTCTGAGGAAGCTCTTACATCTAATTCCTCTTGTGGTCTCGATACGTGTGCAAACTAAGGACACTATTCGGAAGCACAAAGTCAAATTCCTGTAGGTCCTTCAAACGAAACTAATTCCAACAGACCCCCTAGGGAAGAACTTAATCGTCTATTCCC
Organism: Viscum album; assembly: GCA_963277665.1. Classification (NCBI taxonomy): domain Eukaryota; kingdom Viridiplantae; phylum Streptophyta; class Magnoliopsida; order Santalales; family Viscaceae; genus Viscum; species Viscum album. Next base: position 43,370,380 of record OY728145.1, on the reverse strand, counting down.
TCTTTGGTCTCCCGCACTAGATTCTCACAGCCCTGAACAGTCCAGTCATGTGTAATCAACTTTCAGAATCCCTAAGTAAGTTTATAAACTACTTGGATAAAATATATAATGCATCAAAATCATTAAAACAACAGTCAACACATGCAATTAGTTATAACAAGAATTCTAGCAATTGCAATAGGGTTTGCCATTCAGGCAAATTGTTCCAAACGGCGATAAACATCCAAACAAGGATAACACCCATGGGGTGATCCTCAAACATGAAAACAAGCATATATTATTATCAATTAACCTTAATCTAACAAGAAATCTAAGTCAATTAAACAATAGGACCAAAATCCCAAACCAGGGATACCCAAAACATGGGAATCTGGCACTTTTGCATAAAAACTCAAAGATATTCAACGTAAGGCAACAAACCACCTACCTCGATCATAGGAGATTGATATACTTGAACCTTGGCCCATGAATTGTCCTAGAAAGGAGTAAATCTACAAAAAATGCCTAAAATGCTCAACCTAAGATACTCTCATAAGAGAAAGAATCAGGAAACGTGGCCAAAGGAGAACCAAGAACTCACCGATGCGATTCTATTGAAACCAGCGGTGTTCAATTCGGATAACTGGTGACAGATATACGGCTCGAAGAAGATTCGGCCTCCTCGGACACTCTGGATGGAATTAGGTGAAGAAGAAGATGGAAAATAAGGGTTAGATGCGACCCCAGTCCGTTTAATGAAAAAAAGAAAGTACACGGCGTGTTCTTCTAGAGTACACAGCGTGTACTTGCCTTTTCCATACACCGCTTTAGGCGGTCTCCATGTCACCCTTACATAGCCGTGTGTGTGGCCATGACACGGCTAGCACACGACTTCCAGTGTCATCAAAGTACATGGCATGTACTCATAAAGTACACTGCGTGTACTCCGAAAATTTATAGATTTTACTCTTTTTCTCAAAAACTACCAGAAAAGGAATAACATACCTGAAAATATGATTTGGGTTCTTACACATGTTGATTATGGAAGGAAATTGAGAGGGGGTGAATCATTATACCCAGAATTTTAGTTTATTTTACTTTAATTCTTTAGTTATCCAATCTTGTAACCTGAACCTATATCTTAGTTATTAGATATGGATCTAATGGTGTACACTCATCCATAATCTTGGTATAAAATATAGAATAACCAAAAAGGAAACACATGAGGATTTTTATAAGGATTGACTCTAATGAGGAAACATACTCTTTTTCATGATTACATATCATAGATTCATTTATTGAAACTATTATAATATATAGATTACTATTTATTAAGAAAATGAAATAAAATATTTTGGGTAGGTATCATCCACACTCACTATGTTTGGAATCATCCACATTCTTAACCTTCACTATATGAATAAAGTAATGGGATATTTAGAAAACATACAATTGAGGATATATTTCTTGAATATCTTATTGGACATATCCAAACAATGTATTTAAACTACCTCCTAATAGTTATTTTAATTTCCTTTAATCTTATCTTGGGAATGTCTCTGAATGATCCTATCTTTTAGTGAATTAGGTGTATGATCCTTGTTCATCATCACATTCTCGCAACTAGATTTTCTTCCAGATCACTAAAACTTACTCACCTTTTTCTTAGAATTATATGATGATACCACATGTCATTGAAGAGGTTACTAATTCTCACCTTCTTCTTATCTTTAACACAATTTAAGTATCATAATATCCTTCTCCACTAGATCATCTTCAAGAATTAATTTTTTTCATAATATCTCTCTTTATCCTTAGAATTATATGTATGTTATCTTGAATATATTCGGATTCTACTTTGATATCATCATGTTTTCTCTATTGAAAGTAGTATCATGTTCTATCATTATTATTATTCTTCTCCATAATTTTATATTCACATTATTCAATTAATATTATGTCCATAATATTCTCATATTTCAAATATGAAAACTCCTTGATTATTTTTTGTAGGTTATCCTCTCATTAAAATCTAGAATATAATTTCTTGTTTTGGTTCCCAATCAAATCTCATTTTTCATATTAATTTAAATATCCCAAAAAAAACTCATGATTCTTTATCTATAAAATCTTTCATAAAATCTATAGATTTCATTACATTATACCGTTTTTCATTTTAGTATATATATAGTAAGAGTAGTTTTCTCGTTATATGGGGCTCTTTTACAAATTATACATCATCATAGTATGATCCATGCTGTGAAGGATTATTATTTTGATCATAGTTTGGATCACAATTCACGTTAATGATAAGGATGTTAATGTAATAAAGGAAACAATATAGTATCTTCTAAATTATTTTCTTCTGAGTAAACAATTATAGAAATCCCATCATATTTCATAAGACTTGGTGTGAATTATTAAATCTCTCATTTTGGTAAAAAATTAATTTTTACATGTAGAAACAAATACTTACCCACTATCATAAAAGGATTATAAACTTCTATAAAATACTTACATTTCCCAATAAAGTCATTATGAAATGCTCTGAAATCCTTGGGAAATTTTAGTACCCTATGAATATGTAACTCTATGAAGTTATACCCTATGAAGATGAAATCTTTAAAAAATAGTGAACATTATGAAGTCTATTTATACTCTATGAATTTTAACTCTATTAAATGTAATAAACTCTATGAAGATTCATTATGAATAAGTTATGAGTGAACTAAAATATCAAAAATATCAACAAAAACTTCATTTGTCATTTTCCTTTTCCATATGTCATAACTTCTCCAGAGACTATCATATGTATGAATCTACTTATGACTAATATATTACATATCACTTATTTAATGAAATTTCATTTATATTCTCACAAAAAATATATAATGTATGATCCAAATATCATGCATACTACACAAACTTAAACATATCCATTTAAAAATTTATCCAACAATCTCAAAACCTCATCCAATCAAATTTAGTAACTCATAACATCATCTAAATATTTCATTTAGTTTTTTATTAACAATATTATTTTTAATAGATATTTGATGGTCACTAAATAAATTTTTTCGGGTTTGAATTTATGAATATAAATTATTAAATATCCCATTTTTATGACCACTCAAACTTTAGTTGAAAATTAGTATAGATAGAAAAACTTTTTAGTCACCTTTACATGTCATTGACTATATAATCCAATCAAATAATAATCACATATTATAATTTTACTATAAATTTATTTCTATTAGAAACTTATATAGAATCCATTTTCTTAAAGTAATAGTTTCCAAACTTCTTTTCCACTATATAATAATGGAATTATATTCATCCTTTCATATTATATTATTCAAAACATATTGATGGATTTGATTTAATAACAATGATCTTTATTAAAAAATAATAATCATTTTTTGGGATCTTCAATGATCCTTTATGTTTGTTTTCAATACCTCTTAAACTTAATATCAATATGTGCACCTTTTTCTTATCCCCTTTACTGAAAATAAATATAATAAAATATAAGAGAATGGATTATCATCTTGAATCACCCCCAATGGTTTTCTAAAAAAAACTTCTTCTCTAGAATTTATTTTGAATCATAGCATGCTCTAATATTTTTATTGAATGATGAAATCACTTGTGTCTTTGTGAGGATGCATCATCCATTAAACTGTAATTCTAATTGGGATAACTTAGTTTTGAAAGAAAGGGTGAATAAACCTAGAAATCAAGTATGAAAACTAAATTTTCTCAGCACACGACATAACTTTATATTTCTCTTTTCATGGTATGTAATAATTGATTAGTCAAAAATTTGTTACCTAAACTCATCTTAAACAATTTCAATAGAACATTTCAAGTGAAAGACATATAAGTACCCCTTATTAGATAAATCTATTCCAAAATTTGATACCTAATTTTAAATAATTTAGAAAAGGTGTTTGGGAGAGATTATATACATCAACCTTTATTTTTATTTTTATATTTCCACAAATTCTTGAATTAATTGATTTTAAATATTGTTTCCTGTAGGATCCCTCTTAAGGGATTTATTCTATCACTATGGGTGTTGAGGTACTCCATGAAGGATTTCATACTAATCTATCAATTTATCACAACATTTATATACTTCTCCATATTTAAAGATCAACATCATTCCTTTCCTAAACATAGATAAACAAATATAAGGGAATAAGGCGAGTTATCAAATAGTTACTTCATAGAAGCTGCATGCCTGTCACTTGGATCTCAACCCACAACTTCTTCTCTTTATAGCTCCATTTTTATGAGAAATCTTTATGATTTATCTACACTATTTTTTTCAAATTAAAATATTTCTTGGATAACATGGACTTATTAATCTCTTCCACCTTCCTTTAGTATAAAGTTTCTATAAAAGATTTTAATTTATCGATGTTTTTTAAAAACACCACTAATTTTAAATTTAACAACATTTTTTAGGAAATGTATCTAATTTAGCAATGTTTTTTAAAAACATCGCTATATATATATATATATATATATATATATATTTATATAGCCCATTTCATCACATTGATGTAAATATATATTTTGATATATATATATACACACACACATAAACACCAACACATATATATAAAAATATCTACATATATATATATATATATATATATATATTAACACACACCAACATATTTAAAAAATTATATATACACATATATTTATATAAAAACATATATATATTTTAAATTTAGTCACATTTTTTAGAAAACGTGGCTATTTTAGTGACATTTTTATTAGTGTTTAAAAATGTGGCTAATTATATATATATATATATATACATGTACCCATATATATTTTCACACACACACACACATATAAACAAATAATATATATATATAATATAAAATATAAACACACACACACATATATATAATATAAAATATAAACACACACACATATATATAAACATAAAATATAAACATATGTATATAATATAAACATATATGTATATATATAATATAAACATATATGTATATATATAACATAAACATAAATATACATATATATAATAATATATATATATATATATATATATTATGATATAGACATATATAAATATATATAAACATAAAAATATAAAATATAATATATTTATATTAATATATATAATATATATAACATTAAATTTTAAATACAAAAATTTATTTATATATATAACATAATACAATTAAATATTATAAATTTAGATGCAATTTTAAAAATATGTGACTATTTTAATGAAATTTTTATCAGTGTTTTACAATGTGGCTAATTATATATATATATACATATATATATATACACATATATATTTATACACACACACACACACGCATATATATAAAAATATATAAAAATATATATATGTATATTTATATATGTATATATTAAGATATAATATATATATATATAATACATACATATATATAAACATATTTATATATAATATAAACATATAAATAAACATAAAATATAAGCATATATATAATATAAAATTTATACATATATATATAATATAGAAATATATATTTATATATAATATAAACTTATATATATTTATATATGTATATAAAAAAAAATATCTTACAATTTTTAATTACTTTGAGATTTATATATATAAAAATAAAACGCAATACATTTGTATATTAAAAATCATAATATGAGAGTTGCTCCACTTCTTTGTTGTGATTCTAGAGGTGTAGGGATCAACTTCTTGCACTCGCTATTTTCTTTAGGCGATGTGGGTCGGGCAAGGGATGAAGCACCGAGGGGGCAGGTACTCGAGGTGTAGTGGGTGTGGGTTGATGGTGTAGAGGGTGTCCGGGATGGAGGAGGATTGTGGGAGGGGGTACTAGAGGCATATGGACGGGACATGGATGGGTATGGGTGGAGCATGGGGGTGGGTAATGGGTGCAGAGAACCTGACGGGGGAAGAAGCATGGGGGTGGGTACTAGATGCAGGGAACCAGATGGGGAAAAGAGTATGTAGGTGGTTATTGGAGGTGAAGGGACGAGATGGGGAGTGGGGTGAGGCAAGGAGGGTACTAGAGATGTAGGGAATGGGCATGGGGTGATAAAATTATTTTTATTATAATAAAAAATAAAATTTTCAAAAAGCTATAAATTAAAAAAACAAACTGTCAATGTTTTTTAGAAACATCGGTAAATTAGGTGTCATTTACCAACATTCCTAAAAAACATCGATAAATTTGGAGTTCCTAAATAGCAATTTTTATAAATGTCTTTTTTAGCAATATTTATTTACTAACATTTCTCAAAAACGTCGGTAAATGGGGTATCACTGAATAGCGATGTTTATAAACATCGCTAATTTAGAGAAAATTATTTATAAATGTTTCCCAAAGAAACATTGATAAATTAATTAGTGATGTTTTAAAATATTTCAAAATAGCTTTTTTTATAGTGAGTAGGACGATTCACCTTTTATAGTAGAGTAATTTTAGCCATGACACTTTTTAAATATCTTCAATATTCTTAATCTTTTCTTCTTTGGTTGGAAGAGTTGTCTTAAATATTGTTGGAGCATCTTTATCTATATTCCACCTTTTACCTAAGTCTTTATGAACTCCTGGGTGATCAATATTTGATAACCACTCATCAAATTTGAGTTCCCCTTCATGTGAAGAAACTTTTTTCCCTTTATGATCTGCACTTTCTAGAGCTTTCTCCATTTTCGTAGAAGCTTCTAACTATGCGATTTAAACTAATAAAAAATTTATCCTAACATATTCATGTATCTAATAGTTTTTACATGGTTTTACCACAGCCTTCGTGTCCCCTTTCGTAGGTAACTCTTTCAACTCTTCTTCTGATATTACTTCAATAAAATCAATCCTCTTATTTCTCACAAGGATTGATTCACTTTTTAAATTACCATTTATTAATTTAATATTAATTTCCACGGAATATGTATAATGGTATATGGTGTGCCCATTTCTTCAATAATAGAAGCTTATCCACTTTTTTGAAACATATCATACATCCATTGTCTCATACTTATCTCGATTTCTTTACTCATCTCTATTCTTTTATTGAAACATTTTCTCCACTTGCTTATCTCTAATGGTAACTTCAACTCCTTTCTTAAAATTCCCTTTTCTCTATTGTGTTCCCCCTTTATAACATCATATTATTCATGAATCGGTGGCACAAACCAGAACTCCATGCAATTTTGACCAATTCTATAGAAAGTGTCATAGAACTCCTCCATGAAATCAAATATATTCTTGGTGAATAAATTTATTATATTATAGGAATTTCATATTTGATTAGAAGGTGTTCTTTTTTCTTTGTCTTTTATCTCACATGCTCTAGGCCTCCTATAGATTTCATAGGTTGATATGTTATGCCAACAATCAATTTATTTGTTCCAACATCTCTAACAGCACGAATTGTTTCAAATTATCCTCTTGCTTTTTCTTATAGACGCAATCTAGCTACAATGGATACAATACTCTTTTTGGGTAGATTCACTACCCTTTTGGACTCTTCTTAGGGGGTAATTTTCTTGGATATACCAACATACACCTTTAATATTTTGTTAAACCTTTTGGAATTTTTATCCACCAATACGTTTCTATAATTATATTTAAAACCTACACTAAAAGAAAAAATTGCATTTTTGTAAATAAATTTATCTAGAGTTTAGGTTACCTTTTTCAAAGATTTTTCTCTAGGTTGATCAAGGGACGACACCAAACTCATATTTTCACTATTATAATACCTTCTTAGGGAAACTTTATCATCTATAATTTTTATGAAATAATATCTATATTTAGTACATATAGAATTATCAACATGGATTGGTTCTAGATTCCACTATTTCACATCATTTTAAAGAAATTTCATTATGAATGTATTCTTTAAATCCTCTTCCAACCATAAATTACTTCCTATTACTTCTTTATATTCTAAATCTATTCCACATGCATATTTTTCTTCTTGTAATGAGTTTTCATAATCTATTACCCTTTTTCCTTAACTTTTATCTAAGCATCCTTGGAATTAATGGAGGTTTTATATAGTATTACCAACACATGGATCAATTCATTAATAAAATTATCTTTTAAGAATTTCTCACAAACCCTAATTTGAAACTCTTATTCTATGATATAAATATATTCTTTTAAAAGTAACATAGATTCTTATTTGGCTTCAACACTTTGTCTACAAATTTTATTTTTTGAAATTTATTATCCAAATAAGTGTTTATTTCTACAAACTCATATTCATTTTCTTCACTTTCATCTAGAATTCTCTTGATAAAACAAAGTATATTAGTGAAAAATTCAATGGGAACTTTTTTTAAATATGTCTAAACATTTCAATAGAGGTCTTCAACTATCTTAATTGACTCATCCTCCCCATACTCACCATATCAAAACTAGTTTTTTCAAAAGGATCACTTTCCCAAGATTTAATATATGATCACTTACCACTATGATTAGATTAAAGTATATTTTGACCCTTTTTAATCCTTTGAAATATATTTTTTAATTCTTTACCTCTCTTTTCCTTATTTACCTTAGGGTTTTAGTTGAAACTACTATGCTACTTTTAATAGAAGGACCTTAATTATTATTTATCTAATTAATTTCAATAAGTTAAGGAAATATATAATTTATAAAATCTATTAAAATAAATCTGGGAAGAAAATAGATCCAATCAAAGGAAAACTTGGAATAACATTGATACCACATGAAGGGCCCAATGGATCATGCAATGACCCTTGGAGGGGGTGAATCATTATACCCAACGTTTATGATGTTTTTATTTCCTTCATTATTTTTAAAATATTGTAACGTAAACCTTTATCAGAGTAAGGTTAGATGGAACCAATAATGTGCAGTAAATCCTCACCTATATATGAAATGAAAAATAAAAAATAAGATAGTACATAATGATTTTAGGTTCAGCTCCAATGAGAAAACATAATCTGTGTCATGTTCCAATCTTATCGATGCATGGATTATCACTATTATATTATAGTGATTAATTTTTCTAAGAAAATAGAACACAATAGTTTGGGTAGATATCATCCACACTACCTAAGGATGTAATTATCCACTTAATTATTCTTCACTATATGATCCAAGTGAATGGATAATTATATTGTATCCCACAATTGAGTTATCTATCAAAAAATTATTAGTCTTATCTACATAGAATCATTATACTACCTCCTGGTAGATCTTTAAAGTAACTTTATACCTTCTCTAAACAAGTATTATATAAGTATTCCCTCTTGAAAGTTATAGTGACACAAAATTTTCTTACATGACTATTAAATCATATTAAAATATAAATTACATAATAGTAATATATTCAAGGATAAAAATGTTTAGTAACATGGGATAATTATATTTACACACGACTTATTCATAAAACATAAATATTATTTCAGTTCTTCTTTATAGTCCTCCTAAAATCTCTCATATTCTCCTTAGTATACTTATTCACCATAGGATATACATCAAAGATAGGGGTGGTCTGAAATACTAGTAAGGGGAGGGATAACATAGAAGGAATATTCACATGAATAAAATTTACATAGGTGATCTCACTAGTCATAATAATATTATAAGCACGGAACTATCATCAAAATAATGAGGGAAGAATTTGAAAAAGGAATGGAATGTGGGCTGTGAAAAATAATGAAACATCATAACATAGTGGTCAAATAACACAAATAGTTGTAAAAAAAGTTATCATGATGTTTAGGAAAAAAATTTGTGCATAAATATTAACATCATAATTAGAAAAAATAGAATAATTTTCTTGCAAAATACATATAATATCATGAGATATATCACATTACCCAATTAACCGACCATTGGTTGGACATTATCAAATGAGTGGGGGAAAGTACTATGACCGACAATATGCCATACGTGTAATCATTTTAGTAGGTAAACATAATTATTATAATATTAAAATACTACTAAAATTAATTTTATAATATTTCGGTTTGAATAGAATAACTACTTAGAGGAAGAGAAGATGAAAATCAGAAAAAGGCTGCTGAAAATTACCCCTTCTCAGTTTTGATTATTCTCTATGAATCAAAAAACCTTGAGTTCATGGAGTTGGTTTACTCCAAAACGTTCCAAAGGACTATAAGGGGACTAAGGGAGTTCATTTGGGTATATCATTTTCTTTTTAATGTGTATGTGAAGTGGTTTTCCAGGGGTGGATGGTGTATTTGTTTTTGAGGATAGGTGTATTTTTTGGATAAAGAATTGAATAAAATATAATTTCCCTGATAACCATTCTAATATTGATATTGTTCAAATTTTAAGTCATATTTGAAGAAAATAAATTTATTATTGGAATTTTAAGGATTTATAAAACCAAATTCCTTTATTTTAATTTAAAGGATTATGGAAAAATGAAAAATTATTATTTTAATGGGATACATTAGACTTTAAATTTTTGGAAATACCCGCTAGTTTTATAAATTTAATTTCATGTATTTTTTAGCTTATTAAACATGTAATTGGAATATAATAAAATTCAAAAATTCATTAGGTCATTATTACATCATGAATTATTTCAATTAAAACGTAAAGAATATGAAAAAACTGTATTTTTACTATTTACCTAAAAATTGAAGTATTTCAGAAAATTACTAAAAAAATTACCCTTAGAAATATTATTGTGATTATTCAAAAAATAAAATTCATTTAATAAAAAATAATTTTTGATTATAGTTAATTTTAAATATTGACATAAAAATTATGATTTTTCGGAAATATATTAAAATGCAATTTATTAAAAATGATTTTATGATTTCATTGAGTTTTTTAGCCATTATATTTATTATATGGTATTATGATATTTATATTTTAATAAATAACTCACGATAAATATAATTTGTATTACATTTTATTATTTTCAGGTCAACTTACTACTACAACGACCAGGTTACAGTTCTTAATGGTCTTGTTACTATTCCTAATGGTCGAGTTACTCTTCCAATGGTCATATTACTATTAAAACCATAATATTACCTATTATAAATACTAATTTATTCATTAATATATTATTTACTACAATTCTTAAGGAGGTTTTATACTTATCTTTTCAAAAATATTTATTGGTATAATAATGTTTTGTTTATTTTCCATTGGGTTGCTTGTGATAGTGATGATACCTGTTGATTAGTTACTAAAAGTGGAAAATATTCATTTTTAATATCTTTATATTCATTTTCCCAAAGTCTATAAACATTGTTTTTAGTACATTATAAAAATAGAACTTCATTTCTAATCTTAAATACAATCATGTTTAAAATGCAAATTTGGGCCCAATCATTCATCTGTTTGTGTACAACATTATATTCATTTTAATAATTTTATATTTTGGGATATTATTTATAACTTTGTTTGGAACATTTTATCTTTTAGGTCCGATGGATGAATCCCAAGGGAAGCAGGATATTTTTGCGCCTGAATACAGCAAGTTGCTGGAGAAAGCATAATGGGCCTAAGGCCCATCAAACAAATGTGAGGCCCACAATACAAGCCCAATGAAGCTCAAATTTTTATAGTATGAAGATAAAAATATAAGAATCATTTTATTCAACTGTGGTCAGAGCTAATTCAGAATATTTCAATGAGATACAAGGGGATGAAGTTTAGAATTAAAATGGTGGGCCATACCAGAATACTCATAAAAACAGCCCACCATTTAGAACATAACTCCAAAACGGATACACCAAATCACCTGAATGTTTGAGATCTTCTAGAAGACACATGGACTAAGATATTTTCTATTTATGAAACCTTCAGGTTTTTCCGTATTAAGTTTCAAAAGCACACGTAAAAATGGAGGATGAATCTGGATGGTTTTGTGGTCAACTTTATAATGTTAATTTCCTTTTGATTCTTCACCCTCCTTTTGACCCTCTAAATTTTTGGGGGGTGAATTTATTGTTGGGGGTGGACCGAAGGCTCCTAATATTCCTATATAATGAGCTGTTGGTGAATGGAATAATAATCTAACATTTTTCTTTGAGTCCAAGTTTTTCTTTCAATTGTAATTTCCCGCTTTCGTTTTGTAATGCCATCATCAATTTCTCTAATGTAAGTTTTTCATTCACATTTATTATTTTAATAAAATTTATTCTTCTTAACTTTTTATTTTCCTTTTCTTCACACGTTGATACTATTGAATCTAATTGTGAATTTATTCACACCCGCACTTGTGAATTCATCACGCAATGGTGGAGTGTTCATTTTGATTAATGTTTTTCTTCTTCAATCCCGCTTCTTTAAGTCAACTACCCACTTCCATTGATATAATAGCATCAATAGAGGGCTAACATTTTATGGGTTGATCCTATGGATATGCATGGGTTGGATTGAATGTTATTTGATGTTCTTAAATTCTTAAATTTGTTCTTTATTTTAAGAGTTCATTTCTTTGATTTATCTTCTTCTTTGTCTTCACCAACTTTAACGATGACAAATTTTGAGTGCTAGTATGATCCAATTCCTTGGAGTGCTAATTTCATTTATCCTCTAAGTTAATTGGTGATTATCCTTGAAATTGTGTATGGATTAAATCGTAGAATGATATTGAGGGATTATTTCATTTAATTGATACATCTTGAACCGATGAACAGAAAATGAAATGAAAAACAAAAACATACAATCAAGCCCAAGAGACATCCTAGGATCGAATCACCTTAATTAGTTGTTTTAATTCAAATAATTTTATTTGTTTTTTTCTTTAAATTAAATCAATATTTATTCAAATCAATTCAATCCAAAGTTGGCCACTGTATAGCCAATCCTGTATCCAATCTTAGTGTCTCAAGGTTTCTTATTCTGCCCCTGTGGATTTGATCCCTACTTGTACTTCAACGACCGCTTTTACCGATAGGGTAAATTTGGGCGCAACCAAATTTTAGCGCCATTGCCAGGGACCAAGTAAGTCATGTTAGAACATATTTCTATTCTCCCTCATTTCTCTTTTCTCATCCCCATTTCTCTTCTCTTTTCCCCTTTCTATTTTTTTGACTCCCGAAAATCACGATTCCAAATTTATAAATGAATCCAATGGAGTATAATCAACAATATCCCTTCACAAACTTAGGATGTAATCAATTATAAAATTCACATTGGGAATAACCAACCTTTTTTAATTACTTGGATCAAACTTTGAATTAATACCCCACACCCGATAACATGAACAATATTTGTAATGATGAATGTTTAAAAGATAAATTTCCATACCTATCAAGAATGATTGAAAAGATAAATAATGAGGAAGTCCAAGATGTTCAAACTACTTTCCAACCTAATCCTCAAAAAATCATTGAGGAATTGTGTCAGCAAATGGAGAGAATGACTTCTGAGGTTTCATCCTTAAGAGTAGAACTTAAAAGCATTGAAATGGTTGTGGAACCCATTCCCACTGAGGTTGTCTCTTCCTCATCACTAATACAAGAATATTGTCTTCCAAAAACCTCAAATGAATTTATTGAAGAAACAACCATTGGATTTTGGATAGTTGAAGATAATAAAGGAATTGTTGATGGGTGCTTAAATCAAGAGGAAATTAATTTTATGGATTCACAAGGGGAAAATTTGTCTTCATGGATTGAGTGTTCGGAATATTGCTCGAATAACAATTTTTTAGAAACACCGATCATTGAACCATTGGGAGATATAACGAATATTTTGTCTATACCCACTCATGAAATTCAAATGGAAAATTTTGGGGATGAATCATCTTTTCAAAAGGAACCAATTCTTTCAAATGTTTTTAAAGAAGAAAGAATTTTTGATTCAAATTATCATTCTTATTTAGGAAAATTCAATCAAACTGAACTCAATGTTTTAATACTTCCTTCCCTACTCAATAATCCCTCTATTTATGATAACCAATACCATTCAATTATCATAAATTTTCATCAAGAATCTCACCAAGTAGGAATGAAACTTGAAATCTTAGGAAATAATCCAGATAAAACACGATCAACCATTTTAGATATTCCTTGGATTTTACCAATCATTGTAGAAAATAGGATTTCATACGAAACAAATTTCAAAAAAACAATCAATCTCAATCTTGTTGAAGTGGAGAATGATGGGTTAATTAAAATTTTGAAAGTTGGAATTGGATAAGTTAGGGGGTTCAAGTCGAGCTAACGACGTTAAACAAAAGCGCTGCATGGAAGGCAACCCATGGTTTTCATGTTTTCTACTTATTTTGAAATAATTTTATTTTTCATATAATAAATTACTATAGACTGTTGACCTTTTATTCTTTTATGAGTAAGGATGGGTATGAAAGGGGAGCGCTATATTCATATGTGTCACGTGGCATGATCTCTAAGTAATACCTTACCCTAAAATCTACAAAGAAGACAATGTATCAACAGTTTATTTTGTTTTGTTTTATTTTTATTTTTTTATAGGTTAAAAAAATAAAAGGACATGTCATAAGTCATAAGGAAAATACATTCACAACCGTCCAAGCCGCTGAGACTCAAATCCAGGATTGAAGGGAGACTGTGGCATGCGCTTTCATCATCAACCACCAAGTGACTTCATTCCATGATTATCGTTTTAAATTTACTCTTTGAACAACTCTCCCATACCCACTTCTATGTTTTCTTTAATCACTGGGGACAGTGTTATTCTATGTTGGGGTGAGATGAAACAAAAAATGATTTTTTTATAAGAACATGCCTGGAAAAAAATTCCATTAACCTTGAACATGATAACACACATTGCAAAATTTTAAATTGGATATCAAATAATTTTGTATGCCTTGATTATGATTTTAATGAAAGTTTAGGTTCATGAGCATAGATTTTGGAAAGTGCGGTTGTCCGATTTGTTTTTTCAAAGTTTACATTTTCATCCTCTTAATAAAAATGCCACAATGCACGTATACTGGATTGGGTGTAAATTTGAGTTCTTGGGTCCCATTCATTATAGCATAGGGTTCTGGGGTCACTTATAGTTTAATTTGAGTATCCAAAAACAAAAAAACAAAAAAGAAACAAATTTTTTTTACAAAATAATGAGCACATAGAGCAATGTTTTGTCCAAATGCGTGGTATCCAGTACTTGGGGATCATGACTCCATAGTTGTCTTTCCCAGAGTTAGCCTTTATATCTCTATTGTAGAGAATGGAATTGAAAATATGTGTGGCGTCCGACACTTGGGGATCGCGACTCCATAGTTTTCTTTCCCAGAGTTAGTATTTTCATATCTATTGTGGTTCAAAAAAAATGGATACCCATCTTAAGGTTTAATGTGATTCCCACCTAGCGCTTCAATTTTTTTCCTTTGAACAAAAAAATGGGCCCCGTATCTTTTGTGATGCACAACACTTTATCATGCTTAATTGAAATTGGATGAAATGTGGCGATGAATTTGAAAAAAGGAATGGGATTGGGCTTTGGATATGCTTATGGACCTAGATTTATTTAAATAATTTTGATGTGTTTCATAATTTTTTTGGTATGAGGTCATTGGGTGAGCAATGTGTATTAAAATGTTTTTGGAAAAGGGGATTTGAATTTCATATTTGTAATATATTTTGCTCGGGACTAGAAAATTTCAATTTGGGGGGTGTGATTAGTTACTAAAATTGGATAATATTCATTTTTAATATCTTTATATTCACTATCCCAAAGTCCATAAACATTTTTTAGTACATTATAAAAATAGAACTTCATTTCTAATATTAAATACAATCATGTTTAAAATGAAAATTTGGGCCCAATCATTCATCTCTTTGTGTACAGAATTATATTCATTTTCTTAATTTTATATTTTGGGATATGATTTATCACTTTGTTTGGAACATTTTATCTTTTAGGTCCAATGGATGAATCCCAAGGGAAGATGGAGAGTTGTGCGCCTGAATGCAGAAAGTTGCTGGAGAAAGCATAATGGGCCTAAGGACCATCAAACAAATGTGAGGCCCACAAAACAAGACCAATGAAGCTCAAATTCTTATATTAGAAATATAAAAATATAAGGATCATTTTATTCAACTGTGTTCAGAGCTAATTCAGAATATTTCAATGAGATACAAGGGGCTGTAGTTTAGAATTAAAATGGTGGGCCACAGCAGAATGCTCATAAAAACAGCCCACCATTTCGAACATAAATCCAAAACGGCTTCACCAAATCACCTGATATTTTGAGAGACTCTAGAAGACACATGGGAGAAGATATTTCCTATTTATGACACCTTCAGTTTCTGCCTTATTAAGTGTAAAACGCACACTTCCAAATGGAGGATGAATCTGGCTGGTTTTGTGGTCAACTTTGTAACGTTAATTTCCTTTTGATTCTTCAACCTCCTTTTGACTCTCTTAATTGTTGGGAGGTGAATTTATTATTGGGGGTGGACCTAAGGCTCCTAATATTCCTATATAAGGAGCTTTTTGTGAAGGGAATAATCATCTAACATTTTTCTTTGAATCCAAGTTTTTCTTTCAATTGTAATTTCCCACTTTCATTTTGTAATGTCATCGTCAATTTCTCTAATGTAAGTTTTTCATTCACATTTAGTATTTTAATAAAATTTATTCTTCTTAACATTTTATTTTCCTTTTCTTCACACTTTGATACCGTTGAATCGAATTGTGAATTTATTCACACCCGCACTTGTGAATTTATCACATAACGGTGGAGTGTTCATTTTGATTAATGTTTTTCTTCTTCAATCCCGCTTCTTTAAGTCAACTACCCACTTACATTGATATAATAGAATCAATGGAGGGATAAACTTTTATGGGTTGATATTATGGAGTTTCATGGGCTGGATTGAATTTTATTTGATGTTCTTAAATTCTTAAATTTGTTCTTTATTTTAAGAGTTCATTTCTTTGATTTATCTTCTTCTTTGTCTTCACCGATTTTAACGACGACACATTTTGAGTGCTAGTATGATACAATTACTTGGAGTGCTCATTTAATTGATCCTATAATTGAATTGGTGATTAGACTTGAAATTGTGTATGGATTAAATCGTAGAATGATATTGACAGATTATTTCATTTAATAGATACCTCTTGAACCGATGAACAAAAAATCAAATCAAAAACAAAAACATCCAATTAATACCAAGAGACATCCTAGGATCAACTCACCTTAATTAGTTGTTTCAATTCAAATAATTTTATTTGTTTTGTTCTTTAAATTAAATCAATATTTATTCAAATCAATTCAATCCAAAGTTGGGCACTGTATAGCCAATCCCGTATCCAATCTTAGTGTCTCAAAGTTTCTTCTTCGGTCCCTGTGGATTTGATCCCTACTTGTACTTCAATGACCGCTTTTACTAGTAGGGTAAATTTGGGCGCAACCAAATTTTAGCGCCGTTTCCGGGGACCAAGTAAGTCACCTTATAACATCTTTCTATTCTCCCTCATTTCTCTTTTCTCATCCCCATTTCTCTTCTCTTTTCCCCTTTCTATTTTTTTTGACTCCCGAAAATCATGATTCCAAATTTATAAATGAATCCAATGGAGTATAATAAACAATATCCCTTCACAAACTTAGGATGGAATCAATTATAAAATTCACATTGGGAATCACCAACCTTTTTGAATTACTTGGATCAACCTTTGAATGAATACCCCACACCCGATAACATGAACGATATTTGTAATGATGAATGTTTAAAAGATCAATTTCCATACCTATCATGAATGATTGAAAAGATAAATAATGAGGATGTCCAAGATGTTCAAACTACTTTCCAACCTAATAATCAAAAAATCATTGAGAAATTGTGTCAGCAAATGGAGTGAATGACTTCTGAGGTTTCATCCTTAAGAGTAGAACTTAAAAGCATTGAAATGGTTGTGGAACCCATTCCCACTGAGGTTGTCTCTTCCTCATCACTAATAAAAGAATATTATCTTCCAAAAACCTCACATGAATTTATTGAAGAAATAACCATTGGATTTGGGATAGTTGAAGATAATAAAGGAATTGTTGATGGGTGCTTAAATCAAGAGGAAATTAATTTTATGGATTCACAAGGGGAAAATTTGTCTTCATGGATTGAGTGTTCGGAATATTGCTCTAATAACAATTTTTTAGAATCATCGATCATTTAACCATTGGGAGATATAACAAATATTTTGTCTATACCCACTCATTAAATTCAAATGGAAAATTTTTGTGATGAATCATCTTTTCAAAATGAACCAATTCTTTCAAATGTTTTTAAAGAAGAAAATTTTTTTGATTCAAATGATCATTCTTCTTTAGGAAAATTCAATCAAACTGAACTCAATGTTTTAATACTTCCTTCCCTACTCAATAATACCTCTATTTATGATAACCAAGACCATTCAATTATCATCAATTTTTATCAAGAATCTCACCAAGTAGTAATTAAACTTGAAATCTTAGGAAATACTCCAGATAAAACACGATCAACCATTTTAGATATTCCTTGGATTTTTCCAATCATTGTAGAAAATAGGATTTCATACGAAAAAAATTTCAAAAAAACAATCAATCTCAATCTTGTTGAAGTGGAGAAATATGGGTTAATTAAAATTTTGAAGGTTGGAATTGGATAAGTTGGGGGGTTCAAGTCGAGCTAACGAAGTTAAACAAAATCACTTCATAGGAGGCAACCCATGGTTTTCATGTTTTCTAATTATTTTGAATCATTTTATTTTTCATATAATAAATTACCATAGACTATTGACCTATTCTTCTTTTATGAGTAAGGATGATTATGAATGGGGAGCACCATATTCATCCATGTCACGTGGCGTGATCTCTGAGTAATACCTTACCCTGAAATCTAAAAAGAAGATAATTTATCATCAGTTTATTTTGTTTTGTTTTGTTTTTTATGTTTTTATAGGTTAAAAAATAAAAGTACATGTCATAAGTCATAAGGAAAATCCATTCACAACCGTCCAAGCCGCTGAGACTCAAATCTAGGATTTAAGGGAGACTGTGGCATGATCTTTCATCATCAACAACCAGGTGACTTCATTCCATGATTATCATTTTAAATTTCCTATTTGAACAACTCTCCCATACCCCTTCTATGTTTTCTTTAAACACTAGGGACAATGTTATTCTATGTTGGGGGAGATGAAACAAAAAATGATTTTTTTATAAGAACATGCCTGGAAAAAAAATTCCATTAACCTTGACCAGGATAACACACATTGCAAACTCTGAAATTGGATATCAAATAATTTTCTATGCCTTGATTATGATTTTTATGCAAGTTCAAGTTCATGACCATAGATTTTGGAAAGTGCGGTTGTCTGATGTAATTTTTCAAAGTTTACATTTTCATCCTCTTAATAAAAATTTCACAATGCACGTCTACTGAATTTTCGGTGTAAATTTGAGTTCTTGGGTCCCATTCATTATAGCACAGGGTTCTGGGGTCACTTTTAGTTTAATTTGAGTATCCAAAAACAAAAAAACAAAAAAAAAAACAAAAAAAAAAAACCAAAAAAAAATTGTAAAAAAAATAATGACACATAGAGCAATGTTTTGTCCAAATGCGTGGTATCTGGAACTTGGGGATCGTGGCTCCATAGTTGTCTTGCCCAGAGTTAGGCTTCATATCTCTATTGTAGATAATGGAATTCACAATATGTGTGGCATCCGACACTTGTGGATCACGACTCCATAGTTGTCTTTCCCAGAGTTAGTCTTTTCATATGTATTTTGGTTCAAAAAAATGGATACTCATCTTAAGGTTTAATGTGATTCCACCCTAGCGCTTCCATTTTTTCCCTTGAACAAAAAAATGGGCCCCATATCTTTTGTGATGCACAACACTTTATCATGCTTAATTGAAATTGGATGAAATGTGGCGATGAATTTGAACAAAGGAATGGTCTTGGGCTTGGGATAGGCTTATGGACCTATCTTTATTTAAATAATTTTGATGGGTTTTATAATTTGTTTGGTATGAGGTCTTTGGGTGAGCAATGTGTATTAAAATGTTTTTGGAAAAGGGGATTTGAATTTCATATTTGTAATATATTTTGCTCGGGACTAGCAAAACTCAAGTTGGGGGGTGTGATTAGTTACTAAAAGTGGATAATACTAATTGTTAATATATTTATATTAATTGTCCCAAATTCCATAAACATTGTTTTTAGTACATTATAAAAATAGAACTTCATTTCTAATCTTAAATACAATCATGTTTAAAATGCAAATTTGGGACCAATCATTCATCTGTCTGTGTACAAAATTATATTAATTTTATTAATTTGATATTTTGGGATATGATTTATAACTTTTTTTTGAAAATTTTATCTTTTAGGTCCGATGGATGAATCCTAATGGAAGATGGAGATTTTTGCGCCTGAATGCAGAAAGTTGCTGGAGAAATCATAATGGGCCTAAGGCCCATCAAACAAATGTGAGGCCCACAAAACAAGCCCAATGAAGCTAAACTTTTTATATTAGAAATATAAAAATATAAGGATCATTTTATTCTACTGTGTTCATAGCTAATTCAGAATATTTCAATGAGATACAAGGGGCTGAAATTTAGAATTAAAATGGTGGGCCATAGCAGAATTCTCATAAAAACAGCCCACCATTTAGAACATAAATCCAAAATGGCTAGACCAAATCACCTGACATTTTTATAACTTCTATAAGACACATGGAAGAAGATATTTCCTATTTATGACACCTTCATGTTCTGCCGTATTAAGTGTCAAACGCACACATCAAAATGGAGGATGAATCTGGATGGTTTTGTGGTCAACTTTGTAACGTTAATTTCCTTTTGATTCTTCACCCTCCTTTTGACTCTATTAATTGTTTGGGGGTGAATTTATTGTTGGGGGTGGACATAAGGCTCATAATATTCCTATATAAGGAGCTTTTGGTGAAGGGAATAATCATCTAACATTTTTCTTTGAATCCAAGTTTTTCTTTCAATTGTAATTTCTCGCTTTCGTTTTGTAATTCCATAATCAATTTCTCTAATGTAAGTTTTTCATTCATGTTTAGTATTTTAATAAAATTTATTCTTCTTAACTTTTTATTTTCCTTTTCTTCACACATTGATACTGTTGAATCGAATAGTGAATTTATTCACACCCGCACTTGTGAACTCATCACACAACGGTGGTGTGTTCATTTTGATTAATGTTTTTCTTCTTCAATCCCGCTTCTTTAAGTCAACTAACCACTTCCATTGATATAATAGAATCAATGGAGGGATAAAATTTTATGGGTTGATCCTATGGAGTTGCATGGGCTGGATTTAATGTTATTTGATGTTCTTAAATTCTTAAATTTGTTCTTTATTTTAAGATTTCATTTCTTTGATTTATCATCTTCTTTGTCTTCACCTACTTTAACGACGACACATTTTGAGTGCTAGTATGATCCAATTCCTTGGAGTGCTCATTTAATTGATCCTCTAAGTGAATTGGTGATTAGCCTTGAAATTGTTTATGGATTAAATCAGAGAATGATATTTAGGGATTATTTCATTTAATGGATACCTCTTGAACCGATTAACATAAAATCAAATAAAAAGCAAAAACATCCAATCAAGCCCAAGAGACATCCTAGGATCGACTCACATTAATTATTTGTTTTAATTCAAATAATTTTATTTGTTTTTTTCTTTAAATTAAATCAATATTTATTCAAATCAATTCAATCCAAAGTTGTTCACTGTATAGCCAATCCCGTATCCAATCTTAGTGTCTCAAGGTTTCTTCTTCAGTCCCTATGGATTTGATCCCTACTTGTACTTCAATGACCACTTTTACCGGTAGGGTAAATTTGGGTGCAACCACCTGTGGATAAGGATGATCTAAAATTTAACTTTATAGTTCTATAATTTATATTTTTCCCCTTATAAAGTTTTGATTTTTCAGGGGTTTTATTGTTGACTAATCTAACGATCTTCATTTGTAAATTATTTTTTTTGTTTTTTTTGTTTTATATCTATAATTATATACAATAATATAACACACATTTATAAAATAAACAAATATCATTAATAAATTTTAGGTTGTTACATGATTTCCCCTTTAGAAATTTCATACCCCAAATTTTAACTAATATTCTTAATTGAGAACCGAGGAGGGTACTCTTGTTTTATTGTTCCCTCACATCAAATAAGTATTTTTATATCAAGATGATCTTTTAGGAAAACATGGGAAACCTAAAAATAACACAAAATCAAAAGAAATTCAAACCACATACATTATAATCAAACCATTCTAGAAAAACATAAAGGAGTTGGAATGGTTTACTCGATATAAATTCCATTCAATGGAGTCAACATTTAATTATAGATTGTCTTTGATGAGGTCCTAAAAGTCATAGGATATCTTGTAAAAGGTCTTTATATGTTCCTAGAGGATTTTTCACCTCATTTAAACCTTTAATCAAGAACAGATTCTATTTATCAATCCAAGTGGCATGTTCTTTATTCATATCCACTCATAGTGGTCTTTCAAACATTGTGTGAGCATATTCCTTTGAAACATTTATCTGCAAGGACTCCTCAAGAATATATTTATTAGAATGAAGGATAATCTCATATATATTTGCTTTAAAAAACTCTTCCATGTCACCTACCTTTAGAAACACCCTATAATCCAGAGTTCTCTTTATCCCTTGGGAGTTACTTTCTTTAGTTGTTGGGAGATGATTACCTCCATTTTCAGACTGTCCCTTTTCAATATCCCACTCATATAAATAAATCATATAAAAAAGTATTTGTTCAGAAAAATGAGCCTTCTCTAAGTGATCTTGTAACTGGAGGACTGCATAAATTGGAATAGTCCTTTTGTGGTTGTGGTGTCCTCTCTTACTTGAATAAACCATCAAAATCAACATGGGACATTTTCCTTTCTTTGTTGAGGACCAAATATATGCTTCCACTAATTACATTTCCTTGCTATAAGAGGATTGAGTTTAGGAATCATAATCCTTCTCAACATCCATATCTTCTAGCCTACCTCCTAAAGGCTTGTTCTATTTAAGGATTTCCTCATTTTCACTTCATCCTTTTAGTGGGGTATTCCCCTCCTCATGTTCCCAAGTATCCACTTCATGTTTATGTTTCAATCACAACACTTTGACAATGTGAGTTATCTTGCTGCATTGAACTTTGTCTGTACATTCCAAAATATTTACTGGATTCTCCTCATAAGAGTAGTCATGTTCTATTTGTATAAATTGGTGGTATTAGGTATGTACTTCATCAGGAGAGGTCCATTGAACACAAAAATAACTTGAACCCTGTTTGGTGAAATTAATAGCTAATATGCCTATACTCTTATGTGATCAAGGATCATAATGTTGGGAATGTACTAAAGGCTAACATTTCCTTTTCTTCCAAACCACATGACTCTCTTAAATGGAGACATTATAAGGAAAACATTTCCTCAAACTTAAAATTTTAAGTCCCTTTGACAATTGTCAGCATATCTCTTCTATCAACTCTAAGCATATTTTATATATTTTTAGATGGATTAAACAATCTTAATAATGTCATGCACAATATCAAGTACAAGTAGCTTATGTTCACTAATTTCATCCCAAGATATTAGATATATACATCTCTTTCAATATAGAGCTTCATATAGAGACATTTGAATACTCAAGTAGAAGTTTTTGTATGAGAGCTCAACTAATGGTAGATGTTGATCCCATCTTACTTTAAAATCCATTAAGTAGGTTCTCAAAATTTCCTTGAGTGTCTAAATAGTTCTTTTAGATTAGAAATAATCTTGGGTATGATTGGTTGTATTGAAATTAAATTTATTACATATAGAATATTGAAGACTTATATTGAATTTAGAGGTGTCCCAAGGATAATGATTAGATATTATTGAAATTGGTTCTACATGTAGCCTCAATCCTTAATTTACGTATATATAGAAAATTAGGTCAAGAGATAAATATTCTCAAATGGAAATGAAGTAGGAAAACTGTGTGAGTAGATCCAACACAACCCATATCACATTGCTTTCATTGTATGTATTGAGGAGGGTAGTGACAAGGTCCATGGAAATATTTTACCATTACCATATGTTAATGGTTAGTGGTTGAATCGTACCCATATACTTTTTTACTCTAATTTAACTTTATGAAGAACCAGAAACTCTGGGATATACCAACCAATCACCTTCTTCACATTCTCCTAATAGAAGTGATCTAGAAGAACATTTCACATGTTGGTACATCCAATATAGACAGATAAAGATGTACTATAATAATTATCCAATAGATCTTTCTTTATCTCAGATGAAAAGGCACACAAATTCTATTTTCAAACTGAATGAAATCATCTTCATCGATGGGAAATTCATGATAATTCCCGTCATTTACTTCTTTTACCATCTTTTAAAGCTCCAAATCATCCCGTTATTCCTCCTTGATCTTCTCTCAGATACATGGTTGGGCAATAATTTATAAAAGGAATGATGTATTACCTACCATTATTATTTAAATATCAATCCTTTTCATATCCATAAATATTGGGTCTTTTCCAATGTGTAACATGGATAGTGTACTGGTTCATTTCTATTAAGAGCATCAACTTCCTAATTCACCTTGTCAGGAGGGTAGTGAATAGTGAAATCATAGTCCTTGATCAGCTCTAACCATCTTCAATAATTCATGTTGATCTCTTTCTTGGTGAATATAAACTTTAGTGTCTTGTGATTTTTATATATGGTACACTTATCCCTATAAAGATAGTCTTAGAAAATATTCAAGTTGAATACCAAAGATTCTAACTCGAAATAATGTGTCGGGTAGTTCTTCTCAAGGTTCATCAAATATTTTGAGATGCAAGCTATCAATTATTCATTTTTCATGAGTACTCAATGCAGGTATTTATTTAAAACATGAATTTATAAAACAACCCATTCTATACTTGAGGGTAGTGTGAGTATAATCATAGTGTAAATCCACTTATTAAACTCTTTAAATCATTCCTCACATTATTTTATTCGGCCATACTTTACAGCTTTCCATGTTCTCATAGTTAGTGGGATAGAAAATCATGAGAATTTTTTCAGAAATTTACAATATTACCCATTAAATCTAAGAAATCTACAAATTTCCATGACACTTAAGGGCCTATACAATTACAAAATTTCATTTTTCTTTTAGGGGACTGTAAAAATTCCCTCACTTGTAATCACATTCCCTGATAATTTGACTTTTTTAATCCAAAATCCATACTTTTTGAACATAGAATATATATTATTATTTCTTAATGTCACCAACACAATCCTTATATCATATTTAGGAAGGACATTATCTCTGAGTAAATGAGAATATCGTTAATAAAGATTATTAAAAGAATTCAATGTATTCTATGAAGACCCTATTCATCAAATCCATAAATATTTTAGAGTAATTAGTAAGTTCAAAGGGAATCACTATGAAATCATAGTTTCCATACCTACTTTGGAGGGTTTTTTAATATCTTCATTATTTTGAATCAATTGGTAATATCAAGAATAATGATACACCTTTAATAAGTATTATACTCTTTACTGTTGATTGAAAAAGTCATCCATATTTTTTAGGGGATACTTTATCTTTATGGTGATCATATTGAGTTTTTAGTAGTAGATATTCAGCCACATTGATCCATCATTTTTCATGAAAATGAGCATCAGTTCATGCAAAGGTGATAGACTAGGGAGTATGAATCCTTTATCAAAATGATCTTGAAACTAATTATTCAATTCCTCTAGTTAAATTAGAGCCATCCTATAGGGGAATTTGAAGATAAGAGTATCTCCGGGTATAAGATATATCGAGTACTTTAACTCACAATCTAGTGAAGTCTGGGAAACTCTTCAGAAAAAACATTGGTATATTCTCTTAGTATTGGAATTTCCTCTCTGTTGGTGATTTCAATTTATATAACCATTTAGGTAATATTTCTAACTTCATTGGGTACCAAAAACCACACTGTTAATGAATTTTCCAAACAAGATCCACGATCTTCCTTGCATTTTTACAGGAGCATGGGGTGGTTTTAAATATAGAAAGAGATTTCCTTTTACTAACATTTTATTTTATATCTATATTACTAGTGCGTTACAATGACCAATGTAGTATAAACATTCAATAAGGTATGTATTAGAAGATTCACCGAAAGAAACTTCTCATATAATCTAAAAAAGTAGAGTCCAACACTTGGGTTTCAATGATTTCACCACTAATTCTTTTTATGGACATCTCTATTTCATGGTATTTGTGATTTGATTCAATAGTTATAGAAAAATTGTAGGATATAATAGAATTTTTATAATTGGAATCAAATAAATTTTCTACCATAATTTATTGAATATGACCTATACCTCATATCACTTTATTTTCATATTCCACATCAGTAGTGTTTTTGACATAATATTTCCCTTACACCTTCGGATTTGGTGGTTGATAAACCTGATTAAGATCAACATCTCATGGTTTAGTTAAATTGATATCATAGTACCATTTCTCCCCGCATTTGTAGAATTAAACCATGGGTGTTTCATTAGGATCTTCCTTTCTTTCCTCCTTATCATTGGTCATCTTATTCACCTCTTTTCAACATTCCTGATCTTGATGGCCCTCTCTACCCTAAAATAATCATTTCATTTTCTATTAGAGGAAATTCCCATGATGATTATTTCCAAAACATTGGCATGTCAGGGGTGGGATATTTTTTCATCCTTTATCATTCGATCCACCAGCTTGAAATTTTATTCTTCTATTCTTATCTAAATGTCCATAAGATACCATTATATGAACTCCATATATACTTTTCGAGAATATATAGCTACTTATTTATAACTCCCAAAGTCTCATATATTAATATCCTTTTATTGGTGTGGTTTTAACCCACTATAAAATACATTTGTTTTTATATTATTGATGAAAACAAAACCAGAGGTGTATCTTGAAATCCTTTTGGAATTTGTATCATAAGTCATGAAAGATTCACTCTCATTTTTATTAATTACTATGAATTATCTCTACATCATTGTTTAAATATTTAACATGAAATTCATATTAATAATTATATTCTTAAAGTCTTATCACTCCATTTCTTCCAATTCATCTTCAGATATGTATTATTTATTAATTCTCACCATTGATCATCCTCTACATATAAATAATTGATATTAAAGGTAACTTTTTTACTTCATAGAATAGTGGATCACATAAAA
This sequence comes from Viscum album, assembly GCA_963277665.1. Taxonomy (NCBI): domain Eukaryota; kingdom Viridiplantae; phylum Streptophyta; class Magnoliopsida; order Santalales; family Viscaceae; genus Viscum; species Viscum album. Next base: position 43,343,153 of record OY728145.1, on the reverse strand, counting down.
TATATTATTCATTGAGTTAACCCACGTTTCCATGGTATGTGGATCAGAAAACCCACTGAATTTTAGCAGTCATTGCCACATAAAAGACTCGATGGATAGTAGCTCCTTCTAGGGTAAATGTGGATATTACACATGGTTAATGTTATTGTTCATAACCTAATATGTATAGGTAACCATATCCATAAGGTTTTGGACTCTACATATCATTTAATTGGTAATTTCATCCAAGCAATCATTGAATTGTCCCTCACATATGTTATTGGTCTTTTTTTTCATGGTTTCCATCATTTTCAAAAATTGAAACAGTTTGAATAAAACATAAGACAATTAAGAATTAATATATTAATTAATTTTCATGAAAAATTTAATTCTAAAGTAATATATTATGAGATCAATCTGTTTAACCCTTTTCTCAAATAATGGTTCTTGAATCATGAATGTAAATAGTTTTCTAATTTCAAAATAAATAATTAATTTAGTTAGATATGATTCATAATTTTTTGCATATAATTTTTGATTAATTGAAGCGTATCCCCTAAGAGTGGCAAACTAGGTATGTAGTAATTACTCTTTATTATGAACTAGGTGATGATAGTTAATACCCAATACTCCCTTTTGCGGTTATTACCCCTAACAACACATGTTTCAAAGACACGTCAACTTTTAGTGTCTAGATAATGATTTTATTTCTTAGAAACCATGTGCCCTTATACTTTACAAAAACTTCTAGATGTTTCCATTAAAACTACAACATTTCCATATGTTTTTCACAAATGTTTTCTAGTATTAATTTCAAAATTAACTAAATCATAACAATGGCACCAACTATAGTGACCCACCTTCTTCTTACGATACTATTATATCATTTTTAGGATAAATAAAATAATATTAACACATTCAAGTAATGAAAGGTTTATTAACTTTGGAAAATTAGGTTCATAAATAACTTACACATAAAACATAAACATTTTTAAAATTATTCAACATACTCCTAAAATATGTAGCAACCTCGACCCTAGAAAACCAATGTCAGTGTATAATTTATTAAATTAGCATAAGATACAAGGAATCACATCCAAGTACCAAATAGTTTTGTAGTCTTTTTAAACTAAATATATACATGAGTCATTCCGTACATTCAAATACAAAAATTAGAGCATATTATTTTTTTCAATAACAAGTTTCTTTATCTAACATATCCTTGCATATCAAATATAGTACACTTCATGGATTCTTTAGAATGGAAACAAAAAAAGGTTGAGCTAAAATTCTCAATTAGGGTTAAGTATAATGGAAACTATCATGAATCAATAAGAAGTAACAACATAGAAATATAAATAATTGGACACACATGATGTTTAAATAACATGGATATCATAATTAGAAAGGGAATATTCAATATATAATGTTAATAAATGAACACAAATTCCATTTTCATAAATTTACTACATGTATAGATAATGAGTAATCAAAATGGAAAGGTAAATAATTGAATATGCCATCTATATAATCAATCATCTAAGAATGAAATACACCTAAATATATTATCATTGTGAAAATATCTAGGATAATAATAACAAAAATTAAGGCAATACTAAATTATTGGACATCATGTCTCAGGGCCAAGATACATACACCACCAAGACCTTTAACAATATTTTTTAAACTACAGGTAAAAAACCATTTGATGATATCTTACTGATTTTTAACATAATACTTACTAATGCATTGAGGGGATATATAAACTCAGGCCCCACCCATCACTAGAGGTCAAAATTATTCCTTATATATCAAAAAATCTATATAATGCATGAAAAAATATGCTTTGACATCAATTATCCATATTCATTAAAGGATACATATTTATAAATATTTTTCATCCAAACAAATAACTTTCAAATTGAAACATCGTATCTAAAAATGGTATATGGTTTAATAAATAAGAATATTCATGATAAATAATACTTATATTTATAATAAATTTAATGTCACATAAATTATAATATTTGAAGGTGAGGTTAATGACTACAAAAAATTAAACAAATAATTGAATTTCAATGTTATCCTTGGTAAAAATAATCATAAATAATATAGAGGAAGAATAAGGATAGTATCAATATATACCCATTAGAGTAAAAATAAATGGTTGTTTCTATTGAAGAATAGAAATACTATAAATAAATTTAAAAAAATTATTGAGGAAAATATCCTTTTCATTTTTAAAATCACTTTTTAAAACATAAATCATTTTGAAAAACTTTTATTTGAAAATAATTTCTAAAAAATAAATAATTTCTAGAATAATAAGAAATAAATTTATTTAAAAATAACCTTGTAAACTTGACAATGAAGCTTCAATGAAATGATGGTGGGTAATTACATACATGTCATAAAAGGTTAAAATAACATTCCTTTTGTATTATAAAAATGTTATAATAGTGCCATTTTTTAAATAAAAAGAATATTATTTTAAAAAATTTTGTAAAAAGTAAAAATGGGTAAAATGTATTTGATAAATCATTTTAAAATAGTTACAAAAAGATTTTTTAATTTTTTTTAGAAAATATGGTTTTGGATGAAAACAGATTTCCAATCGAAGTGATAAATGAAGTCATATTTTATTAAAATATTTTATCAATAATTTTAAGCACCAATGTGTGGAAAATGAAACTATTACGTGAAAATATAATGAATAAATAGGGTAGGATAAAATTAAGTGTGTTTATTTTAAAAATATAAAATAGATTCCTTTAACTAATACTTAAGCATAAACAATCTCGATGAGAGTGATATTGTGAAATAATCCCTTAAAATGATCATCATGTTGAAGGGATAATTAGTCAAGGAATTGATTATCTCTATCAACTATAAATAAAAATAAAATGGATTTAAATAAAACATAATATAATAAAAATTCATCACACACACAATATCATATATGATACTTTTATAACATATTATCACCTGTGTATTAAAAAACTTTTATTATTTTCATTATTTTTGGTGTTAATTGCCTTGGTTTGTCATGTGTGTTTCATCATGAAACATTCAATTCTTGTTCATATTATATAGTTTCAAAACCTGCATAATATTAATCATCAAATAATTTAATATTTTATGTCAATTTTTCTTTTAAAATAAATCATGTAAGATGGGTATGAAAAATGAATTATGTTACGATCATGAAGATGGTAGGCCGTATATACGCATGAGAAACATTAACATTTTTCAGTAATCACTATGGAAATGTGGTATGTAATACTTTATCATTAAATAATGATCATAATATCATTAATACCATATTAATTATTTAATTATAATTATATATACCATCTATGTGGATTTATGATGAAAAAAGAGTCACATCATTTCATGAAGGTGGTAGTCCACATGTACGCAAACGACATTATCATCTTACATTTAGTGAAAAGGTAAGAAAGAAAATGATATATATATATATATATTATATTTATAGAATTATAAATATTCCATTAATATAATAACTATTTCATTTATATCATATAAAATTACTAACCTTTCCCTTATCACCTTCCATGTAAATCATTAGTGAAAGATGAATCACATTTCTTCGTGGGGTGGTTGTCCTCCATACACATGGGCGACATTATTGTGTCTCCTATGGAATATAAATTAATAAGTTATATATTCTATAATGACTCAATAGGTATAATTATGTTATATATATCATATATACTTTATATCCATCATAATACCCAACCTTGAGATGTGGTAATCTAAAAACGAATGACATCGGTTCGTGAGGCGGTAGTTCGCCTTACACACGAACAATGATTATATAACCCAATTGATGGAAATATAGATGGTTTTAGTTAATTAAATTATTATAACAACATACCAATATATTTAATATATTAAGGTTATTATATCATCCTAGTTTAATAATAATTTAGAGTGTATTTTTTGTAAATACTCGAATGTATTCAATATTGAGAGGTATCCATTACTTCATATGCCAAAATAATTGATTAAAAAGGTTGTTATTGTTTATTGAGTTTATTTACACCTTAAAATCACATAAATAAATCCATTTTTGTCATGTTATTCCTTAGTCCTTAAGTTAACTCAATTTTACACATTTAGTTTTTTCCATGGTAAGTTGTATATTTTTCTTTATCTAGGTAACTTATCATTTAATAATAAAATTAAAATGAATTTAATAGAGTAATTAATAAATAAGGATTTTAAATTTTAAATAAAATTTATTAAATCAATATTCTATATGCATGTAAAATTAATTTTAATACAAACTCATGTAATGTGCAAAGACATGTTTTCACCTTAATCACGATAATTAATTTTAATTATTTTCACAAATAATAATGGTGAAAAATTAATTTCACAATATTAGATAATATAAATTATTCTGATTCTAAATATGTAATAATTTCTTCCAAATTCAACTCATATATGTGGCAGGATTTATTTTTAAATTAGTCCAGCATACAAGATGAGAAAGTGGGTTTTTAAAGTGAAAATGTTCAGAGTTTTACAAGGATTTTTTTCTAAATTCAAAATGAAAATGAATAAAATAACATAAATTGGATTAATTGATACAAAATTAAACTATTTTTACCTTAAAAACATTTAAAAATATAATTTAACAATTTAAAATATTTAAATGAAAAGGTATTTTTCAATTAAAATTTAGTTTTTTCACTATTCATCTTGAAATGAAACATTTCAGAAAAAAACCAAAACATCACCCTAATATAATTTTGATATTATTATTTCAAAAAGGAAGATTATTTTTCCAATAAAAATTTATAAATGCGGTAAAATTTAATTTTAAATTATGTGCTCAAAGTACCATTAAATCGCCTTTTATAAAAAATATACTTTTGTGAAAACATTTATTTTTCTTTTAAATGATTATTATTTTATTACTAATAAATAGATAACTTCTAAACATATGTAAACTATATATTTTCATAAGTCATTTAATATGATTCATACTATCCATTCCAACATCTAGGGGATAAATATTATTTTAAATAATAATAATAATAGTAATATATGGTTATCCAGTAAAACTCGCTCGGGCATGTAACACAAGCTTTCTAAGAAACTCACAACTATGTGTAACACATGCTAAAATTAGTGTTTCTTGTAATGAAATATATTTAAGGGACTTAAATAAGTATATTTTATATTCTCAAGATTTCATATTCCCTTCTACAATTGGTGTTTCATGTCACATACATTGTTGATTTTTTTTTTATTTTATAATTTTGGGTTGTTGTATTCTCCCCACCTTAAATAAATTTATTCCTCACAATTTAAACTCTATGTTGGAAATAAAGGGTTTGAAATTTGGAAAATATTTTATTAGAGAACCCCACATCTAATAAGGGTTAATAAAATATATTTTTTAATAAAAGATAAATGGAAGTATCAAGGTCGCATAAATAGGTTACTAACAAGGAGAACATAAGTGGGAAATAAAAAAATTGATATAGAAAAATTTGTATAAAAATAAAGATAGTGATAGAGGTCACTGATTACAAGAATGTGATAGATGAATTGAAATTTGAGGGCCTCAAAAAAATAAATCTATAATGATTCAAAATACCATCTGATTCATCTGTTGTGAAGGTAAATGGATAGAATTTTTGTTTCAATATCATTTTCTTAAAGTTGAGGAAATATTTTATTGTATAAGAATATAATGAAATATACTTACATGATACATTTTTATTTCATAAGAATAATTTCATCATTTGGTTATACTTAGATCAATTTCTAATTCATCCCTTCAATCTAATAAATGAATATAAAAAATGAATTTTTAATGCCTAAAGCACTAAAGTTCACTTTTAAGGGATTTTAAGAACTATAAAAGTGTGCCAATTCTTTATGTTTGTCTCTTGTTATTTTCAAAAACCAATATAGTTTGCACCAATTAACCAATAAATTAATCTATAAACCTCAAAAGTAATACCATTAGTTCATCATTAATATTTACCTTCAAAATCATTTAACTAATGCCATATTAACCAAGACATCACATAGTCTAGTGGTAGGCACTAAACCATTATCTTTCTTCGGTCATGGGTTTAAGCCTCGCAGCCTTTCTAGACAAGATGAGTTGTGAACTGGCATGAAGGTTTTCCTTTTTCTAAACTATATTAATATAATTACTATAACATTCCCAAAAAACGTATGAGGTACATCCTTAAAATAAATTTAATAATTAAATAACCTTTAATTAAGGTTTTCAGTACAAATTTCTTTCTCTAAAGCCTAATAATCTTATTTGACTATAATTAAAATGTCATTAATGATCATATTAACCTTAAATTTTATCAATACCTTTATACATAGGTCTATAAAATGTAATTAAATTATTATTCAAATAAATTTTCTAATAAAACATATTCATTTTGTAAATTTATCACAAATTATCCTCAATCATGGTAGACTCCCATAAAATAAAACCTAAAAAAGGGGGTTTTTAAGACATCTAAGGTACGATAAACATTAATCTCATAAACCCATGATGGTGTTAATAACTCTAAAGTGAATACACTTATAATTCTAAAATTTAACAGTATTTATTATATGATTCATGATTATTATACCCAAAATACCATGGGTAAAATCCTTCTACATTTTAATTATTGAATCATAATACAAAAATATTTCATTCATTTTATTTTGAAAGAGGTCCTTCCTTAGTCAAGGTGTTAACCATATAATCTTTTATAGGATATCTGAATCATGAAAAATTATATTAAATATAAGAAACCTTAGGTTTAACCAAGTTCATTCATTTCCATCATCAATTCAAATACTTCATAATGGTTTGTAATTAAAATTTGAATTATCCTAATAATATCCCCTAGGAGTGTCAAACCAGGTGTGTGGTAGGCCCATTTTTGTGTACCAGATAATTCTCAAGTCAATACCGATGAAAAGTTTCCAGTTTTATTACCCCTAGATACCTCTGTTCCTGAACGACGTCCACTTATACTATCCAAAAATGTATGTATTTTCTAGAAAAACCACATAATCTCTACCTTTCCAAAACATTATCTTATTCTTATAAACTTATCCTCAAATTTTATCATAGGGTTATGTTATCTAATCTATGTTTTCTTAAATCTTTTGCCTAAGTTTTCTACTAAAATTTATTTAATACCAATTGTAGCAACCCCGACCCCAGTAATACAAAGCTACTGTATGCTTTATTACATTGGCATAAGATAAAAGGAATTGTGTCCTGAAAGACTGAATAGTTTAGTAGCCTTGGTAAACTACATAAATATTTAAGTCATTCATTACATTTGAAAACAAAAATAACTATATATTTTTAGAATAAAAACATTATTCCATCTAGCATATCCTTACATATAAAATATATTACACTTAATTAATTTCTAATAAAGGAAACAAAATAAGGGTGAGCATGAATGATCAGTAAGGGTAAAGTATTGTGGAAGGTATCACGAATCAATGATAATAAACAACATGGAAAGGTAAATAACTAAACACACATGCTATTTAAATAACTTTAATATCATTTTTATATAAGGGATAATCAAAATGGAAAGTTAAATAACTAAAAACACATACCATTCAAATAACTTGACTACAAGAATTGACGAGGAATAATAAATATGGAATGGTAAATAACTAGACACACATGACATATAATAAATAATATAATAATGAAATTCACCAAGAGATTATATCATTGTAAAATTCCCTTGGATAAAAATAATAATTTAGATAAACTCAATGCTTAATTATTAGATGTTATGTCTCAGGCACATGACACATCTACCCTCAAGACCGTTCAAATGATGGTTTAACCTATAGGTAAATACTTTTTAAATTATAGTTTGTTGATTTATCTCATTATAACTACCAATTCATTTTGAGTATATATAATATCAGGACCCACCCATCACTACATGTCCAAATCATTCCTCGTATATCGAATAATTGATTTAATTCATGAATCAATATTCCTTAACATAAAATATCCATATTGAGTAAATGATATTGATTTATCAATATTTCTCAGTCAAAAATATAACTTTAAAAGTAAAGAAACCATATGTATAAATTATATATGGTTTAATCAATAAAATATACAATATAAATGATATAAATATTTATGGAAAATTTAATGTCATAAAAAAATTAATATCTCAATGGGAAGTTATTGACTACAAAAAATGAAACAAGGAAGTGAATGTAAATACTAGACGTGGTCAAAATAATAAAAAACCATCTAGAAAAAGAATAATAATTGTACCAAAAAAATACGCATTTGAGTAATAATAAAGGATTTTCATCATTTCTGAAATAAAATACCATAAAAATATTTTTAAAAACATTCTTTAGTAAAATATCCGTTTTATTTTGAAAATCACTTTTTAAAACAAAAAACATTTTGAAAATCTTTTTCATAGACATTAATTTTTTTTAAAAAAGAATTTATATAATATTAAGAAAAAAATTCTATAAAAATAACCTTGTTGAACTTCAAAGGAAGCTTCAAAGAAATAATGTTAAGAAATTTCAAACATTCCATACAATATAATAAGAATTTTTTTTACATTGTAAAAAGGTTAGAAAATTGTATTTATTGGAAAAATACAAGAAGATTCCTTTCAAAAATAATTGTAAAAATTAAAAATGGGTAAAATTTTCTTTAACAAATTGTTTTAAAAAATTTAAAGAAAACATTTTTGAAAACATTTTTAGAAAACATGATTTTGGAGGAAAACAGATTTCTAAACAAATACAAAAATGAATTTGGATTTTATTAAAACCATTTATCAATAATTTTAATTACTAAAGAGTAGTAAAATGGTAATATTACTTGAAAATAAAGGAATAACCATACGAGTATAAAATTAAAAGGGTTTATTAGAACATTATAAAATAATTTCCTTCAATTGAAATTAAAAAATGAATAATCTTAAGGAGAAATAGATTCTGAATAAACCGTTATAATGATAATAATGTTAAAGTGAGAATTATTCAATGAATTTATTATGTGTATCATCAATAAATACAAATAAAAAAAGTGTAAAAACAACATAATATAAACATAATAAATTACACACATAATCTTACAATATCAAATATGACAAATAAGTAATATAACCCCATATGAATAATTGAGTTATAAAATTCATTACCATTTGGTAACCCTTAAGTCAACTATCCTTAAATGAAATAATTTTAATTGAAACTTAAAATACCATTAATAATTATTTATTTATTTTATTTTATTTAAAAGTTTAATTAAATACACTATATAAAAGAAATTATGTGCGTAACGTTATAATATTCCTCAATGAAATGAAATTGAGATAAAATCTTTTACCTTATGCTTCCTTTAGGTTAAACATTATTTAAAATCATGTATAGTGGTTTTAAATATGTTATTAACATATAAAAAACTATATTAATATTTATAATATCATATATGATCCTTTTATAATATCTTATCACCCATTTGATAGTAATCTTTTATTATTTTTGATGGTTATCAATGTTAATTACCTTTGGTTCTCATTTGTGTTTCATCATGAAAGATTTGGTTCTTATTAATATCATATAGTTTAAAAATATAAATAATAATAATCAAGACATAATTATCTTATTTTTACATCACATGTTCTTTTTAAGACCAATCATTGAAAATGATTATGCAAAATGAAGTATGTTATAATCATGGAGATGGTAGGTTGCACTTACGCATGAGAAACATTTTAATTTTTCAATGATCATTATATAAAAGAGGTATGAAAAAAATTATACTTAAATAATTATAATAATATCAAAAATATAATATTATTTATTTTAATATACTGATATATACCATCCATGTGGTCATGTATTGAAAAATAGTCACATCATTTCATGAAGGCGGTTGTCCTCACGTACACATACGATGTTATCATCTTTAATTTAATGAAAATGTAAGAAATAAAAAGATATATAAGTTTTATTTCCATATATATATATATATGTAATTAATATCATAATAATTTCTTTTATATCACATATAATCATTAACCTTACCCTTATCACCTTCCTTGTAAACTGTTAGTGAAAGATGAATCACATCGCTTCATGAGGTGGTAGTCTGTCGTACACACGAAAGACATTATGGTGACTCCTATGGAATGTGAAGTAATAATATATATATTATATAATTATTATATTGGTATAATTATGTTATATATATCATATATATATTATCCATCATAATACATACCCTTCAGAAGTGGTAATGGAAAAAACGTCATTGGTTCGCAAGGCAGTATTCTACTATACCCACGAGTGATGTTTTCATAATCGATTTGATAAAAGTGGAGATGATTGTATTTAATGCCCTTATTATAACAAAAAACTAGTATATTTAATATAATTATGTTATTAAATCATCATGGATTAATAATAATTGAAGGAGTTGGAGGAATAAATAAAAACTGCTCATTGAAGTATGTTACCAATTCTTCATGTATCTTCCATAGGTTTTCACAAAATCCTTAGTAGGTTGAATTTCTATTCAAAAATAGGATTCAATTATTATGATATCGAATTTTGGAAGTTATTTAGGAAGTTATTTTCCAAACCCAAGAGGTTTGAAGGAGTAAAAAATTGATGGGAGTTGATTCCATTTGATAGTTGATGGGGAGTGGTATTTTTGTAAATACCCAAAAGTATTCACTATTAGGTGGCCTCCCTTGACTAATGTGCCTAAAAAATTGATTAATAATTTATGGAATTGTTTATGTGGTCAATAAACCCCTCCACCAGACAAAAATATAAACAAATTTTTATACTGTTATTCTTTAGTCCTTAAGTTTACTCAATTTTATGTTGTTCATTTTTTCCACGGTAACATTCATATTTTTATTTACCAATGTAATTTACCATTAAAAATATAATTAAAATGAGTTTTATTTTATAATTTGGACCTAATTATTCTAAATATTAAATCCAATTTTTAAAATAAAAATCTTATGTGTGTGTAAAATTAATTTTAATGCAAACACATGCAATGTGAAATATCATGTTTTAACCTTAATCACAGTAATCAATTTTAACTATTTTTTGTAATAATTTTTGTAAAAAAATTAAATTTATATTATTATATAATATAAATATTTTTTATTTCAAATAATTAATCCATTTTCCAAATTCAAATCACTGAAGTGGCATAACTTAATTTAAAATTAATCCCACAGATGAAATGTGAAAGAGGGTTTTTAAAGTGAAAATATGAATTCTTTTTAAACTTTTATCTATATAGATTCAATATTAAAATAATTTAAATTAACTAAATTTTATTAATTGATATAAATTGAACTAATTTTAATTTGAAACCATTTTAAAATATAATTTACATTATAAATTATTTAAATAAAAAGGGAGTTTTCAATTAAAATTCAGTATATTTCACCATTCATAAAGATATTAAACATTTCAGGAAAATACCAAATATTCATCCTAAGAGAATTTTTATGTCATGATTTCAAAATTAAAGTTTATTTTATCAAATAAATTTTCTAAACATGCAAAAAAATTAATTTTAAATTATGTGAACAAAGTTCGATTAAACCGTCTTTTAGAAAAAATACAGTTTTAAAAAAATCTTTTTTTTCTTTTAAATGATACATAGTTAATTACTAATAAATTGATAAATAATAAACATGTGTAAAATATATATTTTCACAAGTTAGTTAATCTTATTAATACTCTCCATTATAATGGTTAGGAAAACTCATACTTTCAAAGAAACTCACTGTTACATGTAACACATGAAAAACTTAGTGAAGTATATAATGAAATATATTGAATGGATTTGAATAAATATATAATAGAAACTTGGGATGTTATATTATCTTTTATTATTGGTGTTACATACCATATACACCATTTAATAAACATTTATTCTTATATAATTTTATCATGATAAAAAATATCTCATATTATTTTTAGTACATGAATTCACCTATTGATATACATCAAATAAATATTTGAGATAAAGTCTCAGTACGGTGAGGTAAAAATTGAAGGAATAAGATACAGGAATCAAATTTACATTGGTGATCATAATCATCATCATTATATCATCATCATGAGATCATCATCACTATAATGAATAAATAATTTTAATAAGGCGTGATATGTTTCATATTCAAAATAATTAAACATCATAACATAATGGTCAAATATAAAACATAGTTGTGAACAAATATGGAATCATGATCACACATAACATATGTGGATAAATCATAACATCATAATTTTGAACAAAGATAACATCATGTTTGTGTATAATATAAATACTCTCACAAGATATATCATATTACCTAATTACTTATAGTTATATATCCTTCTATTCCCAACCATCACATCATAAAACATTCATAATCATGTATCACACAAGTAAAGGAAACATAAAACAATCCTGGTCATGAAATAAACTCATTGGAAGGAATAGGTTTCATAAATGTCATCTAAATAAAACTTTATTGAATAGTATTTGTTTTTTATAAATGAATATGTAGAATCATATTCTGTAATAAAACATCTTCAAAATTGAGTGGATAAGGATCCATTCAAGAGGAGTAAATGCGATGATTTTAGAAAATAGAGTAATTTTGAACAATATATTAAATTGGATTAGAATTTTTTTTGAAATGGTTGAAACATATATACCCATATAAAATAAATGGATATAATATTAACATGAAAATTTATGGATATTGGAGATATATTCTCACTAAATTTTTTTTGAAGGTAGAGTTAACCCAAAAAAAGGTGTTTGGCTCAAGAATCCCCTTTCCTTATATATCCCAATTTATTTTGTTTCATTCCCACCTCCTTGATAGTAAACATAAGTTTATTAAAAAATATAACCAAAGGATAATTATGTTAATGTTTTCACTCTTGATCAATTATAATCATTGGATACTATTTCTCAATTCCCATTTTTTAAGGTGAATCTTTTTTATATATTTTTTCCTTAAAATATCGCATCTTACATTGATTTAATGATATTACTTTATTTACTTTTATAAATTATTCTTATTAATTCTAGAAAAATAGTAATAAATTATTTTATAAACTTAAATAGTATAAATATTTTATTATAATCATCAGTTATGGTAGTAATAATTAAAGAGTTGTCAAAGTCCTTGTGGGCAGTTAACAGAGCATTGATAGGACATTGTATAAAGAGGGGGAAAGAGAAGTATGATGTAAATATAATCATTTAAGTTGGTTAACAACATTAATATAATTTCAACATACTATTTAATTAATATTATAAGATTTTGGTTTGAATATAATGAATACAAAGAGGAATTGAAGAGGAAAATGAGAAGAAAGTTTAATGAAAACTTATCCTATCCTCAGTGTTGCTTCTTCTCTATGGAAATAAACCCATTGAACTATTTAATGTGGCTCACTATAGAACATTCATAAGGGTTATACGGTACTTAAGAGAGGTTATTTAGGTTGATATTTTTCTTTAGTTGCTGGATGGGAAGCTTTATTCCTAGGCAGATAGGGGTAATTTATACTTGAGGAGACCGATAATTTTAGGATAAATATTGAATAAAACATTATTTCCATGTTAAATGTTATAATAGTTATATTAATGAAATTTTAAGTGACATTTAAAAAAAATAAAATTATTTTAATACATTTTTTTTTATTTTTTAAAATGTATTCCTTATTTTATCAAAAAAGAATGTAGAAATTTTTTAAAAAATAATTTTAGTGGAATAATTTAGACATTAGACTTTGGAAAATAATTTTTAGGTTTTAAAATATAATTTAATTACTTGTTCAACTAATTAAACATTTTTTCGATCTGAAATCAATGTATATAATTGATTAGGTCATTATTACATCATTAATGGTGTCATTTAAAACATATTGATAATGAAAATTTTGTATTTTTTTAATTCACCGATAAATTGAAGTATTTAAAAAAAATACCAAAAAATAAACCTTAGTAAATTTCAACATTCTAGTGCTACAATTGAAATTTATTTTATCAAAATAATTTTCTAACATAGGTAATTCTAATTGTTATCATAAAAATTTTGATTTTTGTAAAATAAATTAAAATATAGTTTATTAAAAGTATTTTTATAATTTCTTTGAGTTTTTAGTTATGATATTTATTTTATGGTATTATAATATTTTTATTTTCATAAATTACTCATTTTAAATAATATTTATATAATTCTATCTCTAATTGATCTGTTCTCACCTGGTTCGCTCCCCCGAGCAGTTTCCTCCTCCCCCTAGGGTTTCTTCTTCTCGCGATGGAGCACTACCTCTCGGCCTCTACATTCTACTTAAATTCCCTTGCTTCTGTGTCATTTCCTTCATTGGTTCCTCCTCAGAATCATTCTCTCAGGTGGACCTATCTTTTTCGGCATCCATGGCTTCGATTGTGTTTCTTTGATAGTGAGTGATTGACGGTGTGTCGGCTCTTCCTTGGCTTCCTCATCTACACTCTGAACTCACGGTCAGATGCTCCCTTCCAAGTCTGACTGGGAGCATCTGATTCAAGTTTTTCCTTCTTCTATTAGGGTTTTGATCCCCTTTCCTCTTCAATCTATGTTTATTCCCATTTTTCATAGGGTTTAATCCCCAGTTCTGTTCTATATTTGGTTCCATGCTTTGATGTGGCTTTCTTTATTTTTGGATGTTTTTTGTTTTTACGATGGATCTGGTCTGATTTGATGCTGGTTTTTTCATTGGAAGTTTAGTTCATCATCATGAATGATTTGGTGTGTTTTTCTCGAGCGGCTCGCAGGTTGTCTATTTTGTTCTGCGGTGGGGTGGGTTCCGGTGTTTTCTCCGATGGCACTGGCGTTATGTGGTTTCGGCTGATGCGAATGGCACATCGGGCTATCCCACTCATGTTGCTCATGTTCGAATTCTAACCATTATTGACAATGGTGGTGTGACATCTCCTTTAGTGAAATTGATGTTTCGAGGTTGAATGTGATGGTGGCGACGGTGTTGGATTTCTTCTGCGTCAACAGTTCTAGGGTTTCATGTTTTTGTTTTCGCCTAAAATTTCCTGTTTATTTCTCTGCTCTGGATAAAGAATTCCCATGCTCTCTCCGATTTGGAGATACATGGAGGAGTTCAAGGCTCTTTGGGATGTGGGTTTCAGCGGGTGGATTTAGGGTGAAGACGGTGACAATGACTTGTTTCTCGATGACATGGATGTGTTCGACTCTGGTGTTAATGATGGCGGTGGTTGGCAGTGTGTGACTTATGGAGAAAGTGGGATGTGGGTTGTCTTGTGGTTCGAGTTTGGTTTTGTTTGATCTGTTTTAATTTTGAGTTATGGGTATTTTCTTGCAGACCTTGAAATTTTGAGTTTGTAGTGGGTGGATCGTGAAGTGGTTGAATTTGTAATATTTAAAGTTGTTTTGGTTCACACTTACCCTTTAAAGGTATCTTTTTAAAATAAAAATGTAGATTGTGGTGGAATATTATTTATATAATATTTTATTATTTTGAGGTCAAATTTTTTTTCAATGGTCAGGTTACTATTTCAAATGGTGATGGTACTATTATCTATAGTCAGGATACTATTCTAACGGTCGCATTACTATTATTATGGTCATATTACATCTTATAAACACCTATTCTTTCATTCATACATAATTCACTATAATTCTTCCCAAGATTTTATATTTTCTTTTGTTAAATTTTCAATTGGATTACTAATATTCTTTTACTATTTCATAGCATTTTTTGTGGCAGTGATGATTCTAGATGATCAGGATGATCCAATTTTTCCAATTCTAGTTTTTATATAATCTATTTTTTCCATTTTGATAATTTTTATTTTATTCATTTTAGTTTTGATTAATGTGATTATTTATATTAATGAAATCATGTGTTATTGATTTGTCTATATGGTGTTTTTATATAATATTATACAACAATATAACGCACAATTATTCAAGAAAAATATCCTTAATAATTTCTATGTTATTAAAAAGGAAATACCATGTTCTCTCACCATTCTTCTTATTCTACATCCTTTTATATTCACATCCTTCTATGAATATTATTTACACAATATGACTATATTTAAAATATAAAAAATCCTCAGACAGGAGTGGTAATTTATCTTCTCAATCAAATAATATAGATAATTTCCAGTTTGATTTCTCATTCAAATCATGGCTAGTATCCCCATTTAAATCTTCCAAAAGTCTCATGATTCTTTTTTATTCAAAATCTTCCACAAAATCTATATCTTTTAACACATTCAAACTTTTTCCATGTCAGATTCTCTTTATAGTGTGTAAAACTTCCTTATGGTGTGAGGTTATTCTTTATATATATATATATATAAGTTCAGTATTATCCACAATGTTAAGTCTTTATTCTCATTCTCATCTTGCATCTCAATCCACTTGAACAATTCTAATATTAATGAATTAATAAACTACATAGAGAATATTCTGGTTTATTTTCTTCAAAATACAAAATTTTGGAAATCTCATCAAATTTCATAAAGCACAGTAACTACTAAAAATATCTAATTTTAGAAAAAATTTATGACCTATTAATGAAAACAAATGCTTAAACACTTTCTATAAAATTTTTCAAACTTTTAGGAAAGTATTATGTGACTTAGTGAGACTTTTATGAAATGAATTTAAAGACTTAGTAAATACCAATAGCCAATAAATTCATAACTCTATGATTTTATACCCTATGAAGTTGATCTCTTTGAGTTATTCTAAAATATTTAAAATATATTTTTACTTTATGAAGTTGAACTCTATGAATTGTGTTGAAGTCTTTGAAGCTTATTGATAAATATATTAGGTATAATCTTACATATCATATCTGTGAACAAAAAAAATGCATCATATGAATTTTCTATATTTCATAACCTCTCTATAAAATTTCATATGTATGAATCATCCTCTGAAAAAAAAATTACGCATCACTTCCATTGTGAAATTACAGAGGTATTCTCATTAAAATATGTTACATATAAACCCAACATCAAATGTAATTCCCAAACATAAATAGATTCATCTTAGGCATTTTTAATAAAGCTTATAAACACATATAATCAACTTACGTAACTCATAAAAATATTAAAATATTTTATTCATCTGTTTATAGTAAGAATTCATTTACAATATACATTGGATTGTCTATTATTCCTTTTAGCCAGCTTTGGATTCATGAATCTTGATTATTCAATATTCCTATTTACTAACTATTTAAACTTCACTTGAAAATCAGTATAGACAACTCTACCTCTCAATTTTCAGTTTGTTTCATTAAGTTGAGGATTTTCTCAAAAATACATCACATATAGATATTATATTATAAATATTTTCCTATAAGAACTTTATAGTGAATCTTTTTTTCAAGAAACAACATCCAAACATTTTTGTTACTTAGTAATAGTGTCAGTAGCATGATCATTTCTTCATATATTATTCAAAACATATTAATATACTTGTAATAATGATATAATTATTTATTTATAACAAATACAATCCATGTGTCTATGGTTCACAAAGACTATATAAGGCATTTTGACTGAAGGGAGGCTACACTAGTAGGGAGAACTGAATATTTTACGATATTGTATAGAAATATTTTTTTGATGTAGAAATACATTGAGGGATATAGTGTAAGGATGGTGTGAATTTATTCATGTTGACTGACACATTATATTGTCTAGAGTTATTTCTTCCCATTGTAACCACGTGTGTTCCTTGTGAAATAATATTTGATTAGGGTAACTAACCAATCACAGTAAGAAGTAGGCTTTCTGTGATGGTTTCAAACCTTGTAAAAAATGACTATCTCATATGATTTTATCTACTAAATATTCATGTAAGTTATATTGACACAATATAATATAACTGATATCTTAACTAATTATAAAGTTCGGTTAAAGGAGAATAAATCATAAAAAGTATCACTGATTCACACCCCGGCCCTATGCAAACTGACAGAACCAAACATGGAAACTTCTATTGGTATCATATATAACATGGATTTCCACTTATATGATCTATCTTACTATATTTCTTATTTTAATTTCTCCATATGAAGTATATATTTAAGAAACTTATAGGGATACCTCATATAAATAAAAAAGAAGTTAATTTTGTGGATTCCAATAGGGAGGTCTCAACCAAGACCCTAAATAATATAATATAAAGAGAGAAAAAGGATAAGATAAATATTTAAAAATATATAAAGGATTTATAAATATTTAAATTTAACCAATGTGTATATTTATCATCTAAAAAAATTGTTGAGGGCAGCCCTTTTGAATAAATAAGTCATTTTATAGAGAATATGAATTAAATGAATCAATTGAAATAGTTTAATACTTCAATACTGAAGTCAAAATAATTTGATGAAATGTCTTATTAAAATTTTCACTTATATATTTTATTTTATCAAAGGGATTCTAGTCAAAAAAGTTGCATCTCAAAGACAATGATATTAAAATGTAGAATGATTTGGATAAGAAGTTTCGAAGATAAAAAAATATCACAAAACTTTTTGAATAAAAATAAGAATATAAATCATTTTGTAAAGAACATATTTCTCTAATTGTAGAATAGTTTTAAGGAAGTCATTATGATAAATTTGTGACTAGGAAATTTGATAGATAATTTATCCCAATACTAGAGAACCTATAAAAAACTTATATGAATATCAAATATAGTTAATTATAGGTTAAATAAAAAGGGTAAGAGAGCTTAACAAATCCTTTCAAGTAGTAGAAAAAAAATCATAGTGGTCATATTGAGATGAGGAAGAGAGATTGTAAAAAAAATTAGATCAGTTGTGGATGATAAGAACTAATTTGATATAATGTGTCTTGAAATTTAGGTCGTATTGAGGAATATAAAGTTATCAAAAACTGGAAACTCTTAAATTAATGAGAAGAATGATGCTACCAAAAATATTATAATGATATTCATGAATTAAATA
Source organism: Viscum album (assembly GCA_963277665.1). Classification (NCBI taxonomy): domain Eukaryota; kingdom Viridiplantae; phylum Streptophyta; class Magnoliopsida; order Santalales; family Viscaceae; genus Viscum; species Viscum album. Next base: position 43,324,112 of record OY728145.1, on the reverse strand, counting down.
ACACTTATATAAGTGGAAATAAGATCTTGAAACTATATCTTCATCAACCTAAAATAATCTATTCAAAAATGGTTACCCATTTTTGAATTAATAATATTTTCACTAATACAGTTTCATGTTCAAATATAAGAAAAAAATTTAAATCTAAAAAAAATATAGGTATATAAAAAAGATATGAAACACACTAAGTCATCAAGGATGGATACTATAATATCCAAAAAGAGTACCTACCCAATAATAGTCTAAAAGAATTTTAATTTTACACAGATACTTCAATGTGAAAAAAGCTATAATTTTTTACTAGATTGTATCTACAAGAATGTTAAAGAGATTAATAAGACATTGATAATGCTTCTGGAAGTATAGATGTATGGAAATTGAGTTTTTTCATTATATATCAACCTAAAGAGAATATATAAGGCATGTATTAAGGGTAAGTAGAGTTTAAATAAAATAAATACCTATTGAGAATACATATATATCACTAAAACATCTATTAATCAAAAACTAATTTGATTATACTGATAACTTATATGATTATTTCAATAAATGTGGTCATGTTTTTTAAGATACTTGGTATACACATTCTAAGAATAGTTTATATAAATATGAGAAGATAATACCACAAAACTAAAATCTGAAATAAAAGAAAAATTATAATTCTTAAAAGAGTAAATATAAGATGTTATGTGAGAAAATTACTATCAAGAAGATAAACAAGAAGACTAAAAATGATGTCAATTCCAAATAAGGATTCTTATACTATAGTAGACAAGGATACATCGTGGGCCATTACAAATAGACTAAATAATTATAATAAAATGTATAAAGGTAAATTTTAAAAGGAAATCAATCCTGGAAAGTGATATAAATACTAGTATATTAATATACATCCCATAATATGTTTTAGAAGAGTAGAATAAAAATAGTAACACAAATAATGCTAATAAAATATTTGAAAACTCCAAGAAAAATTAGTATGTTTTGAAGGAGGGTATCATTGCTTTTTCAAATCAATTGGAAATGTCTAGAAAGTTGCAGAAACCACATAAAATTTAAAGTTATGATGGAAAAAATTTTATTTAAAATTAACAAGAACTCACATTTCATGAGTGGTTTCAAATAATAAAAACCCAAAAAAAATTAAAAATAATCTATGTTGAAAGTATTAAAAGTCTAGATATGTTGCAATTTACTGAATTATTATCCCACCAACTCAAGAATAATTGAGGGAAAATATAGAAAACAAATAAAAAGTATCATTGGTTTAAATTCCATTATTAGGAAATTTAAATTAGACTATTCAATACAAGAAAAAATCTAAAGGAAAAAAATAAAATATTCAAAATGAATTTCAGAACTAGAAGATCAAATCGAGTACAAGAATGGAGATTTATCGACTATTAAAAGATCTAGAGAAAATTGTTTCTGTTTTGAAATCCAAGTCACATCCTCAATTCTCTTACTAGAAGTATAATTGATAACTCACTATATTCCTTTGTATCTATTTGTATGTATCTTCAGGAATGTAATTAAAGTTGAAATTTAAAAATGATAACTAAATTAAGGCTATAATTATTGTATATCTATAATATTTAATCCCTATTGAAGTTAACTATATTCAAAAAGTTTCAAAAGTAACTTAGAGATCACCTTGATAAAGAATTTCCATGATGGGAATATTAAGGATTTCATCTCTTATGGTGGGAAACAAAATGGGTTATCCAAAGATTAATTAGTTTATGTAAACATAAAATCTATACAGCCTTTAAAAATTAGAAGTAAATATATGAAAACAACACTTTATATAATTCCTTATATTATATCAAATATTATTATTAATGGGGTTATGGTTGATAGGAAATGTTTGTTGAAGGGGGGTTTATATATCTTGCAATTGAATGTTTTTGATTTGTTTGTTGAAGATGAGTGAAGGTTTTACATTCCATGTGAAATCAATTTGAAAATCCATTAAATAAGAAATGTAGAGATAATATCACATTCTATATAGATATATTGATATCTTTGTGGTCTTTGTTAATCTTTCTTGTTTCCTACACTAGGTCATTCCATGTAAACATAGAGTTTAAAAAAATAGCCATTTATAATAAATATGTATTGGTATCATTATTTCAAAAAATTATATTAGGAAATAATTCTAAATATAAAAGAGGGGAATGATATACTTATTAATAATCCTATATAAATCATGAATCTAAGATGATAAGTTCTTCTCTTATATTCCTTTCCATTTTTATATCTAAATGGGGAGAGAAAAAACATTGACATTAGAATTCGAATGACTATTGACAAAAAATACATTGGGGGATTGAAGTACCCAAATTAATTCCTAGAGATGGAGTTGTATTTTTTATCAACATGGTTTAAGGTGTAATGGACCAGGTTTTTTTTGGGGGGGGGGGGTCCATTACTTTGTAAAAATATGATGTTGGGTGTTCTGGGTAGTCTGGGGAAGTTATCGAGGCTTCTCAGTGAAGTTTTGACCCCAAACGGTAGCTCAGACTACCGGTAGCTCGGTCTACTGGTAGCCGTAGCCCACCGGTAGCTTGGCCTATCGGTAGCTCAGTCTACTGGTGGCTGCAGCCTACTGGTAGCTCGACTACCGGTCGCTGTCAGCCACCGGTAGCTCTCAGCTACCGGTGGATGTAGTCAACCGTTATCTCGACTACCGGTCGATGACAGCCACTGGTAGCTCTCGGCTATCGGTGGCTCTCGCCTACCCCCACAGGTTTTCCAGTAGCGCCTCCATTTTTCGCAAATTGGGTTTTAGACCTGATTTTGACCCCCTTTAAGCTTGTTTTAAATCCCAGTAACGCCCATAAATGGTGTTTAATTAAATGTTTAATGAGGCACCCTGGTGTGTGTGTCAATTTAAACCGCCCCCAAAGGCAAGGACCCCTTTAATAACATGTGGGGCCACATGGTCGACCCCGACCCCGCTCCTTACGCGGTTTCACATTCTTATCTCAACCATCCCCGACCCTTATAAACTAAAGGGTTCTCCCTGGGTTTCTTTTCTCGATCACCCTCCCATCAATTCGTCTGCTCATCCTTGAGTTCCCGAGGCCCCACCCTGCAAATCGCGCATCTTCTGTTCCTGGTGCGTGAAGATAAACTTCGATCGTCGATCAATCAAGTAGGGAATTTCTCCTTCGTCTCTCCCTTTTGTGTATCATGCAGGGTGGGAATGCTTTTGATTCTGTATAATTGGATGAACCAAACCTAAATAAAGATAATGAAATGATTCTATATAGAATGAAGGGGGGGGGGGTGTGAGCGATGCTGCTGCTTTGTTTTATGATATTCCATGATTAATGATTTCTGAATTGTGTGGGCTTACGCCTACTGAAAATCATGGTCATTGGTGGTCATTCTCTATGCACTAACGAACCCTTACTTCTAGTGATGTTTTAATGGATTGTGTTTTGGTTTTGAACCCTTGTTGTGTAATGGAATTTGGTTTATTACGTATATCCGGCTAAATAAATTTAAAGCACCAGGATAAATCCTTCCTTGATAACCCCGATTAAAGCACAACGAAGTTGAAATCATGGAGTGTGTTAAATCCTTTAAATCTGAAAATACCAGTATCGGCCTCCTTTTTGTTGGTGTTGGTGGTTGGGTTATTTTTCCTTCACGGGCCGATTGCTGGGTGATGTGGGTGGGGATGGGATCCCCTGTTGTTATGCTTCCAGTGGTTTTGAATTTAAGGTCGGGTGGTTACCTTGATTATATAACAAATTGGGGTGGGATCCTCTATTGTTGAGAAGTAGTTGGCTCCCGGATCTTGGGGACATGGGGCTGTATCTTGGGGTTTTCCTTTGGTTCCAGTACTTCGAGGGATCTCACTTATCCCTTTGTTGTTGTGACTTTACAAGAGAACCAGGTGTGAATGTTAAAGTTGATGCTTGACTGTACTCTTTCCTTAGCTTGAGCTTACGCTTGCTAGTTGCCTAAGTAGGTGCAGAAATTTATTTAAACATTATTACCGAACTTGGAAACAAGAATGGGACAAATGGGTTTTGGATTGGTGTGAGTTGTGACTTGGTCATGGGTACTGATTGTGTTCGTTAGGCTAGATGAAGAAAAACATAGATTTGGGTGAGTGCTTGTTATCTATACATATACTTGTAGTTTTGTGTTTCTTGATCGCTCCCCACCCAAGTTGAGAACTTAGTTCCGAACACCCCCATTTCATGGGGGAGGGTGATTTTCCCAACACTTCTATTAGTGGATGGTTATTAGCTCCTTTCTTCTCCCTTTTCCCGGGTAGCCCAAGTATCTTAGGGAAGGGTGGTGTGGTGGTTGGCCCAGGTGTGTGCGGGAAGGTGGTTTACCAAGTGTCTTCGGGATGAGGCCCAGGTGTCTTTGGGCATGGAGGTGGTTGTTCTGGACTAGGTGTTTGTAGGCATGGTTATGTGAGACGGTTGTAGCCCAGGTGTTTGCAGGTGGGGTTTGGCAGTGGGACTGCGTGAGTGTATGACCCAGGTGTGTGCGGGCAGGGTGTGGCAGTGGAACTGTGGTGAGAATGGTGGGATTGGTTCGATGCATAGGATGTCTTCAATAACCAGTGGGAAAGTGGCATGGGGTACCCGAACATCGATGTACTTTATTTATACATTACTTGCTTGCGATATTTGGTGAGTGTGGCTGGTGAGTGGGATGGATGAACTCCTTGATAGTGTTGGTTTTCTGCTTCTCACGGGACTTTAGTACGTCTCCCCACTTGTGCATGAGAGTCTTTGGTTTTTCCCTACTAAGTATACCTGTATGCTCACCCTATGTATATAAAACTGCTTTCAGGTTTCCAGGAGGACTTCGGGGATTGTTCTAGACTGTTCTAGCTCAGACCTTGTGATAGATCATCGAAGTTGCTGTTGTTCTTTCTTTTGGTACTTTGCCTTGTAGTCTCCTTATACATTGTGTATTTTACTTTTGTAACATGCATTGAGAATGGTTCTTGGCTTTACTTTTTTTTTACTCTCAGTCTTGGTGTTGTGGGATTTACTATATTATCTCCCGATCCTATTAAAAGAAAAAGGTTAATTCCTTCTATTTAGTGTTTGATATTATACCCTTGGTGCTAGTCTCCACTCCGGGACCTATTGAAGGTGGGTCTCGGGGGTCATTATCTCTCCTTCAACTTGAATAAGGAAGGATCTGGCAATCTGATGTCCCTTCCCTCATCTTGGTGAAGGGGGGTTGTGACAAAATGGTATCAGAGCGAAGTTTGAGAGATACGATGGAGTCTAGAGTTAGGCACAGTGATAATTGCATGGGATGGTAGGGTAACAATGTTGGGTGACCTTGGTGCGTGAATTAGGCCAGGGAATACCGGCTAGGACACTGGATTTTAGGGCCCCCCGTGATCCGATGCAAGGAATCTGGACCTACCAAACGACCAAGTGAGGCCACACTGGTTGTAGGGTAGGGACCCTAGGAAAGGTACATGCATCATAATGACTTGTGTTATCATGTTTCTGGGGTGTTTTGGGGATTTGAAATAAATAAGAAGTTAAGAAATTTTAAGAACAATATTCTGCACTACTTGGGCTTAGGCATTCCTTGTTTACCTTGCAGCTATGGCACTCGGGAGACGACCACGAGTTGTATGAGCGATTGAGGCCCAGGAGGTTGACCTGGATGATCGACAGAGGGATGACCGAGAGGAGGAAGATGACCAGTGGCAGAGGATGCTTCGAGACTTCCAGTGACAGACCCTCGAGAAGTACGAGGGTAGCACCTCTGACATAAAGACGAAGAGTTGGCTAGAGGAGCTGGTGATAGCCTTCGGCTTGATCCGGGATCTGACCGAGTACTGGGTTCCTCTGGCCGTCAGCCAGATGCGGGGAGTATCGCGTCAGTGGTGGACGCTTTACCTGGGGGAGAGGAGATAGGCTGAGGTGGCATGGGCTGATTTTGAGAAGGAGTTCCGAGCGGAATTCCTCTCTTCTACGATGAAGGCAAAGAAGATGCAGGAGCTATTATCCCTCCATAAGGGGAGTATGTCGGTAAGGGAGCTGGGGATAAAGTTCAATGACCTCCTAAGTTTCACTCCGGACCTCTTTCTATATGAGGAGTTTTGGGAAAGATGTTTAGAGGAGGCACTTCGACCCTCCCTCATGTACGTTGTTACCCCCTTCACCCTGCCAACATACTTGGAGGTCCAGAAGAAAGAGGAAGTGGTGGAGAGGATGCACACTCTTGGAGGTGTATCATGAGAGGGGATCCATCTGGGATAATCGAAGGGAAAGGCCATTATCACCAGACCACCAGCATCAGGATCCTCTCGGTTTTGACCAGCACGGAGCAGGCCACAACAGTTCCAGTTTCGGTCCCCCGGTCCTCTCCCTTTTCTTTCGGGCCCAGGACCGAGGTGCTTCGTCTTTGGGAGCCATGGATATCTCTGGAATCAGTGCCCGGACCGAATACGGTACGACGGTGGCGGGCAGGCCCATCACCCACCCCAGCAGCAGCTTCCACCTAGGCCCTTCCAACAGTAGCAGCGGGGGTAGCGAGCTCCCGCTCCTTCGAGGGCAGACGTCGCAGGATGAGGTCGACCTCAGGGTTCTCCTCAGGGACCTTGACCAGGGCGTGATCGGGGAGGTGGTCGATAGCTGAGGGGCAGAGGAGCTGGGAGTGGACAGTTGCATGCCACGGAGGCACCAGTTTCAGCGGGACCGGAGGTTGTTCGAGGTACGATCAGTTTATTCAGTACCCTTGTTTATGCCTTGTTCGATACCGGAGCTTCACACTCCTTTGTTGCACCCAGTCTGGCCCATGCTCGGGGCCTAGATGCTGAGAGACTCTCAGTTCCCTTGGTGCTGAGCACACCTGTTTGAGGTCAGACCGACTTGTTATACATTTTCCGAGGATGCAGAATGATGATAGGGATACATCAGTCGGTCAGTGATCTACTGCTGCTACAGATACAGCCATACGATGTCATCCTAGGCATCGACTGGCTGTTCTTTGTGTGTGACATCATCGAATGGTTTCGAGGAAGGGTAGTGTTCTCATACTTGGGTGGCCGACGTGTTACTTTCACCGGTGAGCGGGGCTTTCAGGAGGGCAGCAGGCGAGGGGAAACCCTCCTCTCCTTGTTAGACGATTTGTCAGTAGAGCCAGTAGATGCTGAGATGGTGGAGGTGCTAGGGTTCTTCAGAGAGTTTATGGACGTCCTTCCTAAGGAGGTAACGACTCTACCCTCTCGACGTGATATCGAGTTTGGGATATACTTGCAGCCCGGTGCTCGCCCGATTTTGATGGCTCTTTACCGGATGGCACCTTCGGAGCTAGGGGAGTTGCAGATTCATATCGACGATCTGACGAAGAGGGGTTATGTTCGACCAAGGGCATCACCGTGGGGTGCTCCAGTCTTTTTCGCAAAGAAGGCATATGGGGGTCTCAGGTTGTGCATATACTACAAGAGGCTGAATCAGGTAATGATCAAAAATCACTACCCTCTTCCAAGGATAGATGATCTCTTTGACCAACTAAAAGGGGAAGGATGGTTGTCGAAGATCGACCTGCGGTCTGGGTATCACCAATTGAGATTGAAAGAGGGAGACATCCCGAAGACGGCGTTCAGGTGAAGATATGGACACTTCGAGTTCGTATTCAAGTCTTTCGGTGTTACAAATTTCTCGACTGTGTTCATGGGGCTTATGAACTCCATCTTCCGGGAGTACCTGGATTGGTTTGTAGTTGTGTTCATCGACTATATCCTGATCTATTCAAGATCATAGTAGGACCACGCGGAGCACCTGAGGATGGTTTTGGAGGTCCTCTAACAGAACCAGCTCTATGGGAAGTTATCAAAATCCGAGTTTTGGATTCGAGAAGTGCACTTCCTTGGGCACGTAGTGTCCGAGCAGGGGGTAGTGGTGGACCCATCAATTGTTGAGGCAGTTGTTTCTTGGGCAGCACCCAAGAATGTTGCAGAGGTTCGTAGTTTCCTCGGGCTACCGGGTTACTATCGAAGTTTCGTACCCAACTTCTCCCGAGTTGTAGCCCCTTTGACAGCCCTGACCAAGAAGGACTAGGTTTTCGTGTGGAGTGAGCAGTGTGAGGAAGCCTTCATCTATCTGAAGGAGAATTTGGTTAGTTCCGCAGTGCTGAGACTACCAGAAGAAGGGGCGGCATAAGAGGTGTTCTATGATGCTTCAGGGAAAGGCCTCATATGTGTGTTGAAGCAGCGACAAGGGGTGATCTCTTATGGGTCTAAAATTCTACGCCCTCATGAGCGTAATTATGCCACCCACAACCTGGAACTTTCAACAGTCGTTTTTGTGCTAAATATATGGTGGCATTAACTCATCGGAGAATGCTTTGTGGTCTTCACAGATCACAAAAGTTTGAGGTATATCTTCTCCCAGCGAGACCTAAACTTGAGGCAGTGAAGGTGGATGAAGTTCCTCCAGGATTACAACTTTGATATTTCCTACACTTCATGGAATGGGAATGTAGTGGATGATGCCTTGAGCAGGAGGTCACAGAAGGATGCAGTCCGAGAGTCGGCAGACGCCTAGAAGGCAATGGAAGAGTTGGCTACCATGCACCTGGATGTGAGGATGGATAGCGGTAGAGGATTCTTGTATCAGATGACAGTGCAGTCATCTCTGTTTCAGCAAGTGGAGGAGTCTCAGTGGGGAGACCCAGAGTGCGAAGTAATGCGAGACCGAGTTGACCAGAGAAATGCTCTAGAAGGGTGGACGGAGGATGGTCAGAACCAGATGCTTTTCCGAGGGAATCTATTTGTTCCAGAGGCGATGCGTGGAAAGTTTCTTAGTGAGTTACACAATTAACCCCTAGTGGTGCACCCAAGAGTTTCCAAGATGTACCAGGGTCTGAAGAGATAGTTCTGGTGGCCCGGAGTAAAGTGAGCAGTGGCAGAGTTTGTGTCCAAGTGCCTAGTGTGTCAGTAAGTAAAGGCTAAACATCGGGTTCCAGGCGGCCTGCTACAGTCTCTAGATGTCCCCGAGTGGAAGTGGGAGGACTTCTCGATGGATTTCATCACGAGACTACCCAAGTTTCAATGGGGATACGATGGCATATGGGTAGTAGTGGACCGGTTGACGAAATAGGCTCATTTTTTGGTGATTAGGGAGTCGAGTGCAGTAGATGCCTTGGCACGATGGTACGTGGATGAGGTGGTGCAGTTGCATGGAGTTGCGAGGTCCATAGTCTCCGATAGGGATGCACGGTTTACCTCACGAGTCTGGAGGGTATTGCAGCCTGATTTTGGCACCCAACTACGTCTTAGAACTACTTTCTATCCCCAGACAGCTAGACAGCCAGAGCGCACCATCCAGACCTTGGAGGATATGCTACGGGCATGTGTTCTAGACTCAAGAGGATCGTGGGTGCGACACTTACCTTTAATAGAGTTCCCCTACAATAACAGCTATCACTCTACCATTGGTATGGCCCCATTTTAAGCATTGTATGGGAGGCCATGCCGCTCACCTATGTGTTGGACTGAAATCGGAGAGGCAGGCATCCTTGGCTCAGAAGTTGTGCAGAGCACGACAGAGAAGGTTCATCTTATACAGGAAAGGATGAAGGCGGCCCATGACCAACAGAAGTCGTATACTGATACTAGGAGAAGGCCCTTGGATTTTTGAGGTTGGAGACCACGTGTTCTTGAATGTATCCCCTCGGCGTGGACAACGAAGGTTCGGCAAGGAGAGTAAGCTTTGCCCCAGGTTCATCGGATCCTTAGAAGTATTGCGACGGGTCGGTGAAGTGGCTTATCAGCTAGCGTTACCACTACCTCTACTGAGGCTGCATGATGTCTTCCATGTGTCCCAACTCCGTCGGTATCTTCACGACGATTCACACGTCCTCGACTGGGGAGATCTAGACATCGAGGATGATGTGACCTTTGTGGAAAGACCAGTGATGGTCGAGGATCGTGAGGAAATGGTGCTTCATGGGAAAATCATTCCCTTGGTTCGTGTGTTATGGAGACATGGTGGGCTTGAGGAGAGTACGTGGGAGAGGGAAGCGCATATCCGTGCCCAGTACCCAGAGTTGTTTTGATTTTTGTGCCCATCTGTTTATACTTGTTGTAGTGGATCATTTTAACTTGTTGGCTATGAAATATGTGTTTTTTTCTTTTTCTCTCTAAATGTGTGTGAAAAGTCCTGACTATGGGGAGGGGATGATCCGACCCCTAATCAAGACACATTAAGGTGGATGTGATTTAAACCCGTGTGGGTGAGTCAGTGCCGCCCAAAGTGGATAGTATCTTGACATGGGTAAAGAGACTCCCCAACCCACATCACTGGTCAATTTGACGTGGAATGTTGCTCAGTTCATTAGAGGGAGGTGATTTTAGTTAACAATGAGGATCAATCTTGGGAGGTATATTTTGAGGTGGTTGTTTGGACCCTCTCTTTACTCATGGGTTGTTTTGATTCTCGAGGGAGAGAATAGTTTGCGAGGTATCTGATGTAATGGCCCAAGTTTTTTTTGGGGGGGGGGGGGTCCATTTGTAAAAATCTGATGTTGGTTGTTCTGGGTAGTCTGAGGAAGTTATCGAGGCTTCTCGGTGAAGTTTTGAACCCTACCAGTAGCTTGGTCTACTAGCAGTCGTAGCCCACCGGTAGCTCGGCCTACCGGTCGCTTGGTCTACTGGTAGGCGTAGCTCACCGGTAGCTCAGCCTACTAGTAGCTCAGTCTACCGGTCACTGCAGCCTACCAGTAGCTCGGCTACCGGTCATTGTCAGCCACCGGTAGCTCTCGGCTACTGGTGGCTGCAGTCTACCGGTATCTCTTTCCTACCCGCACAGGTTTTCCAGTAGCGCCTCCCTTTTTCACAAATTGGGTTTTAGACCCTATTTTGACCCCCTTTAAGCTTGTTTTAAATCCCATTAATGCCCATAAATGGCATTTAATTAAATGTTTAACGAGTCACCCTGGTGTGTGTGTTGATTTAAACTGCCCCCAATGGCGAGGACCCCTTTAATGACGTGTGGGGCCGCATGGTCGACCCCTGACCCCGCTCCTTACGCGGTTTCACGTTCTTATCTCAACCATCCCCGACCCTTATAAACTAAAGGGTTCTCCCTGGGTTTCTTTTCTCGGTCACCCTCCCATCGATTCATCTACTCTTCATTGAGTTCCCAAGGCCCCACCCTACAAATCACGCATCTTCTGTTCCTGGCGCATGAAGATAAACTTTGATCGTCGATCAATCAAGTAGGGAATTTCTCCTTCATCTCTCCCTTTTGTGTATCATACAGGGTGGGAATGCTTTTAATTATGTAGAATTGGATGAACCAAACCTAAATAAAGATAATAAACGGATTCTATATAGAATGAAGTGGGGGTGTGAGCGATGATGCTGCTTTGTTTTATGATCTTCCATGATTAATGACTTCTGAATTTTCCGGGCTTACGCCTACTGAAAATCAAGGTCGTTGGTGGTCTTTCTCTATGCACTAATGAACCCTTACTTCTGGTGATGTTAAAATGTATTGTGTTGTGGTTGTGAACCCTTGTTGTGTAAAGTAATTTGGTTAATTACATACATCCGGCTAAATAAATTGAAATCACCAGGATCAATCCTTCCTTGATAACCTCGGTTAAAGCACAGTGAAGTTGAAATCATGGCGTGTGTTAAATCCTTTAAATCTGAAAATACTGGCATGGGCCAGCTTTGTGTTGGTGGTGGTGGTTGGGTTGTTTTTCCTTCACGGGCTGATTTCTGGGTGATGTGGGTAGGGATGGGATCCCCTGTTGTTATGCTTCCAGTGGTTGTGAATTTAAGGTCGGGTGGTTACCTTGATTATATCACGAATTGGGGTGGGATATTCTGTTGTTGAGAAGCCGTTAGGTCCCGGATCTTGGGGTTTTCCTTTGGTTCTAGTACTTCAAGGGATCTCACTTATCCCTTTGTTGTTGTGACTTTACAAGAGAACTGGGTGTGAATGTTTAAGTTGATGTTTGACTATACTCTTTCCTTATCTTTTGATTATGCTTGATAGTTGCCTAAGTAGGTGAAGAAACTTATTTAAACATTTTTACCGAACTTGGAAACAAGAATGGGACAAATGGGTTTTGGATTGGTTTGAGTTGTGACTTGGTCACGGGTACTGATTGTGTTCCTTAGGCTGGCTGAAGAAAAACCTAGATTTGGGTGAGTGCTTGTTTTCTATACATATACTTGTAGTTTTGTGTTTCTTGATCGCGCCCCACCCAAGTTGAGCACTTAGTGTCGAACACCCCCATTTCATGGGGGAGGGTGTTTTTACCAACACTTCTATTAGTGGCTGGTTGTTATCTCTTTTCTACTCCCTTTACCGGGTAGCCCAAGTATCTTCAGGTAGGCTCTGATGGCCTGAAGTCCATTATTAGCCCAAGAATCTTCAGGCAGGGTGGTTTGGTGGTTGGCCCAGGTGTGTGCGGGTAGGTGGTTTCCCAAGTGTCTTTGGGATGAGGCCCCGGTGTCTTCGGGCGTGGCAGTGGTTGTTCTGGCCTAGGTGTTTACAGGCATGGTTACGTTAGACGGTTGTGGCCCAGGTGTTTACGGACTGGGTTTGCAGTGGGACTGCGTGAGGGTATGTCCCAGGTGTGTGTGAGCGGGGTGTGGCAGTGGGACTGCGGTGAGAATGGCAGGATTGGTTTGATGTGTAGGATTTCTTCAATAACCAGTGGGAAAGTGGTGCAGGGTACCCAAACATCGATGGGATTTATTTATAAATTACTTGCTTGTGATATTTGGTTAGTGTGGCTGGTGCGTGGGATGGATGAACTCCATGATAGTGTTGGTTGTCTGCTTCTCACGGGACTTTAGTATGTCTCCCCACTTGTGCACGAGAGTCTTTGGTTTTTCCCTACTGAGTATACCTGTATGCTAACCCTACGTATATAAAAATTCTTTCAAGTTTCTAGGAGGACTTTGGGGATTGTGCTAGACCATATTAGCTCAAACCTTATGACAGATCATCGCAGTTGCTGTTGTTCTCTCTTTTGGTACTTTTCCTTTAAGTCTCCTTATACATTGTGGATTTTACTTTTGTAACATGCATTGGGAATGGTTCTTGGCTTTACTTTTTTTTACTCTTAGTCTTGGTGTTGTGGGATTTACTATCTTATCTCCCGATCCTATTAAAATAAAAAGGGTAATGCCTTCCATTTAGTGTGTGATATTATACCCTTGGTGCTAGTCGCCACTCTGGGACCTATTGAAGGCGGGTCTTGGGGGTCATTATCTCTCCTTCAACTTGAATAAGGAAGGGTCTGGAAATCTGTTGTCCCTTCCCTCATCTTGGTGAAGGCGGGTCATCACATAAGGAAAGTAAATGTTTGTGAATATGTGTTCTAGTGGAAGAATATATTTAATATCAGTGAGTTACATCAATTATAAATGGAAAATAATGATGAATATGGGATATCTCTTCTTTTAACATCCATGTGGATTTTTATTATTATAGTATATTAGTAAATTCAATGATTTTTATGTTTTTATTCAAGTTAAAAAAAAGTTTTGATCACTTTGAGTACTATCTGAAATAGTGTGGAATTAGTTTAGTAGAAGTTAGATATTATGAATATTGAGAAATTTTTACTAATAAATAAAAATATAGCTTGGAAGTCATATATTAAATACACTGAAAGAAAATCCTTTGGCTAATATTTTGGAGTGATTTAGAAGGCTTTTGATTGAATTAAATTTTTTAAATAAGTCATGAGATGAGTTAAAGGAATTCTGATTTGATTTTCGAAAGTTTAGAAATTCTATTTTGGGAAATAAATTTGGAAAGTTAAAAGTTCAAAAGGGTAATGGGGTAATTTAAAAGAGTCATTTTATGAATCAATATGATCATTTGGGTAAGGAAAATAAATTCCTAAAGAGAAATTTAACTCTTCAAAATGATAATATATAACTTTGTGAGAGTAAATCCTAACTTTTGATGTGTCATTTCATTGAAAAGGAAAACTTCGTAAAGTTAATCTGGTGAATTTGGTATACGAATGATTCTCTAGGGATGATTGTCTTGTGACTTCATAAGTGTCTAAATTGATTTAAAAAATTTATTCACTTAATTTAGAATAGTATCTAAAAACTTCATAAGATTATCTTACTGATTTCATAAGATCCATTTGGACTCTAACAAAAAAAATTGGGAAAGACTTCAATACATAATAAGAGTGAGTGTGGACATTGGAAGATTAAGCCTGGAGTTTTTAAGGTTGATATGGAAGTTCATAAGGTTGATTTACATTCTCAAAAATCAACTTCATAATGATTTACTTCAATACATCACAACGTACACCGTAGAAAACATAATAAGGATCATTACATCTTAAAAATTAGTGAACCAGATATCAAAGTAAGAGAATAATTTTTATTGTTCGTAAAGAATTTAAATATCATAATTATTTATATAAATTTTGATTCAAGATGATATCAAAGAAAGAAAACTTCTCACTTTGTAAATTGGGATCAAGCCATGAAGGTGTGTAAGGATAAATAATTGTTCTACACCATAAGGGAAGTTCCATATTAAGAAGTTGAAAGGGGTTATGCACATGTAAAAGAAGTTAAAAATGAATTAAACCCTATATATTTTAAAGATAAATATATTGTGATATTTTAATAAGTAATAAATAAAATTATAGTGATTTTAGTAAATAATTAAAGGGGTATATTTATCAATGATTTGTAGTTGGTTTGAATGAGAATTAAAACTAAAAAATATCCCCTATCTTGAATGAATATGGACTCCTTCAAAAAGATATTTTTTGAGTTACCATAACTTAATAAGGAAATAATTTTAATAATAATTATATGAATATTAAATAAGTAAAATGGGAATAAGAGATATCCTTCAATGCCATAACCATTTTTGAAGAAATGTTTGATTATTAAAGAATAAGGATTCCCACATATTACAGCTACTTGAACATCATTAGACTATTGAATGAGAGAACTCAATGACATCTACAAGAATACTTTTCATCATAGAAGAAGGAGAAGGATGCATATGATACAACTTTCTCATAAATATAGATCCAGTAGAGTTGAGAAATCTATTGAACCAGGTCGATTAGTGTTGATAAACTAAGAAGATAGAATCATATGACGTCATACTTGTAGGTTTTTTTGGAATGATCAATTTAAATATTATGTAGTGAAATTCAACCAGGGGTCATATTAGTTTTGAGAACTAGAGACAATGTGATGTGGTATAAAGATATTTTAGTTTGATACTGGAACATAAGGTGGGATATCATTTAAGTAGGGTGTGTGATGAACTATAGGGTCTACGGTGATTCCTTTCCATTGTAACCACTTGTGTTTATATTAAAAAATATGTTTTTGGGTTGACTAACCAATCAAATAAGGTGGTATGATTTAATGAATGTATTGAACCATGTAAAATGGAGTTTTTTTCCTATGTTTTTATGTAATATATTTTTTGATTAATTCCAAGAGATAAAAGAATAGAGTATTGAAATATTAACTGATCACATATCATGATTAAAGGATAAGAAATCATAAAAATTATCATGAATTCAACCATCCCCCACTTAGTGATATTATCATCCCGGAGAAATTCAACCATCAATCTATAATGTATGATATAATTGTAACAATTAAATATGGAAAAAATACATAATGTTCCAAAAATTTGTGTTTAATTGAAACTAGATAAAGTAATTACTCCTTTCTTAGACATCTAATTTTATTATTAATGACTGATTATGATGTATTATGTTAGTGAACTACACAAGTATTATTCAATTTTGTTACATATTATACTTAATTGTTTTCATTATATTTTAAATTAATATAAATTTTTGTATCCATATTTTTGTGATAAAAGTTTTGGATTTCAAGTTCTTCTAAAAAATCACAAGTGTATAAATTATTAACTTTTAATTTTTAGAAATTATCAATTATATTTGGAAACGATAATGTCAAATATTTTACTATTAACCATTAAATTTATTATGATATTATATTCATGGAAATAATATTGTTTTTTCTTTTTGGTATCAAGATGAAATTAGATTCTTAATTTGAATAATAAAACTACTAACAATTTGTTATTGAAAAAACATCATTTATAATTTTTAGAAATCGCAACCTAGAGACCTCATCTTGAGAAACTTAAATTTAAAGGGTTGGATTAGTGGTATTAAATTTTAAGGGTGGAATAAAAACTACACAATAAAATTTATTTAGTTGTGGAATGAACTATAAACCGTAAGAACATCAATCGTTTTTCATAACTAACTTAACTATTTAACTTCATATTCCCTAGAATAATAAATTCAAATAAAAATTTTAATTTTCAATATAACAAAAATAGATGAAATTAATATTCATTAACATAACAATCAAATAGAAAAATCATATTGTTAAATGTAAATATTGAGATAGTAAGCATAGTTATATATGAGTAACATATTCATAATAGATAGTTTTAATATTTAGTCTTATGAGTGTAAACTTTGGGAGGTCTGGTATCTAGTTCATTATAATTATAATTTATAACTACCATCTCTATATATATAACTACAAAGTTAGGATCTTAAAAAAAATGAAACATTAACATTAGGTTGTGAAACACCAAAATTGAGATTCCAATTATATGATTCACATAGATTTGTTGTTTTACTGAATATAATTTTAAAAAATAAATGTTTATGTGATATTTTAAAATATGGACCAAAAATTAGATAATATGGAACCCATACAATAAAAACTAGGTAATTATCTAACCAAAATACATCACACAATATAAAAAACTATTTTTATTTTGAAAAAATGAATAAATAAATGGTGTTGATGTAACGCCCTGACCCCAGTTACCTAGAGTCGGTGCATTATTATATAACATTGGCATGATCACGAGAAAGATCAAATCTCAAAAGACCGATTGTTTTAGTAGCCTTGGAAACACTAGACATATTCATAAAGTTTTACATTACATCATAAAGTGAAAAAATACTACAACAACATATTGTCTCCATAGTCCACACTATTATCCCCTCATAATATCCCTGCAGGTCATTCATAATTTACTTCTTCACATCCTGGGAAAAATAAAACATATAAAAGGGGTGAGCTCAAATGCCCAGTAAGGATAACAATATAGCGGAAACTTTCATAAATAAGAACAAACATTTAAGGCAATGTATAACTAAAACAAAAGCCTTTTAAACTTGAACTTCAACATAGTATGGAAAAAATAAAATGAAATAATGCCATTTACTTATTCACATGGATATTCTACTAATCGAATAATCACATGCAATATCAATAACCACTTTCACAATGATGGAATGCATAATGCCAGACTATCATAACCACATAGCCAAGGCCTCCTGCCAAGACTACAAATAAGATTTTTTCAAGGCCTTGTTCCAAGACACTAGTTTTTCTCATGAGACCTACCGATGCATTGATGAGCTATAGTGGGCTCCACCTGTCACTTACTAAGTCCAATTCATTCCCATATGAAAAGGTTTAAACATAACATAAACATTCGTATTAAAACTAGCATACGAACTTTCAATACTTTCTCCATAAACCATGAATGGTATAAAAATAACACATCCACAGTAAAAACATATCAAAAAACCTTCAATACAATACAAAAGTTTTGTATCATAATAAATAAACTTCAAATAAGCTTAAAATCCATCAAATGATGTTGTCATAGATGAAATAAAAACTATTTGATAGTAATATCTCTTTTCTCAAAATCATTGAAAAGTCACACATTTATAAATGAAGTAATTTTAAAAGATATTTTTGAATCAAATTGTCTCATACCACTTTGAAACTTTTGAAAAGAAATATCATTTCAAAACCTTCAAGTCCATATAAATAAATCCTTAAAATCATTTTGAAAACATGGAAATTAATTAAAAAGATTTAGAAAGATAAATCTTTAAAACATTTAAAATTATGATCTTGATAAAGAGTACCTTTCAAAAATTCTTAAAATATTCATTTTGAAATCATTTAAAAGTCACATAATTATAAAATAAAACATTTACTTTGAAAATATTCTTATAATCTTGTAAAGGAAGGTTTGACGATTTTATAACGGCGGTAAATAGCCGCATCCGCCGTATAAGTTAAAAAAACATTCTTACCTTAAATTTGTCGAAAAGGATAGAAGTGCCTTATTTGGAAAATGAAGGAAAGATTCCTTTAAAAACACATAAGTTTATAAATGACTTTAACCAATTTTCTAGTAAATAGTAAAAATGTTTTTAAATACATTTTTAAGGAACATGGATGTGGATGATAAAGAGATCCCAGTAGATAATTACGTATAAACAACCTTGGATAATGAAGAGATTGTGAAATAAACCCTTAACTTGTACTTTTACTTGGTTGGGGTAGGTTAAAATCATGTATAATGGTGAAATAATTGTTATTAAATTATACAAGAATCATATACATTAATATGATATCATATATGATCTTTTAACATTGATTTGTTAATAATATCTTAGTATTATCGTTGTTTTGGGTATTAACTTACTCGTTTTCTTTTATATGTTTTGTTACGTAATAAATGTTTGTAATGGATAGGTTGTTTCTTAATCATATACAGAATGATATCAAGTCCTTAGATACTATTATTAATCATCAAATGAGAATTATACTTGAATGGATACGATGGAGAATGAATCTCATCGCGTTCGTGGAGATGGTAGTCCGTACGTACGCACGAGCGACAATATCATTCTTTTGATATTAAAATTATATATAATTGGATGGTATATCATATATACAGAATCATTATCATGTTACATTTATTATTTACATGAATTACACATCATTATTATACCCATCCAAATAATAATTTATTGAATAACAATTACACCACGACGTGGAGACGGTAAGCCGTACGTACGTACGTATGGTGACATGTTATTCAAAGGATGGATAGAATAATAAATATGGTTGTACCATATTTATAATAACATCACAGTATATATATGATAATGGAGTTATTATTTTATAATGGTAACAACAAAGGAAGAGGAAGTGGAAGAAGAAAGGAACTTGAAAAAGGGTGGTGAAATCATTACCTCTTCTTTGGGTTCTTCCTTTTGATTTGATCAAACGGGCTCCTTAAGTTGGCTTTATGACTAAAGGAATGCCTCTAAGATGAAGTGAGGGAAGTTGAGAGATTATTTGGGCAGATTTTGGACGAACCAAATGTCTTTGAATGTGTGAAGTAATGAGAAGGGGGAGTGCCCTTTTATAAGAGGGGTGAGGGGCACCTTTGGAAAAGCTAGAAATATTAATTTATAATAAATTCATATTTGGTTTATAATGGCTCCAAAGTTGATTATTTAAAGGTTAAGGTGGGTATGGATTGAAAACCACTAAACCAATAGAATTTAGATAGGTTTGGATTACTATATTAACCTTATCTTTAAGTATTAACTCTAAGTTAATTAGTTTCACTTTTTCAATGTCTCTTTGTATTTTTATATTATATGGTTAATAAACTTACTATATACATCCAAGAGACCCCCAAGTGGTCAATTAATGATACACCTATCATTATATAAGACTCTTGGACGAAAATTATATTTTTATGAATTTAATATAAATTAATAATATAATATTTGTTTTAAAAACTCTTTTATGTCAATTTTGAAACTATTTAATAATTGATTTTTGTGAAACTCATAAAATAATTATTACTTCGAAAAAAGTCAATTAAATAAATCCTAATATGTCATATTAACCTATAAAATTAGTTTAATTAAATAAAAGTCTCAAATTATATTTATTTGGGTATTTATAATATCAATTATTCTAATTTTTCATTAATTAGGTAATTAATGCATCATCATTGTGTCATAAATAAATTACATTATTTAATGTCTAAAAATTATAAATAAAATATAATTATGTAGGAAATCATTTTATCTTTCTAATTAATATTTATAGTAGAAAATCCAACATATATAACCCTATTTAAAAATTGTTTGTCTAAAAGATATATGCTTGTGTCATTTTTGTATTCATTTTATCTTAATTAAAATAAAGTGTCCCTATCACTTACAAGTGGCACAATGGGGTCCCAAAATCGACCCAAAGATTCCTATGGTCGAACATGTATCAACCAATAAGGTTAGGACACGTTTTAGGGTAATTGTTTATTATTATAATATTATTTTTAACCCTTATTTACCGGATTTACCCTTTAACCATGGTAAATAAAATATTTACCGAAGTAATTATTCAAAATGTCTAAAAATAAAAGTTACCTATTTACACAATTTGAACATCCTGATTCCAAATATGGAATACATTTTTCCAAATTCAAAACACAGAAGTGGCAGAAATTAATTTAAAATTAATTCCCGCTGTCAAAACAAAAAGCGTGTTTTTAAGATATAATAACTATCAAAAGATTGATACTTGTTTATGTTCGGTTTAATTGTGAAATTATGTCCAACGACCAAAATTGTATTAAATGGTAAAAATATATTCTAAATATACTTTAAAACCACTCAAATTCAAAATTTATCAATATAAATTATTTTGATTAAAAAAGTTGTTTTTAATTAAAATTTAGTAATTTTCACTATTCATCAAAATATTAAAGTTATTCGAAAAGTACCAAAATTTCACCTTAGGATAAATTTGATATTCCGAAACCAAAAATGAAGTCCATTTTGAAATATAAAATATATATAATTTCAAAAAGTAGGTATTACTATTCATAACGGCTAGTTTGATTGGTTGTGGTGTGTGTTAGAACTCGAAGTTGCGTACAACACACGCTACTATATTATTCAAAGGAAAGCGTACCATGGAAGCTTGGGATGTTTCATTTTAAATTTTTGATGTCCTCATTTAGTCAAAAAGTTTAAAATATTGTATTTAAAAAGGGTTCACTATTAAAAGTTGGTAAAAGTGCAATACTGAAAATGAATTTGTTCTTACATTTTGTCTAAGAAACTAATAATATGGATTCTAAAATTATAAGGATTATATAAAGTTTAAAATTTAGTTAATACTATTCATAACCCCTTTTGAATGGCTTGTTTGGTAAGTAATGGTGCGCTTGAACTCGGTGTAGCGTGTAGTGCAAGTTATTGAATTATTTTTAGGAAATAACACACTATGAAATCTTGGGGTGTTACATTCTCTCCTCCTTCAATAAATTGTGTCCTCATAATTTTAAATTGTTCTTCAAAAATAAAAGGTTGAAAATAGAAAATATCTTTGTGGGAAAACCCACATCGGAAATTGTGTTACTAAAATTTAGCCTTAATATGAGGAAAAGAGAAATGAAAGGGTCACCACCAAATTATGATCTCGATTAGGAGAACATTGGTGGAAATTAGAGACATATAATTGGAAGAAAAAACGTAAATATTTATAGGTAGTGATTGGGTTCATAAATCACAAACAAGTGTAAAATTGAGGTCCTTAAATTCATCAATCTATGATGATTTGAAATACCATCGGTTTAACAAAACATAGGGTATTAGGATAACACATTTTTGGTTTTAGGATTCCTTAAATAAAGTATAAGAATTAATTTCTTCATAGAATAAGAGAAGAAGAAAAATATATTCTTGACATGTAGAGTTCCATCCTTTAACTAATTTCCACCACAAACTCGTCTTTCACTCTAAAAGATAATAGAACGTAAAAAATATATTCTATTTATCCTATTCGTATAGGGTTCCAAAAAAAACGAATTTATAATTCATCTACCAGATCTTAAAAAAATACATTATTTAATCTCGGACATCACATGGGTCAGTGGTAGGTGATACACCATTATCGCCCTTCGGTTGTGGGTTCAATTCTCGCGGCCTTTCCGGACGCGACGGGTTGCCGCCCGACCTCCGGGTTTTCCTTTTAAGGCAATCCAAAATAATCCTAACTAGAACTATCCAAAATACTTCAGTCAAAAATTTATAAGGAAGGTAAACACAATAAAGATCCTTTTTTCTGCATAATAACATGTGAAAACCTTCATCATATATTCTTTTAAAACACTACAACATCCTGAATTAGCATAAAACCTTATCGATTACATTCATAATCCCTTATTCCTTAAAGAATAATAGTTATACTCCTTCAATCCAAAAATGTTTTAAACCCCAACAATGATGGAATATAAAAATCATTAATCAGTTTCAAGGTAGTCAATAATATCCAATATAATTTATGTATTATTCCAAAATCACTACCTCAGTATCAGAACTATATTAGGGTTTATAATTCTCTCAACCATATATTTTCCAAAAATTTATCCTGCTATTGAGTCACTTTTCTTTGTTCCACACAATCTCAAGTCCTTAATGAAATAGTACTACAGTACAATCCTTATATACTCCATAATTATTATAACAAGTACATTGTTGATACAACACCCAAATGAAATAATCAACACAAGAACTGTAATCATTCCTCTTCATCTGTGGTAGTATCATAACTTGATTATTATCTAATAGCATCATTTGCGGCATAGTCTGATGACTGGGACATAGGTTCACGTGGTGTCCAATCCTTGCAAATGAAGCATTATACATTTGAAACCATTTTCTTACCCTTGCAGTCACGTACTTTGTGCCCTTTTCCTCCACACTTATAACAAACTCCCATTCCTTTCAAGCAAGTTCCAGGGTGTTTCTTCCCACAGTTATCACATATGGGAAAATTATTCTTTTCCCTCTTCCCTTTATCTATCTTTCTCTCTCCATCCTTTTCTTCTCTTTCTTCCCTTCAAAGCCATAGGACTCAGTAAACTGTTTACTTGTCTTATCAACACATGATATTATTTCTTCATATGATGATAATACATGCGAGACTATTTCTCTTGTAAATTTAGGCTTAAGACCATGAAATATATGATCCTTCTTTCTCATTGTATCATGTGCATTGCTGGAGTACTCATTCCTTCTACTAGGCACCATTTCTAAACAATGGCATACACTAGATTAGTTTATGAATAACAATACCTAATCCCAAACTTGTAAAACACATAACATAAATTAAATAGTTTATGGATATAATCCATAATCATAAAAATGTCTCCTTTGAGGAAGTATATACTCATAAACCCTTCATAATGGTTTGTAAAAAAAATGAGAATTATCCTAAGCATATCCCCCGGGAGTGTCGTAACCAAGAGTACAGCAAGGCCCATTTTCGTGCACCAGTTCCCGTTCGAGTACTGCTCAAAGCAGTATTTTCGGGTTTTACCCATAGGTACATCTGTGCCAGAGCCGCCTCTACTTGCTCGTATCCAGACAGGGATGTATTTCTCAGAAAACTCACAAAATCTCTACAATACCAAAATTCTAGGAAGTTCTTCTATATTAAACCACAAAGTCCATCTTAAATCTATGTACTCTAATCAGACTTTATCTAAATATAGCTTCCAAGGTTTGTACTAAACTTCCTCTGATACCAACTGTAATGCCCTGACCCCAGTTACCCAGAGTCGTTGCATTATTACATAACATTTGCATGATCACAAGAAAGATCAAATCTCGAAAGACCGATTGGTTTAGTAGCCTTGGAAACACTAGACATATTCATAAAGTTTTACATTACATCATAAAGTGAAAAACTACTACAATGACGGAAATATTCATTTAAAAACACATAAGGGTATAAATGACTTTAAACCATTTTCTAGTAAATAGTAAAAAAGTTTTTAAATACATTTTTAAAGAACATGGATGTGGATGGTAAAGAGATCCCAGTAGATAATTACGTATAAACAACCTCGGATAATGAAGAGATTGTGAAATAAACCCTTACCATGTACTTTTCCTTGGTTGGGGTAGGTTAACTTCTTGTATAATGGTGAAATAATTTTTATTAAATTATAAAAGAATCATATACATTAATATGATATCATATATGATCTTTTAACATTGATTTGTTAATAATATCTTAGTATTATCGTTGTTTCGGGTGTTAACTTACTCGTTTTCTTTTATATGTTTTGTTACGTAATCCATGTTTTTAATGGATAGGTTGTATATTAATCATATCCAGAATGATATCAAGTCCTTAGATACTATTATTAATCATCAAATGATAATTATACTTGAATGGATATGATGGATAATGAATCTCATCGCGTTCATGGAGACGATAGTCCGTACGTACGCACGAGCGACAATATCATTCTATTGATATTGAAATAATATATAATTGGATGGTATATCATATATAAAGAATCATTATCATGTTACATTTATTATTTACATGAATTACACATCATTATTATACCCATCCAAATAATAATTTATTGAATAGCAATTACACCACGACGTGGAGACGGTAAGTCGTACGTACGCACGTATGGTGACATGTTATTCAAAGGATGGATAGAATACTGAATATGGTTGTACCATATTTATAATAACATCACAGTATATATATGATACTAGAGTTATTATTTTAGAATGGTAACAACAAAGGAAGAGGAAGTGGAAGAAGAAATGAACTTTAAAAAAGGTGGTGAAATCATTACCTCTTCTTTGGGTTCTTTCTTTTGATTTGATCAAAAGGGCTCCTTAAGTTGGATTTCTGACTAAAGGAAGGCCTCTAGGATGAAGTGAGGGAAGTTGAGAGAGTATTTGGGAAGAGTTTGGACGAACCAAAATGATTTCAAGGTATGAAGTAATGAGAATGGGGAGTGCCCTTTTATAAGAGGGGTGAGGGGAACCTTTGGAAAAGATAGAAATATTAATTTATAATAAATTCATATTCGGTTTCTAATGGCTCCAAAATTTATTATTTAAAGTTTAAGGTGGGTATGGGTCGAAAAAAACTCAACCAATATAATTTAGACAGGTTTTGGTTACTATATTAACCTTATCTTTAAGTATTAACTCTAAGTTAATTAGTTTCACTTTTACAATGTCTCTCTGTATTTTTATATTATATGGTTAATAAACTTACTATATACATCCAAGAGACCCCAAAGTGGCCCATTAATGATAAAACTATCAGGATATAAGTCTCTTGGCCTAACCTTAGATTTTTATGAATTTAATATCAATTAATAATATAATATTTTCTTAAAAACTATTTTATGTCAATTTTGACACTATTCAATAATTGATTTTTTTGAAACTCATAACAGAATGATTACTTCGAAAAAAGTCAATTAAATAAATCATAATATGTCATATTAACCTATAAAATTATTTTAATTCAATAAAAGTCTCATATTATATTTATTTTGGTATTTATAATATCAATTATTCTAATTTTTCATTAATTAGGTAATTACTGCATCATCATTATGTCATAAATAAATTAAATAATTTATTGTCTAAAAATTATAAATAAAATATCATTATTTAGGAAATCGTTTTATATTTATAATGAATATTTATAGTCGAAAATCCAACATATATAACCCTATGTAAAAATTGTTTGTCTAAAAGATATATGCTTGTGTCATTTTTGTATTCATTTTATCTTAATTAAAATAAAGTGTCCCTATCACTTACAAGTGGCACCATGGGGTCCCAAAATCGACCCAAATATGCCTATGGTCGAACATGTATCAACCAATAAGGTTAGGACATGTTTTAGGGTAATTGTTTATTATTATAATATTATTTTTTAACCCTTATTTACCGGATTTACCCTTTAACCATGGTAAATAAAATATTTACCGAAGTAATTATTCAAAATGTCTAAAAATAAAAGTTAACTATTTACACAATTTGAACATCCTGATTCCAAATATGGAATACATTTTTCCAAATTCAAAACATAGAAGTGGCAGAAATTAATTTTAAATTAATTCCCACTGTCAAAACAAAAAGCGTGTTTTTAAGATATAATAACTATCAAAAGATTGATACTTGTTTATGTTCGGTTTAATTGTGAAATTATTTCCAATGACAAAAATTGTATTAAATGGTAAAAATATATTCTAAATATACTTTAAAACCACTCAAATTTATAATTTATCAATATAAATTATTTTGATTAAAAAAGTTGTTTTTAATTAAAATTTAGTAATTTTCACTATTCATTAAAATATTAAAGTTATCCAAAAAGTACCAAAATTTCACCTTAGGATAAATTCGATATTACGAAACCAAAAATGAAGTCCATTTTTAAATATAAAATATATATAATTTCAAAAAGTAGGTATTACTATTCATAACGGCTAGTTTGATTGGTTGTGGTGTGTGTTAGAACTCGAAGTTGCGTACAACACACGCTACTGTATTATTCAAAGGAAAGAGTACCGTGGAAGATTGGGATGTTTCATTTTAAATTTTTGATATCCCCTTTTAGTCAAAAAGTTTAAAATATTTTATTTAAAAAGGGTTTACTATTAAAAGTTGGTAAAAGTGCAATACTGAAAATGAATTTGTTCTTACATTATGTCTAAAAAACTCATAACATGGATTCTAAAATTATAAGGATGATATAAAGTTTAAAATTTAGTTAATACTATTCATAACTCCTTTTGAACGTCTTGTTTGGTAAGCCATGGTGTGCTTGAACTCGGTGTTGCGTGTAGTGCAAGTTATTGAATTATTTTGAAGAAATAACACACTATGAAATCTTGGGGTGTTCCAGTTGAAAATATAATTATTAATTTTAAAAGCTAGAATTTGAATTGTGTCATGAAAGTCTCGAACAAGGAGTGTATGAATTATTCTAACAAAAGAGTTATAATATCAACTTTCAAGTTCCTTATGCTAAATAATAAATAAAACTATACCATGTTTTACATAATTCTCCTAAACATTGATCAAGTCAAGCATTCGTGTCTCCTTAATCATATCTACCCATATTTGAGAATATTTCTTCTTGTATTTAGGGTTTAATGCATATAATCGGGAGACTATATCCTCGGTATAATAACCAAAAAATCACAATAAATAACTATAGCATAAAACACCATAAAAACCTAGAATTATAGTGGAATGAAAAACATAAAAATTTTACAGCCAATACTATATAAAATGCACTTTTCTAGCCATATAGTAGCCATATTAAATAACATTACCCTAGGTGGGTGATTTATATACTTGGAAGATATAAAAAATATTTAATTAAAATAGGTGACACCATAAAAAACCTTGTACTTGGCCTCACCTCAGAACCATAAAATCATTAACACTATGATTCTCTAGCTCTAATGCTATAGATAAGTCCCATGTCATATCATATAGGTCATTATAAAATCTACAAGTCCACTATTTGAATATGCATAGTGTGAATAGAAAAAATAGTAGTCCACCACCTATGAGCCCTTAAAAATATATCAATATATATATATATATATCTGTGTGTGTGTGTAGGTTCATGCATAATTTAATATAGAAAATGGTCATATTCATCACGCAACACACATTTTAAGTTTTCATGTGCTAACCAAGACACCATGATTTTCAACCTTTCCTTCTTTGACCACATGCTACTATATCAATTTTTTTATAAGTTGAAAGTCCTAATGGTACTCTATCCTCTTATCATTCTATAAATAGTTATTAGAATTAGTCAAATGGCATAGATCGCTATTATCTCATGGATAGAATTGTGTGGTGGACCTGACTCATTGTCATTTCCATAGAAAAACTATACAGAAAAGAAAACATGTTGTCATTTCTAATAAATAATAGTATAAAGGAACTTTTGAATTTTCATCCGCTAGGATGCAACGTATGGAGGACCTGGTTCATTATCTTCTCATATTAGACCTCATGAATTTTTTCCCCTATAAGAACATATAATCGATGGAGGAATCTGATCGTAACATTTCCTGTTATAAAATACACAATCATCACTTGAATCAACTCACTAACATCGTCATATATTCTATCATTTAAAAAATAACTATAACCCAATAATCACATTATTTCTTATAGATATACCTCAATAATATCATGAAACATCCCTCACTTATCATATATCAATCAACTTTTCCTAGCACTCTTCCACTCCCATTGTATCTAATGTGCCTCATTACCCATATCCAGTATAGCATCATGCTAGTAACCATCCCATCTCAGATGTTAGGAATATTGACCCTTGACATATCAGGAAACATCCATCCAAATTAAGATCATATTCTGGAGTAATTTTTATCCTTTTGGACATAAAATACCATTCGCATTCATTGTATATTAATATTATCTAAGTGGAGTAATTAGTTAACTATTCTCATTCTATTTAGTCCATTTGACTCGGTCATGAAGTATTTGTTTAGTTTCCATGTCATTTTCCACTCATTTATAATGTGAAATTCTATATCATTGAATTATTTTATAAATATACTATACCTAGATCCTCTTAGGTGAACCATTCAAGGGTGTCAACATCATTGTACACTTCAATTGCATAATTATAAGAACTCAATTATAGCAATCACAAATATTGGAAAATCCCATTAACTCATGGTTATCCTGTTAAGACTCCCAATGATTCACCGCATGTTACACTAGGATATTACCTTAAGGTCATATCCATCCCCTCTGACCATTCCTTGACCATTATAAGAACTGAACCCAATATGAGGAAACAATTTCCAACTCAATGATCAAATAACATGATCCAAGCATAAAAACCCCACACATAGTGACATGGTCAAATATAGTCCACATGTACTCAATTAAATCCTTGAATACCCCTCGATTTTTTCCAAAAAGTAACATCTGAACCACAAGGTGGTCTAAACTCTAATAAATGCCAATTTCATTAATTTTTTAGTAGAATTTTCATCCCATTATAAATAGGTTTTACCAATCTATAGAAAACTCTTGATCCCTATCATCCCCAAATTAAGTTACTTTGGATTTTATTCACATTACCCATAAAGGTTTTCATAAAAACACACAAATTAATTCATGGATTGCTAGTTAGGGACCACTATTTATGAAAAAAAATCTTCTTTCATTACAATAAAACATTCCATGCGAAGGAACCCATTAAACATATGTCAATGTTGCTTCAAATATTATCCATTGAAACTAAGAGGATATGGGGTTGACTAATCTCATGGGTAAGTTTTTTGTGTAGTTTGGGAATCAATTATATATTTAATTCATATTCATTAAATCCTTTATGTAATGATAGCAAATTTTTTACATCTCCTACCACTTTAGCAAGGCGAATGCCTAAGAAATTGGGTTAAATGATCAATACATTGAAAGAATGATTTAGATAATGTAAATTATTCAATTCTCTTGTGTATAATGAATCCAAAATTTAAAAACACCTCAGAGGAAAACTATAGAGTTTAACTACATCTAGGGATGAAAATGATTTGTGTGATCATCATAATTATGAATCCTTCCAACCATATGGTGTGTTCTCATCATATTATTCCATTGAATAATCACTAATGGGGATTGAATTCCATTAGTCTATCACTAGAGGATATAAGAATATCATAAAACTATCAATAGTGGATTCATAGACGTCAATGAACTATCCTTAATGGATATAGAGGTATCATGATCCTATCACCGGTGAATGGATGAACATTATTGGCCTATCACAAGTATATTTAGTGGAATTCATTGGGATGTCACCAGCTGATGGGTGGGCGTCAATGTAATGTCACCAGTGGAAGGTTAAGTTTATATTAAAGTTAGAATTTTCCCATGAGTTATAATTCCTACAAATCCCTATGAATATAATCATAATGCATGTAGTTTTATTCTATTTTATGGGGCATATCATACCTTTTAAATTCATGTGATAAGGACAATTATAGTACTATTTGAATTCATGTATCCATGAAATTTATGTGTCAATATTTATGGTTGTTTAAATTGAACCATTTATATGTAATTTAAAGTTATACAAGATGTAATACAAGGCGGGTTGTTTTAAGTAATATTTTTTGCGGAAATCACACATAAGTAGATCTTTTGGAATAGACCTACCTGTAATTATTGGGCCATAACTCAGGCTTTAAACCTATGATTGGTATAATTTGGACTACATTGGATAGATAACTAGAATTATTATATCTCCACAAAATTTATATTCAAAATTAGATTATTAATTCAATAATAAAATATTTCCAAATTTGAGGTAGAAAGTCTATCATTAATAGTAACATATCCCCTTATACACTTGATATATTTTTGAGGAATTTGTGATGTAATTTTGCATAAATGAATACTCCCCCACATTCTCAAATGTTTCTCAACTAGAGGGTAATATTGGTGTATTTGGTACCTTATTATTCTACATATATAGATTTTTACCCTTACATAGAGTTCTAAACTCCTTGTTATCACTTGGGGAGGAACATAAAGTAAATCTCGAGTATCATGTTCATATTATTTTAATAAGATTTTAAATGAAATGTTTGTTTTTTCTTTTTCATCATACTCTCCAATTTTTTAATTAATTAATGTACTGTTATATCATGATCAAACTCATATGATCATGTTTGGGCATACCAATTCATGTGATATTTCATGCACCATTCACTACTTATTATTCCCCATTTCAATTATAGTGTTGGTGTGGTTCATATTTGTATAATGATGTGGTTCCCTGGCCTTAGAAACGTGGAGCTAGTGCATTGTTTTTTTTAAATTGGAATGATTACAAGGAATCAAATCTTGAATGACTAATTAGTTTAGCATTTTTTGGAAAACCAGACTATAAAGATGATACATATATTACATTGGGATGTAGAAACTAAAACATTATATATAATAATATTCAATAAAATTCATCCTTGAAACTCATTCAAAGGATTCCTCTTCATAATATTGGGAAGGAAAACATAAGAAGGGTGAGATCAAATGCTCAGTAATGGTATGTAAATTGGAATCAATAATAATTTATTGAGAATAAATTAACCTGTAAAGGTAAATAACCAATAACACATGCCATTCAAATAATGGGATAAGGAATAACAAATAAGGTAATAAATTGAAATCACATTCCATTTAATCAATAAACAAAAAATTAAATACATCCAAATATTTTATCATATGAAAATATCATGGATAATAACAATGATAAATGAAATATCTATGAAGGAAATGCTTAATTTTTAGATTTCATGTCTCAGGAACATGAAAATCTCTAATTCAAAGATCTATCCTCTAGACAGTTTAAAGCAACAAGTAGAAACATGTTTAATTTGGCCAAATGATTTTTCTAATGAGAACTCGTCGATTCAACGTCGGTCTATATAAAGTCTGAGCTGAACTTTTCATGGTATGCCCAAATCATTCCTTATATCTAGTAATGGATTTAACTAATAAATAATATTCCTTATCAAATATACTCATTGAATAAAGAGTAAAGATTTATCAATATTTACCCAGATAATTAAACAATAGTAAAAGTAATCACCATATGTTAAAATGATATACGGTTTGGGAAATAAATGTATCCCTGATAAATGATATGTATAATTAGGGGAAATTAAGTGCCTAATAATCATTGGAAATTTAATATTTCAAGGGGCTTAATAAAGAAATCAAGGAAGTGAATGTCAATATTATCCTTAGCCAAATCAATCATAAATCATCCAAAGGATGGAAATGGATGGTATCAACACAATAGATCCTAAGTGGTGTAAAATAATGGGTTATTTTTTTCAATGAATGGAAATAATATAAATATAACTTTAAAATACATTCTTGAGGAAATTTTCCCTTTTAATTTGAAAAAAAATTGAAAATACTTTTCTTTGAAAACCACTTTAGAAAATATTTTCTTTAAAATTAACCTTTTAAACTTACAAAGGAAACTTTGAAGAAATGATGATGTGTAAATCTGTACATGTCGTACAAGGTAAAAAAACATTCCTTTGGCAAGGTAAAAGGTTAGAAAAATTCCTTGTTCAGAAATCGATAAGAAGATTCATTTAAAAACATTGGTATAAAAAATGGTGAAAATTTAATTAATACATAATTTTGGGAAGGTTAAAATTATTTTTTAAAACCTTTTTAGAAAATAGGGTTTTTATAAGAAAACAGGTTCTCTGACTAAAGAGAGAAATGAAGTTGGGATTTATTAAAAACATTTTATAGAGTATTCTGAATACCAAAGAGTATAAAAAGGTACTATAACATAGAAACCTTCATGAATTACTATAGGATAAGAAAATAAAATGGTTTATTAAAAAATGATCAAATAATTTCAACTAATGTAAATTCAAGTGTAAAAAATCCCAAATAAAATGACATTGTGAATTAAACCCTTGAAAAGACCATAACATTAATGTGAGAATCAAAAAATGAATAGATTATATGTTTTAAATTAAATCCACATAAAACAAGTTAAAATTAAATAACATATTTTATAAATTTATTACACACATAATAATATAATATTAATGATAATGGGGAAGTTATATATCCCGATAAAAAGGAATTGGGTTATAAAATTCTTTACCACTTTGTAGCTTTTAATTCAAATCCCCATAGAATAAATATTTCAAATTGAAACTAAAAATACAATGAAGATAAAATAATTAATGATATAATATAACAAAATGGGTAGTATATACACCACACAAAATAAGTAAATAGTGAATATGACATTTATTTCACAGATGTAAAAAAGTGAGATGAAAATCCTTTACTACTTGGTAATTTTTGAATTATAATCCCAATGAACGAAATAAATTCAAATGAAACTCTAAATTCAATGAAGATAAATGTATATATGATATAAAATAAAATTTGGGCATCATATAGACCACACAAAATAAATATGTGGTAAAAATGGTGTATGCCTCATGGAAGAAAAAGTGAGACAAGAATTTCATACCTTGAGCCTGACTTGTCATGTGTGTATTTATATTCTCGAATAATAAACTTATGTTAATTATTTAATTTATTGAGAACCTTTTTAAATTTTATTATTAAATTTACGTAACTTATTACAATATTTTATACAAATACCTAAACAATAATTTTTACATCGGGCGTTTTTGACCAAATTCAGTTTATGTTTCAAAAATGACTTTGGTAGGTCAAATATGGTCAAAATTTTCAATATATAAACATATAAAGAATAATAATCAAGAAATAATTATCATATTTATAAATAAATTATAATTTTAAAATTAATTATGAAATATGTTTATGCAAAATCAACCAACATTACAATCATACAGACGGTAGGTCGTACGTACGCAAGAGTAATGTTACCATTTTCGATTACCGTTATGGAAATAAGTTAAGTAACATTATATCTTTATAGAATGATAATTATATCATAAATAACATTTTATTAATCATATATACTTATATATGAAATTATTGTGATGAAAAATGATTCACATAGCATTGAGTAGGTGGTAGTCTACACGTGCATGAAAGACTTTTTCACTTTTTTATTGTGTAAAATGGGTAATAAATAAAATGATATATTATATTTACATAAAGTTAATTATTTCATAAATATAATATATATTTCATTTATTTCACATATTGTTAATTAAAATATTCATTAATATATTATATGTATAGTGTGAACTAATCACATCGTTTTGAGGAGGCGATGGTCCACAATTCCACAAATAATGTTATCGTATTCCCACAAAACAGCGTGCATAAAAGTATGTTTAAAAAAATAATTCTAGAAGTATTAATTCATTATAAATAACATATAAAAATAGTGTTTCCATCATAAGTCCCACCATGAGATGTGGTAAATGAAAATTGAATAGTCATCATTTCACAAGGCGATAGTTCGTTGTACACAAATGGTAAGTTCATTACCCATTAAATGGAAATGTGTGTAAGTGTATGTCAAACCATTAGAATAAAAAAATATAAGTATATTGATGAAAATTATATAATTATAAAATCATGATATAAAAAAATAATTATTGTAAAATTAAATTAAAGAAAAGTGATTGTTGGAAAATGTTACCTCTTAATCGGCTAATTCCTTTTGGTTTTCACCAAAGGGTTTCATTGGTTTTCATTCTAATAAAGGGGAGGAATCTATGATGAGGGGAAGTATTTTGGGAGATTATTTTATCTAATTTTGAGATATAAAATGGGATATATAGGTGTGAATATGTGGGAGGGGTCAGTGCCTTTTTTATAGTGGAGGAGAGGGATTCTTGTAAATTTTTGAAATGGTAAATCCACCCATATTTGTTCTAAAACAAGTGACTCCAATAATGGTAAAAATTTCCTAAAAAGGATAATAGGGTGTAAATATAAACATAAAATGGATATTGGAAAAGTTACTAGGTCATGCTTTCTCTTAAGTTAAAGGTTTAGCCCCTTGTTAATCTACTTTTCCTCTTAATCATTATAATTATTTTTAATTATTTTCACAAATATTTTTGGTCAAAAATTAATTTAAACTTATTATAAATTATAAATTATGTTGAATACAAATCTTTAATCCATTTTAAAAATCATTGTCACATAAGTGTCAGAAATTAATTTAAATTTAATCCTGTGGATGGGATGACAAAGCATGTTTTTTTTGAAGTAAACCCTTTCACAATTTTACTGAGATTTAATATCCAATTTAAAATTGAAATTGAATATAATGACCTAAATTATATTAATATATTTATAATTGACATAAATTTAATTTAAAACAAATTAAAAATATAATTTAACACTATATATAAATTACCTGAAAATCATTTTCTGAATTATAATTCAGTATTTTTCACTATTCATCAAAAAATCAAATATTTCTGAAAAATAAAGAAAATTATTATAAGATAATTTTAATGTCTAATTTTAAAAAATGAATTTTATTTTGATGTATAATATTTATAAATGTCCTAATAATTGTATTTAATATAGGTTCTCTATTAAAAGGCAGTAAAAGTGCCTTTAGAAAAACATTGATTTTTACACAGAATATTGGGTTTGTTCGTATCTTATGATTATAAAATAAACTGGATGAATGTAAAAAAATTATTGAATATATAATATACATTTATTATGTTAATATAACTCACTAATTTTAATTAATTTAATTTATTATTATAAAATAGCTTTGTGGTCATAAAAATAGTTTTCTGTGTAAACATTTCCTTTATATTCTATTTGTTTGTATATAATTAATTTGTACCCAATGAATTAATATGATATTTGTGTAAACCATATATTTTTAAAATTTAGTTAATCCTATTCATAACTCCTAATTTAATGTCTAGGTTATATGTTATTATATTAAATAATAATCTTTTATTAATATATATTTGTTTGGTAAAACTCGGTCTTGCGTGTAACACAAGTTATCGAAGAAAGTATTTGTTGCATGTAATGTAGAAAAACCTGGTATATCATAAATTTAAAGCTATATAATAGATTGAATATTTTTAAAATATTAATTATAATGTAAATTCTTGGGATATTATATTCAATTACACGCTTGGTGTTTCATGTAATACATGTTATCAAATACAAGTTAATATTTTAGAAATTCTGGAATGTCAAATTATCCCCACATTAATTAAATTGAATCCTTACAATTTAAACTCGATCTCAAAAAACAATGGTTTTATATTTAAAAATTACTTTATTGATATCCCATATTGTGAAAAGAGTTACTAATATATACTATTAATAAGAGGGAATGAGAATTATTAAGGTCGCATGGAATGACATATAAATATGTCTCTAAGTAGGATAACATTAATGGAATTTGGAGATACATACACAAAAAAATTGTAAATATTTATAATGATTGATTGAGTTTATCAGTAAAAAAAATAAAATTATCATTCGAAATTTGAGGGCCAAAAATCCATAAATTCGTGATGATTTAAAAGACCAATGGTTCAACAGAAATTAAGGTATTATGAAAAAATTTGTATAATTTTCTTAATGTTGAATAATTATTTTACTCTTTAAGAATATAAGGAAATATAGATACTTGATATATTTCAATTTCATATGAAAAAATCTAAATTTTTTTGTGCTTCGATCATATTCTAGTTCATCCCATACTTCCAGAAATGGATATCCAAAAATATAATTTGATGCCTCACGCAATAAAATACACTTTTAATGGATCTTAAGGCCCATAATAGAGTAAAAAGTCTAACTTTTTATATATAATTATTCTCCAAAGTTAATGCGGTTCATAAATTAATATATAAACCAAAAACTTAACACTATTGGTTCATCATTAATATTTATTCATCAAATTTTTTAGCTAAAAATAATTACACATTAACTAGGACATCATGTAGGTCAGTGGTTTCCATTAAACCCTTATTATCCTTCAGTCATCGGTTCATGTCTCATGTACTTTCTATACTAGATGGTTAGTCACTTGGAAAACAGTTTTACTTTTCAAAAACCATATTAATATAATTTCTAAAATAAATATGATTAAAATCCTTAAAAATGTTAATAAATAAGTATCCTTTTAATAAATGTTTTCAATAAAACTCCAATACATAAATACTTCATCCATTTACTTCCACATAGGTCCTTCCTTGGTCAAAGGTTTAACCTAGGTCATCCATTTTCATTATCTACTCAAATACTTCATGATTGTTTATAAATAAAATGTGAATTATCCTAAGAATATCCTCCCATTAGTGTCAAAACAAGTGTGCTATAAGGCCTGTTGTAATGTACTAGGTTACAATTGAGTCAGGCTTGATGCACCTTGTCAGAGTTATTACCACAATGTACATATATTCCAAAACCACATGCACTTATAGTATCAAGGCAGGGATTTATTTCTAGAAATACCCAAATAATCTCTAATGTACCAAAACTTTAGGATTATTTTCCATACTTATCCTCAATGTATATTCCACAGTTATGTTCTCTAATATATGTTTTCTAAATCTGTTTTAAATGGTTACTTCTAAACTTCCTTATATACCAACTGTAGCACCCCTTCCCCAGAATCCCATAGTCGGTGCATTATTTTATTACATTGGAATGATTACAAGGAATAAAATCCTAAATGATTGGTTAGTTTAGTAGTAATGGAAAACCAAATTATATACATGATACCATATTACATTAAGATGTAGAAAATAAAATATTATTCATAATAAAATGAAATAATCTGTATCCTTGAAACTCATTCAAAGTATTCCTCTTCATAAGTTGGGGAATATGAACATAATAAGGTTGAGATCAAATACTCAATAAGGGTATGTAAAGTGGAAACAAGAATTAATTATTGAAAATAAATTAACATGGAAAGGTAAATAACTAATAACACATGTCATTCAAATAACTGGATAAGGCATAATCAATATGGTAAGGTAAGAAATTGAAAACACATGCTATTTAATCAATTAAATGATAATGAAATCAATCCGTAGATTTTATCACATGAAAACCTCATGGATAATAACAATGATAACTAAAATATCTATGAAGGAAATGCTTAATTATTTGACTTCATGTCATAAGAACATGAATTCCTCTACTATCAAGATATATCCTCCAGGCTATTTAAAAATATAGGTAGAAACCTATTTAATTTTTCCAAATGATTTTTTCCATGAGAACTTGTCGATTTATCGAGGGGCTATATATATTCTGGGCCCTACCCATAACTGCATGTACAAATAATTTCTTATATCTAGTAATGGATTTAATTAATAAACAATATGCATTATCAAATATCTGTACTGAATAAAGAACATGGATATATCAATATTTTCCCAGATAATGAAATAATTATCAAAGTAAATAGTGTATGTAAAAATGATATTTGTTTTAGGAAATAAAAATATTCATGATAAATTATATGGATAATTAGTGGAAATTCAATGTCCAATGATCGTAGTAAATTTAATATTTAATGCAGATAATAAAGGAATCAAGGAAGTTAATTTCAATACTATCTTTGTCCAAATCAATCATAAACCATACAAAGGAAGAATAAGTATGGTATCAATAAAATATATCCCAAGTGAAGTAAAATAAAGTGTTGTTGTCATTGAGGAATTTAAATACAATAAAAAGGACTTTTAAAACATTCCTAAGGAAAATATCCCTTTCACTTTAAAAATAATTTTAAGAATAATTTTATTTAAAAAACACTTCTGAAACCATTTTATTTAAAAAATGAATTTTTAAACTTGAAAAGAAAGCTTCTAAAAAATTAATAGAGGTAAATCCATACATGTCGTACACAGTAAAAGTAGCATTTCATTTGTATGGTTAAAAGGTTATCAAAGTGACTTATTAGGAAATAGATAATAATATTCATTTGAAAACATTTTTAAAGGTAAAAATGGTAAATATTTCTTTAATAAATCATTTTGTAAAAGTTAAAATAATTTTTGAGAACCTTTTTATAAAAAATGGTTTTTATAAGAAGACATGTTCTCAGGCTCAAGAGAGAAAAGAATTCATTTTTCTTTAAAAAATCTAGAACATTTTGAGTACCAAAGAGTGGGAAAATAGTAATATTACCTAGAAATGGTCACTAATAACCAGAGGAAAATAAAATTAAAGGGTTTATTAAACAATTTTCCAATAATTTCCTCTAATTGAAATTAAATTTTAAACAATCCCGAATAAAATGAGATTGTGAATTAAACCCTTGAAAAGACAACATCATTTATGTAGGAATCAATCAATGAATAGATTATGTTTTTCAAATATGAATCCACATAAAAAAGTTTTAATAGAAAAATATATTTAAAAATAGTTATCACACAAATAATATTATAATATTAATGAAAATGAGAAAGTAATATAACCCAATGAAAAAGAAACGGGTTATGAAATTCTTCACCACTTGGTAGCTTTAAATTAAAATCTCCATAAAAGAACTCATTAAAATAGAAACTAATAATACCATGAAGATAAAATAATTCATGAAATAATATATTAAAATAGGTATTTGATATAGCACATAAAATAATTAAGTGTTTAGTATGTCATTTATCTCACAGAAATAAAAACTAACAGGAAAATCCCTTACTACTTGGTAACTTTTGAATTATAATCCCCATGAAAGAAATAAATTTAAATGAAAATATAAATAACATGAAGATAAATTTATTCATGATATTAATATAATAATGGTTTTATATACACCACACAAAATTAATAAGTGGTAAAATGGTTTATGCCTCATGGAAGAAAAAATGAGACAAGAATCCCTTTACATTGAGTCCAACTTGCTGCGTGTGTCTTTATCTTAAAGAATAATAAACTTATATTAATTATTCAGTTTCTTTATAGCATTTTTCAAGTATATTATTTATTTTACTTCAATTACTAATTTTTTTATAAAACTACTTAAACAATTGAGTTTATATCTAGTTTTTTTTACCAAATTTGGATTATGTGCCAAAAATGACTTTGGTATGTCAAAAATAACATAACCACTTTTTTAGTGCGTGAAAAGGGTAATAAATAAAATGATATATTATATTTATATAAATTTAATTATGTCATAAATATAATATATATTTAATTTATATCACATATATTTAATTAAAAACTTCCTTAATAAATTCCATGTGTAGCCTGAACAAATCACATCGCTTTGAGGAGGACGTAGTCCACACTTCCACAAACAATGTTATCGTATTTCCAAATACTGGTGTACGTGAAGTTATGTGTTAGAAAATAATTATAGAAGAATAAATAAATTATAAATATCATATAAAAATATTGTTTCCATCATAATTCCCATCATGATATGTGGTAAAAAAATGAACAATCATCGTTTCGCGAGGCGGCATTTTACCATACATGAATGGTAAGTTCGTTAGCCATTATATGGAAGTGTGTGTAATTGTAAATAGAACCAATATAATAAAAACATATTAGTCTATTTATAATACTTATTCTATTATAAAATCATGAAATAAAACTAATTAAATTGGTGGACAAGTAAATGAAAAATAGTGATTGTTGAAAAATGTTACCTCTTAATCAGGTAACTCCTTTGGAATTATTACAAAGGGATTCCTTCGTCTGATTTCGAAAAAATGGAATACTTTTAGTATGAGGGGAGGGATTTTTTGATCTTATATTAGTAGATGTTAGATGATCCAAACGGATTTAGAGGTGTTAATAAGTGGGAGGGTTGAGTGCCTTTTTTATAGTGGAGGAGTGACATTCTTATAAATTTATGAAAGGGGAATTTCACCCATGTTTTTCCTATAAAAAGTGGCTACCATAATGGTACCAATTAGATAAAAGGGTGTATAGGCTCTAAATATAAACATATAAAGTCTTTTGGACAATTTTATAGTTTATTTTGTCTCTTAAGTTTAAGTTTTATTCCCTTATTAAGCTAATTTTCCTCTTAATCGTGGTAATTATGTTTAATTAATTTCATTAATATTTTTGGTCAAAAACTAAGATTAAATTATTATAAATTATAAATTATTATTATTCCATTTATATAATCCAATTTTCCAAATTCCAATCACATAAGTTTTAGAAATTAATTTAAATTTAATCCTGCAAACGGGACTACAAAGCGAGTTTTTTAAGTAAAAATATTCAAAAGTTTGCAATGTTTTTATATCCAATTTCAAAGTGAAATTTATTAAAATAAGTAAATTGAAATAATAAATTTATAATTTATCTAATGTGACTATAAAACTAATTTAAAATATAATTTAACACCATAAATAAATTAGACGAAAATGCGGTTCTGATTTTAAATTTAGTATTGTTCACTATTCATCAAAAATGAAATATTTTAGGAAAATAACAAAACTTTACCCTATGAAAATTTTAATGTTATAATTTAAAAAATTAATTTTATTTTTGAAATATGATATTTATAAAAGTTCCCAAAATTATATTTCAAATTGGTTCATCGTTAAATGGTGGTAAAAGTGACTTTAGAAAAATATTGATTTTTATGCAAAATATTAAGTTTACTCTTATATTATGCTTATTAAATATATTTGATGAGTTTAAAAGATATTTTATTTAATAATATATATATATATATATCTCATTAATATAATTATATAATTGTAATTAATTTCATTTATTAGGATAAAATAGCTTTGTGGGCATAAAAATACTTTTCTTGAAAAACATTCCCTTTATATTCAATTGGTTCTTATATTTATTTAAAATTAATTTGTAACCAATGAATTAATCTTATATTTATGGAAAAAATATTTTTTTTATAATTTATTTAATAATATTCACAACCACCAATTTAATGGATAGGTTATATCTTGTTATATTAAAAAATAATATTTTGATAATATATTGTTGTTTGGTAAAAATCAGTCTTGCGTGTAACCCAAGTTTTTTAAGTAACTATTTTTCACATATAAACCAAGATAAATCAGTATTGTATGCCTTTAAAGCTATATCATATAGTGAATTTATTTAAAATATAATATATATTTTAAATTCTTGGTATATTATATCTCTTTATGCACTTGGTGTTGCTAATCACACACGCTATCAAATACAAATTACTCTTTTAGATTTTTTAGGTGTTAAAATTTAACTCTCATAAAAATTATCAGGGACATGTACATTTATGTCATGGTATAAAAATTAAATAACATAAAAACCTACAAAACATGTTAATTTCTTCATATGTTTCCCTCGTGAGTTTTGATTACGAAGTCGAACACAAATCAATCTAACATTGATGGTAGCCGGTGAATCATTTTATGTTTCCGTGCAAACCCTAGGAGGTATCCTAGTATAAATTCTAGGAAAATATATTTCTAGGTGTTAAAAAGTAGGGAATAAAATATTTAAACAATATCTATTGAATTGATAATGGACAAGCATCATGAAATTTCCTAAGGTTGATCGTGCTTCATCAAATCAGTTAATTTCTTCTTTTTTATCACTTTCTTAACTCGGTTTGATTCTTAAAAAAACCAGATTTATCAAAAATCCCATTTACCCGTTATCTTCATAATAAAAAAATTATTTTAAAATTAATTATCTAAGTATCTGTTGAGAGATGACCTAGGGATCTTGTTATACTATAAAAAATATGGTAAAACAATTTCTAATTTTCCACGGTCGACAACACGATCAAATTTTAGAATCATTTATAGGGATCCAATATCATTTTTCCCTTTTTTTCTTTATTTCAATTTTAATTTATTCCTCCTTTAAATATCACACCCCCCCTCGAT
The DNA here is from genome assembly GCA_963277665.1 of Viscum album. NCBI lineage: Eukaryota > Viridiplantae > Streptophyta > Magnoliopsida > Santalales > Viscaceae > Viscum > Viscum album. Next base: position 43,282,041 of record OY728145.1, on the reverse strand, counting down.
TTTAATTATTTTTTATTGTTTATGTTTGTTTTTTGTGTTTTTTATTATTCTTATCTCTCTCTGAGTCTATAATATACCCTTATATTTTCTTTTATCCTTTCATTTTTATAAAGTATTTTATTTAATTCATATTTTAAAAAAATAAAAAAATAAAAAAATAATAAATAAAATTACAACTTATTTTCATGACCCAATCAAGAAAAAAACTATTTGAATTAGACCCTGAAATTAAAAAGAATTCCGACTAAAAAAATTGATCTTCTATAGTAAAAAAGTATCATTGAGGTGACTCTTTTAGAACCTCAATTTTTCTTAAACCAATCTAAAATTTAACCAAATAAAACCCCAGAAAATATGGTTGTGTATAATCTAACCTTAAAAGAACTAACCAACCTGGATATAGAGTACCAACTCATGTACATCCCACATCTTGAGGGAGAATTCTACTTTGAGCTGATATTGGGCCTTAGTCACCCCCTTTCTAAATTCCATGGTCTTCTAGGTGAGGAACCTCATAAAAGTCTTGAGGAGTTTTATATAGTCTACTCCATCATGAAACCCCAAAATGTGTTTTAGGATCTTATAAAGTTTAGGGCCTCCCATTTCTCCCTTTTTGGTGTACCCAAAGACTAGATATACTATCTACATGCCACAATTGGGGGCTAGAATGACTATAAATGAATCCTTATTAAGAATTTATTTCTTGAATCCCAAGAATCATCCATTATAAAATAAATCTTTTCCAGTATTCAATCATAAGGAGATACAATTTATTAATGTTGTGAGTGATTCAAAAGACTTTTCTCAAGTTTCCCCCACCACTAAATAAGTGAGAAATTTCTAATTCAATACTTAAATGGGGGGATTTTCCCCCATGGATTTTGGCATTATAGATGTTGTAGGTTATGGTTCTATATTTGATAAAACTCATATCATCACATGTGACTTAATAGCTAACATGGCTCAAAATTCATAATAATTTTGAACATTATCAATTGTACTGACATGGGAAGTTTATGATCTAACCCATTATTCCCAATAGAAAAAGGTATATAATAAACTTAATGAAATGGATAATCTTATCAGATATTTAGTTCAAGCTAAAGGTAATTCACACTCTCCATATATTCCACTACATTATGGTACTTATTATGATAATATTAAATTTTAGGATTAGTTCCCCCAAATTCAAGATTTATCTGTGTGTTGTATGTAGTATTTCTTGGGTTTCTATTTCATAAAGTATCAACCTTCAAGTAAGAAACATTTTGGACAAATCCAAATATTGGGTGGTAATAAAAACCATAGTATCGATAAGGAGGAAACTCAAGATATCATAAATAGAATTGGTACCAACAAGTCTAAGGTATGAAACCTTATTATCATACAAATTCTCATAATAACCCTTCTCCTCCTAAATCTAAGCCAACCCTCAAGGACATGGTGAAGAAAATGGGATCCCATATCCTCCAGTTCCAATATACCACACAATCTTCTATTCAAGACTTATGAACTCAAGTGAGACAACTGGAAAACACCATTCAGGAATTAAATATGCAAGGTTATAAACAACTACCATCTGAACACATTCTCAATCCGAAAGATAAAGGTAATGTATGTGCTCTAAAACTTCATAGAGGTAAATAAATTTCTCATTCCAATGATTCTATCCAATAGGTGTGTCCTCCTCTTTAAAACTCTCTTTCTCCACATTTAAAATATTCTAGTGAAGGAAAACAAAATAAAAAGGATGAAAAAATTCCTTAAAGATTCCCCAAAATAATCCATTCCTCTTCCTTTTCCCCAAAGACTCTCTCAAACTGATAAAAAAATTTATAATTAAATTTATAAAGAGATCATGGATACATTTACAAAGTTACATGTAAATATTCCTCTCTTGGATAAAGTTAAAAAAATACTCATTGTGCCAAATTTCTTAAATAATTGTTAACCCACAGGAAGTGACTAAAGGGGAATGAGATATTAAATCTTTAAAGTAATGTCTCATCCTCGATACAACTAGTGACTCTAGAAAATGCAATGATCCATGCCCTTTTATAATAAATTTCACCATATGCAAGACTTTTCTTTCTAATTAAATTATTGATTTAGGTTCTTCAGTTAATTTGATGTCTCACTCTATGTATACTTCTCTATGGGTATGATAGATTAAAGCAACGAGAATTATTTCTAATTGGAGAACAACACATCCAATGGGAGTGTTTACAGGTCTCCACTTGAGAGTGAATAATCTCATCTTCCCTATAGACTTTTACATCCTAGATATGGAAGATAGCCATACCTAACGACATGCTCCTCTCATACTCAGAATTCCTTTCCTCAAAACATAAAATACTATCATAAATGTTCACAATGGTATGATGACCATGGAGTTTGGGAGAGAAAAATTAAGTTTTAATATCTTTGATACTATGAAATACCCAATTGAAGAGAACTCCATTCTTCCTATCTATTCAAAAGAAGTTTCTGAAATGATACACACAAACAATATTCTCTTATTGACCCATACACTAATTAATTTTCTCCTTTTCACTCTTTTATTATTTTGGTTTTAATTCATCTGTAGAGTGTTGTGCGGTTTGGGAAAAGTTTAATTTTTTTTATTGATGCATGTGTTAATTTTTAGGTTCCCATGATCATCAATCATTCTCTAAATCTAATTGAAATTTATTATCTATCTATAGAGAATAAAAAAGAGTATATAGACTGTGTCATCGACCTCACTCCTCTTAAATCCCTTACCATAATTCAAAAACCTTTAGTATTATAATTAAAAACACTTCCACCTAATGTAAGATATTCCTATCTTGAGGGTGTTGACTAATTTCCCATCATTATTTCCAATAACCTTTCTACAAAGCATGAATAAAAACTTACAGAACTTTGGAGAGATTATAAAAAGAAAACAGGATTCATATTAGATGATATTCTTGGGATTGTAGCATCTATTTTCATGCACTATATACTTTTTGACGATGAGGTAAATCCCATAAGGAAATATTAACATCAGTAAAATCCCACCCTCATTGATGTTTTAAAAGTGTAAGTCAGTAAATTACTTATTATTAGGATCATATATCCCATAAAAATGATAAATGTTTTAGACCTGTCAAATTGTTCCTAAAACAACTGGAATAAAAGTTGTGTAAAATAAATAGGATTAATTGGTTCCAACACATGTGAAAAATTGTTAGTGAGTCTGTATTGACTATCGTCCACTAAATCAATCCATGTGAATGGACTACTTTCCTTTTCCTTTCATTGAATAAATGTTAGAAAGAATGGATGGTAAGTACCATTATTATTTTATTAATGGTTATTTGGGTTATTTTCAAATCCATATATCCCCTTAGGATCAATAAAAGACAACCTTTGCCTATTCATTTGGAAAATTTTCATATAGGAGGATACTATTTAGTATCTATAATTCTCCTATTACTTTTTAGTGTTGTAAGTTGATTATATTTTATGAATACCTTGAGAATCTCATAGAAGTTTTTACGGATGATTTCACAATTTATGCCTCCCCCTTTGATGATTTTTTGGCACACCTAGGTTTTTTCCACAACAATTCCATTAAAAAAGATCTCATATTAAATTATGAGAAAGACTATTTTATGGTAGAGCGGGTGATACTTCTTTGGAATATTATTTTAAATAAGGTAATTCAAGTTGATAAATCAAAAATTGAACTAATTTCCTCACATTGATTTCCCAAATGTGTTTGTGATGTGTGATATTTCTTGGGTTATGATGGTTTTTTCCACTAATTCATTAAATACATTATTAAGATGGAAGTTCCCTCATCTTGATTGTTACAAAAAAAGATGAGAATTTTTTATGAAAAAAATTATGAAGATTCATTTAATTCATTAAAAAGGAATTTGATATCACCTTAGATCACACAACCACCAAGGTGGGATCCCCCCTTCAAACTTAGGTGTGATTCCTCTAACTTTATATTTGGGATAGTTTTATCACAAAGAGTTTAGAGGTATCCATATAGAATTGTGTATGCCTTATATACTCTTGAACATACCTAGGAAAACTACACAGACACTAAAAAAGATCTTATTTATATTGTGTTTTCCTTAGAAAAATTTCATTCATATCTTCTTGGTTCAAAATCCATTATGTTTTCTAATCATGTTTCCCTTGGGTTTTTCCATAAGAAACCTGAAGCTAATCCCTACCTCACACAATGAATGATCTTATTCCAAGAGCATTAGATATAAATTCAAGATAATATAGGAGTGTAAAATGTAGTAGCTAACCATATTAGTAGGATTTACCCACCATTTTACCATCATGTTGACTCACCCATCCCCATTATGGAATTTTTCCCTCATTAGCACCTTTGTGATGTTGTGGACCTTGCCCCTTGGTATGCAAACATTGTAAATTTATTTGAGACATATAGGGTCCCCATAAATTATAACACTTCATAATACCAAATAAATAAGTGTTATTAATGATGGTGCATATTTGATGACCCATACTGGTGGAGAATTTATAGTTACCAGGTTGTTCATCGGTGTGACTCTAACCATGAGTTCACATCTATTTTGAGCTTCTACCACACTACGAATTATGGGGTCCACTTTGGCTCTCAATGTACAAATCTAAATGTCTTTGAATATGGAATTAATTGGTCAATATTATATTTATATATATATATTCCCATTATTGTTTTAAGTCATGCAGATGCTTTCAATTTATAGGGAATATCCAACCCATGTTATTTTGTGAGATCTTTAATGCAAGGGGAATTCACCTAATGGGGACTTTTCAAAATTCATTTGGGTTTTTGAACATATTATTGGACATTTAATATGTATCTAAATGGTTTTAAGTAAAGGATACTAGGACCGATGACTCTTAATTGGTTATTTATTTTTGTGATATCATCTTTATAATAGGTTTGTTTTTTCATGATTCGTCACTAGCGATCACGGTACACATTTTTGTAATTGAAACATTAAAAAATTTATTTATAATATGGTTTTGTTCATAAATTATTTACTTTATATAACCCCAAAAATAATGGGAAAGTAGAAATTTCAAATTAGGAAGTTAAGTGAATCTTCAAAAAAAAATGGTGCAGTCATGTAGTAAATATTAGAGTTTGTTCTTGGATGATGCAGTTTGGGTATATCATATAAATTTTAAAACCTCGATAAGAATTTAAACATGTATTATTACGTTTGGAAAGGATTATAACCACTCTACATAGGTAATTTTTTTTTCATATTAGTATGTCAAACAATATCATACAAATCTGTTAGACACTGGTGAATATTGAAATTTGTAGATTCATGAGATGGAATAAATTCAATGTGATGAATATGAGATCTCCCAGATATATAAAGAGAAGGAAAAAGTTATCTATGATAATAATATTCATCAGCGGAAGTTTTATATTGCTGAGAAGGTCATCATTTACAATTCTAGTATAAAGAACCCCCCAGGTAAGATTCTCTCCTAATAAATCGGTCTTTATAATGTAACTAATTTTTACCCTTTTAGTAAAATATAGATTTTGTATGAGTAGAGTGGCCAAAGGTTTATAGTAAACGGGAAGAGACATGAATATTTCTATGAGGATTTTTAAAATCATCTGGTGGAGGAAATACAGTGGATTGATGCCAAATATGACACCACTGAGTAGGTTATTCCTTCTCCCTACCTTTATTTACTCAGCTCTTTAATTTAGTTGCTTCTGTTGAGGAAAATGATTTTTTTAGGTGTGGGGGGTGGTGACACCGGATATTTAGGATTTAAAATAAAAAACACAAAAAAACAAAATAATATTTTTTTTCATTTTTATTTTTATTTGTTTTATGTTTTTATATAAACATTGGTCTTAAAAAGAATATCCAAAATTATTTTTCATGATTGATTCAATTGTGTGGAAAATTCAATTGTTTTGGGAAAAGTGATCTTCAAATGAATTTTTATATGGAATATTTTTCTTGAATTTTTATTTTCAAACGATTATTAGGAGATTATTGTATTTTTTAAACTTATGCCTCATTAGTGTTGACCAATATTTCTAATCCTTTTACTAAGAGACATTATAATCCCTTTATTTCATATCTTTCCTTTTAATCACTTTGTTAAGAGTCTTAGTCCATGTATTAAAACATAAACTAGCATTAATTCTATTTTAATCAATAAGATTCGAGTGTGTTTCATTCATGATAGAGGCTATCATTCATTAAAGACACCATTGTAAAACTAACCTATATTTTTATCCACCTTGAAGTTTTACCATTTTTAAGACCTAAAGACCACAAAATGCATCTAAGGTAGACAAATTACAAGATAATTTTACCCTGAATACCCACATATATGTAAATTCTTATTTTATTTTCAGTAAGTGGGGGGTAGTGTGTTTATATGGGAATTATTGGAAAATATTTCACGTTATGGGTTAAGTGGGTGGGTGCCTATATTTTTTTAGGCAGCAGTCTCACATGCCATATTATATCATTATTTTATACATACTACCCTTTTGTCTCTAAAAACTATTGTATATGAAGAGAACAATAGTTATGTACATCCAAAAGAATATAACAAATGAAAAAATGGAGAAAAGAGTAAGTTTACTCACTATTATTCACTACTTAGTTGTGACCCACATTAAATGAATAAAGGGGAGAGTGAGTTGAAATTGATACAATCTATTAGGTGTTGATCAAGTGAATTCATTTTGATCACTTGATGACTTTTGAAATTATTTACACTTAATATATTAAACACTTTTCTTTTGCCTCAAATTTTTAAGTATCAAATCCTACAAACCATTGAACTTCAAAACAAGTTGGTCTAAGTAGTATTGAATAAATTACTAGTTATTACTAGTATTGAACCATATCTACAAGTATATGGTAAGATAACATGAACTCTAGAAAATGATCATAACTCTAATTTCATATTTCCATAGAGAGAAGGGGGAAAATTACTAGGTGAGGTAGGTTGCAACATGTATCATGGGTGAATGAATTAAGTTAAAAAAAATACTGCGAGGGAAAAATAATTATAGGCAAATTTATTTTATAAATGAGATATGGTGGATTTAATTTCAAAATAATCTTCGATGTTTTCTCACTTTTGATCCAGGAATGCGACTTTATTAGGTTATAACACTTTTCCCAGGAGTAAAAACATTTAGGTGTGGGGGTGTGATTGCATAGTGATATATAATATACTATCACCGTTATAATTTTTAATTACATTGTTTACAAGTTCTATTATCCCATTATTAAATCCTTTTTCAATCATTATTTATTTTTGAATTCACTTTTTGAAAATATTCTTCAAAAGATGCAATTGTATAATGGGTCAATTTCATAGGATTTCTCTATTTCTACCACTCATCTAAATGTGAAAATTCCTTTTTATACGATTCTATGATCAAGGGGATTCAATTCATCAAACTAGAATGATGTTTAGATCTGATCATTGGAGGCCCAAAATAGGCCCACAAAGTGAATACATTTTAGGTAAGATAGATCGGACCTACCTACAATGATTTTTCCATTACTCAAGATCCTGACCTCCAATTGGGATTATACTACCTTCATTGGATAGATAACTTGAATTTAAACATCTCTATATAATTTCAAGTCAATATTCGTAGATTAATTCATTCAAATATCCAAAAAAAATTGAGGTATAAATTCTACCATGAATATTCAATAAGTCCCTTAGAAACTAGACTTATTTTTGTTGATAATGTGATGTAATTGTCTATAAAATGACTCATCCCCATAATTCTAAAACTTTTATTGACTCAGCTAACTCGAACCAGACCTGCAGAGCGGAAGCACATTCAATATCAATAAATAGCGGAAGCAATAATTATAAACGACAGCCGTGGAAATAAACACAACAACATGTTGATTACTTGTAACTACTACTGAGCAACAAAACATGCATCCAAATCTGGTCATATATATCTAAATATAAAGGTCACTAATGGCTAACCAAGTTTAGCTACAAACAATCACGCTGATATAGAAAAGTATGAAAAGCATAGTAAACTCCAACTAGGCAAGACCTCAAGGTCCATACCATCTCCATCAAACAGCTAATGCAGCCCAGCTCCTGAATTTGGCCTCTTTACTGCACATAAATCAATAAAGTCTACATGCATCTCAAAGGGCCCATACAGGGCGTAAGACGAATCTCTGTAGGATACCACCCAACGGTGCGTACCTAATATAAGTGTTTAAGCAGTCATGAATTTATAAGGAAAGCCGTAAAACAGATCGATGCACAAATAAATGCAAACTCCAATGGTGCTCAACAGCCACCATGGAGTGTCACCTACTTCGGCAAATGCCAGAATCTCTATCATGTAACCCGACACCATGTTCCCCCTGACACCGCGTGTCTCAAGCACCAACGTCTTGAAGGCAAGCCCCAGAAACAGTAACCCGGAGGAAAAGCGATGTATGTCCTCAATATGAAACCATAGGGACAGCAATGTCTTCCCTCGAAATAAGTAGCCAGAGGGACAGCGATGTCTTCCCTCAAAATAAAGTATATGAAGGGACAGCGATGTCTGCCCTCAAATAACAGAGAGCTTCTTCCCCCAACCCGATAGCCTCAATGTTATCCCCTGAAGGCTCCTCACCTTCCACATGGATTCCTACAGAAAGCACCCCCAAACCATTAGTACCTAAACCACAACTAACAGGGGCCTCTACCCACATGATTGGTCAAAACCACCTCATACCGGAGTCTCTCTGTGTGCACACTACTCAAATTTTTAGGGTAAGTGATAATCACCAAAATAGTACCCAATCCACAACACCTATGACACCTCATGTCCCTGCGACCATGCTACTCAATTCTGATGGCTTTTCCATCCCATTAACCCAGGCCATGCCCAACCTTATAGTCATACTCCCTCAAACTGATGCCCATGACGCCCAATCCCATGGTCAGAACCACCCAACGTAACCCGGGTCAAGCCCAACCTGTGATCATCATCACTCAAGAATATCTAGGCCATGCCCAACACAACCAAAAGGGTTCTGGCATATGCAATTCAGCAATTACATATATAACACATTTAACAGAACACATAAATAGGAAAAACAATCCAAATAGTTAAATTGCACTAACCCAACAGTTATCAAATAATAGCACTGAGGTCTTGAATTCCTCTAACAATTTATATCAAGGTTTAATAAACTAATCTCAATAGTTTAAAACCATACGTTTCAATTAATATCATTTTGGCATCCCCGTCCAAAATGCCCCGATGAGAAATGGCCACTCACCCAACCCCGCTCAAGAAAAATAGGTAACAGGGCATACCTAAAGGCATCCCATAGGTTAGATAATAATTAAACACACAATAACAGGCAATACAGGGTCACGCTCAAAATACTCAAAAATGCGTTGAAGACTGTGACACCCAAATGAACACGAAAACACAAAAAGAGGTATGCACCACCTACCAGAGACTCGTATGATGCTACTCCACTGATAACAGCCTCCAATTAGGTCTAAAACGTGGTAGATCTATAAAATAATCAAAACCTCTAAAACTCAAATAACATTCTCTAAACATAAATCAAGCAAAATGGCTCAAGAAGAATCAAGGCCTTACTGAGGGGGTTCCAACGGATCAATCGGTGTTCGAATCGGGTCTCGGACGAGCGATCCGGAGAAAAAATAAGCTCCTACAGGCTCTCCCAGCTCAAACCAGTCGAAGGGTTTGGGTTCTACCTCAATACGAGGCTACTACCCGTTTTAGCGAAAAAAAGAAAATACACGGCGTGTACTTTAAGTACACGGCGTATATCATTTTACTATTCATATAACGGATGAAATTTCGCTGACTTACTTTCCAGAACCTGCCGACATGAGTACACGGCATGTACCTAGGGGTACAAGGTGTGTACTTAGTTTTTCTTCTCTTCCTCACCAACTTACCCACACTCCATGTATCCCTCAAACACGGCTAGACTACACGGTGCGTCCAAGGAGGACACGATGTGTAATTGATTAAACGTTTCAACCGAGCCAATAGGCTCACACACCCTGTATGGCCTCCACATGGTCAATGGTACACGTCGTGTCTATAATTACACGTCGTATAGTAAGAAATTTCTACACGGTTATCACACGACATGTACTCGGTGAGAACACGGTCGGTAGTCGCCCAACTTATACACGGCATGTACTCTAGAGTACACGGTGTGTAGTCTGGAAATTTCCAAAACATCCCATATTTTCCCAGTTTTCTCAGGGACAAGTCAAAATTCAAACAGGGTCAGGATTTTGACCCATTCTAAAAACCTGAGTTCTTACAATCTCCCCACCTTAATATAGCTCATCCTTGAGATATCAAAAGAAATCCAGAGATGGCACCGAACATACCACCCTGATAAAAGTAACCCAGTCTTCCCCATACTCAAAGGTCCTGGCTAAATTATTCAAGGGGCTCCCCACCTTGGGGATTGCCTAACTCAGTCTCAACATGACAAAACTCAAAACAAACAATGGTTCACTAACCTGTTTTCTGGATGCATTGTCCTTTCGTAATGCATTGTCACCCTTGCGTCTCATTAGTGCTCATGTGTCGTTCTCGACACCCAACATATCCTACACCGCATCGGTGTCCGCCTCCACGAGGTCCTGCATCCCATGGACGCTCAAAAATTAACTTAGTTCCTAGCACCTCAAGTAGCATGCATCCTTGATGCCCCTGATGCTACGAATCTCAAACATATATATAAATATATCACACACCCGATATTGTGACAATCCCACTGAATAGAATCAACCCAGTCCACATAGATCTTGTGCATCACGAGCACTCAAAACAGACATGCCTCTACAAGTCAGGCCAAAAAAACCTGGAAATCCCGGCCACACCCATGGTGTACCTCTAACCGTCATCAGCTCACCCGCATGCTCAGCCTTTGGCAGCTCCACAGCGTGTACCTGGCCTGAAGTACGACTACCTGATGCCAGACCTCCCTCCGGTGCTGCTCCAGCCACCAGCCATTGACCCCTCAGCTGGATCTCGCTATCTCTTTCACGTTCTCCACGTGCTGCTGAACCTCAGCTACCCTCTCCCAGTACCGAAGCTAAACCAAATTTAGATGCCACTATCTGTCCCGGTCCATGTCTGTTGACTGTCTGAGAAGGATGCCTATAAAACCTCTGAAGGTTCCCGACCGGTCCACATGCCCGAAACTCTATTGGAGGCCAATCTCACTGAGTTTGAACATGCCCTGGCTATCCAAACTGAAATCAAACCATTGAAAAATTGCTATGAGGTGGTCTAGATGATTCCTTGGCCTGACTACCCTGCTGGAACTCATCCCATTCTTGCTTTTTGTTGTCTGAACCCTCACCTGAATCCATCATCCGGCCAACTTGGGGCTTATCCCTCTAGTTTCCCTCCGCTATGAGCACCTAATTCACCACCTCTAAAAAAGACCTCAACCTGAAGATATTCACCTGGATCCGAATGGAGTGTCGTAAGAGATCCTCAAAGTGTCTCACCCTAGTCGCGTCATCTCTTACCATACCAGGTGAAAAGTGAGACGGCTCAGTGAAAGTAGTTGCATGGTCTATGACGGACATATCGCCCTGTTGAAGACTCAAGAACTCTCGATCTCTCTTGGATCTCAGTGTCTCTAGGTAAAAGTTCTCAAAGAATATGTCCTCGAAGTCCTTCCATGTCAGTCCCTCATGCCTGTGAGCCTGAAACTGCACATCCCACCAACGCTTTGTCAGTCCTCACAGCATGTACGTCTCCATCTTGACTCTCCACCCTAGAGGCATCTTGAGCTGCTCGAATATCATCTGCATACTCTCTATTCAGTTCTCAACTATTTGTGGACCACCCTCACCCTGAAAAAGCGGCATGTGATGTGACTGGAACTCCAGTGTCAGATATACCATAGATGGATCTGTACCCTGTGTGCCTCTGTCGATCCCTTGCAAGATATGTACCAGGCTTGCTCAGAGCTGCTTGTCGAGCAATGGCCCGAACGCTACCAAACCCGACTGTTGCCCGGCCTACACTGTATCCTAAACTTGATCTTGTCCCTGAGCCTGTACCTGTGGATCGTACTCTGCCTGCACCAGATCCTGAACCAGATCCTGCACCTGCAGCACTGTATCATCTCCTGTCTGACGCTCCATATGGGTCACCCAAAAAGAAACCTGCTAAATACAATAAACGTTCATACAACCCATATATATATATATATATAACAATATATATTCAACGCAGATAAGAAAGCAGTAAAGGTAGTGCATAACTAATACCCTTACTCTCCTCCACCGCAACCCATTCCCATGGCATCCTAGCCTCGTGGCCTGATTACCCTCCTTTAACAGAGCCAAGTATCAAAAGTACCTCGGGCTATACCCATCCAGACAACCAACGTTCCCTCAAACCAATGACCGAGTCACTCAATCCTGGTGATCAAAATCACCTCAACCAATAGTACCTTCCTTCTCGTACAAGAGCCAGACCCAAATACCCGGTCGTATGAAATTCTACAATATATACAGCATGACATACAAATTGAAACAAACAATAAATTCTATCAGAAATTTAACCTTTTCATATTTCAAGAATACCAAGCATGGCGATTGATATCATTCACATGGTATTATCACTTCACAAAGCATACATGGAGTTATGAAATTGAAATACCCTAAAAATGTGCCTATCAAAAGCCAAGCAAACAAGCCTTGTTATACCGGGCCAATGTCTAATTCTCCATTACCACACCAGGTCAAGGGTTATATATCACAATCAATAACATCACACACCAAGTGATCCACTGAGGTGAAAATCATATAAACTATAATCTAAGAAAAAAGCAAACACCAATTCCCACTCATGGAAACTTGTTCCATCCCTCGTACCTGGGGCTGCAGGCACCCAAGCACAAGATAGAAACCCAGTTCCAGCAACACCCTATCTCCAGTCTACTATATCCAAAATAGTAAAACCAGAAAAAATAAAAGAGAACCCTCAATCTCATTAGTATCCAGCAAAACACTACTACTAAGTCCTTGTCAAGAACCCCTCTGATACAACTTTGTAACGACCCGGACCCGAACAGCCACCCGAATAGTGTTAAACGGGTCGGGTGCTACTACCTTAGGCACACCTCCCCAAACTCCAAAGGCTTCCGACTAGCAGCGAGGGTCTTATAACTATAGTGGGGAGGCTATACCCTCTTAGAGGAAACTAATAATGGTACTGGTCCAAGTATAATAATAAATATGTAGCGGAATAAATGACTCAGTGGACTCGAATCAGACCCGCAGAGCGGAAGCACATTCAATATCAGTAAACAACAGAAGCAATAATTATAAACAACAGTAGGAGAAATAAACACAACAGCATGTTGATTACTTCTAACTACTACTGAGAAACAAAACATGCATCCAAAGCAGGTCATAAATATCTTAATATAAAGGGCACCATTGGCAAACCAACTGTAGCTACAAACAAGCATGTTGATAAAAAAAAGTACGAAAAACATAGTAAACACCAACTAGACAAGACCTCAAGGTCCATAACATCTCCATGCAATATCTAATGGATCCCATCTCCTAAAGATGTCCTCTTTCCTGTATGTAAATCCATAAAGTATGCACGCGTCTCGAAGGGCCTGTGTAGGGTGTGAGACGAATATCAATAGGATACCACCCAATGGTGCGTACCTAATATAAGTGTTTAAGTAGTAATGAATTTATAAGGAAAGCAGTAAAACAGAATGATGCACAAATAATTGCAATCTCCACTGGTGCTCTGCATCCATCATGGAGTGTCACCTGCTTCGTCCAAAGCCGGAATCTCTGTCATGTAACCCGGCACCATGTGCCCCCCTCACACTGTGTGTCTCAAGTACCGACGTCCCGAAGGCATGCCTGAGAAACAATAAACCAGAGGAATAGCGATGCATATCCTCAATAAGTAACCAGAGGGACAGCGATATTTGCCCTCAAAATAAGTAGCCAGAAGGAAAGCAATGTCTTCCCTAAAAATAAAGTATCCGGAGGGACAGCGATGTTTGCCCTCAAATAACGATGAACCTCTACCCCCAACCCGATAACCTCAATGTTATCCCCCGAAGGCTCCTCACCTTCCACATGGCTTCCTACAAAAAGCACCCCCAAACCATTAGTGTCGAAACTGTAGCTAACAAGGGCTTCTACCCACACGAGTGGTCAAAACCACCACATCACGAAGCCTCTCTGTGTGCATACTACTCAAAATTTCCGGGTGAGCGTTAATCACCAAAATAGTACCCAAGACACAACACCTCTGACACCTCGTGTCCCTGCGACCATGCCGCTCAAGTCTGATGGCCTTTCCATCCTAGTAACCTGGGCTATGCCCAACCTAACAGTCATCTTGCCTTAAACTGATGCCCATGACGCCCAATCCCATGCTCAGAACCACCCAACGTAACAAGGTTCAAGCCCAACCTGTGATCATCATCACTCAAGAATATTCGGTCCATGCCCAACACAACCCAAAGGGTTCCAGCATATGCAATTCAGCAATTACATATATAACACATTTAATAGAACACATAAACAGGCATAACAATCCAAACAGTTGAATTGAACTAACCCAACATTTATCAAACAATAGCACTGAGATCTTGAATGCCTATAACAATTCATATCAAGGTTTAATAAACTAAAATAAATAGTTTAAAACCATACGTTTCAATTAATACCATTCTCGCATCCCTGACCAAAATACCCCGATGAGCAATGGCCACTCGCCCAGCCCCGCTCAAGAAAAACAGGTAACAGGGCATACCCAAAGGCATCCCACAGATTATATAATAATTAAACACACAATAACAGGCAATACAGGTTCACGCTCAAAATACCCAAAAATGTGTCGAAGACCGTGTCACCCAAATGACCACAAAAAACAAAAAGAGATATGCACCACCTACCTAAGACTCGTATGATGCTACTCCTCCGATAATAGACTCCAACTAGGTCTAAATGCTGTAGATCTATAAAAGAATCAAAAATTATCAAACCCCAATAACTTTCTCTAGAACAGAAATCAAGAAAAACGGCTCATGAATAATCAAGGCCTTACCGAGGGGGTTCCAATGGATCAGTCGGTGTTCAAATCAGGTCTCAGAAGAACGATCCGAAGAAAAAATAAGGTACGGCCGACTCTCCATGCTCAAACCCGTCGAAGGGTTTGGGTTCTGCCTCAATATGAAGCTACTACCCATTTTAGAAAAAAAATTAAATACATGGTGTGTACTTTAAGTACATGTCGTGTATCATTTTACTATTCATATAATGGTTAAAATTTCGCCAACTTACTTTCCAGAACCTACTAACATGAGTACATGGAGTATACCTAGGGGTAAACGACATGTACTTAGTTTTTCTTCTCTTCCTCGCCGACTTACCCACACGCCATGTATATCTCTCATACACGGCAAGACTACACAGCGTGTCCAAGGAGGACACAATATGTACTTGATTAAACGTTTCTACCTGGCCGATAGGACCACACGCCATGTATGGGCTCCACATGGTCAATGGTACACGACGTGTCTATAACTACACGTTGTGTAGTAAGAAATTTCTACATGGTCATCACACGACATGTACTCAGTGAGCACATGGTCGTCACTCTCCCAACTTATACACAGCGTGTACTCTAGAGTACACAGTGTGTAGTCTAGAAATTTTCAGAGCATCCCAGATTTTCCCAGTTTTCTCAGGGACAAGCCAAAAATCAAATAGGGTTGGGATTTTGACCCGTTCTAAAAACATGGGTTCTTACATATATGTCGATCATTGTGCTTTTATTATTTTAATGATATTTTAAATTATATGTTTTACAGTTTTTTAATCATTATATATTCTTATTTAATTTATTATGTACTATTATGTCATTCTAAAACTCATATGATCATGTTTGGGGGTACCCATTTATGTGATGTTTCACACACCATTCACCACTTATTCTTCCCCCTTTAAATTATGTTGTTTAAATGGTTCATATTGGTATATTGAACACTCATAAACACTACCATGCCCATGTAAATTTATTTCATGATATCATAATTAAATAATATACAAACCAGGACAATATATCGAGTTCTTTGTATGTTGCCTTAGTGAGTTTTGTTTATAAAGTTGAACACAAATCACCCAATCATAAACAGATGCCAGTGAATCATTTTTTGTTTCCAATTGAACCCTAGGAGGTATCCTAGCATAAAAAAAATAAAAATATTGTTCTTAATGTTAAAAAATAGGTATTAAAATATATAAATCCTATATCTTGAAGTGATAAAGGATGAGTGTCATGATATTTCCCTAGGTTGATCATTCTTAATCAAATCTATTAATCTCTACTTTGTTTTATTGCTTGCTTAAATATATTTGATTTTTAAATAAAGAAAACGAATGTTTTATAATATCCTATTCTTATTTTATTTTCATAATCAAAAAAATATTTTAAAATTAATGATCTAAGGATCCGTTGAGAGATGACTTACGGTTCCTGCTATACAGCAGAAATTCTAGTAAAAATAATTTCAAATTTGACATGCATGACAACATAATAACCGAATAGGAGTATAATAGAAGTTACAGAACTAAAACAATATGGTTTCCTATTAACCAAAGATGATAACTCAATATTTCTTTATAGTAATGATCTTATAACTTATAAAAAATAAGTAGGTGGCATTGAAGTTTCCAAGTGGAAAGAAGCTATGAATTTTGAAATGGATTCCATGCATCCAAACCAAGTCTATATTTTGGTAGATACTCTAGTGGATATAACACATATTAGTTATAAATTGGTATTCAATAATAAATTAAAAATGGATATAAAATTTGGTACTTATAAGGAAATACTAGTTCCAAAAGGGTTCAAATGGGATCAAGGCATGGACTATGATGAAACCTTTTCACTGATTATTATACTGAAATCCATGAGAATTATACTTTACATAGTATCAAACCATGACTATGATATTTGTAAAATGGATTTTAAAATATAACTACTTTATAGTAACCTTCAATAATATGCTTATATTACACAACCTAAAGGGTTTTCTACTCTAAAGGATGCCAAAAAGGTATACAAGTTTTAGGGATTTATTTATGAATTAAATAAGGCATTCATGACATGGAAAATTATATTTGATGAATCCATAATGTAATTTGGTTTCATTAAAAAATGTGAGCCTTGAGTCCAAATCAATTTAGTTGGAATTAAATAATATTCTTAATAGTTTATTTCAATAACATACTAATTTTTGGAATTGAAATATCAGTATTACAGCCTTTCAATGCCTGGTTAAGCACATGCTTCTCTATGAACGAATTAAAAGGATCATCATATATTATTAGGATTAATATCCATATGATGGTTCCAGAAACAAAGGAAGCATTTGTAGGTGGGAAATATATTAAAATTCATTTTAATAATCATTCCTCAAATCCAATACCGAGGATCATGCACATCAAATTTATAATTAATATACTTAATATTTTAAGAAATAAATACTGGGTCTTAAAAAATTTCATTATTAGTGAATGTTTATCATATGAAAATACCCTTTCGAATTACATTTATTGCACTATTATGATCTAACTATAGAATCCCTCTAGCAGTGATTTATACGTCCTCCTATGATCTCCGAGCAACACCACTTGATCTCTGAGTGCTAGCGTGGCAAGTTGAATGTCTTTCATTGTTCATTCTTGATCTCCCTTTCTTTAGTTTTGAAGAAATATCTCTTAAAATTACCATTCTTGAGATAGAGAGATATGGAGGAGTTTATAGAGAATTTTTTGGCGCAACAATTCTCTATTATCAATTTTGGATACCCTACACAATAGAAACAACCATCTATTTATAGAGTTAGTATTTAAGTTAAAATATTATATAATTGCATACCATACATTAAATTACATTTATTACCTTTAATAAACCCCATTAAACATAATAATAATTATATAATTACTATTTTTCGGTTCTCTTCAACATGCATAATAACAAATATTATGTAATGATCCTTCTAATTAATATTTTTCACTAGATTTTGTCATTGTCCATTCAAACTCCTCCAACATTTATTGAATAGAAAAATGAATATTTTATTTGTAAATAAATATTTTACTCATAAATAAATATTTTATTCATAAATAATATTTTATTATCAATCTAGAAAATTAATATTTATTAAAATATTCAATAAATAAAATAAATATTTTTTTCACATGTCGGCGAATAAATATTTATTTAATTTATGAGATCAATATAACCTGAATAAAATTATTCATCAGACTTGATAATAGTAATTATTCCATTAATTAAACTCAAATATAATATAATCAAGATCAATAGAAACACTTAGTGTGTGACCCTATAGGATTCTTTCTTTTTGGCATTAGGCAGGCTTGCCAAAATTCCAAGATTACTGTCTAGAAATGAGTCAAGGAACCCAAGAGAAAGAACTTAATGTTTCAACATTGACAACCAGATACAAACTCTCATTCTGTAATATAATCCATTTTTCACAATATCTCATCAAGAGGGTTTCACATCCGTGTCACCAACCTATATGCTCAATAAGTTTTCTTTGACTATCTGAAATAAACACATCATTACACCATCGACATGGAATTTAATGTGATGGTTATATTTCAATCAAAGGGCCAAGATATCATATTCCATAAAGATGAAAGAGAAAAATACTTCCTCGACTTATTCATTAATTACATGTCACTCAGGACGCACCCAACATATCTAACTTCTCCATTAACAGTTATCACCAAGGTTTACGAAATACATCTATGTACGCAAGTTATAACATGAATTAATAATATTATTAAATTCTAAGGACCATCACATATGCTCATAGATAAGAATTTATTATAACACCAAAACATGAGGAATTCCTACTAGCGGGTATGTTCCCATAATCTCTCTTCTTGGAGATTACCAAGTGTGAACTTCATAAGAAGAAGACACATCTTCTTACGAGTACTTGCACCTAAAAGTCTATGTATTATGTGTCCTATCATAGTATGTTATCAAACCTCATAAAGTTATTTGAGAATATCATCATAGCACATCAAGGTTCTGATCCTAGTGGGGAACTTTTATGACTTTATCAATGTGATGTATACAATAGTACATTATCCAAATTTCAGATATTTATTATAAACCAAATGCCACTTTTAAGGTAAAAGTGAGAAACCCCCGGAGAAAAAAAAGTTATTGAAGGACAACTTAAGCCTATTAGCATGTTTATCTATAAAGAGATTCTAGGAGAGAGATGTTACCGGTGTTTCTAGATCATCCTGAATAAGGTCTTCGAAGCGGCGTGCCAATCTGTCCCACGCTTGCATGAAATCCTCTTGGTTTATTTTACCCCTATTGAAGCCTCTAACTAAGATTAAATTATGCTTGGAAATCCAATCCCTCTGATCTCTATTGGTGGCCACCCGAATGGACATTAACATCATCTTGTCACCATCTTCTTTGGAAGCATTAAGCACAAGGGATTCCTCCTCTATAACTTCTCCGGAATGTAGAAGCACCTCCACTGGATGAGCAGCTACACTGCCTTGATCTTGTAGGACAATCCTATTGGAATCAGTCCTAGAGACCGAAACCTCTTCACCTAATGTATTACCCTTAGAGATGGGGGTACCATCCATCACTTGGGCCTTCAACTTCCTGCCAGATCGGGTCTTCATTAGAGAAGGCAGATAAGAGTAGTCCTTTCGTCCTTTCTTGCCTCCTTGTTGTTCCTTCCTCCTCCTTGGACTGTAGGCATCACTACCTTGAAATTCTTGAGCACTAACCCCTGAAAGATGACTAGATAAGTCATCCCCAAACTCCTCCCATGGAATACCCTACTCCTTATTAAAGGATTACTCCTATTCTGCCTCTTGAGTAGGCCCTTCATTCTCCAGACTCTCAAAACGGTTACTCAATTTCATAAATGACACCACTCTTCTTGGTCTTGAAATGATCAAAGGAGTGGGCTCAACCTGGGGGCCCTCACTTCCAGTGTCATCAATCCCTGTACGTACAGCCTCCACATAAGAGGAGATATTACGACATTCACCTTCCTCCGCTGGCCTTCGGATCACCACTCACCTGTTAAAAACAGCAGCAACATCCTTAGCCACACCAGGTTCAGAAAGACCCACCGAACCATGCACAATAGGTGAGAGAACACCCAAATCATTCCTCAAATGATTGAAGACAATATGAACCAAGGGGTTACTCCTTGGAGGATCACGTTGAAGTCCCTTTACCAAGTCTGAGACCAAGCCTGCATTCACACCATTCGGACCTTCAGGAATAGGAGCAGCAACATCCTGATTCCCACCAGTAGCATTAGGGGAGGAACATGCACCCCCCTCCATCGTGACTGGATTCGTCTGCGTTCCAGGAAGAAACGTTCGCACCTCCAGCCGAAGGGGAATAGAACAGTTTGACTTATCCGAGCTACGAGACAAATGACAACTGGAATGAAGATGACCGAGACGAAAGCATGAACTGCAGAAATCGAACCAATTTTCGAAGGCCACTGATTGTTGATAATGTATTTCTTCACCAACCTCAATCCAAAAAATGTCCCCCGGAGGATTTGAAATATCGACTTCCACACAGATGCAGGGAGAAATCAGGTGAGAAAGGGAGCGAGAATGCTCATCGAAGGCTAGGAACCTCCCGACGAGGTTACCCAACATCTTAAGAATGGCAGGATTTTGAAAAGGAAGAGGTAGATAGGGGAAGCTTACCCAGATTACTGTGAGAGAGGAGTCTCGTTTCCAGAGGAACTTGTAACTCCATCGGAACAAGAAGAAGTGGGATCCATCACAAAATCGCGTGCCTTTGGACCACGCGGGAGCCATAACATTAGATTCATGCAGAACAATAAAAAAATGTAGTAAGAATTTTTATTAATATTCAATACATCAAATATTTATGTAATCAAAGTAAAAATAGTTGGTCTTAAGATACCAACTTCAAAAAACACCCACTTGGACTAGATACAACTACCTACGACCTTTAGTTTTCTAGACCTCACTTGATAGTCTGGTTTATATTCATTCAAGGATTTAGTCAATGGGTCTACCAAATTGTCTTCTGTAGAAATATTGCTCACAGAAACATCACATCTCTAAGAAAAATCCTTCAATAGATGATACTTCTGAATTATTGGTTTCTTCAACCTATGTGATTGTGGCTCTTTTTCAAGATCCACTGCTACATTATCATCACAATATAGTGTGATGTGATCTTTACTTATAGGTACCATATTTGGATCTTTGATGTGGTTTCACATCCAAAATTCTACTTCAGTTTCCTCATAATTCCCAATATACTCAGACTCTACTATAGAATCTGTAACCACAGCATTATTTGAGCTCTTCCATCTCACAAAGACTCAATTCAAAGTTAATATGTATCCCATTTGTGAATTTATGTCATCTTGATCCGTTTGGATATAGAATATTTATATCGTCTAATGACTAGTTCCTTATATTCTCCAAAAACGAAGAACATATCCTTAGTACTCCTCGGAAACTTAAGGATAGTCTTAACTGTCATCCAATGGCGGTCACATGGATCATCTTGATATCTTCCTATCCCACTTAATGCATAGGTAACATCTATCCAAGTATAAAGAATAGCATACATGACTAACCCAATCACTTTTTCATATAGAATCCTTGTCATTCATTTTCCTCTATCATGTGTCTAAGGAAAAATATTTCTGGAAGGATAAATTCCATGTGACACTGGAAAGAATCCCCTCTTGTATTGTATTATACTGAATATCTTCTATATCTTGTCAATGTATGTACTTTTGAATTGGGCCGAGAAACCTCTTGGATCTATCATGATGGATCTTGATACCCAGAATATAAGCTTCATCACCCAAGTAATTCATAGTGAAGAATTTATTCAACCATGCCTTAACAAACTATAAGATTAGTATTTTATTCCCAATGAGTAATATGTCATCAACATATACTATTTAAAAAATTATCACACTCCAACTAAATTATTTATAGACACACAGCTCATATTCATTCATTATGAAACCAAATTTTGGTATGGCCTCATAAAAATGAATTTTTCATGACCTAGATGCTTACTTTAATCCACAAATGGATCTCTGTAACTTATATACCTTTTTGGAATCCTTTGGAGTCAAAAAACATTCAGGTTATGTCATATAGGCATCTTCCTTAAGGTTCCCATTAAGAAGGTTGTTTTCACGTCTATTTTTCAAATCTCATAATCATGGAAAGTCACAATGTAAAGTAGAATACTGATGGATTTCAGCATTGTTACTAGAGAAAATGTTTCTTCAAAGTCAATACCTTGATGTTGTTTAAATCCATTTAAAACTAGTCACACCTTATAGGTACGTAATTATCCTTCTATATCTAGTTTCTCCTTGGATACCCAATTTAAACCAATGGGTTTTACATCTACTAGAGGGTCTACCAAAATTCCGACTTGGTTTTGGTATATGGAAACCATTTCATGATTCATGGATTCTTTCCACTTGGAAACATCAGTTCCACTTACTACTTCTCTATAGGTTAAAGGATCATTATTATCAACTAATAATTGAAGTTTCATTTGAGTTGAATTACATTCGTTGTCAACAATGATGATTGAAAATGTCATTAAGTTGATGCCAGTATGTCATTTGTAACTATGGAATGATGAGGATGGATATAAAAATGTCCTTAACCATACATGTGCTGATCGTAGAGCTGGTTTTTACTTCAAAAAAAAATTCATTATTTGAATTGATTTTGAAACATTTTTAACATCATTTATTGGAATAAATAAAAAGATATTCAAAATATTGTTTTTCATTTTTCATGAGGGTATGAGTAGGTTGGATTATGGAATTTGATGAAATTTTTTATGAAGTGTATAGATAAAAATTTTATGAAATACCACAATTATAGGGTCAAATTTTTAAGCAAGACCATAATTAGCAGGTTACTATAGCGCCAAAAAAATGTTTTCATTCGATTTATTTGATTTCTCAGTTATAACATTTGGTCATTTGTTTGTTTTTGTAAGATCTGAAACCATTTTATTCATCAAATATAGCATCTAGTCCAACCATTTTATTTGGTGGGTTGTCTTCTTTACTAATCTGGTTCGAGAAGATTTTGATTACAGGGATCTCTAGCTATGTCAACTAAAGCTCAATCTGAAGCTTTTCTTCATTGTTTTGTTGTTCTAATGATCATAATATGATCGAAGTAAGATGAAGCTTTACTTTTATCATGTAATGAAGATCGAGCCAAGTTTCTTCAGTGTAGAGAAAAATTATTTCTCTGATAACAGTGATGGTTCGTCCTATGGTTGTTAGCCCAAAAAACGAATGAATCTAGAAGGAACAAGAAGATTCTGAGTTGATGTTTTCCACCTATAAATATTGAGGTCTACTCCCATGAGATGATGCTGGTAAAGTTTGAGATTCTCTCATTTCTAGATAAACAAGAGCTATGTGGATCCCTCTGGTTCATGGAAGAAGGTCCTACACACTTTCTATTTACACAAAGAATGTGGTACTGTGAGCCTTCAATAGGTGCATATCATTGTCATTATCTTTGCATGAAGGATAAGAAACTTCCGTGAGAAACCTATATGTCTCTAGCACACTTGTGTTGCTTTGTGAAGAACAAGGTTTCGCGAAGTAATCAAGATATCACAATATTTTTATGCGTATATCTTTCTTGTCTTATGTGAATGTGTTTGAGGAACTAAGAACCAGTGCAATCATACACTAATATTATACAAATAATTGAAAACTTTCTCAAAGGAGAAGAATATCTCATATCTTTGAAGCACTAAGACTCTGTTTACTATTTTTTTGGAGAAGAAGACACCATGTACACTGTTTTTCTCATATATGGTGTCTGAAGAAACAGGGAAATGGTATAATGTCATTTCCATACATTCGTTGTGAGACTTTCACAAAGGATAATATATACACATTTGGGTTTGCGCATTATAAATAGTATGATATATTGTTATTCCTTGAAGTACGAAGGGGAAGTTTTCATAGGTAGTATAAAATTTATGCGTGCATTAATGAAAAAAATATTAAGGTGGTATTATTATTTTCATAAAGTGTTTGCCTACATTTTACAATAGAGAAGAGGTGGTGTGCAGTGTTTGTGAAAGTGTTCATTATGTGAAATGTTAGTGCACAATAAGATAAAGTGTATGTAAATTTTGAGTGAATAAAATGGACAGTGTGTGTGATTAAGGATCCGTATGAAGAACAATTACATGCATTAATCATACTCACATGCAGGTGTGAGAAATAAGAAGATAATTCAATGCAATTTACTAAATACATGCATGATTTTTTTATAAATTCATGTCTAGTATACATTTCACAGTGAGAGGTTCTTTTTGAGACTAAAGATGAGACATTATTTCTAATAGTGATTCAGAAGAATTTTTTGTATCTATGTTTTCAGTGTTTCATGAGGCCAGGTCTTCAGTAGAGGAAAGAATACTTTCCTGAGAATTTGTGTACTGTGGCAGCTAATTAAATACAGGTAATTATAATTTAGTAAGATGGGTCAAGTTCAGATCTATTTATGATCATTGGAAAGTGAGAAGGATCGGATAGTTATTTATCAGTTGTCAAAGATCTTGAATATTGTACACAAATATATTAGTGGATCCAGTTTTTTTTTTGGAGCAATATATCATCTTGAGGTAGTGGATAAGTGGTCAAAATCCAATAGTGAGATTCCTATTAGTAGATAATATGTTGTGTGATTCAATATTAGTTGAAGTATTCAGTGGGATTATAGAAAAGGTCGGTGGGAAGCTGGTAACACTATGTGACTTAGTATAAATATCCTCCTATGGGACTAAGGAGTCACTAGTTTAGGTGGGTACTTTTAGAATTTAGTGAGACTTTAGAGTAGAATACTGTGGGACTCAGTTTTGATGGGAATGGGACTTTCCCTAATCGTAACCATAAACATATGGTGAAAAATATGTAACCAGGGGTGATAACTAGTTGTAGCAAGGATATAGTTATTAATACTAAACCTTGTAAAAATACCTATGTGTTGTAATTTAATTTAATTGTTTATTGTTTGGAAAATTTGGTATTTAAATATGAGGGATCAAGAATTTAAATAGTTACATAGTTTTAATTAAAAGAATTTTTTTTAAAATAGTGTACAACTTATTCACCCCCCCCCCCCCTCAGTGGTATCTTACTGAACCTTGGAAACTTCAATTGGTATCATAGAATAAGGTACCATCTGTAGATCTAGAGTACTTCTTGAGAAATGGAGAATTTAAATTCAGTAAATAGCTGATAAATTCCTACTTTTGATGTTATAAAATATCATAGTTGGAGGAATATGACGTTTCCTTACCTTTTATAACTTGGATTGGAAGTGAGAGATACAGCAACCACATGATTCCCTCCTATAAAAGAATATTTTGTTAGGAATCAAGATAGTAATATAAATCTTGAAGTTGATTGAAAGGATCAAAATTTAATATTAATGTCTTTATCAAAAAAAATTATAATAAAGTGATGGGTCTCCAAACTACTAAGGAGATATGGGATAAACTGAGAAGTAATTATGAAGGAAATATTAAAGTCGGAGAAACCAAGTTAAAAATATGGAGAAGTAAATTCAAAGAAATCAAAATGGATGGTGATAAAAGTATTGATGATTATTTTATAATTGTAAATGAAATTTTCAGAAATATCAGAGTTTTTGGAGATAAGCTGGATGATTCTACTAATGTGAAGAAGCTTATGAGAAATTTCCCAAATAAATTCTACTCAAATATTTTAACACTAAAAGAGATAGAATATCTATCATTTTATGACCATCATAATAATAACATATCTTATGAAATGAGAAAAGTTCCTGCATTCAAGAAAAAGGAAAGAGAAGTAATGGCCTTTGAGGCTATAAGAAATGGAAAGCTTAATGAAGTATAAGTTGAGGGATCTAGTGATATAAATGAGGATGAAGTTTATGAGTATCTCATTGAATTTTTTTATCTAATTTTAATAGGTTCCAAAATGGTAAAATGGAAAAGAAAAAGACAATAAACTACTCAAGTGATTTAGATGTAATAACATTGGACATTTTGTGATAAATTATCCAATTAAAATGGTTGAAATAGAATCTAATAATAATAGTGAGAAACCTTATAAACAGAAAAAGGATAAAAAGAAGAAAATGTATTCCAATTAAAAAAAAGAGGCATTTGATGAGAAAACATACACAGGTGGATTCTTAATCTAGTTTTTCTTCAGATAATAAGATTAATTTAATTGATCTTGTTTAAAAATTATTAAGTTCTTAAAGTAGCGATGACGGTGGTTATTTTAGAACTAATTTGGAATGGAGGCTGAAAGAAGATTTGGAATCTTCTCTTGAGAAAAACATGCATCTCAAGAAAGTGGAGAAGAAACTTGAAAAGGAAATAAAAAAATTGTCTTCTGAAGAGGAATAGTTTGAAAGATGTGAAATAGCTCTTCTTAATGAAAATAAGAAATTCATATTGGAGGTAGCTGAGCTGGAAAAGATGGTAGGGGATCTTGAAGAAAAGTTGGCTCACAAGTAGGAAGAATTTCCTAAGACACCAACTATGATTCCTACAGCTCAACATGAATTCACTACTAGAAAAAGAGGTATTTGCGACGGGTCATTTGCGACGGGATCCCGTCGCAAATGGCTTTTTGCGACGGGGGCCCATCGCAAATGGCCCGTTGCTGAAAACGGCGTCGCAACAACACTTATTTGCGACGGGCCCGTCGCTAAAGCCTTTTGTTGTGACGGTTATTCTCCCCGTCGCAAATAGTACTCCGTATATTTGTAAAAAACTTTTAAAATAGTATTTACGACGGGACCCGTCGCAAATAGCTGTTGTGACGGGACCCGTCGCAAAAACTATTTTTTAAAAAAAATAAAAAACTATTAATAAATTATTTTAATACATATAATAATACTAGTATTTGCGACGAGCATAGTATCCCGTCGCAAATACTATAAAAAAATAAAAATAAATAAATTATTAATAAATTATTTTAATTAATCTAATAATAGAATTATAATTCACAAATAAAAATAATAAATTATTTTAATTAATATAATAATAATAGAATTATAATTCAAAAATAAAAAATAATAGAATATTAATAAATGATTTAATTAATATAATAATATTAGAATTATAATTCATAAATAAAAAAAATATTAATAAGTTATTTTAATTAATATAAAAATAATAGAATTATTTTACATTCAAATATTAAAATAATTCAAGTATTACAAAAAATATAATTAAATTATAATATTATAAAATTTTAATATATATATATAATTTAATATTATAAAATATAAATAATATTATTATTCATATTAATATTATTATTTAAAAATGTAATATTATTAATATTTTATAATGAGACATAAACTAAGAATAGAAAAAAAAATATTTTGATTTCCCAAATTTTATAACATAAATACAAACTCTAATCTGAAGGAGGGGGGAGGTGGGGGATCTGCAGATGGTGGTGGAGGAAACTCCATCCCTAAAGCATGAGTGAGTCGGCGCATGTACTCCATCTGCTCCTGATGCTGCTGCTGCCACCGACTCGTCTGCTCCTCGTACAAGTGCTGCTGGCGTCGACGCTCCTCCTCATGATGCTGACGCATCTGCTCCTGCTCCTGTCAGAGACTCTCTATCTGTGCAGTATGAGATCGCAACTGATCTTCATACTGTGTAGTAGAAGAATATGCACGAGCTCCTCTCGAGATGGACGCCGACATCGCAGCACTGCCATAATAATCTCCGGGAGTCAGTCGAGAGCCGATACCAACTACCCGGCCCTTCTCGAAGGCATACTGGGTGGCATGCATCCATGCCGCCTCATCAAACTGACAAGCAGTGGTCTGATCTGATGACTCGGCCTGACTCTCAGGCCGGGCCTGTGACGCTGCGGCCTCATATGACTCCTATAGTTGCAACTTAAAATTAAAATTGTGAATATATTATATGCAGTTAATTTTTAAACTTGAAAACAAATAATACTGACCACGATGTGATGCTGACGATCACCTCTGAGCTCCCCAGTAGCAGGATCACTATACATCCTCCGATATACGTCGTACTCTGTAATATCGGGGTGCTCGACATCCTATAAGAATAAAAAATAAAATGTTAATATTTATAGTTATATAAAATATTTATAAATAATGTACGTACCAGATGTTGTCTATGAGTACTGAAAGAACGACTCCCAGCTCGATGAGTCACCTCCTGTCTCCTCGATTCTGCCTCCCCACCAATGATCTCCTCTGAAAGGCACCACTCAACCAGTGCGCACATAATCCATCCCATACATGGGATGAAATATACTCTGGTCGGTGTGCTCTACATGACTCCTCAAAATCTGACACTCTTGCTTTCTTCATCGCATCTTTTCTTAAATTGTGCAAAAACTGACGAAGGCGATCATGCATGGCCACCTCCCATGCCTCGTGGATGGCGTCACGCATGGTATCCTCGATCGGATACCATAAACCCTTCAAATAAATCAAAATATCAAGTTAGAAATGAAATAATTTTCAAAATAAAAATTATTTATTTAGGTACGTACCAACCAATGGCCGAACATGGCCTGCTGCACATCAATGGGAATCTGCTCCCATGTGGTCCACGGCTGAGAGAAATAGTTGCGCAAAATAGCGTTGCCCTGTCCGACTGCTATATGCGGAAAACTGAAAAAATAATAAACATTTATTATGTGAATAGATTAATGAAATCTTAGTCAAATCCACAGGTTATCACACAGGTTATCACACCTCCGTGTGCGTGGATCAAACCCAAGATGTGGACGTCGCTCGGGGACGGGGTCAGGAATCATCAATCGTGCAAGACCGCACCCCCTCTGCGTACTCCCTGGAGCGCCTGCAGGCTGAGGGTCATCTGTCAGCAACTCATCCGCATCGAAATTCAGGTCAGCATCCACCAACTCACGAAATGGGGCGTCATCCATCTGAAACAGAAAATGTTAATGTTAGCAAATAATTGATAATTAATATTATATATACATATATACATATTATGATTTTATATAAATACCATAGAATGCTATCAGTGTTCATCTTCATCATCATCTTCATATATGTCAATGTCATCTTCATATTCCTCCTCAACATCATCGATATCCATTCGAGTTACAGTTGCTTCATCTCTTACCATTTCAAATTCATATGTGACATCATTAACATCATCGTCATCACCGACTCTTAAATGTGGGGTGTCGTCATCGATACTCATGTCTCTTTGTAAAAAAGATTGATTTTGAGTACTCTCTTTAAAAACTTCAATTCTTTGCACATCAGTGAAAGCACATTCACTTTGACTAAACTGATTGTCTCGAATTTTGATTTTTATTACACTCCACCAATCAGTCAAGTCTCTTGATGTTGCACAGTACTTTTCATAATAAACTTGATATGCCTGTTGAGCCAATAAGAATGGTTCATTTACTGCGAGAACACTTTTACATTTAATATCGATGATTCCATGAGTCGGATGAACACGCACGCCTCTCTCTGTATCCAACCACCGAAATTTGAACATGGTTATGTAATGTTGTCCAAGATAACAGAGTTCAATGATTTCATCAAGTATTCCATAAAAGTCAACTTCATTTTCTCGATGATGAGATCCTCTCAAGCTAACTCCACTGTTCATTGTTTTTTTCGATTCCCCATATGCATGTGTGTGGAATCGAAATCCATTCACCACATATGCATTATAAGTTTTAACAAGTTTGGAAGGTGGGTTACTCAATACACACAGCCATTTGTCAATTTTATCAGCATGTCGAGACACCTGAAAATTTGTGAAATAATTATCAATATAGTAAACTATACATTGAATGAGTTGCTAAAAGATAAAGAATTTATGTTACCAGTTTTTGAAACCACTGAGAGAAATTTTTCAGTCGACGTTCTTCGAGAGCAGCTGCTGTAATTTGTGGAATTTGTTTCTTGATATGATTATCATACAACCTATAAAAACCAAAGTTATTTACTGTAACATAAATGATAGAATAAGTGATATAAACACTTACAGTACAACTGATGTCATTTCTTCACAGTTGAGCAGAACATACGTATGAGCTCTCTGATGTTCATCATCTGAAAGTCAGCGTTCATAAACTCCACCAAAACCAAGCTCTGACTGGTTGAAAATAGATAATTTATTGTCGATTTCATCAATATTCCTCTCGTTCCATCCCATTCGGTTGTGTTTTGAAGGATACTCAGATTCAAAATAATGGGAACAGAAAAAAGATATTTCCTCTTGCAAATAAGCTTCTGTAATAGATCCTTCAACAGATGCTTTGTTACGTACTTTTATTTTCAATTTTTGCATGCATCTTTCAAATGGTTACATCCATCGAAACTGTACCGGACCTCCACATTTGGATTCATATGGCAAATGTAACATCAAATGTTCCATTGAGTCGAAGAAAGACGGTGGAAATATTTTTTCCAGTTTACATATAATTACAACAACATCTTTTTCAAGTTTTCCTAGAGCATCATAATCTGCCGTAGCCGCACAAATTTACCAAAAAAAATGAGACATGTATGTTATGGAATCCCAAATCACAGAATTCAACAGACCTCTTAATCCAATGGGTAGAAGTCTCTCCATTATAACATGACAATCATGACTTTTTAATCCAGTAATATGACCATTCTTTACACATCTACCCAAATTAGAAGCACAACCATCTGGAAGTCTCAAATCTGCAATCCACTGACAAAATAATAAACGGTTTTCTTTAAACAGTGTATAAGCTTCTTTTGGTTTCAGTAACCTTTCTGTTCTGACATTCTCAAATAGTTCCAATTCTGGATGCCTGCAAATTTGGGCAAGATCTAAACGTGCATTTACATTGTCTTTTCTCTTTCCTGGCGTATCCAAAACAGTATGAAACAAATTATTAAAACAGTTCTTCTCAATATGCATGACATCTAACATGTGTCGGACCAACAGATCAGACCAATATGGAAAATCCCAAAATATGCTACGTTTAATCCAATTGTGTTCTTTCCCAAAACCATAAATTTTCTGTTGGTTTATTGTGGGACCAAAAGTGATGGGAGGTAATGAAAATACAACTGATTTTAACTCCGAACCTGATAGCATTTTTGGAGGTCCATCCCTTTCAACTGTTCCTTTTCTGAAATGAGATCTGTTTCTGCGAAAAGGATGATCAGCTGGAAGAAATCTGCGATGATAGTCAAAATAACAAGGTTTCTTTCCATGAATGAGCATAAATGCTTTGTTATCTCCCATACAGTAAGGACATGATTTCTGACCATGTGTACTCCAGCCAGATAACATCCCATAAGCCGGGAAGTCACTTATTGTCCACATCAATGCTGCTCTCAGTATGAAATTTTGTTTCATTGCAACATCATATGTACTGACACCAGTACTCCACAATAAATTTAATTCATCAATCAATGGCTTCAAATAAACATCAATATTTTTCTTCGGATGTCCTGGAATTAGTAAAGTCAAAAAGATATATGTCTCCTTCATCAACATCTATGGAGGTAAATTGTACGGAGTTAAAAAAACAGGCCAACATGAATATTGACAACCATAAGATCCAAATGGACAGAAACCATCAGTGGAAAGGCCCAGTCGAACATTTCTAGCTTCTAAAGCAAAGGATGGATGCACTCTATCAAAATGTTTCCATGAATCACCATCGGCTGGATGATTCAAGCTTTTATCGGTTGAAATATTCTCTTTATGCCATGACATCATTGTCGCTGTATTCTTAGACATGAATAAACGCTGAAGTCTGGATGTAAGCGGAAAATATCTCAATTGTTTTACAGGAATCAAACCAGAGTTCTCGTGTTTTCCTACTTTATATCTCAGTTGGCCACATGTAGGACAACTATCCAACGACTCATTTGCCCCAGAATATAAAATGCATTCATTTGAACATGCATGAATCTTCTGACAAGTAAGTCCCAAATTTCGAACCAGCCTCTTACTCTCATAGTAATTTGCAGGTAAAACATTTCCTTCGGGTAACAGTGTTTTCAGCAAAGAAAATATCTGGTCAAAACAGTTGTTTGACATTCCGTTATCTGATTTGATAGCCATAAATTTTGCAACTGCTTCTAATTAGCTCATCTTGCAGCCAGGATATAATGCATCCTCAGCAGACTTCAACAACTCATAAAATTCAGACGGTGCCAACTCAGGATTTGAAGTCATATCAGCCGGAGTTTCTGTATGTTGAACAGATGAACCTACAACATCATGTACTAAATCTTGAAACCGGGATGGATCCGGAATCAAGTTGGTATCACCTGCTCTGGAACTGCGTTCACCGTGTTGATACCAAAAAACATAATCTGGTTGAAAACCAAAATGCAAGACATCTTCTCCCACTTTGTCAAACGTGTCAAACGTTCTCAATGCACATTTTCTGCAAGGGCATTTTATTTTTCCTTCTGAAACAAATTCTGGATTTGATGTCGCAAATGATAAAAAAGTCTCCACACCCTCAACATATACTGGATTTAAACCAGAACCTTTTGGATTTCTACGTTGATTTATCCATATGCGGTCACCTAATAATGATTGTTGACGACCTCGTTGTTCCATATTTCTCTATAAAATATAAAATCATTACTGGTTTTGAATAATTTGTTAGAAAAAACACTCAAGTAAAGATTGAATATATTGAGAATAAAGCAAAACATGTTACAAATATTGATAATTTTAATATTATATTGATTTTTTATTATTTTAATAATACTAATATAATTTTTTCATAAACATTAATTATATAATAATAACATTATTACATTATTAGTATATTTTATTATTATTATTAAAATAACATAATTTTTTATATTATATACAATTCTCCTTTCATCTGTGTGTTTAACATTCTGTCTCCACATGTAATATTTGCATTCACTTTCACCTCTCCATTGGCGAGTAGGTTGATAATTTTGAAAAAGAATGCAAATATTACATGTGGAGACAGAAAACACACAGATGAAAAGAGAATTGTATATAATATAGAAAATTATATTATTTTAATATTAATAATAAAATATACAAATAATGTACTAATGTGATTATTCGTAAATATTGGTAATTTGTAACGCCCCGACCCGAGTTACCCAGAGTCGGTGCATTATTACATAACATTGGCATGATCAAAAGAAAGATCAAATCTCGAAAGACCGATTGGTTTAGTAGCCTTGGAAACACTAGATATATTCATAAGTTTTACATTACATCATAAAATGAAAAACTACTACAACAACATAATGTTTCCACAATCCACACTATTAACCCCTCATAAAATCTCTGCAGGTCATTCATAACTTACTTCTTCACATCCTGGGAAAAATAAAACATAGAAAAGGGGTGAGCTCAAATTCCCAGTAAGGATAACAATATAGAGGAAACTTTCATAAATAAGAATAAACATTTAAGGCAATGCATTACTAAAACAAAAGCCTTTTAAACTTTAACTTCAACATAGTATGGCAAAATTAAAATGAAATAATGCCATTTACTTATTCACATGGATATTCTACTAATCGAATAATCACATGCAAAAATCAATAACCACTTTCATAATGTTGGAATGCATAATGCTGAACTTTAATTTCTTTGTCAAGGCCTCATCCCAAGACCTTGGGGCTAACTGTAACCGGAACCCAACCCGGAGTGCCTCTAATAACCGGACACCAACCCAGAGTGCCTCTAATAACCGGACACCAACCCGGAGTCCTTCTAAGAACCGGAGACCAAACCGGAGGGCTTACTTTTACCAGTCCCTAACCTGGAGGGCTTACTTTTACCAGTCCCCAACCTGGAGGGCTTACTTTTACCAGTCCCCAACCTGGAGGGCTTACTTTTACCAGTCCCCAACCTGGAACATACTTTTCCAACACATTCATATGAAGTAAAGGTTGAAATATAGCATAAACATTCTTATTGGAACTAGCATACGAAATGTCAATAATTTCACCATAAACTATGAATGGTATAAAAATAGCACATCCACAGTCAAACATATCACAAAACCTTTAATACAATATAGAAGTTTTGTATCATAATAAATCAACTTCAAATAATCTTAAAATCCATCAAAGGATGTTGACATAGATGAAATCAAAATTCTTTTTAAAGAAATATCTCCTTTTATTTTGAAATCATTTAAGATCCATATAAAATAAAACATTTTCATTGAAAATATTATTATAAGCTTGTAAGGGAAGCTTTGAAGATTTTATAACGGCGGAAAATAGCCGCACCCGCCGTATAAGTTAAAAAAACATTCTTACCTTAATTCTGTCGAAAAGGTTAAAAAGGACCTTGTTTTGAAAACGATCGAAAGATTACTTTATAAACCACTTATAAAAGTCAAAAAGGGTATAAAT
Organism: Viscum album; assembly: GCA_963277665.1. Taxonomy (NCBI): domain Eukaryota; kingdom Viridiplantae; phylum Streptophyta; class Magnoliopsida; order Santalales; family Viscaceae; genus Viscum; species Viscum album. Next base: position 43,247,436 of record OY728145.1, on the reverse strand, counting down.
GACTTTAACTCATATTCTAGTAAATAGTAAAAATGTTTTGAAATGCATTTTTAAGAAACATGGATGTGGATGATAAAGAGATCCCAGTAGATTATTACATATAAACAACCTCGGATAATGAAGAGATTGTGAAATAACCCTTACCTTGTACTTTTCCTTTGTTGGGGTAGGTTAACCTCCTGTATAATGGTGAAATAATTGTTATTAAATTATACAATAATCATATATATTAATATGATATCATATATGATCTTTTAACATTGATTTGTTAATAATATCTTAGAATTATCGTCGTTTCGGATGTTAACTTACTCATTTTATTTATATGTTTTGTTACATAAGCCATGGTTGTTGTATCTTATTCATATCCAGAATGATATCTAGTCCTTAAAAATCATTTTTAAATCATCAAATGATAATTATACTTGAATGGTTACGATGGAGAATGAATCTCATCGCGTTCGTGGAGACGGTAGTCCGTACGTACGCACGAGCGAAAATATCATTCTTTTGATATTAAAATAATATATAAATGAATGTTATATCATATATAAAGAATCATTAACATGTTATATTTATTATTTACATGAGTTACACATCATTATTATACCCATCCAAATAATATTATATTGAATAACAATTACACCACGACGTGGAGACGGTAAGCCGTACGTACGCACGTATGGTGACATGTTGTTCAAAGGGTGGATAGAATACTGAATATGGTTGTACCATACTTATAATAACATCACAGTATATGTGAGATACTGGAGTTATTATTTTAGAATGGTAAGAACAAAGGAAGAAGAAGTGGAAGAAGAAATGAACTTGAAGAAGGGTGGTGAAATCATTACCTCTTCTTGGGGTTCTTCCTTTTGATTTGATCAAAAGGGCTCCTTAGGTTGGCTTTCTGATCAAAATAAGGCCTCTAGGTTGTAGTGAGGGATGTTGGGAGAGTATTTGGGCAGAGTTTGGCCGAACCAAATGGCTTTAGAGGTGTGAAGAAATGAGAAGGAGGAGTTCCCTTTTATAAGAGGGGTGAGGGTCACCTTTGGAAAAGCTAGAAATATTAATTTATATTAAATTCATATTCGGTTTCTAAAGGCTCCAAAGTTGATTATTCAAAGGTTAAGGTGGGTATAGGTCGAAAACCACTCAACCAATAGAAGTTAGACAGGTTTGGGTACTTATATTAACCTTATCTTTAAGTATTAACTCTAAGTTAATTAGTTTCACTTTTACAATGTCTCTTTGTATTTTTATATAATATGGTTAATAAACTTACTATATACATCCAAGAGACCCCCAAGTGGTCCATTAATGATGCAGCTATCATGATATAAGTCTCTTGGCCGAACCTTAGATTTTTGGGAATTTAATATCAATTAATAATATAATATTTGTTTTAAGAACTCTTTTATGTCAATTTTGACACTATTCAATAGTTGATTTTTGTGAAACTCATAACAGATTGATTACTTCGAACAAAGTCAATTAAATAAATACTAATATATCATATTATCCTAGAAAATTAGTTTAATGCATTAAAAGTTTCATATTATATTTTTTTGGGTATTTATAATATCAATTATTTTAATTTTTCACTATTATAGTAATTACTGCATCATCATTGTGTCATAAATAAAATAAATTATTTAATGTCTAAAAATTATAAATAAAATATAATTATGTAGGAAATCGTTTTAGCTTTCTAATGAATATTTATAATCTAAAATCCAACTTATATAACCCTATTTAACAATTGTTTTTCTAAAAGATATATGCTTGTGTCATTTTTGTATTCATTTTGACTTAATTAAAATAAAGTGTCATTATCACTTACAAGTGGATCCATGGGGTCCCAAAATAGACCCAAAGATTCCCATGGTCGACCATGTATCAACCAATAGGGTTAAGACACGTTTTAGGGTAATTTAGTATTATTATAATATTATTTGTTTAACCCTTATTTACCGGATTTACCCTTAACCATGGTAAATAAAATATTTACCGCAGTAATTATTCAAAATGTCTAAAAATAAAAGTTACCTATTTACACAATTTGAACATCCTGATTCCAAATATAGAATCCATTTTCCTAAATTCTAAACACAGAAGTGGCAGAAATTAATTTAAAATTAATTCCCGCTGTCAAAACAAAAAGCGTGTTTTTAAGAGATAATAACTATCAAAAGATTGACACTTGTTTATGTTTGGTTTAATTGTAAAATTATGTCCAATGACCAACATTATATTAAATGGTAAAAATATATTCTAAATATACTTTAAAACCACTAAAATTCATAATTTATCACTATTAATTATTTTGATTAAAAAAGTTGTTTTTAATTAAAATTTAGTAATTTTCACTATTCATCAAAATATGAAAGTTATCCGAAATGTACCAAAATTTCACCTTAGGCTAAATTCGATATTACGAATCCAAAGATGAAGTCCATTTTAAAATATAAAATATATATAATTTTAAAAAGTAGGTATTACTATTCATAACGGCTAGTTTGATTGGTTGTGGTGTGTGTTAAAACTCAAGGTTGCGTACAACACACGCTACTGTATTATTCAAAGAAAGTGTACCGTGGAAGCTTGGGATGTTTCATTTTAAATTTTTGATGTCCCCATTTAGTCAAAAAGTTTAAAATATTGTATTTAAAAAGGGTTCACTATTAAAAGTTGATAAAAGTGCAATACTGAAAATGAATTTGTTCTTGCATTATATCTAAGAAACTCATAATATGGATTCTAAAATTATAAGGATTATATAAAGTTTAAAATTTAGATAATACTATTCATAACCTCTTTTGAATGGCTTTTTTTTTGTAAGTCATGGTGTGATTGAACTCAGTGTTGCGTGTAGTGCAAGTTATTGAATTATTTTGAAGAAATAACACACTATGAAATCTTGGGGTGTTACATTCTCCCCTCCTTCAATAAATTGCGTCCTTGCAATTTGAAATTGTTCTTCGAAAATAAAAGGTTGAAAATAGAAAATATATTTGTGGGAAAACCCACATCGGAAATTGGGTTACTAAAATTTAGTCTTAATATGAGGAAAAGAGAAATGAAAGGGTCACCACCAAATTATGATCTTGATTAGGAGAACATTGGTGGCAATTTGAGACATATAATTAGAGGAAAAACGTAAATATTTATAGGTAGTGATTGAGGTCATCAATCACAAAAAAGTATAAAATTGAGGTCCTTAAACTCATCAATCTATGATGATTTGAAGTACCATCAGTTCAACAAAATATAGGGTATTGGGATAACACATTTTTGACGTTTCAAAATATCTTAGTTGAAATCCCACATCGAAAAATGAATTAATGAGGCCTCTATTTAAAATAAAGAGTGGAAAGTATGAAGATTACCGAAAATAACACATACTAGGGTTCCATGTAGGAAAATATGGATATGGAGGAGAAATCTAACCATCAATTATCTGATGGAGAGTGGTAGAGAACATGGCTATGAAAAGGCCAACAATCCCAAAGCCATAAATTAGTGATGATTTAAGGTACCATCTAGGGAAACATTTTTGTTCTAAGTTCCTTTTATTAATGTTGAGGAATTTATTTATGAGATTGGCTAAGATCATAAGGAGATATACTTACTTTATAATCAGAGTTTTATCCATTAATAAGTTTCTACCACAAACTCATCTTTCACTCTAAAAGATAATAGAATGTAATTTTTTATTTATTTATACTATTCGTACAGGGTTCCAAAATAAATGAATTTATAATTCATCTACCAGATCTTTAAAAAAAACAACATTATTTAATTCAGGACATCTCATGGGCCAGTGGTAGGTGATACACCCTTGTCGCCCTTCAGTTGCGGGTTCAAGTCTCGCAGCCTTGCCGGACACGACGGGTTGCCGCCCAACCTCCGGGTTTTCCTTTTATGGTAATCCAAAATAATCCAAACTAGAACTATCCAAAATACTTCTTTCCAAACTCACAGTACAACATTTATAAGGAAGGTAAACATAATATAGATCCTTTTTACCCCGCAATAGCATATGAATACCTTCATCTTGTATTCTTTTAATAAACTGAAACATCTTGAATTACCATATTCCTTATTGATTACATTCATGCTCCCCTATTCCATATAGAATGTTGGATATACTTCATTAATCCAAAAATGTTTTAAAACCCAACAATGATGGAATATACAAACCATTAATCAGCTTTAAGGTAGTCAATAATATCCAATATAATTTATCCAAATCAATCATGTATTATTCTAAAATCACCACCTCGGTATCTGAACCATATTATGGTTTATCTTTCTCTCAACCATATATTTTCCAAACATTTAACCTGCTACTGAGTCACTTTTCTTTGTTCCACACCATCTCAAGTCCTTAATGAAATAGTACTGCAGTACAATCCTTATATACTCCATAATTATTATAACAAGTACATTGTTGATAAAACACTCAATTGACATAATCAACATAAGAACTCTAATCATTCCTCTTCATCTGTGGTAGTATCATAACTTGATTATTATCCAATAACATCATTTGCGGCATAGTCTGATGACTGGGACATAGGCTCGCGTAGTGTCCAAACTCCTTGCAAATGAAGCATTGTACATTTGAAATCATTTTATTACCCTTGCAGTCACGTACTTTGCGCCCTTTTCCTCCACACTTATAACAAACTCCCATTCCTTTCAGGCAAGTTCCAGGGTGTTTCTTTTCACAGTTACCACATATGAGAAAATTCTTCTTTTCCCTCTTCCCTTTATCCATCTTTCTCTCTTCCATCCTTTTCTTCTCTTTCTTCCCTTCAAAGCCATAGGACTCAGTAAACTCTTTACTTATCTTATCAACACATGATATTATTTCTTCATATGATGATAATACATGGGAGACTATTTCTCTTATAAATTCTAGCTTAAGACCATGAAAGATATGATCCTTCCTTCTCTTTGAATCATGTGTATTTCTGGAGTTCTCATTCCTTCTACTGGGCTCCATTTCTATATCATGGCATAAACTAGATCAGTTTATGAATCAAAACACATAATCCCATACTTATAAAACACTTAACATAAATTGAACTATTTATGGATATAATCCATAATCATAAAAATGTTTTCTTTGAGGAAGTATATACTCATAAACCCTTCATAATGATTTGTAAAGAAAATGAGAGTTATCCTAAGCATATCCCCCGGGAGTGTCGTAACCAAGAGTGCAGCAAGGCCCGTTGTCGTGCACCAGTTCCCGTTCGAGTCTATCTCAAAGCGGTGTTTTCGGGTTTTACCCCTAGGTACATCTGTGCCAGAGCCGCCTCTACCTGCTCGTATCCAGACAGGGATTTATTTCTCGGAAAACTCACAAAATCTCTACAATACCAAAATTCTAGGAAGTTCTTCTATACTAATCCTCAAAGTTCATCTTAGGTCTACGTGCTCTAATCAGAGTTTATCTAAATCTAGCTTCCAAGGTTTGTACTAAACTTCCTCTGATACCAACTGTAACGCCCTGACCCCAGTTACCCAGAGTCGGTGCATTATTACATAACATTGGCATGATCACAAGAAAGATCAAATCTCGAAAGACCGATTGGTTTAGTAGCCTTGGAAACACTAGATATATTCATAAGTTTTACATTACATCATAAAATGAAAAACTACTACAACAACATAATGTTTCCACAATCCACACTATTAACCCCTCATAAAATCCCTACAGGTCATTCATAACTTACTTCTTCACATCCTGGGAAAAATAAAACATAGAAAAGGGGTGAGCTCAAATGCCCAGTAAGGATAACAATATAGCGGAAACTTTCATAAATAAGAATAAACATTTAAGGCAATGCATTACTAAAACAAAATCCTTTTAAACTTTAACTTCAACATAGTATGGAAAAAGTAAAATGAAATAATGCCATTTACTTATTCACATGGATATTCTACTAATCGAATAATCACATGCAAAAATCAATAACCACTTTCATAATGTTGGAATGCATAATGCTGAACTTTAATTTCTTTGTCAAGGCCTCATCCCAAGACCTTGGGGCTAACTGTAACCGGAACCCAACCCGGAGTGCCTCTAATAACCGGACACCAACCCGGAGTGCCTCTAATAACCGGACACCAACCCGGAGTCCTTCTAACAACCGGAGACCAAACCGGAGGGCTTACTTTTACCAGTCCCTAACCTGGAGGGCTTACTTTTACCAGTCCCCAACCTGGAGGGCTTACTTTTACCAGTCCCCAACCTGGAGGGCTTACTTTTACCAGTCCCCAACCTGGAACATACTTTTCCAACACATTCATATGAAGTAAAGGTTGAAATATAGGATAAACATTCTTATTGGAACTAGCATACGAAATGTCAATACTTTCACCATAAACTATGAATGGTATAAAAATAGCACATCCACAGTCAAACATATCACAAAACCTTTAATACAATATAGAAGTTTTGTATCATAATAAATCAACTTCAAATAATCTTAAAATCCATCAAAGGATGTTGACATAGATGAAATCAAAATTCTTTTTAAAGAAATATCTCCTTTTATTTTGAAATCATTTAAGATCCATATAAAATAAAACATTTTCATTGAAAATATTATTATAAGCTTGTAAGGGAAGCTTTGAAGATTTTATAACGGCGGAAAATAGCTGCACCCGCCGTATAAGTTAAAAAAAACATTCTTACCTTAATTCTGTCGAAAAGGTTAAAAAGGACCTTGTTTTGAAAACGATCGAAAGATTACTTTATAAACCACTTATAAAAGTCAAAAAGGGTATAAATGACTTTAACTCATATTCTAGTAAATAGTAAAAATGTTTTGAAATGCATTTTTAAGAAACATGGATGTGGATGATAAAGAGATCCCAGTAGATTATTACATATAAACAACCTCGGATAATGAAGAGATTGTGAAATAACCCTTACCTTGTACTTTTCCTTTGTTGGGGTAGGTTAAACTCCTTTATAATGGTGAAATAATTGTTATTAAATTATACAAGAATCATATATATTAATATGATATCATATATGATCTTTTAACATTGATTTGTTAATAATATCTTAGAATTATCGTTGTTTCGGGTGTTAACTTACTCATTTTATTTATATGTTTTGTTACATAAGCCATGGTTGTTGTATCTTATTCATATCCAGAATGATATCTAGTCCTTAAAAATCATTTTTAAATCATCAAATGATAATTATACTTGAATGGTTACGATGGAGAATGAATCTCATCGCGTTCGTGGAGACGGTAGTCCGTACGTACGCACGAGCGACAATATCATTCTTTTGATATTAAAATAATATATAAATGAATGGTATATCATATATAAAGAATTATTAACATGTTATATTTATTATTTACATGAGTTACACATCATTATTATACCCATCCAAATAATATTATATTGAATAACAATTACACCACGATGTGGAGACGGTAAGCCGTACGTACGCACGTATGGTGACATGTTATTCAAAGGGTGGATAGAATACTGAATATGGTTGTACCATACTTATAATAACATCACAGTATATGTGAGATACTGGAGTTATTATTTTAGAATGGTAAGAACAAAGGAAGAAGAAGTGGAAGAAGAAATGAACTTGGAGAAGGGTGGTGAAATCATTACCTCTTCTTCGGGTTCTTCCTTTTGATTTGATCAAAAGGGCTCCTTAGGTTGGCTTTCTGATCAAAATAATGCCTCTAGGTTGTAGTGAGGGATGTTGGGAGAGTATTTGGGCAGAGTTTGGCTGAACCAAAAGGCTTTAGAGGTGTGAAGAAATGAGAAGGAGGAGTGCCCTTTATAAGAGGGTTGAGGGGCACCTTTGGAAAAGCTAGAAATATTAATTTATATTAAATTCATATTCGGTTTCTAAAGGCTCCAAAGTTGATTATTAAAAGGTTAAGGTGGGTATAGGTCGAAAACCACTCAACCAATAGAATTTAGACAGGTTTGGGTACTTATATTAACCTTATCTTTAAGTATTAACTCTAAGTTAATTAGTTTCACTTTTACAATGTCTCTTTGTATTTTTATATAATATGGTTAATAAACTTACTATATACATCCAAGCGACCCCCAAGTGGTCCATTAATGATGAACCTATCATGATATAAGTGTCTTGGCCGAACCTTAGATTTTTATTAATTTAATATCAATTAATAATATAATATTTGTTTTAAGAACTCTTTTATGTCAATTTTGACACTATTCAATAGTTGATTTTTGTGAAACTCATAACAGATTGATTACTTCGAACAAAGTCAATTAAAGTAATCCTAATATATCATATTATCCTAGAAAATTAGTTTAATTCATTAAAAGTTTCATATTATATTTTTTTGGGTATTTATAATATAAATTATTTTAATTTTTCACTATTATAGTAATTACTGCATCATCATTGTGTCATAAATAAAATAAATTATTTAATGTCTAAAAATTATAAATAAAATATAATTATGTAGGAAATATTTTTAGCTTTATAATGAATATTTATAATCTAAAATCCAACTTATATAACCCTATGTAACAATTGTTTTTCTAAAAGATATATGCTTGTGTCATTTTTGTATTCATTTTGACTTAATTAAAATAAAGTGTCATTATCACTTACAAGTGGATCCATGGGGTCCCAAAATAGACCCAAAGATTCCCATGGTCGACCATGTATCAACCAATAGGGTTAAGACACGTTTTAGGGTAATTTAGTATTATTATAATATTATTTTTTTAACCCTTATTTACCGGATTTACCCTTAACCATGGTAAATAAAATATTTACCGCAGTAATTATTCAAAATGTCTAAAAATAAAAGTTACCTATTTACACAATTTGAACATCCTGATTCCAAATATGGAATCCATTTTCCTAAATTCTAAACACAGAAGTGGCAGAAATTAATTTAAAATTAATTCCCGCTGTCAAAACAAAAAGCGTGTTTTTAAGAGATAATAACTATCAAAAGATTGACACTTGTTTATGTTTGGTTTAATTGTAAAATTATGTCCAATGACCAACATTATATTAAATTGTAAAAATATATTCTAAATATACTTTAAAACCACTAAAATTCATAATTTATCACTATTAATTATTTTGATTAAAAAAGTTGTTTTTAATTAAAATTTAGTAATTTTCACTATTCATCAAAATATGAAAGTTATCCGAAATGTACCAAAATTTCACCTTAGACTAAATTCGATATTCCGAATCCAAAGATGAAGTCCATTTTAAAATATAAAATATATATAATTTTAAAAAGTAGGTATTACTATTCATAACGGCTAGTTTGATTGGTTGTGTTGTGTGTTAAAACTCAAGGTTGCGTACAACACACGCTACTGTATTATTCAAAGAAAGTGTACCGTGGAAGCTTGGGATGTTTCATTTTAAATTTTTGATGTCCCCATTTAGTCAAAAAGTTTAAAATATTGTATTTAAAAAGGGTTCACTATTAAAAGTTGATAAAAGTGCAATACTGAAAATGAATTTGTTCTTGCATTATATCTAAGAAACTCATAATATGGATTCTAAAATTATAAGGATTATATAAAGTTTAAAATTTAGATAATACTATTCATAACCTCTTTTGAATGGCTTTTTTTTTGTAAGTCATGGTGTGATTGAACTCAGTGTTGCGTGTAGTGCAAGTTATTGAATTATTTTGAAGAAATAACACACTATGAAATCTTGGGGTGTTACATAATTATTCCAAATTATTGGTAATTATTCCTAATTATTGGTAATTATTTCTAATTATTGGTAAATATTGGTAAATATTGGTAAATATTGGTAAATATTGGTAAATATTGGTAAATATTGGTAATTATTCGTAATTATTGGTAATTATTACTAATTATTGGTAATTATTACTAATTATTGGTAATTATTGGTAATTATTGGTAAGTATTGTTAATTATTACTAATTATTGGTAATTATTACTAATTATTACTAATTATTGGTAATTATTACTAATTATTACTAATTATTGGTTATTATTACTAATTATTACTAATTATTGGTAATTATTACTAATTATTGGTAATTAATACTAATTATTGGTAATTAATACTAATTATTGGTAATTATTACTAATTATTGTTAATTATTACTAATTATTGGTAATTATTACTAATTATTGGTAATTATTTCTAATTATTTGTCACGACCCGACCTCGGGGCCTGTGCCGTGACTACCCCAAGCCCGCCTTCCATAGGCCAGGGGCTGGCGACTAGCACCAAGGTGTAAAATCCCGGTAAACAGGGAAGGCTTTGCCTTTATAAGTGACAACCACCACAGAGTCAGCAAGCGGAAAGTAACTACAAGTGCAGAAAAGTAAAGGGGGCCGGAATACAAGCCCAACTGAAAGTACAACTGAAAAAGTAAAGAACAGCAACTGAAGAAAAGACGGCGGCCTCGTGTCGTCCACTAGCAATCCCACCTGAAGGGTGGGTACAGATAGCCTCCAGGCTCCTCGGGTCCCACGTCTGCTCCGAGCACGTCCCGCCCAGTGGTCCACCTCCAGGTACCGTCCTGCTCCACGCCCCAACCGAGATCAGCGCTGTCCGTCGTCGGCATCCAACACAACAAGGTGCGGGCATAGCCCGTGCAAGGGTGAGTATAAGCTACTCAGTAAGGACCCCGAGACCCCCGAAGGTCTCCCGAAATCCACAAGGATATAGCACAAAAGAAAGATGCAATCACGAAGTAACATCTGACTCGACTTAGGTATATGCCCATACATATACCCAAGTCCCCAATTCTAGCTCTGCTCACGAGCTCAAGAACAACTCAATCCACGCAGGAAAGCAAGACTCAAATCCACAAGGAGAGTAAACAGTAAATCCACAAAGGATAGTTCAACACAAACCACAAAGGAGAGTAACATAAGATTCAGCTCAACCAGGTATACTTTTTCAGATGACGTCAAAGATGATCACTGATCCATCTAAGTCGTCGGACCCACGAAGGATCGATAGGTACTAACCCCCGCAAAAGACCCACACAGGATCGGGCTCACACAGAACCTGTAGGCAGTGGCTCACACAGAACCGGTAGTAAGGACCCACATAGGATCGGGCTCACACAGAACCTGTAGCACTGATCCACGTAGGATCGCTGAGTGCAGTAGTCGACGCAGTCCACTGAGGATCTCTGCACAGTCATCGCCGCAGTCCACGAAGGATCTCTGCTCTGTCGTCGTCGCAGTCCACTGAGGATCTCTGCTCTGCCGTCGTCGCAGTCCACGGAGGATCTCTGCTCTGTCGTCGAAGTCACAGTCAGCGCTAGGGTTCCCGCACACAGCGAGCTCGTTTAGGAGGGTCCGCTCCATGAGCCGAGAGGCTGATACATCAACTGACACGTAGTCCAAAGTTGATGTATCCAAAAGTTCCGTATCGACAACAGGATCTCAACGCAACAGACGGTGCGTCAATCGGACGCCCGGTCTGAGAGTTATTGGCATTTTCGTCCCAGGGGCCCGGTTGGTTTTTAGGGCAAAACCAACCCGACCGTACTCCGCCTATATCCGATCCTCGGGCGGAGTATGCCAAAAGTTCCGTCTCACTTAGAGGAAACTACCACAGCTGACGGTACGTCGATCGGACGTCCGTAGCTCAAGTTATGAGCGTTTCCGCTCCGAGGGCCCGGTTGGTTTCGTGTACGAACCAACCCGGCCGAACCCAAAGTCTTCCGAAACCTTGAGTATAATATACCTAAACGACCGTATCGATCCAAGGATCGCGTAGCCGCTGACGGTTCGTCAATCGGAGGTCTCAGGCCCAAGATATGGGCAAAAGACCGAAGAAGGCCCGAAAACGGGGGTTCTGGGCCCGGGGCGGCCCGGCCCAACCCGGCTAGGCTGGGTCCGGTCCGGCCTGGGCGCGGCCCGGCCGACCGGACCGGCCGGCTCGGCCTCGGCCGAGCGGCCGAAGGGGCGCCGCGGGTTTGACCCGCGGCTTAGGTGGAACGCGGCCCCGCGGGGGGCCGCCTGTCACGCGGACGCGGCCGGGCCGCCGCATCCCTCCCCGGTTCCGCGCGGCCGCGGAACCGGCCGCCGCCGCCGCGGCTTCAGCCTCGGCGGATCTCCTCCACGGCGGCGCGCCGGGCGCCGCCGCCTCCGGCCGCCGGAGTTGCTCCGGTGGCCCGTTTTGCCTCCCGTCTGCGCCGTTGCTCCTCCCGGGGGCCGATCTTCACTGCGGGATCAACGGATCGCCCTTGCTGCACGGTTCGTCGTCGTCCGCCAAATCCGCACAACAAAAGATCGACGGAGGGTTGCCGGGTCTTGTTCGTTAGATCCGCACCCTCCGCGTTAGTCATAAACATCGGGAGGAAAAGAAAATAATCAACAACAATTTTAATTAAATTAAAATTGTTCGGAGATCAGGTTCTTTATTTTAAAAGAATAAACACGGGGAATAAAATACTCCAACAACCCTTACCTTGTCGTCGTCGGACGTGAGGTCGTCACGGAATCGCTCGTCGCGGAAGGAGGGGATCGTCGCGTCGTTGCGGAGGAGACGTTCGTCGCACCGCGGGAAAAACGTCGCGCCGACGATCTCTGGATCAAGATCAAACGGATTTAATTAATTTAAATCCGTTGATATCGAATTATAAAAAGGGGAGAATTAGAAGATTCGATTCTCACCTTTAACCGCTGATCGTAGGTCCGCCGCGGAAGAAGAGGCGCCGTAGAAGAAGAAGGAGAAGGTCGCGGAAAAGTTTGTTGACGTCGCGGATCGTGCGTCGTCGAATTCCGGTTCCGGCGTTCTTCGCGTTCTTCGCGTTCTTCGCGTTCTTCGCGGGGAGGGTGGAGGTTTAGAGGATCTCGCACAATAGGAGAATCCTCCAAAATAGACAAGTTTGTCTATTTTATTATTTTGCCAACAAACGCAAAACGCGTAAGTAACGACCCATTAAATTCGTTGAATTAATTCAACGAATGAAACAGCTCATTTAATTCACGAAATAAACCGCCCAATTAAATGGTCTGTTAAGAAATAAAGAAAATGCGTCGGTTGACTTTTCAGTTACTTTGACGGGTTTTCGCGGGTGCGTTACTTAGCGAAAGAAACGGCGGGGCTCGTGCGGGCCCTGCCTCACAAATATCCTACCAAGAGGGTAGGATATTTCCGGATAGCACCCTATCCGCTTTAACTCAGTTCAAGTGGCTTCCAAGTGACTTCCAAGCAGCTTAAGTGAAATAAAAATAAAGTTGTCGCACAAATTTTATTTTATTTCTGTCTTAAAGCCCCAAAATTTAAAAACCACGTCTGAGCAAACGCAACTCTGGAAGAGGCGTTTCTAAGCAAATACCGGCGCTGCGATTTCATTGGTGCCCTCAGAATTCGATTCCGGGCACCGGTTCAAAAGATAGAAAAACCCGCTCGTCCGTTCACTGAACGTACCCGAGCCAAACTTCGGAAATTGATTCCGGGCACACCGGGCCTCGGAATCAGGTGCCGTCTGAAGCTGCGCTCTTGTAAAATTCCAAAGAAAATTAAGAAAAAAATTTCCTGAAATTTTCGGGTATTTACATTATTGGTAATTATTACTAATTATTGGTAATTATTACTAATTATTGGTAATTATTACTAATTATTACTAATTATTACTAATTATTGGTAATTATTACTAATTATTGGTAATAAATACTAATTATTGGTAATAAATACTAATTATTGGTAATTAATACTAATTATTACTAATTATTGGTAATTATTGGTAATTATTGTTAATTATTGGTAATTATTACTAATTATTGGTAATTATTGCTAATTATTACTAATTATTGATAATTATTGGTAATTATTACTAATTATTGGTAATTATTACTAATTATTGGTAATTAATACTAATTATTACTAATTATTACTAATTATTACTAATTATTACGAATTATTGGTAATTATTGTTAATTATTACTAATTATTGGTAATTATTACTAATTATTGGTAATTATTACTAATTATTGGTAATTATTACTAATTATTGGTAATTATTATTAATTATTACTAATTATTAATAATTATTACTAATTATTGGTAATTATTATTAATTATTACCAATTATTACTAATTATTGGTAATTATTATTAATTATTACCAATTATTGGTAATTATTGGTAATTATTACTAATCATTGGTAATTATTGGTAATTATTGGTAAGTATTGTTAATTATTACTAATTATTGGTAATTATTACTAATTATTACTAATTATTGGTAATTATTACTAATTATTACTAATTATTGGTAATTATTACTAATTATTGGTAATTATTACTAATTATTGGTAATTAATACTAATTATTACTAATTATTACTAATTATTGGTAATTATTCCTAATTTTTACTAATTATTACTAATTATTACTAATTATTACTAATTATTGGTAATTATTACTAATTATTACTAATTATTACTAATTATTGGTAATTATTGGTAATTATTGGTAATTATTACTAAGTATTGTTAATTATTACTAATTATTGTTAATTATTACGAATTATTGGTAATTATTACTAATTATTACTAATTATTACTAATTATTACTAATTATTGGTAATTATTACTAATTATTGGTAATTATTCCTAATTATTGGTAATTATTACTAATTATTGGTAATTATTACTAATTATTGGTAATTATTACTAATTATTGGTAATTAATACTAATTATTGGTAATTAATACTAATTATTACTAATTATTGGTAATTATTGATAATTATTACTACTTATTGGTAATTATTACGAATTATTGGTAATTATTACTAATTATTGGTAATTATTACGAATTATTGGTAATTATTACTAATTATTGGTAATTATTACTAATTATTGGTAATTATTACTAATTATTGGTAATTATTACTAATTATACCTAATTATTGATAATTATTGGTAATTGTTCCTAATTATTAGTAATTAAAAGAATAATTACCAATAATTAGGAATAATTACCAATAATTACAAATAATAACATTATTAGTATATTTTATTATTAATATTAAATTAATATAATTTTCTAATTTATATACAATTCTCCTTTCATCTGTGCGTTTTCTATCTCCACATACAAATAATACATGTGAAGACAGCAAACACACAGATGAAAAGAGAATTGTATATATATAAAAAATTATATTATTTTAATATTAATAATAAAATATACTAATAATGTAATAATGTTATTATTCCTAATTATTGGTATTTATTATTAATTATTAATATTTATTCTTAATTATTAAAAATTATTACTAATTTTTCCTAATTACCATTAACTATGAACAATACTAATAATTTAAATTTATTAAGTAACAAAACAATGTAAACATAATTAAATTACAACTAATTAAGAATAATTGAAACTAATAAAAAATTAAAAATAAATATTAAATTAAAATGAACATAAATACCTTGAAAATTGATCTGCTCTGATCGTTCTTCAAAACTTTAATATCAACTCCGGAGAAAAAAATTAAACTGGAGTAAAACTGAACTTTAGAAATACAACTTTGAGAGAAGAAGAAGATGGAGTTTGAGAATGATTTGAAAAAACGGATGGGGGTATTTATAGGTTAGATTATTTGCGACGGGTCCATTTGCGACGGGATTCCCGTCGCAAATAGTGTTATTTGCAACGGTACCCGTCGCAAATACCTTAGCCAACATTTATTACGGTCAACGGTTAAATAGTTATTTGCGACGGGACCCGTCGCAAATAACCACCTGCCGACATACTATTTGCAACGGGGGAATATTCCCGTCGCAAATACCTTTTACCGCCACCGGTTATTTGCGACGGGAATATTCCCCCGTCGCAAATAGTTTTCCCGCGATTTGGCGCGCATCACGCGCCAGTTCTTTTGCGACGGGGAAAGCAATCCCGTCGCAAATACCCATTTTTCCCGTAGTGATTGAAGTAGTGAAGAGAAGACTTCAATAAATATATCAAGATAAAATGTCAATAATATCATGATGGGGAAATGAAATATTCTAATAGACAAGGTACACTTGTTCCCACACAGTTTCAAAACAGATATGATTTTACTAACAATACAGGTGAATTTGTGAGGGATAAGAAGTCTAGAGAAGTGCATTTTACCACATCAAATGATGAAGGAAATATTCTTGGAAGATAATTTAGTTTTAAGAAAAATTAAGCATGAATTACAGCAACACAAAATTATGAATTTCCTAAAAAAATTTATCAACAACATAGAAAATCATAGTTCAAAGTTTTTACTGGTGTTATGGAAAATATGAACATAAACCCTATTCTTGTTGGTATAAGATGTCATTTTCAGAAATTAGGAATGAGTCTAGGGGGACTTTTTAATGAATTAATGAGAATAGATTGTCAATGATATTCATAGAAGGTTTTGATAAAAAATAGATATGAATTATTAAAAGAAATATGTGGCAGATGTGGATTAGAAGTTCATAGAGCTAAGGTAGGCTTGACTAAACTACCATGGGAGGTTCCCTATAATTTGAATATGAAAAATGAAATAAGGAAAAAAGAAAGGAATACATGTATGTCATAGAATCAATGTGTTACACCCAAAAATACTGAACATACAAAGAAGTAATGTTTAACTATTTTTACAGATCAACTAAAATTGGATAAAAATAGAGAAAACTCACATTGATGATACATTTGATGGTAAGTAAGTTATTTCAGAATTAGATTCTGAATTTCAAAAGAAATCAGCAACTTATAATGATCTGTAGAACGAAAAGAATCTGTCTGAACTAGTTAGTTATGACATGAATAATTCTATGCAATCAAAAATAAAGAAAGTTTATTTTCTTACTAAGGTGGAGAAAACATATCCATATGAATAAATAGTTTATGTGAAGAATAAAACTTCAAAATATAAGATTAAAAGGAAGAAGGGAAAGACTATGTTGAGAGTAAAATCTCATCTTGAGTGATATTTCTGAAAAAAAACAAATATTTTCCTCCTTACTCCCATATTTTAATGCATTTTTATTAACATTCAGGGAATTGAAGGAGATGGGTGCATCCCTTGAGGGGAACATAGATGAGTTTTGTTGAGCTAAAAATGTAGAGCTATATATTTTTTTTCACATGAAATTTCTGAGGTGTTTCTTCGATATAAGTGTAGGATAAATGCTCTAATGAATTGATTGTCTAATCAGATTCATTGTATGAAGGCATAGTTATCAAATAATGGTATAAAATGTATTATTTTTAATTGATATCATTGATCACCTTGGTTATACACTCTTTTTTTCTAAACAAGGTGTTCCCATGTAGACATGGAGTTGTCTAGCTGAAGGCTCTTTGTAAAAGAAAATATGTGGTATCATCTTTAAGAGAGTAAAATATGTCTAATGAATGTTAAAAGTCTCTATATGATCACTGTATTCATTTTCAATAAGTGAAAAAATTTAAACATACATATTGAGTTTTTCATTGTGTGGGGTGTTGATAACAAATTCAAAGGGGGTGATTGAAGTGAAATTTGGGTTGAATTGAACTTTTTGTCAATAATGATGATTGAATATGTATTTAAGTTGATATCCATATTTCATTTATAATTGTGTAATGATGAGGATGGTTATGAAAATATCCTCAACCTTAAATGTGATGATTGAAGATTTGGTTTCCAGTTCTAAAAGACTTGTTTTATTTTTTGAATTAAGTTTGAGACATTGTTTACGTCATTTATTGTAATGAATAAAAATAGATACAAAATATAGTTTTTCATTTTTAATAAGAGTTTGAGTAGGTTGGATGATGGAATTTGATGAAGATTTTATATGAAGTGTATAGATAAAATTTATAAGAAATACAACAATTAGAAGGTAAAAATTTTAAGCAAGTTGTGTGTTGCTATAGCGATAAAAACAATTGTTTCCATTATATTTTTTTGGATAAATTGGTCATAACATCTAGAAATCCATATATTTTAGCAAGCTCTGCAACCATTCGATTCATCAAACATGCCATCTGGGTCGTCCATCATATTTGGTGGGTTGTCTTCATTACAAAGCTGGTTAGAGAGGCTTCTAATTACAAGGATCACCAGCAATGTCGACCGAAGCTCAATCTGAGGCTCTTGTTTGTTGTTTTATTGTTTAGATGATCCAAATATGATCAAATTAAGAAGAAAATTTGTTTTCATCATATTATGATTATCGAACCAAGTTTTTGCAGCGTGGAGAAAAATGATTTTTCTGATAATGGTTATAGTTCACAGTATGCTCATTAGACTAAAACTGAATGAATATCTAAGGTTATATATGGTTATGAGTTGATGTTCATTGCCTATGAATAACAATTTCTACTCCTATGAGATGCTTCTGGCCGAGTTTGAGAATCTCTCATTTCTGTATAAACAATATCTTGTGGATCCCTATGGTTCACAAAATAAGTTTCTAAGAAATTTATATTTGTGCAAAGAATCTGGTTCTATGATCCTTCAATAGGTTCATATAACTCTCAAAGTTTATGCGGAAAGGATAAGAAACTTCCATGAGAAACCCATATGTTCCTAGAACACTAGTTTTGCTACACAAAGAACAAGGTTCCATAAATCAATCAAGATATCTCAATATTCTTACATGTATAACTTTCTTGTTTTGCATGAATGTGTTTTAGGAAATGTGAACTAGTGCAAGCATGCACTGAAATTACATGAAGAATTGAAAACTCCTACGAAGGATAAGAAGATAAAATATCCTCAAATCCCTAAGACTTTGCATACTGTTTTTTGCAAAGAAGAAAGAGACACCACGTACATTGTTGTGTTTGAATATGGTGTGTGAAAAAATAGTGAATCGGTATAGTGTTATTTTCATACATTGAAATTGATATTTGAAAAAAGTATAAGCTATACACATTTGGGTTAGCATATTAGAAATAGTAGGATACACTATTATGCCTTTAATCACAATGGGTAAGTATGCATAGACAGTATACAATTTATACGTGCATTAAAGAAAAAAAATATTGAGGTATTATTATTATTTTCATAAATTGTATCCCTACATTTTACAATAGTGAAGAGGTAGTGTGCAGTTTTTGTGAAAGTGTTCAGTATGTGCAAGATGAGTTCACAAGGAGATAAAGTGTGTGTGAATTTTGAGTGAATAAAATGGATATTTTTTGTGATTAAGGATCCATATGAAAAACACTTACATGAATTAAATCATACTCATGTGAAAGCGTGAGAAATAAAGTGATAAGTCCATATAGTTTACTAAATACATCCATGATGTTTGAAGAAATTCTTGTGAAATATACATTACATAGTGAGAGGTGATTTTTTAGACTGAAGTCGGAACATTATTTCTATCAGTGATTCAAATGAATTTTTTGTATCTTAGATTACAATGTTTAGTGAGGTCAGGTATTTAGTAGAAAAAATAATTCTTTCCCAGTCATTTTTGTACAAAGGTATCTGATTATATATAGGTAATCATAATTTAGTAAGCCGGGTCAAGTTCAGTTCGGTTTATGATCAATGGACAACGAGAGGGATCAAATAGTTATTTATCAGTTTTCGAAGTTCTTTAATATTGTACGCAAACAGATCAGGTGATCCAGTTTGTTTTTGGAGAAAGATATCATCTTGATGTAGTGTATAAATACTCTAAAGCCGATAAAATCTTTCTATCAATGGATCCTATATTGTGTGATTCAATATTAGTTGAATTATATAGTGGGATTCTAGAGCAGGTCGGGGGGATTCTAGTAACACTGTGTGATGCAGTATAAAGATCTTCATGTGGGACTCATGAGTCACTAGTATGGGTGGGAACTTGTAAACTCTAGTGGGAATCTAGATTAGAACACTTTGGGACTCATTGTTGATGAGAATGGGACTTTCCCTAGATGTAACCATCGACATATAGTGAAAAATCTATAACCATGGGTGATAAATGATTACCGCAATGTCATAGGCCTTTGTACCTAACCTTGTAAAATTCCATGTGTTTTGTGCTGGCATTTAATTATTTCTTATAGAGAGAATATGAGATATAAATATGAGGCATTTAGACATTAAATATTTATAGATGTTGAATTAAAATAACGAATTTGTAAAATAGTGTACCACGGATTCACCCCCTCGCCCCTCAGTGGTATCTAACTGATACTTGGACACTTCAATAATGATTCACCATCCTCAATGACTAGAGAACCATATCATTATGGTTATCTAACCTCTCTAGTACTCCTATGTACTAATTGGGTCTTTGGAAAAAAAAATTCTTCCATGGGGTTTTGTGGAATTTTTTCTTGTGCCAACTCTTATTTTCTAGAGGATGTATTCATCAAATTCTATCGCGATCCCACTATCTCTTTAAGAGATAAGATCCTCCTCAATAAATATGGGATTTATGTCAATCACAACCATTTTTTATGAATGGTTTTTTAGGTAGTATCCATTTTTTTCTTTGGGATATCCAATAAAGATACACTTTGTGCCTCAGGGTGAAATCTTGTTACTGGAAGAGACCTTAAAAAATACTTCGCAAGCCCACGCTTGCAAGTAAGACACACGAGTTTCTTTCCATTCAATAATTGGCTTGGTATACCATAAGTTTCTTTAGTTTTCACTCGGTTTAGTGCGTATGGTTCTATTTGTAATGTGTATCCCCAATAGTATAATAGATGACTTGCATGAATAATCATTTATCGAACCATGTCCAAAAAGGTGTGGTTCTTCCTTTCACTTACATCATTCCACTGAGGCGTATAAGGAGCAGTGAGTTGAGATAAAATCCTAAAATCCCATATATAATCAATGAAGTCTTGATTAAGATATTCTTCACCATGGTCTGAGTGAGGTTTCTTAACCTTCTTACCAAGATGTTTCTCAACATCATTTTTGTATTCCTTGAATTTGTTAAAAGAATCTAACTTATACCTCAATAAGAAAACATATCCATGTCTACTAAAATCAGAAGTGAAATTTATTAAGTATGAGTACCCACCCCTTACTTCAATAGGAAATGGTCCACACACATCTATAAAAACTAATTCAAGAAGCTCATTAGCCATTTCACCTTTCCCACTAAATGGGGATTTGGTGATTTTTCCTTATAAACATGCAAGACATACACCAAGTGGTTCTAGTTCAAAACAATCTAAATATCCAAATTGATGTAATTTAGTCAAGTGCTTTTCATTTCCATTACTTATCCATTGGTTCCAAAGTTGGGTGAGGTATGCGTCATTTTATGTTTCTTGTTTATCGATTTTCATTATTTGGTCCATGTAATCCAACACATAAAGACCATTCATTAAATGTTACCTACCATAAAAATTCTATATTTATAAAATAAGCAGTATTTATTCCAAAATTTGAAATTAAATACATCTATATCAAGTATGGATATAGAATTAATGTTTTTTTACCTAAATCCACATATTAACAACCCTTTAAAACTAATATTAATTTGGTTAGCAATTTGAGGTGGTAGTACTTGATAGCTATAACGACAAGTTTAGCTATATTAAATTATCCAAGATCTACCTCTCCTCAGTCAATTTTTCTGAATCTACTTGGTTCTTGTATTTGAATACATATGTGAGCACCACAATATGTATCTAATACCCAATTTTTAGAAACAAAAAAATTGCACTCGATAAAAAATGAACCTAAAGCTTCCCCATGATTCTTTGGTTGGGTGCAGTTTTTCTTCTAGTGGCCCTTCATTCCACATACGAAACAGATAACATCTTCTTCCCTTGATTTCCCCTTGATCTTCCTCTTCTTGGAATGGTGTGAAGAATCTTTGGGATTAAATATATTCTCTTTATCTTTTTGTTTTTTCACCAAAATGATAAAAGGTTTTTCACACTTCGTATCCTTATCTACTTGGAAAAGAAGAGTAAGAAGATATAGAAGAGACTTCTAAATTTTTTTCAAATTAAAATCCACAACAAAGTAGAAGAATCTATGAGGGTGTGATTCCAGAATGAGGTCGATGCCCAGTTCTTCGGGCAGTTTAAACCCTACAACCTCTAATCGCTCAATGTAGCCAATAAGCATGACTATATGAGGCCTAGATGGGGAACCCCTCACCAATATTTCTCTGAAATAGTGCCTTGTAAATATCAAAATTTTCTTATCTAGTTATCTCCTAGTAAAGACCACGGTGGTTCTCAAGAATTCAATATGAATCTATGTTTTTGTGAGACTTAATTAGTTCACTGGACATTGTTGAAAGGATCAAACATTGAACTTCAACTGTGTCACTAAAAAAAATTCATATAAAAGGAACTCTTCATCACTCTTCTCTTTAGCAGGTGGATCATGAATTAAGGATTCAATCATGTAAGATTTCCCTTCATGGGGTAGCACAACCCAAAGGTGTCTAAACCACTCATGTAATTTACTAAATGTTAGGAGGTTATCTTGCTTCAATATTGATCATAATGATGGTGTGGATGATGAACTTTTAATTTTATTCTACAATTAAAAAGGTAATATTTTTAGTACTTTTTCTAATTACAAAATAAGATAGATATAATAAATTAAATGTTTTTTATTTATTGGTTTCTTAAATCTCCCTTTATTTTATCAGGTCTCAATATCCCTCACCCTAGAACTTGGAATGTTTTGTTGCTTTAACATTATAGTCTCAAGGATCCCCATTGATTTTATTAATGAACCATATATTGGCCATGAAACCCATAATAAAGTAATTATCTAGGTGTTGTTTCCAACTACAGACTTCCACCTCATTGATCTATTGAGTGCATTCCCTAATCTTGAAATCCTTTAAGGAACTAGGCACACAAAGGAAACCCCAAAAGGTGGGATTTTAAAACTTTTCCACCAACGGTCAACATGAACTTTTCAACTTTGGTGATTAGATTCCTGGTTTAAGTTGAGGATCACGTGTGAGGAGTTTTAAGCACAAACATAAAACAATAAAATACCTAGTTTAGATATGAAGTTGCGCACAATGTCTGATCATCATTTTTGATCACTACTTGAAGAATCTGTATCTAAATTCCTCTAGATTGTCCACACATGCTTCAAGAAATATACGGAAGCTCCGATCATCGAATTCTGGGTGCTAGTTCGAAGATGTGACATCCCCTTCAACGTTCTGATGATCACCACATCACTTCGCTTGCAATGCCTGAGAGAGGGCTCGATCCAAGCTCCTTGGATCTATAGCTTCTGTCAATAGATCATGTGAGAGAGGAGAAGAGTGAGAAATAACATGAATTGTCATTGTCAAAAGCCCCTCCTCCTCTATTTATAGTGTGTAATTAAAATACTTGGTATTTCCTCTTCAGGCCCTGAAGACTTAATGCACTAGTAACGATATGTTATGATTACTATTCTGAGTCATAAAAATTATTATCACTCTCTTGTAATATATTAAAATATTATGTGATAATAAATGAGACAATAACTCGACTCTTCATTCCCATAAATATTAATTGAACCAAAACAAATTTGATATTCATTCAAATAATATTTTTTCATGTATTTACTTAATACTAGTAAATAAAATTAATAAATAAATTCAATGATCATCATTGTTAACTTGAATAATATGAATTTATTTATTACATCGGTTATAGTATCTCCTTGGAAAAAACCGAAACCCCAGTGGTGGGGCCCACCATGTCCAAAACTCTTATTCAACTAAATATGGTAGATTTTTGAAAATGCTATTGTGTGTGTCCCTTCAAGACCTTATCTCGATAGTAGTGAATATTATTCATAGACCAAGAGAGAGATCTAGTAACCCATTTTGGTCCCTAAAGATATAAGAACTGTCACTGCAGGGACAACCAACGTACGAACATGCACTGTGTAATATAGTCTATTTTTAATTAAATATCTCATAAAGTAGGATGCACACGCATGTCATAATCCTTTTATAGCTTTATTATTTGTTGACATAACTAGATGGATTTACCCTCAACTGTCATGGCCATGGTCTTATGAAGGTACTACCATCCTTATCAACATTTTCTAAGAAATATTAATTCTATAACCTGAAGGACACAAATCCTTTCTTGACCATTCAACCAATGACATGCCACCAATGACACACCCAACACAAACTACCTAGACACAATTTAAATATTAGGGTTTACGTCTTGCATCAAAGTACAAAACCAAATAGCATACATCGGTAATGATCTCAAGTCAGGAGACCATTACACATGATCTTAAATAGGAACATCCAATGACACCCGAAACATGTGATGTTCCTATTAATGGGATAGTCCTCATAATCATTCTACTAGAGACCACCAAGTGTGAACTTCATGAGAATAAGTCTCAATGATTATGATCCCCCATCACCTGATAGTCAAACATCTACTGTATCCAATCAGTAAGAGGAATCTAGACTACAAAAATTTAGTTTAAGATCAACATCATAGTATCTACAGTTTCCCATTATAGCCTAGGATCTGCTATAACCTTTCAATATGAAAATTAATATTTGGACACTACCATTTCAATAGTGGACATAGAAAATAATACACTATAGCAGTAATATGAAATTATGTATAGATAACTGTATACATGATATAGTAATCAAAAGTACTAAATAGTTGGGTCTAGGGCACCCACTATTTCAACACTATCACTTCCACTAGAACCAACTTGCTAACCGAGCTTGTTATCTACTCACATGATAAAGATCATGTTTCTGCAGAGTAACAACTTTATCTATAGGGACTACCATGGTTCTGTGGCGTGGTTATTCTGATATTGCGACCTCATCTCATTGAGTAAAACTTATCAAGAGATGGTATCCTTGATTATATCCCTTATTTCCACTTTTATAACTTCACATCTTGGAAAGAATATCATAATTAACATTATGACAATTCTTTACTTACTAGGTTTGATTCCAAGAACTGGAAAAAAAATCATTGCATTTAACTACATCTTAGGTGCCTTAAAAGCTGCAACATACTTGGTATTTGTAGGTATGGCTACCATTGGTTTATATGATCTTGTATCGCTCATCACCTTAGCCTAACTATGACACTAGATCACATGGATCTAAGGAAGACTAGTTTGTGTACCATCCAAAGTAGTATCATATCATCTCCATTTACCAGGTGCATGTCTATTGTACTTGACAAAGTACAATCAAATAGTTATAACTGTGTTACTTGTAGTTCTCCTGGGTATAACTGATTTTAGACTACAATAAAGTACATCTTGGCCAAATCAATTCATGTACATGTCATGGAATACGTGATAAACCCATTGCTTAAGCATATGGATTTTGAATTACCATGTTTATCTCCTCCCATGTCATAGACATGTCAACCTGGATAGATATATTCCATGTGACATTGCTAACAATTCCTCTCATAAATTGTTCTATATTGTACTTTTTTCAATACCATGTCACTATATGTATGATTGACTAGGTCTAAGTAACCATTAGATCTATGTTAGTAGATCATGTTCCCTAGAACTTTGGTTTATACTTTTAAGTCAATCATTGGAGAATTTATCTATCCTATTCCTAACAGATTGTAAGAGCAATATCTAATTCCATATGTTGTTGAACATATTTTTCATGGAAAAACTTGGAACTCCCACTTACCTCTAGTAGACACAAGGCAAACATTTATTACAAATGTATAACCTATGATCTTATTGCTTAATTCAATCCTACACCAGATTTTAGTAACTTGAAACCATTACTAGAATTCAGTGACGTGACCATCCCTATCTGGTTGTGTCATGTAGACACCTTCCCTGATTAGTGGTCATAGAATCCAATACTAAATAAAATTATCATAGAAATTAGCTATGACAAGTAAGATTCTAATGGATTTAGTCATAATGACTTGGTGATACCAATCGATGATTATTGGTATGAAGCTTGTACCATCCATGTATCAACTTATTTTAATAACCACCACAACATTCTAAATATAGAACCCTTTCCAATGTGATACATTGAATCTGTTGTTGAATTTTGATTTATCTTGTCAATCTTAGCTAATTTTCATATACTGTTTACCCATAAGAAAAATTATTCACAAATAATAATACATCACCGACCACAGTGAATACAAAAACTATCACCATGGTTTTATCCTTCCTACTTAGAATGTGTCTTTAGAAAATAATTTGTTCCACATGTGCTTGTGGAACTAGTTCGCATGTCAACTGTATGTGCATCTTGAGCATTGACTAAACTTAAGTCAATTTGGCTCCCACTATCTCAAAAGAGATGTTCTCCCTATTATAGAAACGTAG
Organism: Viscum album; assembly: GCA_963277665.1. NCBI lineage: Eukaryota > Viridiplantae > Streptophyta > Magnoliopsida > Santalales > Viscaceae > Viscum > Viscum album. The sequence goes on along the minus strand of OY728145.1, from coordinate 43,221,153 downwards.
TCTAGTACTAGACTCCCCTTTTCTATCATAGGGATTTATGTAATATCCTAAGAATCTTTTAGGACAATTACATAGATGCACAGTGTGTTTAGCTTGATGCATGTTTGTTTATATCCTAAAAACTCTTTACATCCAAAAATATGTCCTTATGACATAATGAATTTTCATCATACCATGACTTGTATGATATTCATTATAGTTGACACATGGTTATGGGATATTTTCTCTATTTTCAAAGCACTTCATGAAATATATTGGAAGTTTCTGCAAGTTGTAACATTGATGCTCCTTACATCATAACCTTGATGTATAAAATGTGTGTTTAGGAATTTATCCACGTGACATTTTTTTATCAATGTTGACATGTAAAACTTCATCATCGATCCTTCGTATTAACATAAATATCATGATGTACATAAGTTAATATTCATTTAAGAGTTACTCCACACTACATTATGATGATCGATGATTCCTTGGTCAAGATATTCTTCAGTATGATGACCTGAAGCAACTCATATCTTCTAACCATGTATACACATCACTTTATTATTCCTTAATAACCTAAAGGAATATAATGAAGTATATATATACCTCTATTTTAATATTTTAATAGTTCATGTTCACTTGTTGAACTATTTCCTAAAGCTTTGTGACATACCTTTTTTTCTAAAGGTTCCTTTTCCCTAACTAAGGATGTCGATAATACCAAAAGTATTTAGTTGTTCCGAGCCTAAATACGATACTGGGTATTTTTCTTGACGTCGAATTTTAGTTTTACTTAACAAAGAATTATCATTCCACATATGATTATAAGTCTTAAATTTTATATTCATCAAGTATTTTCTACAATTCAAGTATTAATAAACTATAGGTTCAGTATAAAATACCAAGGACAACATTAATTATTTAATCTGGAATAATTTCTCCTTGTGTCCAAGGACAAAAGAGATTAATGTATTGGTTATACTCAATAATAGTTACACATAAATCTTTCACTTGGTAATTAATAAGTCATGTACTTCCCACCATGGGCCTAGGTATCACCCTTTCACAGCCACTTGGAGAATATACCTTACTTCTAGTAATATTTCTATACTTACTTGGTTAATATATATCAATACACATATATGATCATCATATTGTACTGAATACCCAAGAAGTAAAATGGAAACATTATAGTGATGAATATTCCTAAAGAATATGTGGTAACTTGCTTCTTTAATTAATTTTTTCGCTGTTAAACTTCCATTGTTTAACTTTTATAATATGCAATGCAAATAACCTTTTTTAATACCTCATTCACTGAAGTTCATTGTGAATTTTCCATTGGCATTACTTGCCTTTTTTCCTTTTTACATTGTCTTTCAATTTATTCATCATAAGAATTAAAGATAAAATTGTATTTGATATTATTATTATCTTGGCGAACCTTACCTAAATTACTAATGAAGAGTTTACTCAATACTTATTTGTTTTATAACTTAAAATGAAACTTGAGTAAAGGGGTTAAAATTATATGAGAAAGGGATCAATTTAAATATAATGATACATATTTCAATGTACATATGTCAGTGTAACCATCGCCTCATTCATATCATTGCTTTGCTTTCTCCTTACAAACATCTCAGAGATGAGACTTCAGGTTTTTATCATCCATGTCCTGATGTAGCGACTGAAACTAACATTAGATGTTGATGAAATCATAATTACATAACCATCATATTCATTGTACATAAGTATCATGTAAGTAATTTCACCCTCACATCCTGATGTAGTATTACAGGTGTAGGGGATACTGGCACCTTGAGTTTTCTATATAATAGTATTATGCGCACGTGCTTGTACTATTCTTGGATACTCATGTCATTGAGGACATTTACTTTTTTCAATATTTATCAAAGTTTAAACTTGTGGTATAATTTTCCATATTACTATAAAAATAAGTTCTAATATATTAGTACTTTTCTCTAGATTACTGGGATAGACATTTTGATTAAATAAATAATGAAATCATTTAATGTCTCCCTCTATTTTACCAAATTATAGGAACCCTCTATACTAGAAGTGAAATACTATATCACTTGAGTATTCTAGTGGAAAGGATCCATGTACCTCCCCTTATAGTCTACAAGTTATGGCTACACCACTACTCGAAGGGTTCAAGGTAGACTTCTGGTCGGCCAACCATATTAACTCGCGGTTCTTTAATCTATTGAGTGAAGTCCCATCTTCAAAATAATTACTTGATTTACTCAAATATTAACTATAAAATTACAAAATTATATCTTTAGATATTTATTTACTAAAATTTTAGTCAATTCAACCCACCACTCTCATAAGAACGCCCTGGTATCAAGAGACACCCTCATCATTGGCATGATTAGCACCTCAAACAGTCAATTTTATCCAAATTTTAATGATGGAAGGTGGTAATTACTTAATATATATTTTAGGGTTTTATTATTTTTAATATGATGTAAGAAATCATTTTATATTTTCTAATCACGTACTATGTGATCGCACTCACAACTGGGAATGCAAGAAATAGAAAAATCATCGTGTCACATGTTTATTTTATCTTGCATGCTTGTTTATTATTACTCTATATGTTTGTGCTTTAACTACACATACATAAAATTAATAAACTATACAATGATAAAATGACAACCTGGTCATGATCCATTACTTATGGTTGATCCGTTGAGTGAATAATGGACCAACCTAGACCCTAGGGGTAATACCTTGAGTCGCATCGTCTGCGACTCAAAATGCAGCTTATGCCCCTCCAATGTATCATATCTCCTATCTGGTGTATCGCCATGACTAATCAATAATTGCATCACTGGTCATCTATTAATTATACAACATTAATCACACGCATGTGAGGTGGTATCGGGATATAAAAATACAACTCTAAGAATGGGCGCGTAGGCCCTTATATATGTAATGACTTTGAGACAACATGTAGATTTCTTTTTAATTAAAATAATTATTAAAAACCCATTGCAATAAATAAATAATTAAATAAAATGCATCAAACATACATTGTATGGTCTCTGGATCATGAAAAGTCAATATGCATCAACTCATGTATTGTAATAAATGCAGTTAGATTTAAACTTTCATTAAAATTTCAGGGAATTAAATTGAATTAAAAATTTCACTCTAATTTTTAATTCAATATACATATGTCATTTGGTCCCAACTAATTAATTTAATTTTAAAAATTAAATTAAATTAATTAATTATTTTAATTATAACCAAATTAAATTAATTAATCTGCAATAAAAATTAATCCAAAAATTAATATTTAATTAATTTAATTATAAAATGAAATGAAATTAATTATATTAATTGATTTTTGATTAAATTAAAAAACATCTGGGACCCTAAAACTTTGGGTAGGGCACGTATTGGCTGGGGAAAACCCACGTAGGCCCTGTCTGAACTATACCATCTTGTGTAGGGACAAACCACGAATGCCCATTTCCGAGTTAGTCGGGTCTGTGTGGAGCAGAAAGGGAGTACCTCACTAGAGGAGTCACCACGACCAAGTAGTTCCTGAGAATGGTGTGCTCAGGACGATGTGGCGAGCTCGAGTTAATCGTCCAACAATAGCACGATGGGCTTGGAGACTATGGGAAAAGTGATGAACCAGAGTGTGGGATTATGTGCCTGTAGTGGGGCACGGGTCGAGCAGGTTCCGAGATTACGGAGGCAGGCCAATGGCCGGCCATGCAAGGTGGTTAGTGAGACATCAAGTCGGTGAAGAGGTGGATCCGCAAGGGTCTTCCTAGTGGAGGAGGGCGCCGCACGCACTGGCAGTGTAGTTCGTAGGATATCTCAGCTTGCATGGCGCGCTGGTGGAGGTAGCCAGCTCGGCAGGGGTTGTCTGTTAGGTCGGAGTTTTTAGGTGCAGCGAAATAAAAACAAAAAAAATTACCATGGTTCGGCGAAAGCCTACTCCACCCAAGAATCAGTAATTTTATTGTCAAATAAAAATTACAAGTCCCACAAATAACACACTTCAATTGGTGAAACAATCTCTGATCCACTTCATGCTTTATTTCAACCGCCTCCGTGATCTCAGGTTCCCCGCTCTGCTTGCAGCCACATCGTGCACCGCACACCACTACTCAATCCCTCGTCATTGTGAATCTTTCAAAACCCCACTCCAATATGCAAGGGCTTTAGAACCTTCAAAAAGCATGCCTATTCTATTGTCTGTCATGCATTTTATAGGCCACCATTTTTTCAACCTTATGTGTGGTTTAAATTCATTCAAAATGAGATCCTATTTTTTATGACAATTAAAACAAATATTAAGATTTTAAATCAGCCCCCAACAATCTCCACCAAGATTTAAAAAATTAATATTTCACCATCATCATCCATTTTGACCATTAATTCCATTCCCAATATTCTCATGACCCACCACACACATAACGGGTGTACAAATGCTCAAATCTGATGAACAAAATTTTGTGGCTTCACCGTGCCAAGGACAACTGAAGAAAATGTCACATTCCTTTTCCAATATACATTTGCAGACATATCCTTTGGAACATCACCTGTAATGGTACTCTGGAGCCTCAAAGAAGATTCACCTGCATGAATCAACTTGTATAGATTCCCAACTATCTTCCCTTTGATCACGGTCATTACTCCTCACATCACTTTGAAAACTCCACCGCCAGTAGAAAACCTAAAACCTTTGGAATTAAAAATACACAAATAAATTAAGTTCATTATCAAATCAGGTACATACCTCACATCAAAAAGTGTGTGAATAACCCCATCAAACATACGAACTCGCACCGTACCGATTCCAATAATTCAACTTTCCGATTTGTTGGCCATTTTCACAATATCACCTTCATACTTATCATAACTGTCAAAACATTCCCTTTTTGCACATATATGATAAGAGAAACCAGAATCTAAAATTCAATCTGAATCATCCGCATCTTCCACGGTTGTAAGTAATAAATCACTAGCATACCTCTCATCTTGAGTCATGGTATTCACCTCAATTGATTCTTTTACTGTTTCGGCTTCTTTTTCTTCTTTCTTCATTCGCTCAAATAACTTCTCAAAATTCCTTCTCATGTGACCTTTTTTTCCACACTCCCAGCATAAAAAATCTCCTATTGGTCTTGATTGACTTCGATCTCTCCTGTTCCCTAAACCATTCCTTCATTCTATCGACCTTCCTTGATATTTATGTCCACCAGTCACTGCAAAGAGTCCACTATTACATGATGATCCATCATCGTTGGTATTTCATCGAGTCTCGTTCATTATCAATGATGAAATAACATCATCTAGTTTCAGAGTTCCTTTTCCAAATAACAATGTGGTGAAGAGATTGTCATATGAATTTGGAAAAGAACCTAACAAGAGCAACGCCTTGTCCTCTTCTTCCATTTCCATGGGCACCACGTTGACTTTATCATCCATTTTGATCACCACATAAGACAATTCCATCAAGAGTCTGGTGAACTCATCCAAATGGATTCCCAAATCTCCACTTTCTGAATTCGAAGATGATACAATCATTTTTTCAAATATAAATGATTTGTCAGATATTTAGATTTATACCTGGCTTCCAGCTTCATCTAGATCTCCTCTGGATCTGTTAGATTCATCAACTCTCGTAGTGTATTGTCTACCAAATACAATTGGATGCTACTCATCTCCAAATCTCTCATATCTTTCCAATAATTAAATCTAGTCTTCTCCGGCTTCTCTGATTTTTTCTTCAATGCTTTCACTGTTCCATACCGAGTCAAAATATTTTTTACCCGTTGTTTCCACAATGTGAAATCATTTTTCCCATTAAACATATAAAAATGGAAAGAAATATTAGGATGTGAATCTCCCATAATTATTCATCAAGAAAGAATGGATAACCTCCTTTGATACCAGATGTTAGGTCAGAGTTTTTAGATGCAACAAAATAAAAACACAAAAAATTATTGTGGTTCGGCGAAAGCCTACTCCACCCAAGAATTAGTAATTTTATTGTCAAATAAAAATTACAAGTCTCACAAATCACACACTTCAATTGGCGCAACAATATCTTCTTCACTCTGTGCTTTATTTCAAATACCTATGTGATCTTAGGTTCCCCTATCCGCTTGCATTCATTTCGTGCACCACACAACACTACTCGAGCCCTCAGCATTGTGAATCTATCAACTCCCCACTCCAATATGCAAGGGCTTTGGAACCTTCAAAAGGCGTGCCTCCTCTATTATCTGTCATGCATTTTATAGGCCTCATTTTTTTCAACCTTCTGAGTGGTTTAAATGCAGTAAAAATGAGATCCTATTTTTTAGGACAATTAAAACAAATATTCAGATTTTAAATCACCCCCCAACACTGTCCGCGACGGATAGGAGTTTCGGAGGAGGCAGGTTCTGGTCGTCGCTGCCTATAGAAAAGAGGAGCTGGGAAAGGGACGCTGACCTTGTTCGGGAGGTCGCGATAAAGGGAAGTGGCACATAGAGGGGCGTTTTGTGGTGGTGCTGAGGGAGGAGGCTGTAGGGTGGTCGGCGGGCCGCTGATGGTCCCGGTGGGGCAGCGCGCTGCTGTAGGGGGTAGCGTGGAGGCGTCGCTGTGGGAGGGAGGTGGCCCTACAAGGCCGCCACTGGTGGATGCACCCGGATGGGGGGTGCTAGCTTGGAAAAAGGCAGAGGTGGGGATCGCTCTACCCCCCCAAAACATTGATTTTTTTACTTCCTCACACATGAGGCACCACCCCACCCCAATCAAGCCTTTTTTTCTTTGGCTTCAAGAACAAGCTAGCCACTTTTTTCAAGTTCTGCGAGATTTAAAATTTTATAAAGCCTGTATATTAGGCTTAGAAAATAATATAATTATTATAATATTATAATATTATTATAATAAAAATATTATAATAATTAAATTATTATTATAATAAAACTGTTATTATTATTACAATAAAATAATAAAATCATTATTATTACAATAAAATTATCATAATAATAATTTTTAACCTCATCGGAAATAAAATAAAAAATGGACTTAGATAAGAAATTGAAATATTTATATGTTATTCATTTTACTACCTATAAAATGAATTTAATCTGATTTCAAAACTTCGGATGGTTGTCGATTGGCCATCTTGTGTCCGATTTTGATTCTGTCTACGGCGTTGGAACCGTAACGATGCCCTCTTCATTATTTTATGTAGATTTAATTTTCTCAATTGACTTAAAATTGTCATGTGTTTTCTCTAATGACACTTGAAGAAACTGGTCACGTAGTGGAATCCCCAAAAAGTTTTATTTTAAAAAAAATCAACTGATGTTCGACATGAACTTGTTAATATCGGCAAATAGCTACCTGATTTAATCCGAGTACCATGTGTGAAGAGTTTTAAGTACAAAAATAAAAACATAAAATAAATGGTTTATATCTGAAGCCGCGCACAACATATTCTTGTCGTTGGTAATCACTTCTCAGAGAATCTGAAGATGAATTCTTCTAGATCGTCCAAACGTGCATCAAGAAATTCGTGAAAGTGTTGATCATCGAACTTTGGGTTCTAGCACGAAGATCTGGTATCTCCTTCGACGCTCTGACGATCACCAAATCGCTTCTCTTGAGATGCCTAATAGAGGGCTCAATCCGTGCTCCTTGGATCCAATGATTGTCTCTCTAGATCATGGGAGAGAGGATAGGAGAGAGAAATCCCATTAATATTCATTGGAAAATCCCCTCCTCTATTTATAGTGTGTAATTGAAATACCGTGTATTACCTATCTGGACCCCGAATACTTAACGCACTACTAATGATGTGTTATGACTACTATTCTGACTCATAAAAATTATTATCACTCTCTTGTAATATATTAAAATATTATGTGATAATAAATGATCCAATAACTCGACTCTTCGTTCCTACAAATATTAATTGAACCTTGAATATTTTAATATTCATTCAAATAATATTTTTTCATGTAATTACTTTAAACTTGTAAATACATTAAATAAATAAATTCAATGATCATTATTATTAACTTGAATATTATGAATTTATTTATTACATTGGTGATCATATCTCCTTTGAAAAAACCCGAACTCCAGTGGTGGGACCACCATGTTTGAAACTCCTATACAACTGAATAGGGAATATTCTTGAAAATGATATTATGTGTGACCCTCTAGGACCTTATATCAATATTATTGAACACTATTCGCAAACCAAGAGCAAGATCTAGTAACCCATCATGGTCTCTAAAGATATGAGAATTGTCATAGTAGCAGTAACCAACCTACAAACACGCACTGTGTAGTATAATCTATTTTTCATTAAATATCTCATAAAGCAGGACGCACATGCATGTCATCATCCTTTTCTAGCTTTATTATTTTTTGATATAATTGGATAGATTTACCCTAGACTACCATGTCCATGTTCTTATGAAGGTACTACCATCCTTATCAACATGACCTGAGATATATTACTTTCATAACTCGAAAGCAAAAAATACTTTCTTGACTATTCAACCAATGACATGCCACCAATGACGCACCCAACACAAACTACCTCACTATGATTCCAATATCATGTTTTTAGTCTTACATGAATGTACACAATAAAATTTCATATATTGGTAATAATATCAACTCAGGAGACCATTACACATGATCATAAATAGAAACATCCAATGACACCTAAAACATGTGGTGTTCTTATTGGCGGATCAGCCCTTATGATCTCACTACTAGAGATAACCAACTGCAAATTTCATGAGAAGAAGTTTCAAATATTATGATACCCCAACACCTGATAGTCAAACATCTACTATGTTCAGTCTGTATGATGCATCTAGACCATAGAACCTTAGTTTAAGATCAATGACATCGTATCTACAGGTTCTCATTATAGCCTGGGATCAAATATAACCTCTCTATATGACAACTAATCTTTGGAAATTAATGTTTCAATAATGGATTTAGAAAAGTATACACTATAATGGTAAAATGACATCGTGTATAGCTAACTGTATACATGATATTGTAATTAAAAGCACTGAATAGTTGGGTCTAGGGAACCCACTATTTTAATAATCCGAACCTGGATTTCTTCCACAGTTGCCTCTAATTTTGTATTGAATAGACTTTGGCCATTAAACTCAACACAATTTTAGTTAAATCTACCCAAAACTATCATGAGAACACCCTAAAAAAAGTAAGTGTCCAGACTATGTTCATGTACTACAATTTTTTTCTATGGTTTTATTCCCAATAAATTAATGGAAGGCTTAGTGTGAATTAATCTTTAATTGAGATATTTTGATTTATTATGCATAAATTTTATATTGTTTTATCCTTTACACATATTTTTAATATTAATTAGATATTACTTAAGTAATTAACCTCGTTGGACAAAACATTTATTCATAATTCATTTATTTAATTTCTTTCTTTTCATATTAATTCATGTAGTTATGTGATCACGGTCTTGCATCCTTAAAAAAATAATTTCATAGAAAGAAATAATTAATTAATTAAATGACCCATCCATTAGCTTTAGCTAATGGTTTATTTAATGAGAAATCCATAAATCAATCTTCGACCTAGGGGAAATAACTTCTATTGTCGTTCTTAGCATGAGTTACTCCATTCCACCTGTCCACCTGCGTATCACCTGGGATGGAATCAATATGGTTTCATCTTGAACCACCTCCACGTGACTTGGGATTCTAGATTAATTATAAATATTTATTAATCACTTGCATGTGGGGGAACCAACTGATTTTTTAAAGGGGGTTACATAAATATTCATGGACATGTAGTTCAAACATAAAAATGGAGGGAGGAATGACTCCCATGCCATCGTTTAATTTAATATTAAATAATTGAAAACTCATGCAATAAATTATATTTAAATGTCCAACACATATAAAGGTCGTTTTCGTGTTCATGAATTGTCATACATTTAATGAAAACGCAAAAGTAAATGACCATCATTCATTTATTTATTCATTATTTTATTATTTAAAATAAACATGATTTCATTAATTAATTAATTGATTAATTAATGAATTAATTAATTCCATTTAATCTTAATGATCATTTTATCTTATTTGGAGATATCCTTCCTTAATGACATAGAAAATAAATCGTAGAACCAATAATGAAATATTAATTACAATAAATTAATTGAGTATTTAAAATTATTTAAAACAATTATTAAATTTTCAAACACAAAATAGTGTGATAATCAATAAAATAAGGTTTTAATGCTGCAATTTACAAATTTAATGTAATTTTAATTTTTTCCCTCTAATGGGAGACTACACAGCATGTACATTCAACTAAATGCCATGTAAATCAGTTTTCGTGTATCCAAGTAACATGCTTGGGGATTCGGTGTGTTAACTCATCAAGACTACAAAATGTGTATATTCCATCTACACACCCTATATTTTTTTCCATGTGTAAGTTTGGCCCGGTCAACACACGGTGTGCAATAAAAGAATCGTGTGTAGTTAATTGCTTTGGGCATCTAGATACAATGTGCATGGGTATACGGAGTGGGCTTCGACTGCACACTGTGTAAACTAGTTTTACTGGCCATTGGTTTGGAACATCCCGATGGGATCTTCGGTCATTCTTCATTTTTTATTAAACCTTTAAGAAAATGAAACACTAAACGAACAAGATTAATATGTTAATTACTTATTAATTAAAACTTTTCTAAATAACAAATAACATGAAATTAATATCTAACCACAATTGTACATAGATAAACAATAAAATAAATAATTATAAATTTAAATGTGACCACTTTGATACAACTTGATGGTTATGGGCATATAAGAAGCATGTGGAGGTGGGGGATATATTAAAATTTCTTTTAATAATCTCCGCTCATAACCAAGAGCGATGATCTTATACAAAACAATTATAATTTATTTATTTAATATTTTAAGAAATAAATAACTGGTCTTAGGAACTTTCTTTTTTGGTGAATATTGATCATCCAAAAAGACACTTTCGGATTACCTTCAATGCGTTGTGAGGATCTAAGGATAGAATCCCTATAGCGGTGATCCACACGTGATCCTATGATCTCTAAGAAACACCACCGAATTTATAGGTGCTAGAACGGAAAGTTGAATGTCTTGTTTTGTTTGTTCTTGATCGTTAATTCTTCGGTCTTTAAAAAATATCTCTTAAACTTCTCATTCTTAAGAGGAAGAGAGAATGAAGATTTGATAGTTAATTTTTTGTGTGCAACAATTCTATATTCTGAATTATGGATACCCTACACAATAGACATAGCTGTCTATTTATATAGTTAGGATTTAAGTTAAAATATTATTTAATTTCATACCAGTCATTAAATAAAATTCATTACCTTTAATAAACCTCATTCCATAAATTTTTATTTTCATGGTTTGAAAAATTTATCTAAGTACACGAGTTGTAACATGAATTAATAATAATTTTAATGTCTAAGGACCATCACAAATGCTCGTAGATAAGAATATCCCATGACACCAAACCATGTGGAATTCTTACTGGTGGGTCTATTCTCATAATCTCTCATCTTGGATATTCCCAAGTGCAAAATGAGAACAAGCCTCATATGTTTATGAGTACTCACACCTAACATCCTATATACTATGTGTCCCATCATAGTAAGTTATCCAACCGCAGAAAATTATTTGAGAATATCATCATAGCACATCACGGTTCTCATTATAGCAGAGAACTACTATGACATTATCAATGCGATATATACTCTTAAACTTTATTACATTAGATTCATGTAGAATAATAAACAATATTTAATAAAAAGTTTTATTAATATTCAATACAAAAAATATTTATGCAATAAAAGTAAAAAATAATTAGTCCTAGGGCACCGACTCCAACACCATCATGATATATCCAATAAAATTCTTAGTCTAAGTCAAAGTACATATACCAAAAAATATTGAAATGATTCAGTATTGAATAATCCTAGACTGTATTTTTTCTAGTGTCACATTGAATTCATAATTCCAATATAATTTGTCCTTATTAACATGAATATATATTAATAATGGAAAGGATTCCATGCGCATAAGTAATTGGGTTAGTCATGTATTATATTCCATGTATTATGATAGATGTTGTGTATGCCTTAATTATGGTAGGAAGAAATCAATCTGAACTAGGAGATGACCATTGGATGGTAGTAGAGACTATCCTTATGTGTCTGAGGTGAACTAGGGATATGTTCTTAGTATATTTATGATATGAGGATCATTCATCATAGGATATATAGACACTAGTTTCCAAATATATCAAGATGAACTATTTTAGAGAAAATAACCACTCTCAATGGAGGCCTTGTGAGCTAGAAGACCTAAAAGTTGGTCATGGTTGCACATTCTACTATAGATTTCGAGTAAATAATAGATTATAAGGTAGCTAAGGAATTAGTTTGGATATGAAACTACAACAAATATCTTAATGTTCTTCCTAATAGTAAATATGTTATCACACTCTATTGTTATAATTCTATAGTGGTGACTCACACAAAGGAACCAAGATCACATCAGTGGACAACACACATACTTTATAAATCTAATCTATTGAGGTATTTTTCTTATATAGGTGAAGTTGTAGTGAGTGTATTCTCTATGGAAGAAAAATATTATACACCTTGAATAAATCCTTAAGTAATCAGAAGTATAATCATCACCACAAATCTAGAAAACTTGATGTTATTGGGAGTTGGATCTAGTCCAAGTGAGAGTTTGTGGGAGTTTGTATCCTATAACCAATTGTGTGTATTTTGGATTTCACGTATATTAGAATAAGTGAATATTAATTAAAATATATTATTATATACCATTCATAGTTCCATGTGACTTTATTGTAATAATGACCTAGAGTAATTTTCACATTGGTAAGGGGATAGTAGTTCCCCACCATGATGATACCTTAAAATGCCATGAAAACATTCTTAATCCTTTTTCTATGGTCGAATAAAATTATATAAAGGGGAACATAGTATGTTGACCATAATTTTTAAGTACACATAATTTGAAGAGACTTTATCTCAAGAATGTTTCATATGGTAGTATCTAAGATGGGATATTGTTATAAAAGACCCTCCAATAGGAATTCCACATGTTTATATGCCATTGGATATTCTTGTATATTAACATGTGTTATGGCCCTTAGACTTTAAGATTATTATTAATTATTTTTATAAATATATCACATATATTTATTATTGTAAACCATTATTAAACCAATTAATATAAAATTTAGGTATATTGTGTGCATCAGGAAATAAATGATGCGAAATGATATTAATGGATAAGTTGATGAATTATTTTTACATTCCATGTTTATAAAAGTTGATATCTCAACCCTTTGATTGAACTAAAATAGTTTCTTTAAATTCTATAGTCATAGTGTAATGGTGAGTTTATTTTAGGTAGTCAAAGAAAGATATATCAAACATATTGGTGATAAAATGGGTGTGAAACCTGTTGCATGAGATATCATGACCAAGAAATTATATTACATAGTAAGAACTCATATGTGTCTGTCGACATTATGATATTAACTTCTTTCCCTTGCGTACCTTAACACATTTATAGATAGTAATGTTGGACATTAGGCAATCCCACATAAACCCAATGAGAAAAAATCCTAGAGGACAACACACCAAGTGTTTCTATTGATCTCAAATTAAATTATATTTGAATTTAATTATTGGAATAAAAATTATAGTCAAGTATGAAGAATAATTTTATTTCATATTCATTGATTATGTAAATTAAATAAATATTTATTCACAGTATAATAAATTTAATAACATTGATATATATAATATTTACAAATATATTGAATGAATAAATATTTATTTGTGTATTTAATAAATTTTTATGAGGACTAATAAATCAAGATCATTTCTGAGGATACATATAAATTTATGAGCTCATAAAATAATATGTGGCATTGCACTAGCTAGGGCATGCCACGAGAAAATAATATTTTTTATTATTACATGGAATGGAGTCATAATTTTTAACATATTATTAAAGGATTATTTTTCAATTAAATAATATTTTAACCCTAACTATATCTCTATAAATAGACAATTGTACCTATTATGTACAAGAAGATCGAAATGGAGATTTTTTATGCTTAACAAAAATCTAGAGCTCTCTCTATCAATAATGAAGAACACTCAAGATATTATATTTCCTCCTATATCATCTCAAGAGAAAGATCACCATGATTCTCTTCAAGTTAAATGGAATCGTTATAGAAATTAAAATGGACATTGTAAGGTGATCAATCCATCGCGCTAGCCATAGTCAATCTATCGGCATTGTTTGGGGATCATATAAGCACATGTGGATCACTGTTAGAGGTATTATACACTTGGATCCTATAATAAAGATAATGGTTGAACAAAAAGGGTCTCATAAGATCAACAACTTCATCAAAGAAATACCTCAACACAGAGGTATTATTTCTTTTGATCTATTTAAATTAATTATAAACTTAAGGTGAAAAGATATTCTCTTGGTTACAAAGACTTTATTTTTCAATATTATTAAGAGAATTTTCATTTTTCATGATTTTTATGTCTTGTAAAATATGTTAATGGTCCATTGAATTCGACAATTATTAAGTCAGGACCGGTCTTGATAAACACTTACGATGTGCAAAGAACCATCAGTGGATACCATTAGTCTTCAAAAATCTCTTTATAATAGGAATGTCGAAGATGAAAGGATTTTAGGAATATATGTTTTTATAGTATCCATCATAGATTTTAAATAGGATCACCAATATTTTTTACATAATTGTGTATATTATGATCCATATATTAAAACTCATACATAAATTCTTAGGAATTTAAATCCAATAATGATTAACTGTTGGATATTAAATAAACATGGCCAATAATTCATTACTTGGTTTCATGTCCACATTTATAAAGCTTTATCCAAAACTACTAAATCTATTTATGTTATATTGAAATCGTTAGCCAAAGTAGTAAGTGTTCAAGTATTATCCTAGAATTTATACACAATTAATGGTTATACATTCTATTCAAAGAAATATGATGAAGGTGGTATAGTTAGAAATATAATAGTCACTATTTTGGGTGAATTGATTCATATAATGAGCATCAAAGATGACAATCCAATTTAGGTGAATATGTATTACTTTGTAATCATTGAAAAAATATATAATCATGAATATAAAGAATTTTATGTGCATATTTTATAATATATATAGGTTGATAATAAAATGATTGATAAAGTAAATGAATTGTGATCTGTAGAAGTGAATTTAAGTAGGGAGGTATACAATGATGATCCATTTATAATTCCATCACAAGTAGTGTAGATTTTTTATACTCATGATCCTATGAATGAAAATTAACCCATTTTGTTTATTAAAATGAAATAAAATAATGAATAAATTTTTAATTCATTGCATGATTATCCTTTACATGGAACATCATAGGAATTCATGTTTTCCCTAGTGCAGATGATGTCCTATATGTTAATGGTGCCCATAAAGATTTAATTTAGATAATTGATTATTGGAAAACAAAACCTCGTCCATTAAAGGAAAAAATAAAAATATAAATAAAGGTATTTTGTTACATGAATTTTTTATATATAATATGTGTCTTATTTATATAATTTCTATTAAACAATAATCTTACAAATTGTAAATTTTTTTCTAACATGTGATGTAGAAAACCCTGTCTTTACCTCAAGACAATACTCACCTTAATAAGTAAAAATCTAAAAAAAATTATCTATGATGAGAAATAATATTTCCCAAATTTGTTATATTTTTAATTGTAATTTATCCCCATAACTGATGAAAAACTTGGATAATTATTTCATTTTAGTTACTTTAGTAAACCTGGAATCATTTTCCTAAATATCGTTAAATATGATTTTTAGTGGTTTTATATATATTTGGATTTAATTGATGAATACATACATTGATTTTTTTAATTGGAACTTAATTTTTACAAGGATTTTTAATTTTGATTTTCATGTTTTGAATTAACTTTGGATAGATTGTAAATGATTACACTAAGTAAGATTTTCGTGGGTTGTAGTGTACAAAAATGGAAAATGCATGAGCATATGACTTTTTCCTATAAATATTTATTAATTTATCCAATAATATGAATTAAACCTATCAATCATATGGATTCATAAATTTTATTAATTAATTCACCCATATCATAACAATTTTAAGATGAGCGTACAACTTCATCATAAATCTCAATCTTAAGACTTCTCGGTTGTATGACTTTGTAAATATGTGACTTCACCACACATCATTTGACTTAAACCTTTTTTGAAATTATTTAGTGATTCCATATGAATTTTGAAATGATCATGTGAATGTGATGGATATTTTAAGACTTACATCACATGACTTGATTACTTTTCCAATCTGGGAGAATATCAAGTGTGGGAGAGAGTACCCAGTACCACTATAATCTTAAAAATAATAAGTTCTTCAATACCACATGCATACATATGTTCTCCATGTATGATACCTTTGTAAAAAATGAATATCCTAATATATTCTCTATTAAAAAAAATTTAATGAATAATTATATATTTCTAAGTGGAATTAATATATTCAAGTAGGAACCAAGGATTATGCGAGATACCAGAGAAGTGGGAGGAGAATATTCTCAAGTTGGAACCACATAGGAACTAGTGAATCTAAATAAATCCAAACCTACATACAGAACTATTATGTGATTTAGAAGATATTTTGAATCATCTAAAATGAATAAGAATAACACTAGAGTGATAGATCAGTATCATAAAAAATTAGGATAGATCACACTGGTTTTTTATTCATTTATCTTTTATCTATAATGATTGATTTATAGGCTTATGTGTCCTTTAAGATAAAAAACTCCCCCATAAAAACTCTTTAATTTAAATGAATTAATATTTTCATTTATCTTGTGGGATTTTCAAGAGATTAGAGTGTTTTTATATGATAATTATATGATTATCACTATGATTGTGCATTTCATATTGGTTTTTTCTCTTAATTTGGTTTGCACTTAATCCCATCGCAACCTTCTTTCATTCCTTATATAATGGATGGGAGTGATTATTGATCAAGGAGTGGTTGAGGGTCCTTTATCATTGTGAATAGGTGAAGTAGTGTTACAGTGATCATTGTTTTCAATTTCTATCTGGACACACTGAATAGAGAGTTGGTGAATCATGGCCTTGAATTACTTTCTGAAATTGGGTAGGGGAGTGAATTAATTTATGATAGGGAGTGATAGATTATATGGGAGAATTATCCAAGGTTGACCACACATTGTTTTCACATATTCCACTCCTTCTGAATTTTATATAGGTTCACACTTCTTCACCATCATTATTTCATTATTTTAAAAGAAAATAGTAATAGGTTATCATAGGTATGAAGATCAGTAGTAAGAATTCAATTCCTCAGGACAACTCCACATGATCAAATTTCCTAGCTATATTTCAAGGTCTCAAAAAATATCCCTGATGAATTCAAGTTATGTGACAAACTTCACATCATTGGTTTCAATTTTTGGTAGGATTGGTACCTCATTTTATGTTTTTCATGTCTTGTACATTCCTTTTCTTCATGTTTTTCTTCCACATTTATTTTTTTATTCACTCTCATATTGTGTTGAATAAAAAGGGTAGTACATTAATTTCATAATTTATTACTATTGTGATGTCTAATTAGAAGATGATGATGATCTTAAAGTCATGTTTTAACACATTCTTACTAAAATACACACTAACCAAAAATAATGTAGAAAACTGCAAGAATAAGAGGATAAATAACCACTCAACATATATAAACTAAATAACTTACTCAAAAAAATCGAAATCCACTTTTCAACACCCAGGGTAATAATAAGAAGTTGAGGATCATAAGGTGATAGGATAGGATGAACCCATATTGTATATAATTACTATCTAAACAGTAATGACGTAGGAAGATCTTGGATAAGTGGAACACCTACCATTGTTTACTCTAGGAACTATCTACCCAGTGGCCTTGAATTGGGAAGAAGAGTTGGAAGATGATATTATTAAGGGTTATTATTATAAATTTATCTTATTGTACTCTAAAATAATTGAAAATGAACAAAAATATGATTCCTATTAAAATTTTCCACTAATTCAACATCATTCTTACAAGCCATAGATGATGAACACAAAGACATAATAGAGGTGTTATGCGCGAAATAAAAGTTGGAATATACACTATTGCCCACATCTATAAAAGAAGAATTTATAGAGGTAGTGAAATTAGAGAATTAACTTCCATATAATAAAATAGAGTTAGATAATCATATTTTGAGTTCATTTTTTTTAATATACACAATATAAATTTCAAGACCAATTCCCTTTTCAACTTTATAAATTGGACTTACTTTTATAGGGTTTGGAGGATTTAGATGAGGATTTCAGGGGTGAAGGTAGACGTATTTGAGGAAAATATGGTGTTTGAGGGTAGAGATAAAGGCCACTTAGTGGGTTTTTTAAGTCTGTTAATATTTTTAGATGAGGAGTTCTCAATGTACTCTTATTATGAAAAGAAATCCCAAGATTATATATATAAGGGAGAGTATTTAATATAAGATCTAATTTTTGTTTAATTATATTCAGTTTAAATTATTTATCGATTCCTTCTTAGATATAAATTATGAAGCAACATAAGAAAATAAAGAAAAAGTTTAAAATTAAAAATAACTGGATGAGGATTATTTTAATAATTTATTGATGTCTGGTATGGATTAATTTGAAAGATATGCCACTTATTTGGTTATGTCAAAATTATAAGATCTTTTAGAGCTACTTTGTTAAGATACACCGCAAGAAAATCAAGAAGATTATATGGAGGGAGGTAAGAAATAATCTGGGGACATCCCATACAACATCCCTACATCCCTAAGTTGTAAAATTCATCAAAATTCTAAGGGTATGGACACTCATCATATTGTAAAATGGGGACTCAAAATGGAATTGAAGTTGAGTACCTATAGAAGAAAGAGTATGTAGTGGTTTTGATTGTATAAACCACATCCTCTGGTAGAATAGAGAAAACCATAGGATTATCTAGCTATGGATAGCCTTAAAAAACCCCAATTCAGATGGAAAAACTCAATACTCTTTTACTCACTCTCTTTATTTTTTATAGTGATTTAATAAAATTTATCATTTAAATTTTATTTTTATATAGGTAAAATGTCACTAAATCATCATTACTTCTCTCAGGGAAGTCAAAGTACAAATTTATAAACATAAATATTATTAAATATTTTTAAAAACATAGAAAAGTATGAATTGAGTTTGATCTATAGAGAACAAAAATAAATGACTTGTAGTGTTTATGGAATTTAGAAATTCATTGATTGATTGATGTTTTAAAAAGAGAGAGAAAGAGTGAATGAAGAAAAAAAATATTTTCATTATCAAGTTTGTAAATTCATGATGGGGTTTTTTAGATTTATTATTATAGTGAAAATAGATTTATAAATTAAATTAGTAAATTCATGTTCAGTGTTGGAGTTATAAAAATATAGATCCAATGGTCATGGATCACCTACTTAGCACAAAAATCCCCCATTTCCCATGGTTAGGTACTTTATGTGATTATTGAATCGTTTTTTTATACCATATTTGAAACTAATTACCCTAGACTATTCAATGGAAATAAAATAGTTTAGATAAATTATTTTCATAATTTAAGAATTTTTATTTCTTGATTTTTTTTCAATGTCCATGTGCATATAAAAAGAAAGATATTTGAATTGAAATTTAGAAATTCTGGAAACCCAAAGGATAAATAAAATAATAAAATAAAATCCAAAGTTACCTTACTCATTTATTTATATCACCCAGAACAAGGTGGTAATTCCCCCCTCCCTATTCTAGTAATAAGTGAGTAATATGGAAGGATAAATAAAGAAATAAATCATGAAATATAATGGAGTGGATGACTGGTGGAGGACTCTGTATAAATGTAGCAATTTTCCTTGGGATTTGGTCTTGAGATCGATGTCTGGAAGAATCAACCTACCTTTTTATTTATAGGCCATCAAGGTGCTCAAGTTTTCTTTAAGTCGCCATAAACATGGTCAAAAATGATTCTTAGGTCAATATCATTATTCAAATGTGTTTCAAGTTATAAATTTGAATACTTCCATAAAATATTACATCTAACCTACTCTAAACTATTCCTATCTTAGAACTTTCAAAGCATGAAACTTGTTCTCACATCTTGGAAACCATGGACTCACCTCAAAATGTGTGTTTTTCATGTATTTTATTAATTTATTGAATACATTTTTAATCTTAAATCACCAAATCCATTAGAATTGTATCTATTTCATCATGTTCCTTCAATTCTGAGCCTCTGGACTGATCCTTCATTTACGAGATGTCAAAGAACATATTTCTCATCATTAATTCGTCAATATTTAGTTCATTTTCCCAATATGTTTTACATCCTTCCCTAAATCACTAATTCTGTTAAGTTATTCAAAAATTAGCAAGAATATCCATCAAATTACATAGATCATTGTATTAAAATACAACAAAATAAATGCATGAAATGTATGTATCAAATCACCCAAGACATCAATTAAGACCTATCACGAATCAGCATAAATACCTTATTACCCTGATCCCTTGGTTGGCTCTGACATGGCCTGAAGTGATTTCTTGATCACCATGGATTGGCAACAAGCATCAGGCATCATTCATGATAAAAGTGGGAATGAATTTTCAATAAAATAGCAGAAGAAAAAAATTTCAATTTATTATACTCAGTACTCCAATGGAGAGATTACCATAAATAAAATAGGATAATAAAACCTCAAGAAGTACATCATCAAAGTACTTAAAAAATATCAAGAAAAAACATAAACTTTACAAAGGAAACACCAACACTCCATGTTCAAAAGAATCAAGAATATCCACTGCCTCCAAGTAGTTATTTCCCTTTTCTCAGACCTAGCATAATAAAATATAAAATTAATCAAAGTAAATGGTAAGGTATGATATATAAAACTCAATAGGGCCTCACTAACTATTCCATAATCAATACCATAATAATTTACCATTTTTTATATTAATTTTAATAAAACTAGACGTGACATTTCATTTTCACATTTTAAACAAAAAAAATGCTTTAATTAAAAAATATGTAAGACATATCAGTACAACTTTCGCAAACACTTAAATGAACATTTTATGTAAAACAATTTATATAAATAAATTAACATGAATAAATTAGTTATATAAAACAATAGCATGTATATCAAATAAAAAACTCAAAAAACCATGGTCAAATGTTATGTGGTGTGTTAGTTATTGTCTATGGGATCCTCACACAACTCATTAGTGATCACTGCTCAAGACCCACACCCACTTAAGAGAAAATTACTATCATTCAATCCCACTTAAAATAAAATTACTGGCCAAACATGGTTTAGTTAGTCTTGTGTTAGGGGATCAAGATCCAAGTGTGCTTGTCCTTACCACTTACTTAATACCCAATATCATGTGTACTTAAATCAAAAAATCATTCAAATTAGCAATCAATCATTTTAAAACATTTTAAAATACAATTTCCCAATTTTAGTTTTCAACATGGATTTCTCTTTTCAAACCCAAATCATGGGTTTTCATCATTTCATTCCATTTAAATTACTTTTAAATTTAATATTTTTTCTCAAAATCAAAATCAAATCATTTAAACAAAATGATTTCTAAATCAAGCTATCAATTTGATAAATCTACCCCACAATTTCAATCCCACTGAAATTGGGGTTTTTCTCAAATTCCATACGCATTTCAAATCATGAATCAAATACTCACAATTCCATGTTTTTTAAATAAATTAAAAACTCATTTTAATTTAATAATTCAATCCATGGTTTCAATCATAGGGAAAATAATTATCAAACCACCTACCTTTTGAAAGGAATAAAAATACATGACACTAACAACAAGGAATGGAAAAGAAGACTGAAGGTGCAGGAGATCTAGGAACATAACCAAGAGTCAAGATCCAATAAAATAGGGTTTAGATCCATAAATCACATGATTATCTATCAAACCCTAAGGAGAATAGAAATGGATACTGGAAGAAAATACACGAGAGGATATCCACTTATCCAGATGAGATCGAATGAGGTTTACCCTGCTTCGATCCACCAAGGAAACGGTTTTGAGGATCCAAAATCACCAAGGGAACGCTCTAGGTCATGAGAGGGAGGGATTTAGGACAAAAAAATAGTCATTATCCCTATATAATGTTTCCTGCCTCATTAATTATATGGAATGTAACCCTGATTCTTGTCGTGTAATTAAAGAAGACTGCATACACTGAAAAAGTCATCTCCCTTTACAAAAATATGATTTTAGAACATTTAACATCATTTAAAATGTATGTAGTATCGAATCATTCAACATTTTTTACTAGTTTAATGGAATATATATGTAAAAAGTTACACATCATCCGATACTTTTACATGGCCTGTAATCCCCCATCAAACAGAAAAAATACTAGTTTCTTCAAAAAAAAACCTGAAACCAAAAACTAAAGAACAAGGCATACCTAAAAAACATAATGGGATGTTACAACCTCTCCACCCTAAAAACATTCTATCCCTAGAAATTTAGTATTGAATTTTTCATATCAAAGACATGGGGTCACTGATCTATCATTTGTACCTTAGGATCCCACATCTTATGTAAATCAAAACCATGTTTCCATAACACATGGTCCAATAGTAACATCCTCCCACAAAGTACATTTTTCTCATAATCAATAATATACACTGAATTCTTAGTCACAGATAAATCATGTTTGACATCAAGATCCTCCCAACTCAAGAAATGAAATGGTTCGAAAAGATACATTCAAAGTTGTGATACATGTAACACATTATGTATCGATGTAAACTATGGTAGAAGTGATTAATGGTAATATGCTTTACCTACCTTATCAAAAATCTCAAAACATCCCAAAAAATGAGGAGAAAGGTTATCTCACCTCCCAAGTCATCGATAACCCAAATGATTTTAAACTCTCAAAAAAACTTGGTCACTAATTGAGAACTATAACTGTCACCTACAATGTTCAACATAACAATTGTATTGTTTCTCTTCCATCAATATTCACTAATGAATCAGCTGAATATTTTTTGTCTTTTCTTTGAATAATCTCAGTCAAACCAAGGAAGGTTTACCAACCTATAACCAATATAACAGATATTTACACAACCTTCCATATAAGGCCTCAAAAGGATCCATTTTGATTGAAGTCTAGTAACTATTGTTATAAATAAAACTCAACAAATCCC
The DNA here is from genome assembly GCA_963277665.1 of Viscum album. Taxonomy (NCBI): domain Eukaryota; kingdom Viridiplantae; phylum Streptophyta; class Magnoliopsida; order Santalales; family Viscaceae; genus Viscum; species Viscum album. The sequence goes on along the minus strand of OY728145.1, from coordinate 43,197,725 downwards.
AAATTGTCATCCCAATATCTTCCAAAGTCGAGAACATAACCATGTAGAATATCCTCCAGAATTTGTTCATTTGTGGTTGGTATGTCAAACCTAAATGAACCTAATATCTCATAAACTCCTAAAGGCCTCACAAAAAATGAGCATAAAAATGGGGATCTCTATTAGATACAATAGCAAATAGAACTACATGCAATCGAACAATCTATTCCACATAGATATTTCCCAAATCCTAACATTTTTCTTATCATAAATGGGTAATAAGTGAGCCATTTTTTTAGAAAATCAATCACAGTCCATATCGTATTCTTCTTCCAAGGAGTATGAGGAAAAACCACCACAAAGTCCATAGAGATATCATCTCACTTTCAAACTGGCACTATAAGTGGATAAAGTGATCTAGAATGTATCTGGTTCTTATCCTCAACCTGTTAAAAAGTATAACAATGAGAAAAAAATTCATCAATGTACCATATCATACATAGCATCCAGAATCATCACCACATATTATAGCATATTCACGGTACACAAGTGAATAGCCCACTGTGAATTATGGAAATTTCTCCTCATTGATTTTCTTACTAGAAAATATACCAGGTAACAGTTTCAAAAACATAGTATACCCTATATAGAGAATGACTATTCATCAATGGTCTCTCCACCATAAAGAGAGTCCCTAATGCTACAAAATTCACCATCAAGTTGGTACTCTTAAAGAATCATCCCAAGAAGAGCGCAAGTCAAATGAACACTGGATAATATAAACTTGGACTCTTCTTCTCTAACTCCTAATTGCAACTATGAAAAAATATCCATCAACTTCAACTCTACTGATGATTCCTTCATGGACTAGGTCAGATGTTTCTTACTCAAAGGATCTGTAATGACATTAACTTTCCTTAGGGTATAGTAAATATCATAATGAAAAGACCTCATATAATCCACCCAACACCTCTGACAGAAATTGAAATATTCTTTAGAGAAGATATAACTCAGGCTCTTGTGGTCAAAATACATGGTAAACATTTCTCTGAAAAGGTAATTCTTCTAAATCTTGAGCACATACATCACGAATAAAAGTTCAAGTTCATGAGTTAGATAATTATTCTTGTGTGGCATAAACTATTGAGAACCATAGGCTACCACATTTTTATTTCTTGGTATAGAGTTGGTTATTTCTCAACATTTCTATAATTGTTCTTAGATGATTCACATGATCCTCCTTGGATTGAGAGTAAACGAGGATGTTGTCCAAAAGCCCACCATGAATGTATTGATATACCAATGGATGATCATGTTCATTAAATCCATAATGACTGCAGGAGTATTGGTTAGAACAAATGGAATGAAAATATATTCATAATGGCCATACATGATCTAGAAATTTAATTTTTGAATGTCAGACACTTTTATACTCAACTAGTGATAACCAGATTGAAGATCAATCTTCAAAAACCACTTTTATACATTAAACCGTTAAAATAGGTCATCTATCAGAGGCAACAGGTACCTTTTCACAAAGTAAAAAATGTTCCATTTTATTTCTTAGTGAAGAGAATATGCACCACCTAAGGTGACACACTTTAGCGTATAAATCCTTTCTCAAATAGATCATCCAACTGAGTCTTTAACTCTTTCATTTTAGCTAGTTCCATATAGTAAGAAGGTAAAGATACCAACTGAGTACTAAGCACTAATTCCATAGAAAACTCTACCACTCTTATTGGGGTAAAACCAAAGAAATCAAAATTAAAAACGTTAGAAAACTTGATGAAAATTGGAGGGAGATAATCACTCGAAGACTCCCAATCCAGATCAAAAGAAAACATTGATCTTAATTTCTCCAACTTCATATAAGAAAGTCTCTCTCAACTCAAAATCAGGTCCCATTCTCCTTGAAAGATATGACATACCCCACTAGGTGCAGTAAAGGACACACGTCAAAGATAACAGTCAATCTGGATCTTATTAGTCATGAGCCAATCCATCCAAAAAAATATAATCAAGAGTTTTCATATTGAGAACTATAAAATCACAAGTATTCTCAATCTCTAATAAAGAGAAGTCACAAGAAAGATAATGGATACCCTTATCTCTCTTCATTCTGAGGGGTGTAGTAATATCCATCACTTAAGATAAAAGCTCTATTGGACTATTTATCAATTCCACAATAAAAGTTGACAAAAATGAGTGATATGAACGAGTATAAAATAAATTAGTCACTAAATATGAAGAAATAGTGATAGTACCTCTAATAGTGGTTGGACCTATATCAACTTACTCAGTATACTCTTCCATTGTGTGATGAATCATTATTATGGATATATGTGGCTATAATCCCTTTGTTCATGAAGTATCTAATAGAACCACAAAATGTTTTGGTGATGATGAGCCCATTTTGATGTGTGGATCAGAAAACATATGGAAGAAATTCTATAGGTGGCCAAAATAATTACATAAACTATAGATTTTGGCCACCTCAGGGAAAACTCTTTTCAAATGCCTAATATTTCCACAATGGAATCAAGTAAAAGGGCCTACTATATGAACTTTTGGAGGTCTAGAGGACGCATACTACTAAGAACCACTATGAGGCTCATCATGATTCCTCTTTCTTGTTAAGAAACTTATAAAACTAACCATGGGAGAAAAAAGAAATCCCATCAACTTTGACTTACCATATAGGTTAAGCTAAACCATCAAAACCCTATCCAGAATGTTAGCATGCGAAGGGAGATTTAGTAAAAATACAAAAGAATTAATTTCCAATTGAAGATAAAAATTAAACCTTTGATTATTCAACTTATCATTCAATACAATATTAGGTGAAAACTGTACAAGCATGAAAAAGTAGTTTGGATAATCCATCATGGTCCTGTCATCTTATTTGAGGTTGAAAAACTGCATTGCCTTAGCCAGCACCATAAGATCTAGATAGAACCAATCAAGAAAATGAACTATAAATTTTTATTACAACCCCTCATTCTTCTTCATCATTACTAAAATATCCCATCATCTCCTTATAGACTCTTTAAACTTAAAGGTATCACACTTTACCTCAAAATCTTCAGAAATTTCCAAAAAATCAAAGAGAATATCTATCTTTCTCAACCAGTCCAAACCTCTAGAGGATCATTATTTACTTGGAAATTATGTGCTTTCTAGTGAAAAAAATCTTGATCATGATTATGAGATCCACCCCTTTCAGGTTCCACGATTAGTTCCTTAATGAGAATAGGTGCAGGTGCCTCTCCCAGAGCTTAGACAGCACACCCAAAAATCTCAAAAATATTATAGTCTATGGGAGGATCTTCTCATTGTAGTTCACCATGAGCTTCCTCATGGAGTATATTTAAATTTCTTCTCATAGCCATGATTATACACAACATCAATGGAAAACATTGAAGACAATAGAATATTACTCAGATCAACAAATCAAACAAGAGAAACAGGAATATAAATTTCTTCAAATAATATTTCAAGATTTGGATTTCAATGAATCCAATAAAAATTAGGTAAAATAATAGAATTGGATCAAATTAGTCCTCAAGACATCTTTCCTAAACACAAATGGTGGCTTAAGGATCATTATGATGAGAGATGGCCAGAAAATCACTTGAAAATACCTCTTAAGTCCCAAAAAGACATCCCAAACTACATATTGATATTAATACATATTCACATAAAGGAAATATGAATCAGTATTCTATGATTCTAATTTTTCATGAACCAACATCAATACCCTATTAACCTGATACCCAATCCAGATATGAAACTTCCCAAATGGAATTCCCAATCCTCATGGGTTAGAGGCTAGCACCCGACATCATAAATGATAAAAGAGGAAAAAAAATTCACAAAAAATAGAAGATAAAAGATTACAAGTCAGTATTCTCAAAACACCAAATAGAAAAAGTACCAAAAACAAAACTGGTATAACAAAACCCAAATCAGTACATCATCAATGTATTCAAAAATTGTAAAGATAAAACTCCAACATTACAAAGGAAACACTAACACTCAATAGTCCAAAGGATCAAGAACATCCACCAACTCCAAGTAGCACTTTCCCATTTCATGAACATAGAATAAGAGAATATATAAATTCCCAAATTAAATGTTAGGGTGTGAGATATAAATCCTAGTAAGGTCTCACCAAATTTTCTATAATAAATACCATAACAATTTACCATTTATGTTATTAATTTAAATAGAATTAGGCATGGAATTTCATTTGCATACTTTAAAACAAAACATGATTTCATTAAAAATGATGGAATATATATCAAAACAATTATCATATGGGATTAAGTGAACATTTTATATTAGAAAATTAATATAAATCAATTTTCATGAATAAAGTAGTTCAATTAAACATTGGAGTATATATAAAATCAAACAACTCATATCACTATGGTCAAATGCCCCATCATACATTAGTTGTTGTCTATAAAATCCTCACACAACCCATCAATGATCACGGCTCAATACCCACACCCATTTAAGGTAACATTATAATCAACCACTCCCACTTAAAAGAAAATTACTATTCAAACTTATTTTATTTAGTGTTCTCATCATAAATCCAATGTTAGAGGTCCAATATCCTAGTGTGTTTATCCCAAACATCTACTAATTACCCAGGATCCCATGTTCTTAAATCAATCAAAAAAATTATCAATTGAACGTTTTAAAACATTTTAAAATACAATTTATTAATTTTAATTTTTTAAATTTCTTTCTGTTTCGAAAACCAAATCATAGGTTTTCATTATTTTATGCCATTTCAAATCACTTTTCAATTTAATATTTTTTCTCAAAATCAACATCAAATAATTTAATTAAAAGGATTTATAAATTAATCCATCAATTTCACAAATCCACCCCATAATTTCAATTTTATTCAAATTGAGGTTTTTTTAAAATTCCATACCCATTTCAAATCAAGAATCTAATAGTTACAATTCCATTTTTTTTAATCAATTAAAAACTCATTTCAATATAATCAATCAAATCATGGTTTCAATCATATAGAAAATAATAATGGAACCACCTACCATTTGAAAGGAATAACAATGAAAAAACACCACATCGGGGAATAAAAACAAATAATAAAGGTGCAAGAGATCTAGGAACATAACCTAGAGTCAAGATCTAAAAAATGGATTTTTGATTCATCAATCACATGATGGTATATGAAACTCTAAGGATGAATGAAATATTGACCAGAAGAAACACATAAGAGGGGATTAACTTACCTTTAACTGATTTAATGAGTTCAACACCTCTTTAATCCACCAAGGAAGGGGTTTGGAGGATCTAAAATCACTAAGGGTAGTCTTTTAGTCAAGAGAGGGAGAGATGTTGGTTGAAAAAAAAAATAAAATTAGTTGTGCATATTACTTAAACTCATCTACCTCTGGAATTACATGGCATGTAACCCTGGTTCACATTGTGTAATTTAATAAGGTCGTATACTTCGAAAAAAGGTGTTTACTTTTATAAAAATCTTATTTTTGACCATTTCACAACGTGTAAACTGTACATATCATGTAATCATTTCATGTTGTTCACTAATTTCATGGAATCTTCCTAGAAAACATTACATGGTGTGTAATACCTTTATATAGAATGTAATCACCCAATAAACAACAAATATCCTAGTTTATTCACAAAAAACTCAAAACCAAAAACTAAAGGACAAGGAATACCTGAAAAGAATAACGGGATGTTATAATACTTATCCCCAAGGATATAATCTAAACATAATATAAAGAACACTCACCTTAATATAATTAAAAATCAATGTCAATAAAATAAATTGATCAAATGGTAAATTAAATGTTCAAGCATCACATAGGAAAATTCATCAATGGATCACTTTTCAAAGAAAAAAGTCAAATAAGTATTTTAATTTTATACTTTTGAAATAGACCTACTATTTCCTTCATTATTTTTTCAATTAATTTTTAATATGCATTCCATTTATAATTTTCATTACTTTGAATTTTTACACTAATCATAAAGGCACAATTGAAAATGAATTTCAACACATGCCTTAAATCATGATCCTTATTATTGGCTTACAATGCATCTACCTTATCCACTGCATATAGACAGAATGACAAATAATCATGAGGGATTCAATGTGAGGATAAAATGAATCTGATGCCTAAATCGGGTAGGTAAATGATGTAAAAAAATTCAATCTCAAAAATTAGGTTATCTCTAACTTACTTTTAATGATAATAAAAATAGATTAATGGAAAATTTCTCCCTTTAGAAAATTCATATCCCCTTCCCAAAATCAAAATAGGCTCCAGAGGAAATGAAAAATAACAAATGAAACAACCTATTGTATTATTATTTTAAGTTTTTCTTTGAGATAAATTTTGTATCCACCACCCAACCCCAAATGATCTCCTCATGAAACTATTTGTATTAGTTATAATTATATCACCATTGGAAAAATGGTTATTTTTTAATTTTCTAAGATAGGACCCATCTTTTTATTAGGTTGTGAAATGAATGCAACAAATAAAAAACATGATCCTTTCTTCAAACATCTTGAAAACACCCCCACTCTTTATTCATTTTGATATATGCATCCCTTCCTCCATATCCCTATCTCCTCCACTCTTATTTTGTTTTAAATCATCCAAAATATTCTATAGAAAGGTATGAATGAATAAAATAGACTTGTGACATGGATCTTTTCCAAAAAATGTTGTTCATGGATCTTAAGGGATTAAAAAAATATTAATGTGATGTGGGTATAAGAATAAAGTATTAATCAATAAAAAATGACTCAATTATATTAAATGTGACTTTGTGAAATCATAGCTTTGAAAAAATTTAAAGTAATTTCTATAAGTAATCATGCCCGAATTTCACTTAAGAAATATACTATAGAAAGAATGGGGAATATAAGGCTTGGAAAATGTTCAAGAGTGATAAAAATGGTTGTGAAAATCAGTCATTGAAATTAATATTAATAATAAAATCAATTAATGCAAATATCAAAAAATTTAAGGCATCCTGAATATTAGAAAAAAATTATTATTAAAAATCATCGAGTCTCCCTAAATCGTGATTTTTAAAATCCAAACCAAATTCCTATCTCTACTAAATCCTTAACCTTTTTTTCTCATTAAAATTTATGGAAAATGAAATTTTAAAAAATTTAATGTAAAATATTCTAAGTATTTTAAGTTTTCTAGTTTAGTTTATTAAATCAAGATCTAAATGTGGGGAATGCAATTGGTAGTAAAAATTCATAAAATAATGTGGAGAATACTAATGAAAAATACATAATTGAAAATCATACTCCCCTTTCAAAGAATCTCTCTAGTAGTGTAATTGAGGTTCTCTTTCACCAAATTAATGATTTAAATGGTTGTCTTGTGATATAAAAATCTCTTGAATCTTCTTTTTATGCTTCCTACTAGTGTATTGATTATCCTAAAAAATAAAAATAAACAAGTGAAATTATGGGACCTTTTTTAATAAAGTTTTAAAGATTTTTTGGATAGTTCATGAACCTAAAAACATAAAATTAAAAATAATAAAAACATGGGTTTCCTCTTGGAATAATTTTTGTTATCATCATTGGTCTTAAGATCACCTCTTGAAGTTGAATCATTGAGGGTATGAAGTAGGTTAACCTATCCAGATCTACAAAGTATCAATGCTGGGATTCCTCTATATAGATGGGACCTATTCCTTTTTTTGAAACTACCTTCATTCTCCACTTAAGTAGAACCTTCTCAACCCCCATGGGCCAAATCCCATAGTTCTTATCACTTATTGAAATATCAAAGGTAAGTTTACTCACTACCCAAACATGTTCTCTTTCTTTTAATTATTCAATGACTATGGCCCCTTTACTTCTATAGCTTCTTCTAGTAGACTATTACTTTTATTCTACACTTTTTCACCTTATTCATTCATTTTTACAATATATACATCATGGTTTTTACATGTACAGTAGTTTCCTTAACTTCCAAAAGAGTATCCTCTATCAAATCTTCACATGTTTCCTCCATATTCTTCATCACTTGGTATAAATAGAACTTCACTTCTTCTCCACCAAATTATAAACTCAACACCCATTTTTAACATCATTAATTTCCCTTACAATATCTAGGAATGGTATTCCCCATATTATAATGGTCTTCTATTAATCCATGTCTATTACAAGAAAATAAAATAGAAAGTAGAACTTTTCAATATTAACCATGACATATTCAAGTAGTCCTCAGGGGGGGGGTCTCGTTATTGTATCCAAAAGTGGAATCTTAACTAGACTTATCTTCTTTTATCTTCATCCTAGGATAATTAATGTATAGTATGACATTATATTTACGCTTTCACGAAAATCAAATAAATAACTACAAAACTCATTTGAACAAATATTGATCAGAATCAAAAACTACCTAGATCTCTTTGATTATTTGGTAGGCTCCTTGATACCATCATTGAAAATTACATAGTTAGTGGTATAGTGAAAAAATACATAAGATTTTTTTTTACACCAAATCCACCATGAACTATATTTTGATAGTCATGTTCATGATTACCTTAGAAAATGGAATTTTCATATGTTGTTTTTTAAAAATTTCTAAAAATGTTTCTCTTTATTCATCCAAATTTAACTACCTTACTTAATCTGGAAATGGTATTGGTGGTTGGTATAGTTTTTGTTCTTACAATTAAATTAATTCCTCAGATACTTTGCTATTTTATTTCCTTCCTTACACTTATTATTATTCTTCTACTAGTAGTTATTCAGCATGACTTTTAGTTTTTATAGAACCCTCTTGGGTTGTTCTTATACTTCTCAAGGTGATTCCTCTCAGCTCACCATGTCTTGGGATTTTGGTGTCACCTGTAAAAACTCACTATTTCCTCTATTTCACCCGGTAAAACTCCCTATTCTTGAATAACTACAACTTGATATTTTGATTAGATTTTCAAATCATTATGTGTGGCTCTTATGGTGTTTATGAATATTTCTAGGGTCTCTTCTAATGAATGGACTTGAATTTTAAATGATGACCCATGGTGATGATGTTGAAAACCTAGTTGTCTTTGCTAAAATAATTTCCCTTTTCCTTGATTCAACTATTGTAGTTATTTTAGACTCCATACTTGTACATAATATTATTTATTATAATCTAAATAATTTACATATTCCCAATACATACCTTTATTATGTTGATTGGCCATCATCGAATCTACTTTATTTGACATAAAATTTATTTTGGTAGCAACCCAGCTATTATAAACCATATGATCTCATTTTACTTTAGCTTTATCTAGTTTCTATTGAAAACTATTGCCATAAATTTCATCTAATAACTCATATCTCTTTTCTAGTGATGTTTTCATAAGTGAAACTCCAACAAAAGCATCTATAATTGAATGATTTCCCTATGATAGACCTTTGTAAAAGGTTTGGATTAGAAACCAAATTTCTATGTTATGATGAGGATATCTTTTAATAAAAAATTTAAATCTCTCTCATGAACTATATAAATATTCTTCATTAAATTTTTTCAAAATTAAGTATACTTAACCATAAATCCATTGAATTTAAAGGAGGGGAAAACCTTGTCAAAAAATTCTTACCAGATCTTCCCATGTGGTGACCGAGTGTTGGAAAAGACTTTAAAGCCACTCCCATTCTTTTTCTTTACAGGATAAGTAGAATAGATGTACCCTCACAATGTCAATTGTGATATTTTTTATTAGAATGTGTCTCATAATTCTGGGAAACTCCCAATAGACGAATTGGAGTCTTCATGAGGTAGCTCGAATAATTGGTTTGAGTGTGTGATCATTTTTATGATTGACAGCATGATCTCGAAGTGTTGAGTAGTGAAAGAGTGTGTAATAATACTCAAATTTACCACGAAATTTTAGGGTATATCATGGTTGATCAAAGCTTTCACCCCTTGATCATTTCCTTGGTTCTGTTTCCCTTCTTGGTGTCCTAGCTCCTTTCTAGGTATGTGATATGTATCTCATCTAGTGTCTCGTTCTTGTAACACGTATTATTTATACTTTATTATTATCCTTTAGATCTCAAGATCAAATATATATTCTCCTTATTTCTTATTTTCCCCATTTGAGTAATTGTGTGTTAAATTGTTTTCAAAAACTACTGAACAAGAAGGTGAAGTGTAAAATGGGAAAAAAATAAAAATAAAAATTGAAAATTCTTAAATTGTGTAATAATAACTAAACAATATTCCCTATTAATGGTTATAGTTTTTATATCACCCTAAAGTATCATTACTTCAATTGGGGATATAAAAGTATAAACTTAATAAACTTAATTATCAGTACTAATTTTTAAAAAATGTAGCATAATTGGAATTGGGTTTGATCCACATAGAATGGAACAAAATGATTTAAAAAAATTTAAGAATTAAGAAATAAATTAATTGATAGATGTTTTTTAAAGGGAGAGAAATATATAATAAAGAAAAAAAATGGGTTTTGATTATCATGTTTGTAAAAGTTTTTAAAAGTTTTGTATATTTAGGTTTTAGGTGAAAATTGATTTAAAAATTAAATTGTTTAATTAATATTTGCATTCATATTTTAGATTAGAGAGATACAATGGTCATGGTATCCCCTATTTAATACAAAAATCACCATTTTCTCAGGGTCAAGTACTTTATGGAATTACTAGATCTAGTTTTTATCGATATCATATTTGAACCTAATTACCCTATAATGTTCAATGGTCATGAAATAGTTTACATCAATTCTTAGCACAAAATTAAGAAGTTTAATTTTTATATTTTCTATCAATGTTCATGAGAAAATAAATAGAAAGTGATTAAAATTGAAATTTAGAAACTATGGGAACCCAAATAATAAATAAAATAAGAAAATAAAATCCAAAAATACCTACCACATTTATTTACATCAACTAACACAAAGAAATATTTACCCCCTCAATATAATAATGAGTGATTTAGAGGTAAGTATAAATAAAAAAAATAAATCTTGAAAGAAAATAGAGAGGTATAATGGTGGAGGACTCTGTAGTAGCTTATCAACTCACCCTATACTTTAGTCTCCAGATCAATGTATGTAAGAATCAACTTACCATTGTATTTATAGGCCTTAAAGATGATCAGTTTATCTTTAAGACTATATAAATATGGTCAAAAAGGATTCATATTTTAGTCTACATCTTTAATAGTGGTTTGGGTCATAAATTTGAAGTCTTGAGTAGAATGTTATATCAAACCTACTTGAAACTAGGCTTGTTTAGGAACTTTTATAGCATGAAACTTGTGTTAACACCATGAAAACAAAAGGATTTACTTTTAATGCGTTTTTTTGTTGTATTTTTAGATCCTGAATGTGATTCACATCCTTAATCACAAATTTCCAATAGTTCATTCTCCATTTTAACCCCTTCCTTCAGTCCTAAGCCTCTATACTAATCTATATTTTTTGTATTCCATGGAACACCTTTTTCATGAACAATTCATTATTAATTAGATAATTTTCAAAATAATTTTTACAACCTTCAATAAATCACAAAATTGGTTAAACAAATAAAAAATTATCAATAATATCAATTAAATTATAGAGATCATTGTATTAAAATACCAAAAAATAAAATCATGAAATACAGGTATCAATATGTTTCCAAATATGGGCATAACCTAAGATGCTAGCTCAATTTAATTATGGGATCTCTTAAATCAATCCTGATTTGAATAAACAAAAACTTTTTCTATATTTTTAAACTTTTTTAACTACTATAATTATGTGAATTTTTAGTGAACTTAATTGGGTTGTGTTAAATAAGTGTGTGGGATAAAACCTATTTTATATTAGTTAAAAATATTTTCAGGATTTTTCTCTACAAATCTATAAATAAATTTGGATTTCTTTTTTTCTTTTTTTCTCTTTACTGTGTTTTTTTAGATTAATAAAATTGAGATTATATATTTTCTTTCTTCGTGATGAAGTGTACTAGTTTTGAGGATTTCATGAATTATAAAATGGTATTTAATGATTTATAAGTGAATATGCTGTTTGTTTCACAGAAAGAATTTTTTTAACAAGGAAAAGGAGTGTGATTGAAAATGTTTAAGTGGAATTGGAATTATAACACGAGGAAACTAGAATTTTGAACTTGAACCTAGGTAACATACTCTTTGTGAAAAAGAAAACCTCTAGGAAACAACTAAAAATATAGTCATATATATCCTTTAATAATGGATTGAAATAAAATTTAGATCATATAATGAACTTATGAGAAGATTAGGTGAAAGGTGTATGAGTAATAAAAACCCCTACAAATTTAATAAGTTCTTTTCACATACATGGATAAGAAAAATCCAATAATTTCCAAATTAAAAAAAATGAATGGAATAAGGTGGGGGGAATATCAAACCCAAATAAATAAGGTGGAAATATACTTATAAAAATATCATTTTTTATATCAATGAAGTTAAAAATGTATCTTTGTTATAAGGAACCTAGGGGGAGAGTGATAACTAATGCACCCCATGTTAAAATTTTAATTTCACTCAAAACTAATTTTTTCACTCCAAGAACTGGATCTTTGACTTGGACTGATGTGAGATAGTGATCAAAATTAATAAAGGCCTAATAATTAAAATAATGAATAATTATTTTACTCTAATGGTTGTGTTATTGTAACTTTTTAGGGAAAACATTTTTAATAGGGTGAATACTTTATATTTTCTAGGAGTGAAATAATGTAACGCCCCGACCCCAGAAGCCCAGAGCCGGTGCATTATTTTAAAAAAATTGTAAGATTATAAGGAATAAAATCATAAAGGACTAATTATTTTAGTAGTTTTATAAAACTAGATACATATATAGGTTCAACATTACAACTTTAAAGGAAATATAATATAAAAGTTTATTGGGAACATCCGCAACTCTAAGTTTATCCCTCAAGGTCATTCATAATAAACTTATTCATGTCCTGAGAAAATGAAACATAAGAAAGGGGTGAGATTAGATTCTCAGTAAGGGTAAGAAATACAACTGAATATAACATAAACATAAACATTAGGCATGGTGAATAACTAAAACACAGGCCTTTAAAAATAAACTTGAATACATTATGGTAGTAATAAGAGCTGAATAAATAATTCCATAATAAAACATAATCATGGGTATTATACTAGTCAAATAACCACATGAACTATCAATAATATTTTAATAATGAGGTAAATTCATATGTCAGGAATCATAACCATACCGTCAAAGCCTCATACCAAGACTATAAATAACCATTTTTTCAAGGCCTCGTGTCATGACCTAGTTTGTCTCATGAGACCTGCCGATGCATAGAGGGGCTATAGTGGGCCCCACCCATCACATAATAAGTCTAATGAATTACTCTTATGAATAGGGATAAACATAGACAACATAAACATTCATATTTAAACTAATATATGACATGTAAATAACCTTCCCCGTCAATTAAACATAAACACTAACCATTCGGAGTAATATGGTGAATGGTATCAAGATAGAACATCCACATTCAAACTAATCAGAAACACTTCAACCACGGATTTTTTATATGATATCATAGTAGATAGATATATGTGAAATAAAAGGTTTATCAAATGATGTTGACATAAATAAAGATACCTTTAAATGAGACTGTTGAAAATTTCTTAAGGAAATAATTCTTAAACATTCCAAAGTGTCCCATACCACCTTGAAAAATTAAAATCATAATATCTTAGAAAATCATGAGAATAAATAGACTCTTGATATGATATAAAAAAATGTTAGTACATAATACATAATTAAAAAGTAATTGTTGATCAAGGAATATATCTTATAAAAGTTAAAGTGAGATGAGAAAATTCCTTTTTTACTTTGGAAAGAAGAGTTCTTTTGGAAAATCATTTGTAATTGTCATGAAATAAGATTGTAAACATGTATATCCTAGTAAATAAAAGGGGATTTCATTGAAATTATATTTTAGGCTTAAAAAAAGTGTTGTTTAGGTAAAATCATTTAAAAAAAATTAAATAAGCTTTAGATATAAAATATTTTAGTGCGGTTTAAGGAATTATGTAAAGATATTTCAAAGCACAAGGCATGTTTTATTTTATAAAATAAGAAATGAGCCAAAATATATTTTTCAATTTAAAATGTGTTATTTTAGAAATATAAATATATATTAAAATAGAATATAGATAGAACTTCAAAATAGGTAAGAATCTAAGAAGTTCCTTGATCGATCTTGTATTTTGGGAAGAATTTTTGAAAGATCCTTTAAAAAATATAACTCCCCATAAATTAAAGTAGGATTATGGTTGGTACACATATATAGAATAATAACACATAATTTATGAGGAGTAAATAAGAATAAATAATAATATCATTGATGTGAGTAGAAAATAAGAGCAAGCTGAATGAAAATAGAGGTTCGGGTAAAAAATACTTAAAACTTTGCAATCAATTGAATTGTATTCCACAAAATATATAATCAGAAATGATAAATATATTATCATGAAAATAAATATAATAATTATTTTAAACATCAATGGGAAATATACATACACCATACATAAGTAGTAGTATTGAATATGAAATATCTTATAAAAATGGGAGTGAGATGAAGAAACCCCTTACTATAAGTCTGATAGTGTTCTTCACTAGATTCTAGTGTCCTAGATAACTATATTAAATTCATTAATTAATATTTATATAACCTTTTATAAATTTAATTTATTTATTATATTCTTATTAAGTTCATTCACGTCCTTTTTGATGGGTTAAGTGGTTCAATTTCATTGTTTGGGTCTATTTGTTTCATGATCAGAATACTTATACACATGAACGAAGAATCATGTAAAATTGATTATTTTTGTCAATAATTGAATTTATTAGTGAACATACATAAGTTTACATGGTTTTAAATTTCAATTGGTTACTTGTAGTGAGTATGAATCATTATATAAATTATTTAATGATAACTATTTCAGTTAATTGGTGATTTTTAAACACCACCAACTCATTTTTCTTTATAAATCAAATCAATGTGTACAAAAAGATACCAAAACCATATATGATACATAATTCATATATTATAGTCTACTTAAACCATAATAATGGTTTCATGATCATAATTTAATATGGTAATAGAAATTGGAAACCCATTGTCCTTGAATGGGGTAAATTAACACAACTCGAATGGTGTTTTAATTTTTAATATAAAAGAATGTGAAAGGAGAGATGAAAAAGAATTATTAATTTATCATGAAAAAATTAAAATAAATGTTAGTTACTGGAGTCATCAAAAAATTTTGATGGAAGGATGTGAGGAAAGAAAAATAAAGGAACTCAAAATAAAAGTAAATTTGAAAAATCTTTTATGAAAAATTCTGCAGCCTAACGACATCGCTTAAAAATTCATAAAATATGTTGATGAGAGAAAAAGGGGTATATCATCATTATTACATAATATTTAAAGTAATGGGGGATATTTAATGACATATCCTATCATAATCCAAAATAAATTGAAAAGAATAACATAAAATGAAAGCTTGAAAAAGAGTAGGGTGGTAGATTATCTTGCCTTGTAGAGTAACTCCTAAAACGTGAAGGTTGGGACCTTGTGAGCTTGAGGATACCTTGGGAGGACTCCAAGGGAGGTAAAAATACTATAGAACCAAGTATTAGGAGTTTTTAATGAAAAAAACGAATTGATGAGTGGGTATATATAGTAAATGAGAGGGAGATTTTTATTAATTTCAAGGGACACCTCATTAGTTGTTTTTGCAAAACCATGGGCTTGCCTATGGTATTTTCCAAAGTTATTAGTGAATTGGAACACCTCATGTAATATTTTACTGTACAAAATTCAACCATCATTTTATATTAATTATTACATCATTATGATGACATTAAATATACCGAAAACCCAAAACTGTATTTTTACTATTCATAAAAAAATCAAGTATTTTAGAAAAATCCAAAAACTTCACACCAACCATTTTTTGATGTTTAGAATTCCAAAATTAAATCCATTTTTCAAAAATAATTTTATAAAATTTTTTGGTTAAATTTATAAATAAAATAATAATTTATTCTCAAAAAACAACTCTAAAACTATAACTCATTTTATAACACCTTGAGAAATTAATCAAGGTCCTATAAAATTATCTTATAACCATATGAAAATAAATTAAAAATTTATAATTAAATTTTAAGAAAATAAATTTCCATTTTAAATTATTAAATTAATCATAAAGTTGTAATTAAAATATTTATGACATCGAAAAATACCAATGCTTATACTAAGATCGTTTTTTCACTTATAAGATGTAAAAATTGTATTTATACATTAATGGGTGAAGTTTCTATTTTTTGGGAAATTTACTATTAATTAATACTCATTACTATTCATTACTATTCATATGGTTATGTTACTATTTATAAGGTTATGTAACTATTCATCAAAATTTAATTTTGTCTTATCTGACTCTAAATATCTTACTGAACGCAACCGTGTATGTCAGTTTTTTGAAATTCAAATTACAGAAGTGGAAAAATTATTTTTATTGGTTATTTTATAATAAATTGTTGTTTTTTAGAGAATTAGTGTTTCATTCATTATATATTAAATCTTTTTGTAAATTCTTATGGTGTTACAAATAGTGTAAGTGTGTGGGGAGTGATGAGAGCGAATATTCTCTAAATTTTTATTTCTTTCCAATGAAATTTAACCCCCTAACTAATAAAAAAATTATGTAATTATTTCATTTTGGTTACATTTATTAATCTATAGTTATTTTGACAAATTTATTTAAACATTCTATTCAGTGGTTTTATAAATATTTGGATTTAATTGAGAAATCCAAATATTGATTTAAAGAATAGGAATTTATTTGTTAAAATAATTTTTAATTGTTATTTTCATCTTTTGAATCAATTATGAATAGATCATAAAAAATCCTATTCTAAGTGTGATTTTCATGGGTTGGTGGATGAAAAAAATGGAAAAGGAATGAGCATTTGACTTCTTCCCAATTGGATCGTATGACTTTCTCCCATCATATTCCTTTAACCTATGGATCGTATGAATCTCTCCCATCATTTCACGAGTATGACTTCACCGCCCATCATATGACTTCAGCCTACATTGTAAGACTTTAGTGAACTTTAGGTATTGTGAACTGAGCATGTGATTTTTTGTCCATCGTAAAACTCCCATCATATTAATTTTGAACTTTTCCAATCTAGGAGAACTGAAAGTGTGGGTGAGATTACCCAGTACCTCCGCAAGCCAGACAACACCAATATTATTGACCCCATATTTTTTCAAATGGAATCTATGCCTGATACCATTGTATGAAATTAATATCCTCATTGTTTTAGGAAAAATAAGTGGGAGAAGAAGATACTCGAACTGGAACATATAGGAAGTTGGGGATGTGTACTGAATCTGAGCCTACATGCTAAAAGATCATGTGATTTAGAATCCACTATGAAGCCTCTAAAATGAATAAAAAGACCACTAAAGAGGGTTATTGGTCTCATATAAAAGTTGGATAGATCACACTAGTTTTTACTTCAATTATTTTTTTTATCTTATGATGGATTTGTAGGATACTATGGCTTGGTTGATGAGAGACTCCCCCATCCCAAATCTTGAACTTCAATATATTTCTATTTTCATTTCTCATATGGGATTTTCATGAGATCTATGTGTCTGAATATGAGAAGCAGATCATTATCCCTTTCATTATGCATTTCATCTTGATTTCTTCTCTTAATTTGGTTTTCACTAATTCAAACTCGATATTGTTTCATTTTTCAAACAGTATAGGGATGTGAGGTTTGATCGAGGAGTAATTGATGGTCCCTGATCACTGTGGGTAGGTGAATTAGTGGTGTAGTGGTTACTTCTTACACTTACTATATGAACACACTGAAGATAGAGTGAGTGGATTGAGGTTTGCTGTTATTTTTTGAGATTGGGTAAGGGAGTGAATGCATTTATGAGAGATAGTGATAAAGTAGATAGCATAATTTTCTGAGTTCTTCGATGCATTGTTTTCGCATGTTCAACTTCTTATGTGTCTCTTCTAGGGAAAAATTAATTCACCACAAATCTTTCATTCATTTAAAAGTAAATAGTAATAGTATAGTATAGGTGTGAAGATCATGAATGAGAATTACCTTCCTCAGGAGAATGAACCCTAGTATGTTTACCTAGTTGTATCTCAGGGTCTCTGAAAATTTATTTTTTCAATTCATGACATGTGACCTCTTTCAAAATAATATAATGTTTATTTTTTTTATTATCCTTTAATATTATTATTATTGAGAGTTATTTTAATTACATGTAATAAAAATATTATTAGATATTCCATAATATTGAATAATTTGAAGAATTATATTAAAAGTGTTTCCTGGGATAGGGTGTCACGACCCGTCCTCGGGGCCCGTGCCGTGACTACCCCAAGCCCGCCTTCCATAGGCCAGGGGCTGGCGACTAGCACCAAGGGGTAAATCCCAACAGAAAGGGAAGGATTTGCCTTTGAAAAGTAAACAAGCACCACAGAGTAAGCAAGCGGAAAAGTAAACACTAAGTAAAAACTATACAAGCTGTGCTGAAAGAAAAAGGGGCCGGAAATACAAGCCCAACTGTAAAGTACATCTGAAAGGAAAAACAGTAACTGAAAAGGGAAAACTGCAGCGTCGAGCCGTCCTCCGAAAGTCCCACCTGAAGGGTGGGTACAGATAGCCTCCACTGCTCCTCGGGTCCACCTAACCGCTCCGAGTACGTCCCGCCTAGTGGTCCACCTCCAGGTACTGTCCTGCTCCGCACGCCTCCTCCACGATCAGCGTTGTCCGTCGTCTGCAACCAACACCACGAAGTGCGGGCATAGCCCATGCAGGGGTGAGTATAAGCTACTCAGTAGGGACCCCGAGACCCCCGAAGGTCTCCCGAAATCCACAAAGGATAAGACGCGAAGGAGAGATACAATCACGAAGTAACATCTGACACGGCTTAGGTATATGCCCATACATATACCTAAGTCATCAATTCCCCGATCGGCTCCAACGTCCGAGCCCTAGCACAACCCAGTCCACACAGGAAAGCAAAACGCATACCCACGCAGGATAGAACAACACAATCCACAAAGGAGAGTAGACAGTAAATCCACACAGGATAGCTCAACACAATCCACAAAGGAGAGTAACACAAGATTCAGCTCACACCGGTATACTTCTTCGGATGACGATAAAGATGATCATTGAACCATCTAAGTCGTCGGACCCACGAAGGATCGATAGCTACTAACCTTGCAGTGACCCACACAGGATCGGGCCCACGCAGGACCTGTAGGAGTTGGCTCACACAGAACCGCTGAGAGATGACCCACACAGGATCGGACCCACACAGGATCGGGCCCACATAGGACCGGGCACACGCAGGACCTATAGGCGCTGGCTCACACAGAACCGCTGAGCGCTGACCCACGCAGGATTGGACCCACACAGGATCAGGCCCACACAGGACCGGGCCCACGCAGGACCTAAAGCACTGATCCACGTAGGATCACTGAGTGCAGGAGTCGTCGCAGTCCGCTGAGGATCTCTGCACAGTCGTCGCCGCAGTCCACTGAGGATCTCTGCACGGTCGTCGTCGGAGTCCACGGAGGATCTCTGCACAGTAGTCGTCGCAGTCCACTGAGGATCTCTGCACGGTCGTCGTCGGAGTCCACGGAAGATCTCTGCACAGTCGTCGCCGCAGTCCACTGAGGATCTCTGCACGGTCGTCGCTGTCGAAGTAGCAGTCGCAGCCAGCACTAGGGTTCCCGCACACAGCAAGCTCGTTCGGGAGGGTCCGCTCCACGAGCCGAAAGGCTGATACATCAACTGACACGAAGTCTGAAGTTGATGTATCCAAAAGTTCCGTATCGTCAACAGGAACTCAACGTCACAGACGGCGCGTCAATCGGACGCCCGGTCTGAGAGATATTGGCATTTTCGTCTCAGGGGCCCGGTTGGTTTTTAAGGCAAAACCAACCCGACCGCACTCCACCTACGTCCAAACCTCGGTCGGAGTATTCCAAAAGATCCGTCTCACTTAGAGGAATTCAAAAAAGCTGACGGCACGTCAATCGGACGTCCGTAGCTCAAGATATGAGCGTTTCCGCTCCGAGGGCCCGGTTGGTCTCGTGTACGAACCAACCCGGCCAGACTCAAAGTATACCGAAACCTTGAGTGTGATATACCGAAACGACCGTCTCGATCCAAGAATCGCGTTGCCGCTGACGGCGGGTCGTTTGGAGGCACGAAGCTCAAGTTACGGGCGTTTGAACGAAAACGTCCGAAGAAGGGGGGTACGGGCTCGGGCCGACCCGGCCCGACCCCCCCCCCCCCCTGGGTCGACCCGACCCGGGTCCGACCCGGTTGGACCGGTCCGGCCCGGCCAGGGCGCGGCCCGGCCGGTCGGACCGGCCTGGCTCGGCTCGGCCGAGCGGCCGAGCGCCAGGTGCTGCGGGCGTTGACCCGCGGCCTGAGGAAAGTCGCGGCCCGCGTGGGCCGCGCTGGCGAACCGCGGACGCGGCTGAGCCACGTCCCGCATGGACGAACCGGACCCGCGCGGCCGCGGGTCCGTCGGCCGCCGCCTCCGGCCGCCGGCAACTTCCGCGGGCCGCCGGCGTCGCTCTGGTGGCCCGTTTTCCTTCCCGTATGCGCCGTTGCTCCTCCCGGGATCCGTTCTTTACTGCGGGATCGTCAAACGTCCGCTGCGGCACGTTCCATCGTCGACCGTCAAATTCGCATAAAACGAAGAACGGCGGAGGGTCGTCGGGCCGTGTTCGTTTGGCCTACACCCTCCGCGTTAGAGATAAACAACCGGGAGAAAATTATTCCACACAGGAAACAATTTTTTTAATAAGATTAAAAATTGTTCACAAAAACGGTTCTTTAATTTCTTTAAGAAACATAGACGGGAATTAATTTAAAAGGGGTAATTCCCATAATGAAATCCCTACCTTGATGATCATCGCGCGCGGGCGTTCTTCGCGGATAAGATCGTCACGGAAGAGAGGGATCGTCGCGTCGTCGCGGGGAGGCGTCGCGTCGTCGCGGAATCCGGCGTTGAGTCGGCGAGCTCAACGTACCAAGAACAACAGATTTAAATTATAATTAATTAAATCTGCGTTTAAACCCAAAGAAAAGAACCTTGAGCGGAAATACGAAATCACTCACCTCAAATGGTCGGTGATCGGATATCGGAGATTGGAGATCGGAAGAACGTCTCGGACGAAGGCGTCGTCGATTTCCGGGTTCGGCGTTCTTCGCGTTCTTCACGTTCTTCGCGTTCTTCGCGTTCTTCGCGTTCTTCGCGAGGGAGCTGAAGAAACAGGGATCCTCTCAAATCTTTTCAAAAGATTTTGGGTTGGTCTTATTTTATTAACATGCCAACACACGAAAACAGGTTAAGAAACGATTGAATTAATTCGTTGAATTAATTCAACGAAAGAAACAGGCCATTTAATTCACGAAAGAAACAGCCCATTTAATGGTCTGTTAAGAATTTAGAAAACGCGTCGGTTGACTTCATTAAGACGGGTTTTCACGGGTTCGTTTCTTAGCGGAAAGAAACGGCGGGGCTCGTGCGGGCCCCACCTCACAAATATCCTACCAAGGGGGTAGGATATTTCTGGATAGCATCCTATCCAGTTCAACTCAGTTCAAGCCGCCTTTAAGTGGCTTCAAGTAGCTTCCAAGTGGCTTAAGTGAAATAAAATAAAGTTGTCGCAAAATTATTTTATTTCTTAACTTTAAGCCCGAAAATTAAAAACCACACCCGAGCAAACGCAACTTCGGAAGAGGCGTTTCTAAGCGAATACCGGCGCTGCGATTTCATCGGTGCCCTCAGAATTTGATTCCGGGCACCGGTTCAAAAGTTAGAAAAAAACCCGCTCGTCCGATCACTGAACGTACCCGAGCCAAACTTCGGAAAATGATTTCGGGCACACCGGGCCTCGGAATCAGGTGCCGTCAGAAACTGTGCTCTTGTAAAATTCCAAAGAAAATTAAGAAAAAAATTTCCTTGAAATTTATGGGTCTTTACATTACTCCCACCTCAGGACTTTACGTCCTCGTAAAGATACATCAAAAACTAGGGGAACAAATGTGGGTACTGAGCACGCATCTGAGCCTCCCGCTCCCAAGTGCTCTCCTGGAGGTTCCCATGCTGCCATCTGATGCGCACAAGAGGGATCGATTGCACATTTAGGACCCGCTCCTGTAGATCCTCTATCTCCACTGGGACCTCCGTAAAAGTCACCCCATCATCCACGTCTAGCTCCCCATAGTCGATGATGTGTGTCGGGTCGTGCACGTATCTCCTCAGCTGGGATACGTGGAAGACGTCGTGCACCCGGTGCAACTGAGGTGGCAGAGCCAGACGATAAGCCACCTCGCCAACCCTGCTGAGGACCTGGAAGGGTCCGATGAAGCGTGGAGACAACTTGCCGCCTCGGCCAAATCTCCTCAAACCACGTCGAGGTGAGACCCGCAAGAAGACGTGGTCGCCATCCTCGAACTCTAGTGGCCTCCGCCTCCTGTCAGCATATGACTTCTGTCGGCTCTGTGCTGTCCTCATCCGCTCCTGGATGACCTGGACCTTCTCTGTCGTGGCCCGGACCATCTCCGGTCCCACAAGTGCTGACTCTCCAGGGTCTGTCCAGCACAAAGGAGATCTGCAAGGCCTGCCGTACAACGCCTCGTAGGGTGCCATCCCGATGGTGGAGTGGTAGCTGTTGTTGTACGCAAACTCTACCAAGGGTAGGTGGTCCTCCCAGCTGCGACCAAAGTCGAGGACACATGTGCGGAGCATGTCCTCGAGAGTCTGAATGGTCCTCTCCGTCTGACCATCCGTCTGAGGGTGAAAGGCGGTGCTCAGACGTAGTCGCGTCCCGAACGCCTCCTGCAACCCCTTCCAAAGCCGGGAAGTAAAACGAGCGTCCCGATCGGAGAAGATAGTCGATGGCACACCGTGAAGTCGTACAATCTCCTGAACGTAGAGACGCCCCAAGCTCTCCACTGAGCCCTGCTCTCGGATGGGTAAGAAGTGTGCCGACTTGGTGAGTCGGTCAACAATCACCCAAATAGAATCGTGACCTCTGGAAGTGAGTGGAAGTCCAGTCACAAAGTCCATAGATATCCCGTCCCACTTCCACTCCGGGACCTCCAAGGGCTGTACCAAACCTGCTGGTACCTGATGCTCTGCCTTCACCTGCTGGCAGGTGAGGCACCGTGAAACGAACTCTGCCACAACCTTCTTCATGCCCGGCCACCAGTGCTGTCGTCTGAGATCCTGGTACATCTTCGCCACTCCAGGATGTACCGCCAAAGGAGAAGTGTGAAACTCTCTCAGCACCTCCTCTCGTAAGGCGACTGGTACCAAGGTATGACCTCTGAAAAGGACATCGTGCTCTGCTCCAAGGGAGAAACCATCAGGTGCCTGTCCTGAGGATATCTGTGCACGTCGTGTCTCACAGTCGACGTCCCCACGCTGTGCCTCTCTGACCCGCTGAAGAAGTGGGGGAGAGACTGTGAGAGACTGAAGGAAGGCTACTCCGTCTCTATCCACGAAGGATATCTGCAAAGCGGCTAGCTGCTCTGTCACCTCCTCAAGTAGCTGGATTCCCGTCCTCCTGCTGAGGGCATCAGCCACCACGTTCCCCTTACCAGGAGTATAGACTATCTCAAAGTCATAGTCCTGGAGGAACTCGAGCCATCGCCGTTGTCTCAGGTTCAGGTCCTTCTGAGAGAAGATGTACCTGAGACTCTGGTGGTCAGAAAAGACTGTGAAGCGCTCGCCCATCAGATAGTGTCGCCATGTCTTCAGGGCAAAGACCACTGCTACCAACTCTAAGTCATGGGTAGCGTAGTTCTGCTCATGAGGCCTCAACTGACGTGATCTGTAGGCAATCATGGCCCGCTCCTGCATCAGGACACACCCGAGTCCGGTCCCTGATGCATCGCAGTAGACTACGTATCCAACTCCCTCCTCAGGCAACCTCAAGATAGGTGCGCTGGTCAACCTCTGCCTCAGCTCCTGGAAGCTCTGCTGACATCTGTCTGACCACACGAAGGGTTTCCCCTTCTTCGTCAACGCTGAGAGTGGGGCCGCAACTCTGGAGAAGTCCGGCACAAATCTCCGATAGTATCCGGCTAGGCCCAAGAAACTCCGCACCTCTGTCACGCTCTTGGGTGGCTCCCAAGCTAGCACTGCCTCGATTTTCGCGGGATCCACTGGAACTCCCACCTCAGAAATGACGTGCCCCAAGAAGTGGACCTCACGTAACCAGAACAGACACTTCGAGAGCTTTCCATAAATCTGGTGCTCTCAGAGTGTGTCTAGTACAACACGCAGGTGGTAGGCGTGCTCCTCCTCCGTCGTCGAGTACACCAAAATGTCGTCGATGAAGACCACGACAAATCGATCGAGGTATGGATGGAAGATTCTGTTCATGAGGCTCATGAACACTGCTGGAGCGTTGGTCACGCCGAAAGGCATAACCAAGAACTCATAGTGGCCATACCGACACCTGAAGGCCGTCTTCTGCACATTCTCATCTCGAACTCTGAGCTGATGATAGCCTGACCTGAGGTCTATCTTCGAGAACCACCGTGCCCCCTTGAGCTGGTCGAAGAGGTCATCAATCCTGGGTAGCGGATACTTGTTCCTCACTGTCACCTGATTCAGGCGACGATAATCGACACACAGTCGCAAGCTCCCGTCCGCCTTCTTGGAGAACAAAATCGGGGAAGCCCAGGGTGAAACACTGGGTCGGATGAACCCCTTGCCCTGCAAGTCCTCCAACTGTACCCGCAGCTCTCGAAGCTCAGCGGGGGCCATCCGATATGCTGGAGTGGATATCGAGGCTGTCCCGGGGTATAGGTCAATATAAAAGTCTACCTCTCTACGAGGAGGTAGTCCTGAAACGTCGTCGGGAAAGACGTCCGCGTACTGATCCACCACTGCAGGAAAACTGGGACTCCGCACGTCAACTGCTCCCAGGATGAGGCTAGCCAACTGATGAGTGATGGGATGACCTCTCCTCTGCGTGAGTCCATCCTGTGCTTCTAAGGCTCCCTTATCGCCGGTGAAGGTGAACCTGCTCCCGTAGGTGCGCACACATCGCACCTTGCGCCTAATGCAGTCAATCTGAGCATGGACCGTAGATAACCAATCCATGCCCAAGATGACGTCGTAAGGCCTCAACGCCGCTACAAGAAGATCCCAGCCGAAGCTCTCGCCTCCTAGAGTAAGCTCACACTGCCATCACCAGTGCATAATCGTCGATTCTGCTCCCGTAGGAGTCTCTAGCCGTAAGGATCGAGCCAACGGCTCTGTCGGAATCTCCGAACTCCGAACAAGGGCAGTGGCTATGAAAGAGTGACTCGCTCCTGTGTCTATCAGAACTGCAGCAAGGGTGGAATAGACACAGATCGTACCTCGAATAATCTCTGGCGCACCGTGGTCGTAGGCCTCCGCTGCCTGGAGCTGAGCCTGTCTCTGCCCGCCAGCTCTCTGTGGTCGGGGAGGGCCTCCAGGTGGTGGTGGTGGCAGAGCCTCAAAGCGTCGCCCACCACCTGCTGCTCGTCCAGCTCCTCTGTCTCGTCCGCCTCTTCCCTGCGGACCGCCACGGTCGACCCTCTGCCTCTGCCTGGGTGGTCCCTCCACCGTCTGCTGCCCCTCGGTACGACGGGTCGGGCAGTCACGAGCCATGTGGCCCTGCCCGCCGCACTCGTAGCACTGTCTGCCTCTCGGAAGGCTGGCTCCGCGCTGTGTGCCTCGCACTGCTGAGCCAGTGTCCCGGGGTCGTCTGCCGGAAGGTCTGGTCCGCCTGGAACCCTGAGTCATCTGCCGGCTACCAGCTGCCGAAGACTCCGCTATCTGCCGCCCTGCGGCAAGTCTCGCTGTGGACTCAGCCAGGAAGCTCTCGATCAGGAGGGCTCGCTCCAGTACTCCTGCCTAGGTCGGGATGCTGAGGGAGATCAGCGATGCCCTGATCTCGTGTCTCAATCCCTGATCGAAGGTCCGGGCCTGGAAGAAGGGGTCCCGTACCATGTCTTTCGAGTACCGAGAAAGGTCGGTGAACCTCGCCGCGTACTGAGCGACCGTCAAGCCGCCCTGCCGTAGCTGAAGAAGCTCCTGGATGCGCACCGCTCGGAGGGTGGCCGGGACGAACTCTGAGCGGAAGAGGCTCTCGAAGTCCGTCCAGATGAGGGTGGCCTCATCGTGTACCTGGATCATCAGGATCCACCAGCGTCCGGCTGCTGCGTGCAGTAGGCTCGCCGCGAGGATCACCATGAGGTCTGCTGGCGTCCTCACTAGCCTGAAAACTCGGACGACCGCCTCCAGCCAGTCCTCGGCTGCCTGGGGGTCCGACTCCCCACGGAACCTGGGTGGTCGCTGGCGCTGGAACTCGTGCAGAGCTCCAAGGCGTCGTGCGTCGTCAGCTGCCAGTGCTGGAAGCATCGGGGGCTCGGCGGGTAAAGGTACTGCCGGTGCCTCTGCTGTCAACGGGCCCTGTACCGAGGCCTCGTCGCTCGGCGGGCTGTCGTCGCGCCCTACTCTGGGAACCCTAGCTGGCTGTTGTCGTCGTGCCATCCTGAAAAAGAAACAAGTATGCCACGGTCAGAACAGTATACCTGGTGAGCTGACACAAGTAATCACAAAGAAAACTTGAAACACACATGCAATCAATGTTTTCGTGCATTAAGTCGGAAATCAGAAGTCAGGGTCCTGGTGTATGGATACGTCGGCCGCCGCACCAACACTGGACTCCCTGGACTGATAACCACACTCAATACGCTAAACACTATTGATTCACATAGAAAAAAGATCAGAGTCTGCGGTAGAACCGACCGCCTCTGATACCAATTTGTCACGACCCGTCCTTGGGGCCCGTGCCGTGACTACCCCAAGTCCGTCTTCCATAGGCCAGGGGTTGGCGACTAGCACCAAGGCATAAATCCCAACAGA
Source organism: Viscum album (assembly GCA_963277665.1). NCBI lineage: Eukaryota > Viridiplantae > Streptophyta > Magnoliopsida > Santalales > Viscaceae > Viscum > Viscum album. The sequence goes on along the minus strand of OY728145.1, from coordinate 43,170,670 downwards.
AAGGGAAGGCTTTGCCTTTGAAAAGTAAACAAGCACCACAGAGTAAGCAAGCGGAAAAGTAAACACTAAGTAAAAACTGTACAAGCTGTGCTGAAAGAAAAAGGGGCCGGAAATACAAGCCCAACTGTAAAGTACATCTGAAAGGAAAAACAGCAACTGAAAAGGGAAAACTGCAGCGTCGAGCCGTCCTCCGGATGTCCCACCTGAAGGGTGGGTACAGATAGCCTCCACTGCTCCTCGGGTCCACCTAACCGCTCCGAGTACGTCCCGCCCAGTGGTCCACCTCCAGGTACTGTCCTGCTCCGCACGCCTCCTCCACGATCAGCGTTGTCCGTCGTCTGCAACCAACACCACGAAGTGCGGGCATAGCCCGTGCAGGGGTGAGTATAAGCTACTCAGTAGGGACCCCGAGACCCCCGAAGGTCTCCCGAAATCCACAAAGGATAAGACAAGAAGGAGTGATACAATCACGAAGTAACATCTGACACGGCTTAGGTACATGCCCATACATATACCTAAGTCATCAATTCCCCGATCGGCTCCAACGTCCGAGCCCTAGCACAACCCAGTCCACACAGGAAAGCAAAACGCATACCCACACAGGATAGAACAACACAATCCACAAAGGAGAGTAGAAAGTAAATCCACACAGGATAGCTCAACACAATCCACAAAGGAGAGTAACACAAGATTCATCTCACACCGGTATACTTCTTCGGATGACGATAAAGATGATCATTGAACCATCTAAGTCGTCGGACCCACGAAGGATCGATAGGTACTAACCTTGCAGTGACCCACATAGGATCGGGCCCATGCAGGACCTGTAGGAGTTGGCTCACACAGAACCGCTGAGAGATGACCCACACATGATCGGACCCACACAGGATCGGGCCCACACAGGACTGGGCCCACGCAGGACCTGTAGGCGCTGGCTCACACAGAATCGCTGAGCGATGACCCACGCAGGATCGGACCCACACAGGATCGGGCCCACACAGGACCGGGCCCACGCAGGACCTGAAGCACTGATCCACGTAGGATCACTGAGTGCAGGAGTCGTCGCAGTCTGCTGAGGATCTCTGCACAGTCGTCGCCGCGGTCCACTGAGGATCTCGGCACGGTCGTCGTCGGAGTCCACAGAGGATCTCTGCACAGTCGTCGTCGCAGTCCACTGAGGATCTCTGCACGGTCGTCGTCGGAGTCCACGGATGATCTCTGCACAGTCGTCGCCGCAGTCCACTGAGGATCTATGCACGGTCGTCGCTGTCGAAGTAGCAGTCGCAGCCAGCACTAGGGTTCCCGCACACAGCAAGCTCGTTCGGGAGGGTCCGCTCCACGAGCCGAGAGGCTGATACATCAACTGACACGAAGTCCGAAGTTGATGTATCCAAAAGTTCCGTATCGTCAACATGAACTCAACGTCGCAGACGGCGCGTCAATCGGACGCTCGGTCTGAGAGATATTGGCATTTTCGTCCCAGGGGCCCGGTTGGTTTTTAAGGCAAAACCAACCCGACCGCACTCCACCTGCGTCCAGACCTCGGGCGGAGTATTTCAAAAGATCCGTCTCACTTAGAGGAATTCAACAAAGCTGACGGCACGTCAATCGGACGTCCGTAGCTCAAGATATGAGCGTTTCCGCTCCGAGGGCCCGGTTGGTCTCGTGTACGAACCAACCCGGCCAGACTCAAAGTATTCCGAAACCTTGAGTGCGATATACCGAAACGACCGTCTCGATCCAAGGATCGCGTTGCCGCTGACGGCGGGTCGTTTGGAGGCACGAAGCTCAAGTTACGGGCGTTTGAACGAAAACGTCCGAAGAAGGGGGGTACGGGCCCGGGCCGACCCGGCCCGACCCCCCCACCCTGGGTCGGCCCGAACCGGGTCGACCCGAACCGGGTCGACCCGACCCGGTTCCGGCCCGGCCTGGCTCGGCTCGGCCGGGCGGCCGAGCGCCAGGTGCCGCGGGCGTTGACCCGCGGCCTGAGGAAAGTCGCGGCCCGCGTGGGCCGCGCTGGCGAACCGCGGACGCGGCTGAGCCGCGTCCCGCCTGGACGAACCGGACCCGCAGGGCCGCGGGTCCGTCGACCGCCGCCACCGCGGCTTCAGCCGCGGCGGGCTCGTCCGGCGGCGCGCCAGGGCGCCGCCACCTCCGGCCGCCGGCGCTGGTGACCCGCGCCGCCGGCAACTTCCGCGGGCCGCCGGCGTCGCTCCGGTGGCCCGTTTTCCTTCCCGTCTGCGTCGTTGCTCCTCCCGGGATCCGTTCTTTACTTCGGGATCGTCAAAGGTCCGCTGCGGCATGTTCCATCGTCGACCGTCAAATTCTCACAAAACGAAGAACGACGGAGGGTCATCAGGCCGTGTTCGTTTGGCCCGCACCCTCCGCGTTAGAGATAAACAACCGGGAGAAAATTATTCCACACAGGAAACAACAATTTTTAATATGATTAAAAATTGTTCACAAAAACGGTTCTTTAATTTCTTTAAGAAACATAGACGGGAATTAATTTAAAAGGGGTAATTCCCATAATGAAATCCCTACCTTGATGATCGTCGCGCGCGGGCGTTCTTCGCGGATAAGATCGTCGCGAAAGAGATGGATCGTCGCGTCGTCGCGGGGAGGCGTCGCGTCGTCGCGGAATCCGGCGTTGAGTCGGCGAGCTCAACGTACCAAGAACAACAGATTTAAATTATAATTAATTAAATATGTGTTTAAACCCAAAGAAAAGTACCTTGAGCGGAAATCCGAAATCACTCACCTCAAATGGTCGGTGATCGGAGATCGGAGATCGGAAGAACGTCTCGGACGAAGGCTTCGTCGATTCCCGGGTTCGGCGTTCTTCGCGTTCTTCGCGTTCTTCGCGTTCTTCGCGTTCTTCGCGAGGGAGCTGAAGAAACAGGGATCCCCTCAAATCTTTTCAAAAGATTTTGGGTTGGTCTTATTTTATTAACATGCCAACACACGAAAACAGGTTAAGAAACGATTGAATCAATTCGTTGAATTAATTCAACGAAAGAAACAGGCCACTTAATTCACGAAAGACACAACCCATTTAATGGTCTGTTAAGAATTTAGAAAACACGTCGGTTGACTTCATTAAGACGGGTTTTCACGGGTGCGTTTCTTAGCGGAAAGAAACGGCGGGGCTCGTGCGGGCCCCACCTCACAAATATCCTACCAAGGGGGTAGGATATTTCTGGATAGCATCCTATCCAGTTCAACTCAGTTCAAGCCGCCTTTAATTGGCTTTAAGTGGCTTCCAAGTGTCTTAAGTGAAATAAAATAAAGTTGTCGCAAAATTATTTTATTTATTAACTTTAAGCCCGAAAATTAAAAACCACACCCGAGCAAACGCAACTCCGGAAGAGGCGTTTCTAAGAGAATACCGGCGCTGCAATTTCATCGGTGCCCTCAGAATTCGATTCCGGGCACCGGTTCAAAAGTTAGAAAAAAACCCGCTCGTCCGTTCACTGAACGTACCCGAGCCAAACATCAGAAAATGATTCCGGGCACACCGGGCCTCGGAATCAGGTGCCGTCAGAAACTGCGCTCTTGTAAAATTCCAAAGAAAATTAAGAAAAAAATTTCCTTGAAATTTACGGGTCTTTACATAGGGTATATGTAATCATGCCAGTATTATATTTTTAAAAACTATCTGGAAGTTTTTTAAAATAAAAACATCAAAACAAGAAATTTGAGTTCATTTTTGAAGGAATAAATATATATTTTTTCATATAAAAAGGAATTTCAGTTTCTTGGTGTGGTGGTTGGATTTGAAAAAATCACACAGAATGTTATTAACAATTTAATACTGAAATAATTGGTTAAGAACCATCACCATAAATATATATAATAGGTATGTTAACAAAATATTTGTTTTTAATTATTTATATACTAACTTTATTATAATTTTAATATTTTTAATTTTATTACACATATTAATATGATAATTATGTTGTCGCTGGACAAATTGATAATTATTTTTGGAATTGAAAGTCCCCATATTCATTATTGATAAGGCATTTATTTATTTTATTTATTTTAGTTTCATGCATTTAATTTTATTATTTTTAATATAAAAATTATATTTTGATTCAAATCTTATGTCAGATATTCAAAACCAAGAAGCCAATAATATAATTTCATAAAACTCTAGGAAAATTATAATCGATTCATTTTTGACTTCTAGGAATAAATTTCACATCATTATAAAACTTGTAGTAGTCGAAAAACTACTATAGATTCTACATTATTAAATATTACCATTTGTTTGCACTAAAAAAAGGCACTAATAAAAGGCACCCTATTTCATAATTTTTTTGTTAATGCTAAAAAAGTCACCCTTTTTCAATGATTTTTCAGCATTGAAAGAGGAACCCTTTTTCAGTGCAATTCTAGCACTGATCAAAGTAATATTTCATAAAAGAAACATGTTATGTACTATTAAATATCATATTATACTATATAAATATGTTTTTATTGATATATATATATATAATATTTTTTCTTAGATTTTATTTATATAATACTAAATATATATTTACACTTAATATATAATATATTTATAGAAAAATGGTTTATAAAATAATATTAATTAATAATTTCCCATTTTTTATCGAGTGATTGATGTTAAACAACAATTTAATAACATAAACAATTAATAAATTAATTAATAGAGATGCCCTGGGACATGAGCAAGGTACCCATTCCCATTCAATAAAAAAACGTGCATAGAAATAGAGGAGGTTTAGGAGATGCGATTATAGTCATCTCTATATAAGGTTATGAGATAAAGATATACAAAATCATCATAGATATGTTATAACCAAGGGGAATCCTAAAATCCACCGCCTTATTTGAAAGAGAATCAAAAATCATATTATACTCCCTATAAATATGAGGGGAAATGGTATGCATCTCTGAAATCTATTCAAGCTAGGTCCTCCAAGTAGAGTAAAGCTTCCCTGGAATAGTATGGAATCTGTATCTAGTCATCCTAATAACAAAGTTATAATCACTATCAATCCAAAGGTCATACCATTTAATCTCCCGTGCATTATTTACCAAATAGATAACCACTAAGATTTCACCCCCATACAAAATGTGGGAACCAATAAAGACAGAAAATATAAACTTAATAAAACCTTTCTGGTTCCCAAAAATCCAAACATATCCAAAAAGTATAAGATATCCCATTATAGAACTATCCATGTTCACTTTTATATAATATGGTATTGTTGGTAACCACCTAGAATACTTAAAATGTGATGGTTTCATAGTATGATAGGAAACACAAATAATCTGAGATATAAGTAGGTCATTGAAATAGTAATATATAACATCCATATGTATTTTGGATTCCTTCTGTATATCTCTGTAAATATGAGTACAAATATTCATTTGGTGAAAGTGATGTTCATCAAACTAGATGATAATAATAGCCTTATATATATAGATGAATCAAGATTCCATCACAACCAAAATAAGTTTGTGAATCTGTGAGATAAGATTGAAATAAAAAATGGACTCTATGAAAGTGGATATCCCAAGATGAAGATCCAAGTCACACAAAACATTGTTAAAAATGAAGTTCCAGTCATGATTTATGAAGTCACAATTAAAAAAGATGTGATCACATTTGTTTATCCCTTCCATACAAAGCACATAAATTGAGGGGAATTTCATACCTGGGATAACAAAAATATCATAAATGGGAAACCTTTTATGCTATATTTTCCATAGGTGGAAGTACCAAACTTTCTAGATAAATCTCTTCTTGAATGATTTCATCTATTTAGGGATTTCATTCGAGATATCACAAAGGTCAACATAGTGAATTCGAGCATTAAAACACCAATTATTCCATGCATCCAAATGTAGTGAACACTTTCACTAAACTAAAATTAGTGAATATGGATGATTAGATTAATAATGATGCATGTCTTGAGTTGTGTTGCGAGCAAAATTGCATGTTCAGTTAAGACATTATCCAAATAATGGGAACATTATAGGTGTTGACAATAGGAGAATAAATTTGGTTGGTGTCCCATTAATTCATAGAGGAATGTCAGGTGTCCATTTGGCATCCTTGATATGTCAAATCAAGGCTTGTGAAAAGATCTACACTGTTTAGACTATAGAGACATTTGATCCTTATTTTTCTCATCCAAAACGGCTCTAAAGGCCTCCAAAATATAGTTTTTAATTGGGATAGCCTATTTTTTAAAAATTCAATGGAATTTAAACTTTTTTTAAGAGGATATTCTTGTCTTTATTTTATAAAGTTTTAATTTCTTCCTCAAGATAACATTCATATGGATATTGTGGGGTTAAAACTTTAACTTTTTTTCATATTATTGTTTTATTTATAAATTAAAATGTTAATATAAATACATATTTGTATATATTTACTTATAAAAATTTAATTGTTTAAATAAATATTTAAAAACAATTACATGTAAAATATATTTTTAATTATATAAACTATAAGAAAATGAACTATTATTATTGATTTTATTTAAATACAAAATTTTCCATTATAATTACCTTATAAAAACTTATGAATCTATGTATAACTGTAAAAATGTATTTATAATTTTTATATATAAATATTTTTGTGTGTGTGTGTCAATTAATATATATATATATATATTCTAATATATGTAAATGAATATTCATATATAATATATTTAGATAAATATCAATATATTTGTGAATATATATAATCACACACACATAAATACACACACAAAAACAAAAATTTTATAAATGTATCTAAAAATAATTATATAAATATATATTTAAATATATGGATAATAAATATTTATGTAAATATATATAAAAAAATGTAATATCATAAAATATAGAATAAAACAAGATAGAGTATTAGTAAGGGAGTTTTAATTGCACATGAAGGTCCTAGGTTCAAATCGAGGCATGCATAAGTGGGTGATGAGGGAGAAATACTCAAGCACTGACAAAGGGGGGGAGACCACTGAAAAGGGTAGTGCATGCGGGTGTCACATGTGATCCGGGTCATGATCTAGTAGTATTAAGATAATATAGCGAAAGCGGAGGGGGTGGGGTGTGAGTGAAATTCCTAAATATTTGAAAAAATATATTTTTTCCAGTTTTATCCACACTTTTTTAGTGCTAATAAACGCACTCTTTATCATAGATTTTTTTGGCACCAATAAATGGGTTCTTTATTGAAACTTTTTTAACACTAATAAAATTGATCTTATTTTAAATGCAATTAGCACATTAGTATTTTTATACCATCAAAAAATACCACTTTCAGCACTATAAAAGGGAGATTCAATAGTAGTGGAATGACCTAAAGTGAATTTTTCTTTTTTAAGTGTTAAATAAATTCAAAGCACATATCCATACCCAAACTTGAGAAAACCCACTCCGGTTATCATAAAACTCTACAATAATGACCATTGATTCAGTTTTGATATATAGGAATTAATTACTTGTCATTTCGATGTGTGGTGTGATCAGTATGACTAAAAGTTCTTGTTTCTATATAAAAATGATATTCTGGTACAAAACATGTGTCACATATTCAAAACTTAGCTTACAATCTTGGATTTTCCTTAAACTCAAGGATAATAGTTATAGATTCATTTGTGACCTATAATAATGAATCTCACATCATTCTGATGCATATTGTATTCGAAATAACATCAAGTGTATTTATTCATTTTAAGTGTTAAAAAATCCTAAATGCCTGTTACACACACAAAATTGATCAAATACATGTTGGTATCATCAAATTTAAGAAAATTATTATTGATTCATTTTTTACATGTATAAATTAACCACGCATAATTATGACATGTGGTGTGGACAATGTGATTGAAAGTGTGTGTTTTTAATTCAAAAATGAGATTTTAGTTTAAAACGTGCATCGCTACTATAGAATCATGAATATTGTGTGGTGACCTTTATCAACGCTCACAAAAAGTTATGATAAATGGGAATTTTTATCCTTACTAGATAAAAGTGTTGATAATGATAACTTTTATCAACACTAAAAAAATGCTAAAAAAATACCACCTTTATGAGTTCTTTTTTAGTGCTAATAAAGGTAATATTTAATGTTGGTTTTTCTAGTATAGATAATAGTGGCCTTTATCAACATGTGTTTTAGAATTGATAAAAGTAGGTCTTCTTAGAAAAAAAATATATTATTAAAAATCATATTTAATATAGAAATATACTTATATTGATACATATATGTGCATAAAGTTTTTTCAAATATGATTTATATAATACTAAATATGCATTTACACTTATTATATATGTCATATATTTAGTAATAAGATAATTAAAATTTTATATTAATTTAAAATATTGACTAGTTTATATTAATATAAATTTAATAACATTTTGTTATATCAATGTTTTTTTCAATTTGACATATATATCAAATAATAATTCTTTTGTGATTAATATAAAATAGTCACAAAATATGTATACTTACACTTAATATGTCATATAGTAATTTCAAACATGCATAATTAGTTCAATTATATAGAAACATACATACACAAATAATAAATAAATATGATCGTTTTAAATTTTGATTCGTTAATGTTAAATATTTATATATATTATGTTTTTAATTGTTATATTTTATTCATTTTTTATATTTTTATTCAATATATATAATTTATTACTTTTAAAATATATATATATATAATCATTTATTCATTTTTATAATTAATTATTTCATTAATAAAATTTTATATATTTTTATAATTTATTCATTTTTATTTTTTATTTTTTTAATATTTTTGTAATTTTATTCACTTTTAATTTTTAAAAAAATCATATAATTAATAATTATTATTTATTGTTTAATATTTTTTATCTTTTCATTTTTTAATTAAATTTCACCCATTATTAACAATCATTCATTTAATATTATTTATTCATCGGTAATATTAAGTATTTTTTACTTTTTTATAATATCTTCATTTTTAATATTATTTTATACATGATTGTTCATTAATATAATTAATATATTTAATATATAAATATATTCATATTGATATATATATATATATGAATATTTAATGTTTCTTTAAATATGAGCTATGTAATACAAAATATGTATTTACATTTATATAATTAATAATACTTATTCATTATTTTTATTATTTTTTAAATCTGTTAATTTTTTAATTAAATTTCAATCATATTTAACATTAAATCATTTAATATTATTTATTCATTAATAATGTTATAAATTTTTTATTTTTTTTAGAATTTTATCATTTTTAATATTTATTTGTTTAATATATTTGTATTTTTTTAATATTATTTAATATGTTTAATTATTCATTAACATATTTAATATTTTTAACATAGAAATATATTCATATTGAGTCAACCCGTCTCAAAGGCCTTCGATATTTTTTATTATTTTTGTATAAACTTATTTTAAATTGGGTTGAGAGGGAATCATTATATAATTTGTAGGCCAAGAGACATAAAGATAAGTACATGACCCAAAGGCCTAGATGAATAATGCTCAATACATGACCCAAACACCCAAATATCTGACAACACTCGAACTTTCCCTCCCTAGTTTCTGAATCATTGAAGGTGCATAGCTCCCCAACTCACATGGCTGATCTTCTAGAATTTCCTCAGGAAAAACTACTCAATCACTGGTATAGATGGCAATTGACATACCCTATCATTCTTCCAATCTAATTAGCTCTGCTTTGGTGGTTGCTACTTGATCTGAATCCTCTTATGGGGAATTATTCTATGTAGTCCACCCAAACTGCTTCACGGTCCTATGGCCCAAAATCCCTTGGCTTGGAGGCCTAAGGTACCCTAGAAAATAACTCGGAAATATTCCTCCACCAAGATTTGATCTCAGATTTCATGTACAATTATGGGGTGTGTAAACCACTCATCTACCACCCCAATTGAAAATATATCCATACTGATATACATACATATATATATAGTAAAAATGGTTTATAATTAAAAATCAATATTAAATAAAAATATTGACTATTTAGTATGGAGTAATGGAATTTTAATATGAATATTGTATAAATAACATTTTTTTTTCAATTTATCAAACATATGTGATATATATATATTAATTTTTCACACATATATACATAATTAATAAAAAATTGTATAGAAACACGTACACATATGATACTTCTATAATTTATTAAATTTTTAATTTTAATTCAAGAATTTTATTTATTAACATAATATATTTTATGTATTATATTTTTATTTGTAAATTTTATTCATTTTTTATATTTTTATTCAATATATACTATTTATTTACTTTTTAAAACTTTTATAATTTTTTAAATTTTAATATTTTTTATTCATTAATATTATTAATTATTTTTTATATTTTTTAATTTATTCATTTTTAATGATAATTCATTTAATATCTCTCTAATAATCCATTTTTAATGTTTATTAATACAAGTTTCTTCATTGAAAATTAATTTTTTCAATGCGATTGTAATTTATTTAGTTAATATATATTCACTTTTGTTTTAACATATATTCATTTTTAGTTTTTTCATAATATATATACTTAAAAACACTAATTCATTTCTTTTGTTATTTTTGGAATCTATTGATTTTTTAATTATTTAATTTCACACTTTTGTAACATTCAAACATTTAATATTATTTAATATTACTTAGTCACTAATAATGATAATTATTTTTTTATAGTTTATTTATTTAAAATATTTATTCCTTTAATATTTCTGTAATTTATTAATTTTTAAAATATATTTACACATATTTTTTCATTAACATTTAATTTTTTTAATGTGGTTTTATTGTACATATTTAAAATGTATACATCTTTATTTTAATATATATTAATTTTTAATTTTTTTAATAATTTATATAATTAGTAAAACTTATTGGAATTTATTTTAACTAGTTTTTTTTTACACTTAAAAAATCCTCGATGAAGATAGGTTTTATCATTACTTTTCATTTAAGAACTAATAAAACCTATCTTTATCATCTATTTTTGAAAAGCGATGATAAAACCCCAATTTTTTAAAATGAACCCTAATAGAACCCATCTCACTCGCATCATTCAAGCTCTCATGGAACTCAACCACTATAGCTTCTACCCCTTAATCTTATAGGATGAGTCAACCTCTGTTGATGCTACCCATTGATCTTCTTGGATGAGTCAACCCTCTCACATTTGAAGGTATATGATTCTTTGGACTCCTTTTTAGTCAATCTTTGTAACGTCCCATCCAGGAACCACTGAACGATGCCTCGATCTAGTGGGTTAGATGGACTCAAATGTGCCTCCTTGTACGCTAGAGGCTTACAAATAGCAGTGATGGTATAAGGTGGTATAGTGAGGATATTATAACCTAATAGTTAGACTATAGCACAGTGGTGTAATCACATCAATCAATAGCGGAAACATATCAAATAATTGAACAACAGAAGATAATCAACCATAAGACAACAATAGTAATAAATCAATCCAAAGGCAATATCATATACAAAACGAGTTGGTGATGTCTTAATATATAAATGAACAAGGACGATATGGAAATATACATTCAGTTCAATACATGTATCCAAATAAAAAATTCCAAGAAGTAACTATCCCCAGATATCATCATGAGCATTACTCTATCTTGTGATCCCCTACTCCTAATCATAATCAATCAAGCATCGCACAACAAGTGCTTGTCTCAATCCCTACTTGCGTCTATGAAGTTTGTCTAGGTACCCAACAGTGGAACAAATATGGTGTGAGATAACACTCAGTAGACCACCACCAATAGTGTCTATAACAAATCTATTCTATTTATATAATTCGAAGCAATGTGCAATATATTAGTGATATAAATAACTAAGGAGCAGTAAAACTATCCATCCAACAAGGATCACTATAAACTAGAAACCATTAACATAGGATAACTATAAATAATGATGAAAAATCCACTACAACATATATTGAGTAATCCAGTGTCAAACCCAATGGGCCGGATCCATGGAGTATAAATGTCCATGAAATCCTCAATGATCTATACCATGTAATCAAGGTCCATGCCTACATGGGCCAGATCCAAGGTATAAATGACCAAGGCATCCCCATAATTTCATTCCTATATGGGCAATATCCAAGGTATAAATGATCAATTCATCATTATCAAGTCCATGGAGAATCTCCATATCAAACTCGATAATGACTTGGGTGGATCCCAAGGAGCATGTCCACGGAGCATCTTTAAGGCGGCCCAAGCATTCCAGATCTTGGGAAGTCACAGGGATTCAAAGTAATATGGATACATGGAGTATAAATATCCATGGAATCCAATCAAATAATAACCATTCCATTAATTAATTCATATTTCATTTCATAATCATGAACAAACCAGGAGATCATCCAACTCATTCCACATTTTCCATTTAATCAATTTATCCATTTTAATCACATGTAAACACATAGAAAAGGAGGTATAATACTTATCAAAAATATCTCTTTTAATTCATTAAGGATCCCACTAATATGGCCTTCTCAGACACACCCCATGAGGTGGTAAATCATAGGGTATATGCATAAACAAACATCACTGGTTGTTCGGGTTGATGTTGACAACCTCCAAACATATCCAGGTTCTAAGTGGGAAACCTATAAAGGTTTCAATTATTTAATCAAGTAATTTCAAATAATTTAAGAGAAATTATTGGAAAGTACAGATGTGGCACATTGGAAACTAGATATAGAATAGCTAGACTTTACAAGAAAAGTTATATACCACCTAGATTAATTCTTGGTAGAACAATCTTTCAATATCAGCTCCTAACTTGACCCGGATTGGAATAAAAGGATAAATGGATGAATACCTTGTAAATAGGGAATATTTTCTTGCTCTAAAATAAATTCATTGATAAGAAGAAAAATGATTAAAGGTTCCATAAGAACATAGAACTTACCAGTGTTAATCCAACGAGATAAAAGTCTATTGAATCGGACATCAGATGAATCAACTCGATCAAATCCTAGGATAAGGCTTGAATAAGATCTCAAAATAATAAAGGAGGCTGACCACTGGAATAAAGAGGAAAAGAAAAAAGGGTTATAACATTTTGTAAGGGAAAATTGGTTAGTTTACCCAAAACACTCAGTCTCATAGTTTGGCTACGTGGTTGGCTAAAATATGTGCCAATTATGTGCCATTCTCTTCTCAGGAACCCTCATTTTATGGTCATGGTGTATGGTTTGACAAACCATATGTTGACTAATCATTTTGTATCTATTAAAAACTATAGGTACTTTTATAAGATCCTGACCTTTTTTAGAGTCATCTCAGGTGTGTTTTCAGGTAATTTTTGAAGCTTTTAAGTACCTTTGATTTAGAGTAGTGGCTTGGTGTGATTTTGGGTGAACTTTTAAGGAAAACTAAAGGATAGTGGGTTGTGCATGGTTTGTGTACGGTTTGAAAAATTATGCGACCAAATTGTTCAAAGCATTTTAAACTGGATAGAGAGTTTTGTATGGTTTGCACACAGTTTAACAAACTATGCGACCAAACTATTCTAACCATGCAAACTTAGACAGAAAGTTCTGCATGGTTAGTGTACGGTTTGACCTAACTGTGAGACGGTGCTTAGGAAACCATGCAGGCATGATTTAATTATCTGAAAATTCTTTTTAAACCCCCCCCCCCCCGAGACACCCATATTTCAACCTTTGATCAGTCTTGACAAATTCTAGGTGATCCCAGATCCTTCCAGAGGTATTATAAGGTGATCCAAAGATCATTCTTCGAGATCAAAAGCCTAAATTGAAAATACGCACTCTTCGTGGTAAGTGGATTTCATCCCATTCCTTCTCACATTATTTCCACTTTTTTTTTCTTTTATATTTTCATGGAAGATATCCACCATTTTCATGGATCTAAACCTATGATTTGAGATCTAGATCTAAGATTGTGTATCTAGATCTATATTTGAAAGATCTTGTTTCCTTTCATCTTAATTTTGTTTTAGGGATTTAGATCTAGAGCTTGATCGATGATGTTGTGCTGCTCAGATTTTGGGGATTTCCGTTCGGCTAACTTTCATCAATAAACTGAGTTAGGTGGTTTAAATTGAAATCCCATAGTCATAGATTTGATATATAAATATGATTTTATGAATTGATCGCTTCCTTTGATAATTGATTTCCTAAATTAGAGTAATTAGGAATGTGGAATTGACTTGTGATTTGCCTTGGTGATTAATTGATAATTGAATCATAGAATAAATGAAGGTGGGTTTCCCAAATAGATATTTGGTTTTGGATATTGGTTATGGGTGGAGATATGTAATTGAGATATTGAATTGATTGTGATGAGATAATTAATTGGGATAAATTAATTATGAAATTATGATGGATATGAAAGATAATTAATTAAAAGAATTAATTATATGCCATAATGTTGATAAAATATAATTAATTATGAGAATTAATTATGACAAGTTGAGATTTGATATGGATAATTAATTGTTAAAAATTAATTATGGAATGAGAATTGTGTTGATAGATTAATTAATTGATGAATTAATTAATGGCTTATGTGCTCAGTTAATTGTTGAGTTAACTAATGGCCATTGTAATGTTTAACTAATCATTGTATTAGTAAAGGAATAATGTGTCTAATTATTTTGAATTAAAGAATGATTAAATGGATGAGATTTTTTTGGTGCTATAAATGGAATTCTAGACCAATTAGAAGTTGGGTCTTGGACATGGCATTCATCCCCAATAGTTATCCAAGCTTGAGATTGTGGGGTTCTAGGTATGAAAACCAACACTGAATTTGATATGGAGTGATAGGAATAATGACTAACACTCAATGAGATTTGGGGTGCTTGACATGATGTTCAACAGTAAATGAATGATAATGTTGAATGATGAATGAAATGAAAAACATGAATTGAAATTGGGCATATTGTGATGATTAAATATTAAATGACAATCTGATAACTATTTAAAATATTCATTATATTTATCGCTTCATAAAACTTCATACACTATCTTTTGACCGGACTTGTTTTATACATCGTTGGTGGTGGCCTACTGAGTCATACTCACACCCTATTCAGGCCGCTTGATCGGCACCTGAGTGGACTTTGCTGTTATAGGAGAGGATAAGGACAAGGCCCTGAGATAGGTTTTTGTTTGGGATTTAAGCAAGGGAGAGGGAACCAGACGTGGTTCGGGACCCACTTGCGAGTCTTTGTGCCTTTACTTTTAGTTTCATTGTAGACAATTGAGATTTTCATTATCGTAGCATGTTTTACCTTTCAGTTGAGTATTGTATTTTCTTGTTTTGAATATCATATGACATGGTATTTTTCTAGTTATTTATATTCTTCTATACTTATTTATTTTAGTTTTCTTCCTTTGGTGTTTTATTCTGACAAAATAGTGTATAGTCTCCCCAAGAATGACTTACCAGACCCTTGATATTAGTGGGAACCCTATAGCGTACGGGGAGGCGTGCTTAAGGGCATGTGGCTAACCAGCTCGGGGAACTTTTTAGTGGCACCTGAATTGGGACGTCACAAAGTGGTATCAGAGGAGTTTTCTTTTATTTCTTCTTCTTTTGTCTTACTATTTTTGAAAAGGTATACAGGAGACTAAGAAGATTCGAGGCTTGGTAATGAGCTTGTGCATGGGAGTTGCAAACCCGTGTATGGGAGAACATTCGAGTACTCAGGGTGGGATTGTTGTGATTTCTATTTTTTGTTACAATTGGATATTATTTCACCTTAGGTGATACACTTGTGGTGTGATGTGATATTTGTTTTCAAAGTTGTTGAATTTTGATTCGTGGCTTAAAGAAGCATGATACTTGAGTTTTCATGCATCATTCTAGGCACTCGGGGTTGTGGTGACATGCATCATTCTAGGAACTCAAAGGAAAACGGGTTATGGGTAAGTTGTTGAACTAGAACTATTTTTCCATGTTGTGAGATTGAAATTATGATGCAAAATGAGAATAAATGGGTTTCTAATGATAACCTTGATTGATGAAATGAGTATGAGTAATTATTTACTTGTTTAATTAATTAATTTGAGATAATGTGATTAATTAATGGTTTAATTAATTAATGAGAATGTTTATACCCTTATTAACTAAGACCTAGGAGTAGGATGGTTAAGGGTAGTGATAAGGCCTCGGTGTTGTCCATGTGGAGAGACCAAGGGGGGAAAGGACATGTTGAATCTTGTTATGTTAGTTTCTCCTCTTACTTAAATGTTTTAAGGTTGTGTTAAGATACCTAAGACATGTGTTTGGATTTGTAGAGATATGCCTCCATGATGCTTGTTGAGGGAGAGACTGAGGGGTATGACCCGGAATGAACTTCTAGATGGGGAGATTGAGGCACCATTGGTTAAAGCTGAGGAGGAAGGGGAACAGTTCCGAGAGAACTTTTCTTGTTTCATAAAATTCCTGGAGAGAGACCCAAGGAAAATTTTGAAAAGCATATCTGAGTTTACAAGGGAGTTTCAGCTGCATCAGCCTTCTACTTTTACTGGATAGGGTGGAACAGAGGGAGTTGAATTCTAGATTGAATCCATAGAGATGATACTTGGCCATTTGGAGACTCTGGTTGGGAGGAGGGTCAAGTTGGCTATTTATATGCTATGGGGTTCAGTGAGGCATTTTTGGGACATTCGGGTACGATCTAGATAGACTGGTGATATGTTATAAAAGGTTTTTCTAGAGAAGTTCTTGGAACACTTCTATCTAGAGATTATAAAACAAAAGAAGGCTTCAGAGTTTATGCATCTGACCCAAGGAAGCACGTCCATAAAGTATTACATTTAACGTTTCACAGATTTATAGCATTTTTCTCCAGCTTTGGCGGTAGATGAGGCTTCCTCGGCAAAAATATTTCAGGATGTACTTAGGTCACTACCAGAAAACTGGGTTTCCGCAGTGCCACCCTTTAACAGTGCTTTTTTTAGCGCTGTTAAAGGGGCCCCCTTTATCAGCGCTTTTTTTACAAGTGCAGATAAAGGGGGGGATTTATCAGTACTTTACCCTAGCACTGATAATGTTAATATTTCAAAAAAAATCACGAAAAATAATATATTGATATAAATATAATATATATTTTTTAAATATTTTTTAGATAAGTATAAATAGACTATTACATTTAACATATAATAAATATAATAAATTTAGTGAAAATGCATTTAAAATATTTTAAAAAAATTTATTTATTAATAATTTGCTAATTATAATTGACTAATAATAATTTAATAACAATTTGAAGATACAAAAAATTAAAAAATTAATAAAAGATCTAAAATAAGTTAAAAGGTAACTCAAACTTCAAATTGTCTTAACTTTTGATCTGGGTGTCCGTTTGAGCTCTACAACATATCAAATCAAAGCATGCGGCGAACTCTAGGCACTATTGTTTGAAGGTAACCTTTTGTCACGTTTTTCAAGGCCAAAGGCTCATAAGGCCTCCAAAACTGAGTTTTTAGTCGGGATACCCAAGTTTTTTAACATTCGATGGAATTACAACCTCGTTTAAGGGGGTCTTTTTCCCTTTTTCAGTGGGGAATGGATTTATTTCAATATATTACATCAATATTCATCTTATGGCTTTGATATTTTATCATTTTTCATAATATATTGTTATTTATAATCAAATATATAACAATATATACATATTTTTTATATATTCGCGCATAAAATTAAATTTTATAAATAAATAATTAAACATATTTACATATAAAATATATGTCCTAATATATAAGACTTATTTAAATAAGAAAATAATATCCATTTTATTTAAAATACAAATATATGAATATTTATATACCTATATAATGTGTACGTGTGTGTATATATATATATATATATATATTTGTGTGCGTCTATATTGAAAAACTGATATATATTACCTATATATTCTAAACATATGTATATACATATTGATATATAATATTTGTAAATATATATATATATGTATAATTATACATACAGATATACATATAATATATGTGTGTGTGTGTTGTATATATGTATTTATTTATCTATAAACACACCTAAAAATCATATTTTATAAATGCATTCCAAACTGATCTTATAAATATATATTAATATACAAATAAATATATTAATATACAAATATAACTATATATATATATATATATATTAATATACGGCTATATATATATATATTCATATACGGGTATATATATATATTAATATACGGATTTATATATATATATTAATATACGGATATATATATATATTAATATAACTCAATATATATATATGTGTGCTAATATATATATATATATATATATTAATATATGAGTACATATAATTAAATATATATATAAATAAATAGATATATTAATAAATGAAGAGCAAAGAAATATGGTGGAGTGGTAAAGGCTTAGGCGCACGGGCAACAGGTCGCAAGTTCGAATCTTGGTGGAGGCAGGTTGCACACGCAGGTGGGGAATAATGCCTAGCACTGTTAAAGAGGTTGGGGCCACTGTTAAAGACCGGTGGGGTGGCTAGGGAGTGCAGGTTGTGACTGGGGGGTGGGTGTTGTTGAAGGGGGATTCAAGCACTGTTGACGCCCCTCCTCCAATATGAATAAAATATTTATTTATTTATTTTTTCTGTTTTTTAACTTTTATCAGCACTTTTTAAAAGCAGTGATAAAAAGCCCCTTTTATCAGTGGTTTTTTTAGTGTTGATAAAAGGGGCATTTATAAGCGCTTTTATGAGCGATGATAAAAGGGAACCTCCATCTTTGCCTCGATTAACAGTGCTTTTCTAGCGCTTTTAATGCCCTTTTCTAGCACTGATAAAGGTCATATTTGCAGTAGTGGGTGCGAAATTAAGACCCAGGTAAATATCTTTAGGCTGAAGAAAATCTCAGAAGTGGTTAATCAGGATCTCATTTGATAGGGTAACCTGAAGGAGGATTCCAGTACTGAACATGTAGTTGTCACTGGATGATTATAGAGTGTGCCTTATAAGATCAGGAAACGCCATTACGAGAACCTTAGTCAGGACAATGGTAATAAAGTTGGACAGTCAGGAAGAACCATTGCACTGGATCTTACTCATGTGCTTTTTCACTAGTGCGGTAGGTAGGGAAACTATTGTACACATTATCCTCTACCACCAACGGAGTGCTAATTTTGTGGTAAGACAGGGCACCTACAGAAGCTCTGCAGGAAGCAGTGGTAGACTATTGCGGAGGGAGCAGCTGCCCGTAGACATAGTGTGGGAAGGTGGTCTTCTACACCATATAGGTCTCACAGTTGGAGTTCTATGGGAAGAGGCCATAGAGGTAGTGGACATGGTGCTTCTGGGTATGAGCGCCTATATCATCATAGTGGCGCTACTCAAGGGAATCAGATGACGCCACAGGGAAGAGGAGAAGGACAGTTACATGCAGTCCAGCCTACACTTGTGGAGAGAGAGGTTGGTCCATCAATAGTGAGAGGTGATATTCTAGTTGATTATACTTTATATACTTCCTTGTTTGATATTGGAGCCTCTCATTCCTTTATATCTGCAAATCTTATTAATATCTTGAGCCTGGAGGTGGAGTCTGAAGTGGGGTGATGAATATCGATACACGATTAAGAACACAAACTAGGGATATCTGTTTATGTATGGTATGTTCTCTATAGATAGGAGAGTATCGTTTTCTTTGGTATATCTATCACTACTAGAATTCAAGGTATTTGCGAAGGGATCCCGTCACAAATAAGCTTTAGCGACGGGGCCCCGTCGCAAATAGCCCATTGCAGAAAACGTCATCGCAAAAAAATATTATTTGCGACGAGAAACTTCACTGTCGCAAATAAGTCTCCGATTATATACTTATTTATATATAAGTTCTTTTGCGACGGACCCATCGCAAATACTTTTTTGCGATGGGCCCGTAATCCTGTCACAAATGTTTTTTGAAAATATTTATTCAGACTATTTGCGACGGGCCCGTCGCAAATACCTTTTTTAAGAAAAAAATATTTAGATTATTTGCAACAGGATCTCGTCGCAAGAGATCCCATCGCAAATAATAAATAAATTTTAAAAAAAATAAAATTAATAAAATTATGATTATTGAAAAATTAATTTTAATATTTTAAAAATAAAAAAAATAAAAAAATTTAAAATTCTCAATATTCACAAAAAATATAAAAAAATCATAAAATATTATTATGATTATTGAAAAATTAATTTTAATATTCTTAAAATAATAAAAAATATTAAAATTCTCAATATTCACAAAAAACTATAAAAAAATCAAAAATTATTCTATTATTATTATTATTATTACTATTATTAGTAAAATAAATAAATATTAAAAAATATAAAATTGAAAAATATATTTAATAAAATTATGATTAATGAAACAATAATATTAATATTATTAAAATAATATAATAAATAAAAAATATAAAAATTATCAATATTCACAAAAACAAATCATAAAATATTAAAAATTAAATTATGTAATAATCGCACCGATATAAAAGACAGAAACTATAAATAGTTCATATTACAACAAATTTAAATTCAAATTTTTTTGACATAAAAAAAATCACTTGGGGGTCGTCTTCTGGAGGAGGTGGAGGAGCTGAAGGAGATGGTGGAGGAAACTTCGTCACTATACTACGAGTCAGACGGCACATGTACTCCATCTGCTCGTGATGCTGCTGCTGCCATCGATGCATCTCCTCCTCATGCTGCTGCTGCTACTGCTTACATCGACGCATCTCCTCCTCGTGCTGCTACTGCTGATGCATCTCTTCTTGTTGCTTCTGCAAACTCTCTATACGGTCATTCTAAGCTCGGAACTACTCCTGATACTGTGAGCCAGAAGATGATGCCTCTCCATGAGCTCCTCTTGAGCTGGACGCCGACATTGCAGTAGTACCATAATAAATATCAGGAGTCACATGAGAGTTGATACCAACTACCCGGCCCTTCTCAAAGTCATATTGAGTCTCCTGCAGCCATACTGCCTCGTCGAAATGGGGGGCACTGGTCTGATCAGTCGCCTCATCCTGACCCTCAGCCTGTGTCTGAGAAGTTACAGCCTCATATGACTCCTTCAGTTCCAATTTGAAATTAAAATTGTGAAAATATTATATGCAGTTGACTGTCAGACTGAAAAAAATAAGACTAACCACAATCTGACTCTGACAATCACCTCTAATCTCTCTGGTGGTTGGATCATTGTACATCCTCTGATAAACATCATACTCTGTAATATCAGGATGTTCGACTGCCTATATGAATATAAAATAAACTGTTTATATTTGAAGTTATATAAAATATTTAAAAAAATACTTACCATATGCTCTCTATGCGTACTGAATGTACGGCTACCAGCTCGATGTGTCACCTCCTATCTCCCCCGGTTCTGTCAACCCAATGAAGACCTCCTCTTTCATCCACCACCCAACCAGTGTGCACATAATCCATCCCAAACCTGAGATTAAATGTACTATGGTCGGTGGGTTCTACATGACTCATCAAATACTATCTCTCTTGCTTTCTTAATGGCAGTCTTTCTCAAATTGTGCAAAAACTGACGCAAACGCTCACGCATAGCCACCTCCCATGCTGCATGGATAGCGTTACACATGCCATCCTCGATGAGATACCATAAACCCTACAAATAATTTATAATATCAAGTTATTAATAAAATAAATTTCAAAATAAATATTATTTATTTACGTACCAACCAATTATTATACATGTTGAGCTGCACATCAACGGGAATCTGTTCCCATGTGTTCCATGGCTGAGAAAAATAATTGTGCAAGATAGCGCTCCCCTGTCCAACAGCTACATGCACAAAACTGTTAAAAAAGAATAAATAATCAAATAATTAGTATATATATAAATAAATTAACGAAATCTAACTAAAATATATAGGTTATCATACCTCTGTGTGCGTGGATCGAAGCCAAGACTTGGACGTCGCTCAGGGATAGGGTTAGGAATAGTCAGTCGCGCAAGACCGTGCCCCCTTCGCGTACCTCCTAAACCACCAGTAGGTTGAGGGTCAGATGATCCCACATCCCAATCATCCAAAGGTAACTCAGCCTCCTCTAACTCACGCAATAGATTAGAGTCCATTTGAAACACAAAATGATTTTTGTTAGCAGATAGTTGAAAACAACTATTATATATATATATATATTAGTTATGATCATAACCAGCATTTAACTATGCCAATGTTCACCTTCATCATCATCTTCATATCTGACGATGTCAATGTCATCATATTCCTCCTCGGTATCATCAATATCCATATGAGTTTCACTTTCATCATCCCTTATCATTTCAATTTCATTTGTAACATCATTAACATCTTCATCACCATGGACCCTTAATTGTGGGGTGTCCTCATCGATATTCACGTTTCTTTGTGAAAAAGATGGATTTTGAGTAGTCTCCTAACAATTTTCAATTTCTTCCACTTCAGCGGAACCACATTCAGTTTGAGTAAATTGATTTTCCT
This sequence comes from Viscum album, assembly GCA_963277665.1. NCBI lineage: Eukaryota > Viridiplantae > Streptophyta > Magnoliopsida > Santalales > Viscaceae > Viscum > Viscum album. Next base: position 43,148,097 of record OY728145.1, on the reverse strand, counting down.
GAGATTTCATTTTTAGTATGCTCCACCAATCACTCAGGTCTCTTGAATTAGCACAGTACTTTGCGTAAAAAACTTGATGTGCCTGTTGATCCAGTAAAAATGGTTAATTTACTGCAAGAAGACTTTTATATTTAATATCGACGATTCCATGAGTCGGATGAACATGCAATCCTCTCTCAATATCCAACCACCGACATTTAAACATTATTATATAATTTTTTCCAAGATAACATAGCTCAATAATTTCATCCAGAATGTCCTAAAACTCAACTTCAATTTCTCTATGATGCGATCCTCTCAAACAAAATCCATTGTTACTTGTTTTTTTTGATTCCCCATATGCACATGTATGAAGTCGAAAACCATTCACCACATATGCATTATAAGATTTAACCATTTTGGATAGTGGGTTACTCAATATACACAGTCACTTATCAATTTTATCAGCATTTTGAGACACCTGAAAACTTGTAAAACAATTATCAATATAATAAATAGTAAACTGAATTGATATTAAACCATCCATAATTTATGTTACCAGCTTTTGAAACCATTGAGAAAAAAAATTTATCTTTGTTCTTCAAGAGAAGCCGCTGTAATTTTTGGAACTTGTTTCTTGATATGATTATCATATAACCTAAAAATAAAATAAGTTTACATATTGTAATAGAAATTATAGAATAAGTGATATGAGCACTCACAGTACAAATGTTGTCATTTCTTCACAGTTGAGCAGAAAATGTGTATGAGCTCTATGATGTTCATCGTCTGAAATCCATCGTTCTTGAACTCCACCGAAGCGAAGATTTGGCTAATTAAAAATTGATAAATGATTGTACATTTCATCATTAACATTTCCCTCATTCCATCCCATGCAGTTTTGTTTTGATGGATATTCAAATTCAAAATAGTGAGAGAAAAAAATCAATTTCCTATTACAAATAAGCTTCAGCAATTGAGTCTTCAACTGATGCTTTGTTACGTACTTTTTTCTTCAATTTCTTCATGCATATCTCGAATGGGTACATCCATAAAAACTATAATAGACCTCTACATTTAGCTTCATGTATCAAATGTAATATCAGATGTTCCATTGAGTCAAAGTAAGCAGGTGGAAATATTTTTTCTAGTTTACATATAATTACAGCAACAACTTCTTCCAGTTTTCTTAGTGCATCGCAGTCAGTTGTTACTGCACAAATGTCTCAAAAAATATGATATGTCTGTTATCAAATCCTAAATCATAGAATTCAACAAACATTTGAATCCAGTCGGTATAATTCTTTCCATTATAACATGACAATCATGACTTTTTAATCCGGTATTATGACCATTCTTAATACATCTGTCCAAATTAGAAGCATATCCATTTGGAAGTCTCAAATATTCAATACACTGAAAAAATCTTAAACGACTCTCTTTGGACAGTGTATAAGCTCCTTTTGGCTTCATTAACCTCTATTATCTGAAATTTTCAAATAGTTCAAGTTCTAGTCAACTGCAAATTTGGGAAAGATCTAATCGTGCTTTTATAGTACCTTTGGTCTTACCTGGTGTATCCAAAACTGTATGAAATAAATTATCAAAATAGTTCTTCTCAATGTGCATGACATCCAGCATGTGGCAGACCAACAAATCAGACCAATATGGGAGATCCCAAAAAATGCTTCGTTTTATCCAATTATGTTCTTTCCCAAAGCCATGAATTTTCTGTTGGTTTACTATTGGCACAAATGTGATGGGAGGTCATGAAAATATAACTTATTTTAACTCTGTACCTGACATCATTTTTGGGTGTTCATCCCTTTCAATTGTGCCTTTTCTAAAATGATATTTGTTCTCTCAAAAAGGATGATCGGTCAAAAAAAATCTGTGATGACAGTCAAAAAAGAAATCTTTTTTCCATTGACGAGCATAAGAACTTTGTTGTCTTTCATACAGTAAGGACATGATTTCAGACCATGTGTACTCCTGCCAGATAACATTCCATATACCAGAAATTCATTAATCATCCACATCAATGCAGTTTTTAATGTGAAATTTTGTTTCGCAGCAACATCGTATGTACTAATACCATTACTCCACAATGCATTTAACTCATTAATAAATGTTTTCAAATAAACAACAATATTCTTTTTCGGATGTCCTGGGATTAATAAGGTCAAAAAGATATAGGGCTCCTTCATCAACATCCATGGAGGTAGATTGTATGGAGTTATAAAGACAAGCTAACATGAATACTGACTACCATAAGAACCAAACGGATAGAAACCGTTAGTAGAAAGACCCAATCACACATTTCGGGCTTCTAAAGCAAAAGACGGATGCATATGATCAAAATGTTTCCATGAATCGCCATCAGATGGATGATTCAAGATTTTACAGGTTTAAATATTGGTTTTGTGCCATGAAATCATTGATGCTATGTTATGAGACATAAATAAATGTTGCAGCCTGGGTGTAAGGGGGAAATATCTCAACTATTTTAAAGGAATCGATCCAGACTTCCCTGGTTGGGCTTCTTTATACCTCAATTGTCCACGTGTTGGAAAACTATCTAATGACTCATTTTCACCAGAATATAAGATGCAATCATTTTCACATGCATGAATATTTCGATAACTAAGGACTAGATTACAAACCAACCTCTTGATCTCATAGTAATTTGCATGCAACACATTTCCTTCAGGTAGCAGTGTTTTAACCAAAGAAAATATCTAATCAAAATAGTTATTTGACATTGCATTATCTAATTTAATAGCCATAAATTTTGCAATCACTTCTAATTTTCTTATCTTGCAACCAGGATATAATGCATTCTTAGCAGACCTCAACAACTCATAAAATTAGGATGGTGCTAACTAAGGAGTTAAATCAATATCATCGTGAGTTTTAGTTTTTTAAACAGATGGACCTGCAACATCATGTACTAAATTTTGGAACTGTGATGGATCCAAAATCAAGTTATTAGTATCTTCTCTGAAACTATATTCACCGTGTTGATACCAAAAAACATAATCTTGTTGAAAACCAAACCGCAAGAGATGTCCCCCAACCTTGTCAAATGTGTCAAATGTTCTCATAGCACATTTTTTACAAGGACACTTAATTGTGCCTTATGAAACATATTCTAGTTTTGATGATGAAAATGCTAAGAAAGTTTCAACACCCTCAATATATACAGGATTTAAACCAGAACCATTTGGATTTCGGCGCTGATTTATCCAAGCGTGGTCATCTAATAATGACTGATGTCAACTTCCTTGTTCCATATTTTTTCTACAAAATATAAAATCATCACTGTTTTTGAATAATTTGAAATTATATAAACACTATCTGAAAAAAAGAAGATAAATAATTACTACTACTTCTTAATAATTACCATTAATTAAAGGCGACACAATTTCTAGTGGATTGATGGCTACTCTTTTTTCTGATAGCTCATTTACTTGCACACGAGAATGAATATACGTATCTTCGAACAAATTCTTCATTTTGATTTCAGTGTGAGAAAGATGCAAGTAAATGAGCTGTCGGACAAAAGAGCCCCCTTTTTGTCGATGAATCTTCTTCTTCCAACTGTCACTGCCTGAAAACATTATAAAAAATATGATCCTATGAATGCATATCCAATCTCGTGTATACGAGATTGAATATGCCTATGTAGTAGCACATTTTTCATATTGTTTTGAGTCGGTGAGAGTTGAAAGAAGAAAAGTCATTGAGCAAAAGGAGTGTCGTCAATCCACTGAAAATTGTGCCAGGTTCTTGAAATTTATTAAAATTTATTAAAATTTCTTTCTAACTATTCTTAACTAATTATTACTATTTATTACTATCTATTGCTAATTATTACTAATTTAGAAATACTTAGCAATACTTAGAAAAATGAAGATTACTTGAATAATGAAAGGAAATTTGGTAATCATCGTTGTGGAGATGATTACAAATTTTCCCTTCATTATCCAAGCATTTTTCATTTACTAATTATAATTTTATCTAATTATTACTAATAAAAAAATTATATTATCAATATTTATGAAAAAAAAAATTAATATTATTAAAATAAAAAAGAATTATAAAATATTAAAATTATCAATATTTGCAACAGGATTTGCTCAATTCTTAACATGTTCAAATCTCAAAGGGCCTCCAATTATCAGGTCATGTGCAAAAAAAAGTTTGTGTCAGACATGTCCAATGTAAACTCTATAATTTTCCTTCCATGGTTGATCGCCCCGCAAGTAGTGTTGTAATAGGACGACCAAGGTAATGTCGTTATCGTCTCTAAGAATCATCTTGCTCCCTTTACATAGATCATTCTTCCTTAAAAATTTGATGGGACATCAGTATCTTTCCCTTAAATTTTCAAGGAATAATGGTCTATGTAAAGGTTCATGTAAGATAATTCTTATAGATGAGAAGGGCATGACTTGGGTTGTCCTACTGCAACGCTACTTACAAGGTGATCAACCAAGCAAGGACAGTTATAGAGTTTACATTGGACATGGATCACACAAACTTTTTATTGTGCATGACCTGATAATTGGTGACCCCTTGAGATTTAAACATGTTACGAATAGAGCAAAGCCTATTGCGAATATTGATAATTTTAATATTGTATAAAAAATTATTATTTTAATAATATTAATATTGTTTTTTCATAAATATTGATAATATAATTTTTTTTATTAGTAATAATTAGATATAATTATAATTACTATTTATTACTAATTATTACAATTTATTACTAATTATTACAATTTATTCCTATTTATTACTAATTATTCCTAATTATTTCCAATTATTCCTAATTATTGCTAATTATCCCTAATTATTTCTATTTATTTCTATTTATATATAATTATTTCTAATCAGTTCTAATTATTCCTAATTTTCCCTAATTATATCTAATTATTACAATTTATTCTTATTTATTGCTAATTATTTCTAATTATTGCTAATTATTCCTAATTATTCCTAATTATTGCAAATTATTCCTAATTATTCTTAATTATTAGTATTTATTAGTAATTATTACTAATTATTAGTATTTATTAGTAATTATTACTAATTATAGCTAATTTTTAGTAATTATTGCTAATTATTCCTAATTATTGCTAAATATTATTAATTATTGCTAAATATTCCTAATTATTGTAGATATTACTAATTATTGCTAAATATTACTAATTATTACAATTTATTACTAATTATTACAATTTATTGCTAATTATTATTAATTATTGCTAATTATTGCTAATTATTGCTAATTATTGCTAATTATGCGTAATTATTGCTAATTATTCCTAATTATTGCTAATTATTACTAATTATTGCTAAGTATTACTAATTTTTAGTAAGTATTCCTAATTATAAGTAAGTATTCCTAATTATTCATTATTATTCCTAATTATTCCTAATTATTCCTAATTATTACTAATTATTCCTATTTATTAATATTTATTTCTATTTATTGATATTTATTGATATTTATTGCTGATTATTGCTATTTATTACTGTTTATTGCTAATTATTTCTAATTATTCCTAATTATTGCTAATTATTGCTATTTATTTCTATTTATTTCTATTTATTTCTATTTATTCCTAATTATTAGTATTTATTGCTAATTATTAGTATTTATTAGTAATTATTAGTATTTATTACTAATTATTACAATTTATTACTAATTATTACAATTTATTACTAACTTTTACAACTTATTACAAATTATTATTCATTATTCCTAATTTTTATTAATTATTCCTAATTATTAGTAATTATTCCTATTTTTTACTAATTATTCCTATTTTTTGCTAATTATTGCTAATTATTGCTAATTATTGCTATTTATAGCTAATTATTGCGAATTATTACTAATTATTGCTATTTATTGCTAATTATTGCTATTTATTGCTAATTATTGCTATTTATTTCTAATTATTGCTATTTATTGCTATTTATTGCTATTTATTGCTATTTATTGCTAATTATTGCTAATAATTCCTAATTATTTCTAATTATTCCTAATTATTGCTAATTATTCCTAATTATTGCTAATTATTCCTAATTATTGCTAATTATTCCTAGTTATTGCTAATTATTCCTAATTATTGCTAATTATTCCTAATTATTGCTAATTATTCCTAATTATTGCCAAATATTACTAATTATTACTAATTATTCCTAATTATTACTAATTATTGCTAAATATTTCTATTTATTTCTAATTATTGCTAATTTTTTCTAATTGTTGCTAATTTTTTCTAATTATTACTAATTATTCCTAATTATTAGTATTTATTGCAAATTATTAGTATTTATTAGTAATTATTACTAATTATTACAATTTATTACTAATTATTACAATTTATTACTAATTATTATTAATTATTGCTATTTATTGCTATTTATTACTAATTATTACTAATTATTGCTAATTATTACTAATTATTGCTAATTATTCCTAATTATTACAAATTATTACTAATTATTAATATTTATTCTCAATTATTCCTAATTATTACTAATTATTCCTAATTATTACTAATTATTCCTATTTATTACTATTTATTGATATTTATTACCAATTATTATTAATTACTACAAATTAATTATATACATTACTAATTAGCGTTAATAATTAATAATTACTACTAATTATAAAAAATTAAAACTAAAAATTTAAATTTATTAAAACAAATAAAACTAATGAAAAAACAATTTAAATTTAATTTAATTTCAACTAATCAACAATAAAAAAATTAACATAAAAAATGAAATAAATAATAAATTAAAAAAACATAAATACCTTTAAGACTGATTTTCTATTGATGCAGACTGGTTCAAAACTTCTTCGTGAACAAAAAAATAAACTTGGAAAAATTCTCTCTCTAAAATCCAACTTTAGAGAGAAACGGGATCTAAAATTTGTGAGGAATGAGAGAAAAATGGATGGGGTATATATGGGTAAGATTATTTGCGGCGGGACCCGTCGCAAATACCTATGCCCGCATTAATTACTCTCAGCGGTTAAAAAGTTATTTGCGACGGGTCCCATCACAAATGTAAGGGTTGGTGTCCTGAGAACCAACTGTTCTGTACTTTGATTACATGAATGTTCACTTATTATATATTATTCATTGTTCTGCATGACTATAATATAATAATGTCCTGGAATATTTGTTGCATTGATAAGGTCATGGCAGATCCACGCAATGATGAGAACCTTGAAATGCTATAACAATATTCTTAAATAAAGTTTTGCGGTTGGATGACATACAATGATAGGACACATAGTATACAGACCGTCATGTGCGAGTACTCGTAAGAAGAAGAGACTCTCTCTCATGGAGTTCGCACTTGGTAATCTCCAAGATGAGAGATTATGAGAACAGACCCGCGAGTAGCAATTCTGCATGTCTTGGTGTCATCGGACATTGCTATCTACGAGCGTGTGTAATGGTCCTTAGACTGGAAGATTATCATTAACTCATGTCATGACTCACGCACTTAGATTTACTGACGAAAACCGTCACGCAGACAGTTGGCGGGAAGTAGGGTATGTTGGGTGCGTCACGAGTGACATGTTGTTAATGGATAAGTTGAGGAATGATTTGTCCCTTCCATTTATGGAAGTTGATATCTCGGCCCTTTGATTGAAATAGAACTGTCGCATTAAATTCCATGGCCATGGTGTGAACGACGAGTTTATTTCAGGTTGTCAAAGAACGACAGATCAAGCATATAGGTCTATGACACTGCCATGAAACCTGTTTGATGAGATATTGAGAAAAATGGATTAAATTACACAGTAAGCATTCGTATGAGGTGATACGTCAATGCGGCGTCAACTTCTTTCTCTTGGGTGCCTTGACCCGTTGCTAGATAGTAAACTTTGACATTAGGCAATCCCGCCTAATGCCAACTAGAAAGATGCCAAGAGGGTCACACACTAAGTGTATTCAATTATCTCAAGTAGAATAAAGATTATTCTCGTATGTGGTTTAATAACTATTCAAGGAAGCCTAAATCGTTTTAATGATGGAGGAAGAAGGAAATGAAAAACAAGTTATACACACCGTGTATTAAAGATTACACGCCGTGTAGTTTTTCATGGAAAACAAGTACACGTCGTGTATTAATAATTACACGCTGTGTAGTTTTCTTTATGGAAAGAAAATGAATAAATAAAAACAAGATATACATGCCGTGTACATTGAATGTACACGCCGTGTAGTTTTCAATGAAAAGCAAGTACACACCGTGTATTTATTAATACACGCCGTATAGTTTTTCCAGTCGGGATTTTGAGGATATAAAATTGTTTTAAATGATATTTATTATAATCAGCGTGGGCGCATGTCAAGGAATTAATTATTCGACATGGGGTTTTAAATAAGAGTCAATGAAATAAATAAAATGTGTAACGCGTTTATTTATTTTCATAACTCTACAACCTCAAACCTGATTATAAATATCCTCACAACCCCAACTCTTTTCGGACACACAAGAGAATCGTTGTGCACAACAACTCTGGAGAATTATTTCAAGGCCGAAAGAACCTCTTCCTCCAAGAATGCTCTCAAAACCGAGAGAGATCCTCTTCCATCAGATCAAGACGATCTAAGGTGGACAACGCAAGCAAAGGTTTCTCCACGCTAGCACCCGGAGACTCCTTTGGCGACATCCCGAGATACGAGGTACACGTGTGGATCACCGCTAGAGGAAGTATACACTTGTCTTCTGCGACACAACGACGAATCACATCGGAACGTGATCAAGAACATCAACGAAGAAAGAACACCTGAGAGGTATTTCTTTTCAATTGATTAAATTAATTATAATCAACCTGTAACGATCCTACTTTGTGGTTCTGAGACTTTCCTTTTCTTTGTCCATTTCTGTGATTCGATCCGTGGAGACTGGCGTTTATCATCATATTGATCTCGGATTGATCATTGTTAATGAAAAAAATCCAAGTGGGCACATCCACCCATGCGCTTCTGCTGTGCCCGGAACAACTCCCACTTGGACTAGATCCAAATTCCTATGAATTTTAGTCCACTAGACCTCACATGATGATCATGTTTATGCTGATTCAAGGCTTTAGTCAAGGGGTTCGCCACATTCTCTTCTGTGGAAATACTACTCACTGCAACTTCACCTCTCTGAGAAAAATCCCTCAAGAGATGATACTTCCGAAGTATGTGCTTTGTCCGCTGATGTGACCTTGGCTCTTTTGCAAGTGCCACCACTCCAGTATTATCACAATAGAATGTGATAGGATATTTACTGCTCGGTACTACATCAAGATCTTAGATGAAGCTTCGCATCCATACTGCTTCTTTAGCTGCCTCAGAAGCTACGATATACTCGGACTCCGTTGTAGAATCTGCCACCACACTTTGCTTTGAGCTCTTCCAGCTCACTGCACCTCCATTCAAACTGAATATGTATCCAATTTGCGACTTCATGTCATCTTGATCAGTCTGGAAACTAGAATCTACATGTCCTCTGATAACTAGTTCCTCATCTCTTCAATAAACCAGGAACATATCCTTAGTACGCCTCAGATACTTAAGGATAGTCTTGACTGCCATCCAATGGCGGTCTCCTGGATCAGCTTGATATATGCCTACCACACTTAATGTGTAAGCAACATCTATCCTCGTACATATCATATCATACATGACTGACCCAATCGTGGATGCGTAAGGGGTCCTTTCCATCCTCTTTCTTTTCTCATGTGTCTAAGGACACATTTTCTTAGAAAGATGAATGTCAGGTGACATTGAAAACAATCCCCTCTTGGACTATTCCATACTGAATCTCTTCTGTATCTTGTCAATGTATGTACTTTGACTTAATCCCATCATTCTCTTGGATCTATCATGATGGATCTTTATCCCAAGAATATATGCCACCTCGCCCAAGTATTTCATGGAGAATCATTTATCCAACCATGCCTTAACTGATTGTAAGATAGGTACTTCGTTTCCAATTAGTAATATGTCATCAACATATACTATTAGGAAAACAACTGCACTTCCAATAAACCTCTTGTAGACACAAGGCTCACATTTGTTCTTAATAAATCCAAATTCCATTACAGCTTCATCAAAACGAATGTTCCATGACCTTGATGCTTGCTTTAATCCATAAATGGATTTTTGCAACTTCCATACATTGTTGGCATCTTTTGGAGTCACAAACCCTTCAGGTTGTGTCATGTAGACATCTTCCGGGAGGTTCTCGTTAAGGAATGTTGTTTTGACATCCATTTTCCAAATTTCAAAGTCATGGTAAGACGAAATGGCCAATAGGATTCTGATGGATTTCAGCATCGCAACCGGTGAAAAGGTTTCATCATAGTCAATTCCTTGATGTTGTCTAAAACCTTTTGCAACCAGTCGTGCCTTATAGGTGCTGACTTGCCCCTCCATGTCCAGTTTCTTCTTGAATACCCATTTATTACCAATAAGTTTTACATCAACTGGAGGATCTACCAAAATCCATACTTGGTTTTGGTATATGGAATCCATTTCAGAATTTATGGCTTCTTGCCACTTGGTAGCGTTTGTGCCTTCAACTGCTTCCTTGTAGGTAAGAGGATCATCATTGTCAACCAATAATGAGTCACCATCCTCAGTGACAAGAAAACCATATCATTCTAGTTCTCTCACCTCTCTCGTGCTCCTACACAGTTCTTGTGTCTCTGGAACAGATTGTTCTTCCATGGGGCTTTGTGGAATCTGTTCTTGTACCAACTCCTGTGTATCTTGTGCCTCGACTTCATCGAAGTCTATCTCGCTCCTACTATCTCTTTTGGAGATGTGATCCCTCTCAAGGAATATGGTGTGTCTTGCCACTGTAACCTTTTTGTCTGAGGGGTTTTATAGGTAATGTCTTCTTGTTTCCTTGGGATATCCTATAAAGATACACTTTTTTCCTCAGGGTGCAAGTTTGTTACCTGAAGATGCCTTATCAAATGCTTCACTACCCCACACATGTAAATTCGATAACATGGATTTGCGTCCACTCCATAACTCATATGGAATACCATTTATCAATTTATTTGGTACTTGGTTTAGTATGTGTGCTGCTGTTTGTGATGAATATACCCAAAAGGATAATGGAAGACTCCCATGACTCATCATTGATCTCACCATGTTCAACAGGGTGCAGTTCCTCCTTTCACTTACACCATTCCACTGAGGTGTGTAAGGAGGAGTGAGTTGAGATAGAATCCCAAACTCCCGTAAGAAATCAATGAAGTCCTAATTAAGATATTCTCCTCCTCTGTCTGAGTGGAGTTTCTTAATCTTCTTACCAAGTTGGTTCTCTACTTCATTCTTGTATTCTTTGAACCGATCAAAAGAATCTGACTTATACCTCATTAAGTAGATATATCCATATCTATTAAAATCATCAGTAAAAGTTATGAAGTATGAGAACCCACCCCTTTCTTCAACTGGAAATGGTCCACACACATCTGTGTGAACTAATTCTAGAAGCTCTTTATCTCTTTCACCTTTCCCACTAAATGGGGCTTTGTTCATTTTGCCTTGTAGACACGCATGACATACACCAAGTGCTTTTAGTTCGAAAGAATCTAAATACCCATCTTGATGTAATTTTGTCAAATGTTTCTCATTGAAATGACCTAGCCTGTGATACCAAAGTTGGGTGTGGTATGAGTCATGTGAATTTACTTTGTCATCGATTTCCATTACTTGGTTTTTGTAGTCTAACACATAAAGGCCATTATATAAATGTGCCCTACCAAAAGAAATGTTATCTTTATAAAAGTAGCAACATCCACTTCCAAACTTGAAGATGAATCCATTAGTATATAATCTGGATACTGAAATAATGTTTTTAGTTACATAGGGTACATAATAACATCCTTTCAAAACCAAGACCATCCCAGTAGGCAATGTGAGATGGTAGTCTCTGACAGCTACAGCAGTGAGTCTGGCTCCGTTGGCTGCTCGTAGATCCACCTCACCTCGATCAATCTTTTTGAATCTACTTGTTTCCTATATTTGGATATAGATGTGATCACCACAAGCAATATCTAATACCCTTTTAGTATAAATAGATAGATTTCATTCGATAACAAACGCATCTGAAGCTTCCCCTTGCTTCCTTGGCTGGGTGTAGTTTTACTTCCAGTGGCCCTTCTTTCCACATGCGAAACAAACAGTATCATGTTCCCTTGCCTCCCCTTTTATATTTATTTTCTTGGAAGGCCTAGAAGAAGCTTTGGGATTAAAGCTCTTCGCCTTCCCTTTCCATTTATTCTCCATAAGGACAGAAATTTTTTCACGCCTCATGTCATTATCTACTTGGCGAATGAGGATAAGAATATCAGATAGAGACTTCTCAATGTTGTTCATGTTGAAGTTCACAACAAAGTTTGAGAAGCTCTGGGGGAGTGATGTGAGAATGATATTGGTACCCAGTTATTCGAGGAGTTTAAACCCTAGAACCTCCAAGCGCTCAATGTAGCCAATGAGCTTGACTACATGAGGCCCAGCTGGGGCACCCTCTCCAAGATTGCTCTAAAATAGAGCCTTGGAGATCTCAAACCTTTCCTATCTTTCTCTCTCCTGGTATAGACCATGGAGGTGCTCGAGTATGCTATAGGAATCCATGTCCTCATGAGACTTCATGAGCTCACTAGACATTGATGATAGAATCAAACATTGAACGTCAAGTGCATCGTTCAAATGTTGATCATAGACTAGGAAATATTCATCACTCACCCCTGGGGAAGGGTAATTAGGAAGTGAGGACTCCAGCATGTAAAAATTTCTTTCATGGCGTAGGATAACCCGAAGGCACCTAAACCATTCCTGAAATTTACTACTGGTGAGGATGTTGTCTTTATCCAGAATTGATCGCAGAGAAAATGTGGTTGATGAGTGTGTCATTTCGATTCTACAAATTAAAAGAGCAGATTTATCAGTACTTTCTTGATTATATTTTAAGAGAAATAATAAATTTTATTAAGTCTCCCACTATTTTATCAAGTCCCAATGGCCCTCACCATTGAACTCAGAATGTCTAGTTTCTTTGACATTCTAGTGGCAAGGATCTATATTCCCCTTCACATAACCCTAACAAGGGTTGGTCAAGCTATTTGTAGGTATTTAGGTAGGCAGTTCTTTGCCAACTATGAGCTTACAGTTCCTTGATCTGTTGAGTGGACTCCCCAATCCTGAAATCCTGACTTGGATTTCCTCAACTCTTGCCTCCAATATTATATCAAGTCTATCAAGGGCTACTTCTCTTGATGTAATATGGTTAAGTCAACCCAAAACCTTTCATAAGGGATTCCTTTATAAAAGTAAGTGTCCCAACAAGGGTTGGTCAAACACATAGTTTTATTGAGTCTTTCCCTTAATCAAGTAACATAAGGCTTGGTCTAACTTAATATAGTTTTGAGGGATTTTAATCTTTATGCATAGTTCCGCATTATCACATGCTTGTTAATATTAAGTGATTCTTGCTTAAGTGATTAACCATGTTCCGATAATGTTTACGCATAGTCTGGTTTTTATTTTATTCCATCTTTTCATGATTATTTATTTCATTAATTATGTGATCGCAACAACACATACATAATAAATAAACCATGAAATCAGACAGAAATAAAATAAAATGGAATGATCAAGAGATTCTATTGGTTAGATTATCTAGCGGTTTGATAAGCTAACCCTGACCTAGGGAAAACACCTTGAACCTGATGGTTCGTGTTTTGTAGCTCCCACCTGTCTACCTTTTTATCTTCTTGGGTTGGTTTCGCCTCAACTTCGGATTTCGAACTATCTCCTCTGGCTTGGGAGATCCTCCATTACATGGGGTTTACATTAAATAAATCATGGGCATGTAGGCCCTACATTTTAGTGGAATAAGGCTCGCAGGCCAACAAATTTAAATAAATTTAAATCAAACCATACACATATACAAAGGGTCTTTGGTCTAGCTCATGATTATCCATATCATGCAACGAAATTTATGCATATTTAGAATTCAAATTCTTTTAATCGTTATATTTATTCAAGATAAGTCGTACTTGAATTCAATTAATTATGATCTTATAATTAATCAATTCTTTATCTTAAAATCCTTTCTGAATTTCCTTGAGATTCTTCTCATCCAAATTCCTTGTACTGGACTTTGTACTTTTGGAGGAAACCTGGTGAAATTTCTGGAAAGTAAACGGTGTGTAGTTTATATTTACATGGCGTGTATTTCTTTTCACCTTTTATCCAAAGTACACGCTGGGGTCTTTGGCGTTTTCTCTGTAATTTGGAAATTTTGGAGTACACGGTGTGTAGATAAATCATACACGGTGTGTACTTCCTTGTTAACACGGTAACCGGCCTGCTGATCCCGTGTACGTGGTACGTGGCTTCTCCTTTGTACATGGTTTCACTTGGGTCGGATCGGACTACACGACGTATTGCTCCAATATACACGTCATGTATTCCGGTTCCCACGCACCATTTAATTATGGTCAACACGGGGTGTTAAATACTTAGGTGTAATCAATTCACACGGTGTGGTTTGGTGGACCAGTAACGGTTCGTTAAACCTAAGTACACAGCGTGTAGTTTTTAATTACACGTCGTGTATTCCCGTGTTGTACAGACAGAAAGAACGGCTCATCTGGATGAGTTCCTCATTATTATTTTAATCAAAAATTAAAATTAAAAGGTCATTTTTGTGATATAAATCGAGAAACAATGGAGGAAGAATAGATCTCGTTTATTCAGATTTATAGAATGATTTATTTCGAATTGAATAAAATATAAATGCGTAAATTATCAATGAAAATTAAATAGCTATAATAAACGTTGTAACCTCGCTCTGATACCATTTGAAGGTTCTAGGTGCAGCGGAAGTTCATGGGTGGATGTGCCAACTTGGCTTTTTGTCATTAACAATGATCAATCCGGGATTAATACAACGATAAACGTCAGTCTCCACGGATCAAATCACAGAAGTGGAAAAAGGAAAGGAAACTTCCGGAACCACAACGTAGGATTGTTACAGGTTGATTATAATTAATTTAATCAATTGAAAAGAAATACCTTTCAGGTTTTCTTTCTTCGTTGATGTTCTTGATCATGTTCCGATGTGATTCGTCATGACGTCACAGAAGCCAAGTGTAGACTTCCTCTAGCGGTGATCCACACTTGTACCTCATATCTCGGGATGTCGCCAAAGGAGTCTCCGGGTGCTAGCGTGGAGAAACATTTTCTTGTGTTGTCCGCCTTAGATCATCTTGATCTGATGGAAGAGGATCTCTCTCGGTCTTAAGAGCGTTCTTGGAGGAAGAGGTTCTTTTGGCCTTGAAAGAATTCTCCAGAGTTGTTGTGCACAACAATTCTCTTGTGTGTCGGAAAAGAGTTGGGGTTGTGAGGATATTTATAATCAGTTTTGAGGTTGTAGAGTTATGAAAATAAATAAACACGTTACACGTTTTATTTATTTCATTGACTCTTACTTAAAACCCCATGTCTAATAATTAATTCCTTGACATGAACCCACGCTGATTATAATAAATATCATTTAAAACAATATTATATCCTCAAAATCCCGATTGGAAAAACTACACGACGTGTATTAATAAATACATGGCGTGTACTTATTTTTCATTGAAAACTACACGACATGTACATTCAATGTACACGGCGTGTATATCTTGTTTTCATTTATTCATTTCCTTTCCATAAAGAAAACTACACAGCGTGTAATTATTAATACACGATGTGTAATTGTTTTCCATGAAAAACTACACGACGTGTAATCATTAATACACGGAGTGTATATCTTGTTTTTCATTTCCTTCTTCCTCCATCATTAAAACAATTTAGGCTTCCTTGAATAATTACTAAACCACATATGGGAATAATCTTTATTCTACTTGAGATACTTGAATACACTTAGTGTATGACCCTCTAAGCCTCTTTCTCATTGGCATTAGGTGGGCTTGCCTAAAGTCCAAGATTACTGTCTTGCAACGGGTCAAGTCACCCAAGGGAAAGAAGTTGATGCTACATTGATGTATCACCTCATACGAACGCTTACTGTGTAATTTAATCTCTTTGTCTCAATATCTCATCAAGCAGGTTTCATGGCAGTGTCATAGACCTATATGCTTGATCTGTCGTTCTTTGACTACCTGAAATAAACTCGTCGTTCACACCATGGCCCTGGAATTTAATGTGACAGTTCTATTTCAATCAAAGGGCTGAGATATCAACTTCAATAAATGGAAGAGACAAATCCTTCCTCGACTTATCCGTTAACAACATGTCACTCGTGACGCACCCAACATACCCTAATTCCCACCAACTGTCTATGTGATGGTTTTCATCAGTAAATCTAAGTTCCCAAGTCATGACATGAGTTAATGATAAACTTCTAGTCTAAGGACCATTACACACACTCGTAGATAGAAATGTCCGATGACACTAAGACATGCGAAATTGCTACTGGCGGTTCTGTTCTCATAATCTCTCATCTTGGAGATTACCAAGTGCGAACTCTATGAGAGAAAGTCTCTTATTCTTACGAGTACTCGCACATGACGGTCTGTATACTATGTTTCATATCATAGTATGTCATCCAACCGTAGAAATATATTTAAGAATATTGTTATAGCATTTCAAGGTTCTCATCATAGTAAGATCTTCTATGACCTTATCAGTACAAAAAATATTCCAGGACATTATTATATTATAGTCATGTAGAACAATTAACAATATATAATAAGTGAACATTCATGTAATCAAAGTACAGAACAGTTGGTTCTCAGGACACCAACCCTTATAGCAAATAGTCCCTGCCAACACACCTTTTGTGACGGGAAGACATCCCACCACAAAAGGCTATAAACCGTCGCCGGTTATTTGCTACGGGGCCCATCCCAAATACTTTTTAACCACCGACAGTAATTAATGCGGGCGTAGGTATTTCCGATGGGTCATGTCGCAAATAGTCCCTGCCAGAACACCTTTTGCGATGGGACCCGTCATAAATAGTCCCTGCCGGAACACCTTTTGCGATGGGACGAAATCCCGTCACAATAATCTATAAACCTCCACCGGTTATTTCGATGGGGCCTGTCACAAATACTTAACTATTTGCGACGGTGGGATCCCACTGTCGCAAATAACCTTCGTGCGGTTTGGAACGCTATCCGCACCAAAATATTTTCAACGGGAGATGAAATCTCATCGTAAATAGTGGGTTATTTGTGACGGGACGTTACCCCCATCGCAAATAACCTCTTGGAAAGACCTTTTGCAATGGGATTTATTCCCGTCGCAAAAGGTCCATCACAAAAATCCCTTTTTTCCATAGTGTATGTCCTTGATATAACGGGTTTTTACCTAATTATGGGTATGGACTATCTAGTCACATAATGAGCCCACATAGATTATTACCACAGGAGAGTGACAATTGTATCTCATAAGGGTGACCAGTATGTTTATCGTTGAGAATGGGATATCCATTCAAGCCGAGCTGGGCCAATTACTCAGCAACAAGGATATCTCACAGTCCAAGTTGGTAGTCTTTTGCTGGATGATGGGAGTGGTAGGAAAGTCTTCCTTCCACTAGTATTAGAACTATTTTTAGATGCCTTTCCTAAATAATTTTCAGGGTTTCTACCTAAGGGAGATGTGGAATTAACTATTTAACTCATCCTAGGGGCTGAGTAGGTATCCATTCCAGCTTATTGAATGGCATTGACTGAGCTTCAAGAGCTCAAAACACAATTGGAGGAGTTTGAGAATAAAGGGTTTATCTGTCCAAGTATGCTGCCTTAGGGATCATCTCTATTTTTTTGCAAATAAGGGTGACGGGAGTTTACTCTTGTGTGTCCATTACTGGAAGTTGAATAAAATAACCATGAAGAACTGATATCCTCTTCCACGTATTGATGATCTGTTTGACCAGCTGAAGGGGTATTGTGTGTTCTTAAAGATTGATCTGAGATCAGGGTATCATCAGTTGAGAGTTTAGACCTATGATATACCAAGAACTGCTTTGAGAAGTAGGTATGGCCTTTTTGAGTTTGTTGTAATGTCATTTGGGTTGAAAAATGCTCCAGCAGTATTTAGGGCCCGGATGAACAGGCTCTTTCATCCGTACTTAGATCAGTTTGTGGTGGTGTTTTTGGATGAAATCTTGGTGTACTATAAGACTTATGAATATCATTCCCAACATCTTGACATCATCCTGGGTAAACTGAGAGAGCATCAACTATATGTCAATCTATCAAAATTTTAGTTTTGGATTGACTGGGTACACTTTTTGGGGAATATCATCTCAGAAGAAGGTGTGTAGTGGACCCAGAAAAAGTGAAGGTAGTGGTTTCAAAGGAGCATCCCAATAATGTTTTTTATATCTGAAGCTTTTTGGGATTAGATGGTTATTACAGGAGGTTTATCCATGACTTTTCCTGATTGGAAGCACCGCTTTCAGTTTTAAAAAAGAAAGGTATAATGTTTGATTGGATGGAAGCATGCAATAATGACTTCCTAGGGCTGAAGAAGCACTTGACATTAGCACCAATTTTGATCTTATCGGAGTCAGGTGAGGAGTACATGGTGTATTGCGACACTTCTAGGATCGGACTCAAAGCTATGTTGATTCAAGGGGATCGAGTCATTGCATACACATCCCAGCAGTTGAGGCCACATGAACGGAATTACCCTACGCATGACCTCAAGTTGAAAACAATAGTTTATGATCTTAAGTGTTGGAGACACTATATTTTGGGTGAAAATTTTACAGGTTTTCTGGATCATAAAGTCCTAAAGTATATCTTTTCACAGTGCGACTTGAATCTTCAGTAGCAAAGTTGGGTAGAGTATATGCAGTCCTTTGATTTTGAACTGGCATATACCCCTAGAAAAGGAAATAGTGTGGTTGATGCCTCAAGAAGTAAAACTTAGACTCAATTGGTATATGAGTTGAGTGTAGTGTGGAAGATGATGACTTTTCTAGTAGAAATGCAAGTGTTAGTTCAGGAGAGTCAATAGAGGATGAATCTGGTTTCTGTAGCAGTGGATTCTACACTCTTGAACCGGATCAGGGACAGGAAGTATGAGGATCTAGAGTGTTTATCTTTAAGGGAAATCATTGAAGGTGGGGATACACCTTCAGACTGGATAATAGATGAGGATGAGATAATTTGTGTGAAAAATCAGGTTGTTGTGCCTACATGTATGCGAGAGGAACTCATGCAATAATTCCATGCCTCAAATAGGGTGGTTCATACTAGGGTGAAAAAAATATAGCATGACCTACGATGACAATTTTGGTGTCTAGACGTGAAAAAGGAGATAGCAGGGTTTGTAAGGAGATGTTTCACCAGTCAGTAGGTGAAGGCAGAGAATCAAGGACCTGGAGGCCTATTGCAGTCGTTACCTATTCCAGAATAGAATTGGGATGACATAACTTTGGTTTTTGTGGTAGGACTTCCAAAGACTCTTAGGAATAATGATTCTATGTGTTCATTGTGGATTTACTAACAAATTTAGCACATTTCTTTCCTATTAGGGAATCTTTTATAGTAGAAAAGTTGGGAGAACAGTACGTGCGAGAGATAGTTCATTTTCATGGGGTGCCACATACTATAGTTTCATATCGTGATTAGTGCTCGTGGCATGGATTATAGAAGGTTCTTGGTTAAAAGGTTCTGTTAAGTATGACCTTTCACCCACAGACATATGGGAAGTAGGAGCGTACTATACGGGTGTTAGAGGATATGTTGTGAGCATGTGTGCTTGAATAAAGTGGTTCTTGGGAGAAGCACTTGGCTTTAGTGTAGTTCTCCTATAAAAAAATTTATCGAGAAACTGTATAGATAGAACTATATGAGTTACTTTATGGTAGACCTTGTAGATCACCACTATGTTGGTTAGAGGTAGGTGATTCAGAGTTTTTGGGACCGAGCCTCGTTTAGGAGACATTAGAGTAGGTGCAGTTGATTCGGAAACATATGGTTACGGCTCAAAGTAGTCAAAAGTCGTATTTTGATAGACGGAGATGTCCCCAAGAGTTTATAGAGGGTGATCGTTTATTCCTTAGTGTGTCACCTAGATTGAGTCACTATAGGATATGAAGGTAGGGAAAGTTGGCACCCAGTTTTGTAGGACTGTTTGAGGTACTGGAGAGAATCAGTCCAGTGGCGTACCGATTAGCCCTTCCACAGAAATTTAGTGAAATGCATGAATTTTTCCATGTGTAACAACTACGGAGGTATACCCTCGACCCTTATCATGTGATTTATGTGGAAGAGGTTGAACTTGAGATATATGCATCATTTGATGAGCATCTGATACGTGTGTTGGGTCACAGTAAGAAAGTGTTATGGGGAAAGACCGTGTTGTTAGTTCATGTGTTTTTTCAATATGGACGTGTTCAAGAGGAAACTTGAGAATGGGAAGCAAACAAGATGGCTTAATGGCCCAATCTTTTTAGCTTGGAATCTTATAGAAGTTTGGGAGTGAAGCTTGAGGATAGGTTGTTATAAGGTGGGGAGATTGTAAGATCCCATCCTTTTTTAGAGTCATCTCGGGCACTTTTTCAAGTAATTTTTGAAGCTTTTAAGTACCTTTCATTTGGAATAGTGGCTTGGGGTGAATTTGGGTGAAGTTTAAGGAAAACTAAAGGATAGTGAGTGGTCCACGGTTTTTGCACGGTTTGAAAAACTGCACAACCAAACTATGCCAAGTGTGTGAAACAAGATAGTGAGGTCTACACAGTTTTCACACGGTTTGACAAACCGTGCGACTAAATCATACCAACCATGAAAACCTGTACCAAGAGTTCCATGTGGTTGGTGCATAGTTTTTCCTAACCATGTTCCCCTGCCCAGGAAACTGTGCATATGGGATTTCATTATCTGAAAATATTTTTTAAAACTACCCAAACCCCCCTGAGACTCCCATATTTCGATCTTGACTCAGGCTTGAAAACTTCTAGGTGATCCCAAAGCCTTCCAGAGGGATTCGGAGGTGATCTGAACATCATTCTTTGAGA
The DNA here is from genome assembly GCA_963277665.1 of Viscum album. NCBI lineage: Eukaryota > Viridiplantae > Streptophyta > Magnoliopsida > Santalales > Viscaceae > Viscum > Viscum album. The sequence continues at coordinate 43,127,022 of OY728145.1, read as the reverse complement.
TCTAAAGCCCAGATTGAAGATCCTCTCCCTTACAGGTAAGTGGATTTCATCCCATTGCTTCTCCCATTCTTTCCTCTATCTTCCCTTGATCATTTCATGGAAGATATCCACCATTTTCATGGATCTAAACCTATGAGTTGAGATATAGATCTAGGATTGTGGATCTAGATCTATATTCTCAAGATCTTGATTCCTTTGATCTTAATTTTGGTTTAGGGAATATCCAAAGATTGATTGATGAAATTGTGTCACTCAGATTTTGGGGATTTCCATTGGGCTAACTTCTATCAATAAACCAAGGTAGGTGGTATAAATCAAACTCCCATAGTCCTGTATTTGATATGTGAATGTGATTTTATGAATTTCTCACTTCCTTTGATAATTTAATTCCTAAATTGGAATAATTAAGAATGTGCAATTGACTTGTGATGTTCCTTGGTGATTAATTGATAATTGAATCATGGAACAAACATAGGGGGATTTCCCAAATAGATTTTTATTTTGGAGATTAGGTATGGGTTGAGATATGTAATTGAGATACTGAATTTATTGTGATAAGATAGTTAATTAGGGGAAATTAATTATGAAATTATTTTTTCTATGAAAGATAATTAATTGTAAAAGTTAATTATCTTCCATAATGTTTATCAAAGAAAATTAATTGTGAGAATTAATTATGACAAGTTGATATTTGATATAGATAATTAACAGTGAAGAATTAATTATGGAATGAGAGTTGTGTTGATTTATTAATTAAATGATGAATTAATTAATGTATTATATGATTAGTTAATTGGTGAGTTAACTAATGGCCTTTGAAATGTTTAACTAATTATTGGATTAGTAAAAGAATAATGTGGCTAATTATTGTGAATCAAATGATGATTAAATGGATGATATTTTTTTGGTTCTAGAAATGGAATTCTAGACCAATTAGAAGTTGGGACATGGACATGGCGTTCCTCCCCAATAGTTATCCAAGCTTGAGATTATGGGGTTCTAGGCATCACTACCTACACCAAATGAGATATGAAGTGAGAGGAATGAAAACCTACACTCAATGATATTTGGGGTGCTTGACATGATTTTCAACACCAAATGAATAATAGTGATGAATGGTGATTCAAACGGAAAACATGAATTGAAACTGGGCCTATTATGATGATTAAATATTAAATGACAATGTGAAAACTATTTAAATTATGCATTTTATTTATTCATTCACAAAACTATATACACTATCTTTTGACCAGACTTGTTTTAGACGATGTTGGTGGTGGCCTTCTGAGTCGTACTCACACCCTATTTGGGCCGCCTAATTGGAACCTGAGTAGACTTTGTTGGTGTAGGACAGGATAAGGGAAATGCCCTGGGATAGGTTGCTGTTTGGGATTGGAGCATAGGAGAGGGAACCAGATGTGGTTAAGGACCCACTTGGGAGTTGTTGTGTCTTTACTTTTAGTTTCATTATAGATACTTTACATTTTTCATTGTCTTAGCATGTTTTACCTTTCAGTTGAGTATTGTATTTTCTTGTTTTGAATATCATATTACATGGTATTGTTCTGGTTATTTTTATGCTTCTACACTTGGTTATTGTCATTTACATTAATTGGGGTTTTATTCTGATAAAATAGGGTACAGGCTCCCCAAGAATGACTTACCAGACCCTCACTACAAGTGAGAACCCTCTAGCATACAAGGAGGCACGCTTGAGGGCATGTGGCCAAGTGGCTCGGGGCACTATTTCATGGCACCCAGGTCAGGACATCATTGCTTTTCATGGGTGTGTATCCTCTGTAGCATGTTTTTCTCAAACCGTGCACCCCTGATAGTGGTTTGGACCACCTCTCACAGTTTCATCAAATCATGAGGCCTGGTCTGTATGATTTATACTAACCATGTGTCATAGCATCCTTTTCTAAAAACCAAGTCTCTGGGATCCAAACAAGCCCCAGACTCCCTCAAAATTCTTGTTACCTCATTAAGTATATACATTAGGTCAAAACCAAGAAATTAAACTAAAACTAAAAAGATCTATACCTCAAGGAAAAACTTAGGATCAGAAAATATTCTCACTTAAATAAATTCAACCTAAAATTATCCTTCCTAGGGTAGTCAAATATTTTCTGAGAATAACTCTGGACACAAAGCATGTAAGTCGGCCTCTCACTCCCAAGTCTCATCATGTACATGATTGTACTTCCATAACACCCATAATAGAGGAACTGACCAGCCTCATATAACCTCCATGTCTCAATAAAAAATACATATAGGATGCTCCTCAAAGGATGCATCTACCTATAGCTCAACCTCATACGAAAGAAGAGTATGATCTGGTTTTAAGTGGTAACAACATAGTTGATGTAGATACCCGAAGCTTAACGTACATGGACATTACATTACTTTGGCGGAATACTTAGTACATTACAAAAACACACACACAAGGACCGTAATAGTTTAGTGTATTTGGACACTCGGAATAAAATCTTCTAATCGTGGTGACAGATCTTCAACATCTCCCATAAAGATCTTCCCTTTTTTTCTTACCTAAAACCTTTCTTTATATCCTGGGGAAAAGAAAACATAAAAGGGTGAGCTCAAATTATCAGTAAGGGTAAACAAAAGAAAAATCAATCACATCATATTCATAAGAACATATCTTTTGGAAATCTTAACCTGTAAAAGAGATCATAATTTCATAACATGGGATAAATCATAGTAGTGAAATGTAATCCCAATAATCATAACTTAAAACATGAAACTTTGTGGCATACACACACAATCATAGAGAATCATTTCTTATTAGTCAATATTGTAACACCCGAGACTTTTATGTTATATAAATTATTAAAGGAATATTTTTCTACACAACACTTGCTTGGCTTGCTTTACACGAAATCGCGACCTTCCTCGATAGCTTGGGTCGTACGTAATACCGAGTTTCACTAAACAACGATATGCTATTAAAATATTATTAAAACTAGCCGTTATGAATAGTAATAACCACTTTATGAAATTTTATAAATTTTATTTTTCAAAATGGACTTCATTTTTGGATTCGGAATATCGAAATTAGCCTGGGGTGAAATTTTGGTATTTTTCTGAAAACTTTCAATTTTTGATGAATAGTGAAACCACTAAGTGGTAGTTAAAAAACTGAATTTTTCATAAAACTTAATTTTACCGCTTCTGTGAGTGGAATTTCAAAAATCCGAGAGACACGGTTGATGTCAGTAAGTAAAATTTGGTTCAATGAGATGAAAATAATTTTTTGGTGAATAGTAACTTTTTACTTTTTTTACCACGGTTAAAAGTAAATAGGGTAATTAAGGGTAAATATGATATTATTATTACCCTAAAACATGTCCTAATTCTATTGGATAAGTTTAATTCAACCAAAAACAAACTTAGGAATAAAATATGACCATTTAGGCCCACTTGGATTAGATTAGGACATTTATTATTAATTTATTTAAAGAAGGGTTAAAATAGTTAAAACCAAAGTTTAATAAGTAAATAATTTTTACTATGGGGTTATACATAAGATAAATTCGACTATAAATATTAATTATAAAGATAAAAAGATTTACTACATAATGGTATTTTATTTGTAATTTTTAGACATTAAATAATTTAATTTATTTATGACACAATGATGATGCAGTAATTATCTTATTAATGAAATATTGACAAAATTGATGTTCTAAACACCAGAATAAATGTAATTTGAGACTTTTTATGAATACCGCTAATTTTATAGGTTAATATGACATGTTAGTATTGATTTAATTAACTTTTTTCGAACTAATAATTCTGTTATGAGTTTCACAAAAATAAATTACTAAATAGTGTCAAAATTGACATAAAATAGTTTTTAAAACAAATATTATATTATTAATTGTTATTTTATTCCTAAAAATCTAAGGTTCAGCCAAATGACTTAGATAAGGTTATATATATTAATAATAAACAACTTGGGGTCCGTTTGGCTGCTTATAGTAAGTTTATTAACCTTATAGTATAAGAACACAAGAAGACACGGTAAAAGTAAAATTATTTAACTTAATGTTAAATCTAAATGATAAGGTTATAATAGGAACCTAAACTTGTCTAAATTCTATTTTATGAGAGGATTTCGACCCATCCTCACCTTAGCTTCTAAATATATCAATTTGGAGCTATTTAAAACCGAACTTGACTTTATAATAAAATAATATTTTTAGTTTTCCCAAAGGTGCCCCTCTCCTCCCTTATAAAAGGGCACCTCCTCCCCCTCTTCCTCACACCACATTGAGACTTCAAGCTCGGCCAACCCCTGCCACTTTCTCCTCTCCACTTCCCTAGAGACATCCTAGAGGTTCTGGTCTTCCTCAAAGACCAATTTTAGTGCCCTAAAAGAAGGTCTCAAAGAAGCACTTCAAAGAAGAGGTAATGTCCGTTACCGATTCTTTCATCTTTATTTCTTCTTCCACTTCTTCTTCTTTAGTTGTTTCATTATGAAGTAATAACATCAGTATCACTCATATAGTGATATGTTATTATAAGTATGAACAACCCTATTTCACCATCTATCCATCCTACGGAAAAAAAAATCACCGCGCGTGCGTACGTACGGAATACCGTCTCCACGCCGTGGTGTAATCTATTTTCCACCACCACCTTACTTGGATGGGTATAATGGTGTAAATAATGACTATATAAGACTATTATAAAGTTATTTTGATTCTGAAATAGTATACATACACTCCAATACAATTCCACAATCATAGGAACGATATCATCACTCGTGCGTACGTACGGAATACTGTCTCCACAATGTGATGCGACTCGTTCTACATGATCTTCATTTCATAATGATTATATAAATGAATTTAATGAATGAATATGATATATATTACACTAATACCATTCTGGAAATGATCTATCTATAACCTAAAGAGAATAATAAGAATTTATTCGACAAAACAAGCATAAGAACAAAAAGTTATAAACACCCGAATAACAAGTAGCAATGAAATATTACTACTAAAAAGCTAAGAATATGACCATATATGATATCATAAAAATAAGTATGATTCTGTAATAAGTCAATAACATTATTTAAATCATTATACAGGAGGTTCGGACACTTACAAAGCAAGTTGGACCTAAGGTAAGGGAAAATATCACAATCTCATTTTTATCCGAGATTGTTTTTACTTTGGCATTTACTGGGGTGTATTTTATCATCCACATCCATGTTCCCTCAATATGTAATATTGTTTCCATCCACTTACAATAGTTTAAATCCAATTTTACCCTTCGGTGAGTTTTTAGTAAAGAATATGAAAGGAATCTTTTGTCGTTTTTTCGTACGAGGTACTTTTTTGACTTTTCCGACAAAAGTACGAAGAATGTTTTTTTAACTTATACGGCATGAATGGATTTTTAAAAAATTATTTCCAAGAAGCATCCTTTACAAGTTTTCAAGTTTATTTTTAATCAACTTATTTTTGTTTAAAATTGTATGGCATGTTATGAAAGGATAAATGTTTTTGAAGTAGAAAGGATATTTTCCTCAACAATGGAGTTCAAGAGTTTTATCAAAATTATTTTCCATCTAAGACAATATAGGGTTCTGTTTCTATCCCTATTATTACATGGATTTTATTATGTTGTGATGGAAATATTTTTATGAATTCTTTTATCTTATATGAATTATTTTATGATGTCACGATGTTTAAGATTCCCATTTTTATTACATGGGTTATGCAATGACGTATGATTTAAGATTTTGTGGCACACATAAGAATGGTATCATTATGAGATGGGTGGGACCTATATCTCCCTCCAATGCATTGGGTAAAGATTTTATATCTCATGAGATAGACATGGCTGGAATGGTAGGTTATACCGGTTCAGTGAAACAGGACTGAAACGAGGGTGACTCGGTTCAGAAAGGGACTTTGTCCACTAAGATAGTCTTGGCAATGAGTCTTGACTAACAAGAAATGATTTTCTATGATTATGTGTGTATTCCACAAAGTTTCATGTTTTAAGTTATGATTATAGTGATTACATTTCACTGCCATGATTTATCCCATGTTATGAAATTATGATCTCTTTTGTAGGTTAAGATTTCCAAAAGTTATGTGCTTGTGTATACGATGTGATTGATATTTCTTTTGTTTACCCTTACTGAGCATTTGAGATCACCCTTTTGTATGTTTTCTTTCCCCAGGTCAGGAAGAAGGTTATTAAGTAGGATATGCCAAAAAGGGACCCTAGATATGATGAAATAAGTGGGAGGCAAAGTTGATGCTTTATGAACCAGTTGTTTATGTTTCCCAGTTTCTAAAGACACTATACCTATACGGTCCTTTCGTGGTTTTGTTATATGTTATAATAAGTATGCTTCAATTTGGAAGTATTAACAATGTATGTAAAGTATGGGTCATTATAAATACTCATTACCAAGACTATCTTAGTGGACAAAGTCCATTTCTGAACCGAGTCACCCTCATTTCATTCCTGTTTCACTGAACCGGTATAACCTACCTTTCCAGCCATGTCTATCTCATGAGATATAAAATCTTTACCCAATTAATTGGAGGGAGATATAGGTCTCACCCATCTCATAATGATACCATTCTTATGTGTGCCACAAAATCATAAATCATACATCATTGCATAACCCATGTAATAAAAAGGGGAATCTTAAACATCGTGACATCATAAAACAATTCATATAAGATAAAGGAATTCATAAAAATATTTCCATCACAACATAATAAAATACATGTAATAATAGGGATAAAAACAGAACCCTATATTATCTTATATGGAAAATAATTTTGATAAAACTCTTGAACTTCATTCATGAGGAAAATATCCTTTATGCTTCAAAAACACTTTTCCTTTCTTAACATGTCGTACAATTCTAAACTAAAAGAATTTGATTAAAAATAAACTTGAAAACTTGTAAAGGAATATTCTTAGAAATAATGTTTTAAAAATCCATTCATGCCGTATAAGTTAAAAGAAAATATTCTTTTTGTACTTTTGTCGGAAAAGTCAAAAAGTACCTCGTATGAAAAATGACAAAAGATTCATTTCATATCTTTTACTAAAAACTCACTGAAGGGTAAAATTGGAAGTAAAAAATTATAGGTGGATGGAAACAATATTACATATTGAGGAAACATGGATGTGGATGATAAAATACAACCCAGTATATACCAAAGTATAAACAATCTCGGATAAAAATGAGATTGTGATATTTCTCTTACCTTATGTCCGATATGCTTTGTACGTATCCGAAACTCCTGTATAATGATTTAAATAATGTCAGTAACTTATTACAGAATCATATTCATTGTTATTATATCATATATGGTTCACTTATGACTTTATATTACCCGTTCTTTTGTAAATTCCATGTTAAAGAAGCGTTTTGGGTAAAATCGTTTCATTTATCGTAGGTGTTTGGACTTATTGTTATTGACATTATTATTACTTATATCATGATTTACTTACTTCCAGAATATAAAAAATGATTTATATATCATATATATTCAGTATATATATATATATAATAGATAGATAAATGAAATGAAACACACCGTTCATGGAGACGGCAGTCCGTACGTACGCATGAACGCTGTTTTCCTTTCCTTATTGTCTTGAATGGAAGTAAGTAGATGACATACATATATATATACATAAATCCAGTATATTTAACATGTCATATATTTCATTATTATTAATTATATATACTTTATAATCATTCATTAATGGTTAATGAGGAGAATGAATCTCATCGCGTCGTGGAGACGGTAGTCCGTACGTACGCACGAGCGATGATATCGTTCTCATGATCGTGAACTTGTGTTGAAGTGTATGTATACTATTTCAGTATCAATATCACTTTATAATAATCATATATAGTTACTCATTACACCATTATACCCATCCAATTAAGTTGGTGGCGGAAAATAGATTACACCACGGCGTGGAGACGGTATTCTGTACGTACGCACGCGCGGTGATTTCCTTTTTATGTAGGATGGATAGAAGGTTAATTAGAGTTCTTTCATATTCATAATAACATATCAGTATATAATAAATACTTATGTTATTACTTTATCATGAAACAACTAAATAAGAAGAAGTTGAAGAAGAAAGAAATTGAAAAAGATCGGTAATGGATATTACCTCTTTTTGACGCGCCTTCACTTAACCTCCACTTAAAGAACTAAGGATGGTCTTTTAAGAAGACCAGGATCTCTAGGATGATACTAGGGAATTTTATAAGAGATTTTGGCAGGGTTTGGCTGAGCTTTAATGCTCAAATTGGTGTGAGGAGGAGAGGGAGGAGGTGCCCTTTTATAAGGGAGGAGAGGGGCACCTTAGGAAAATCTCAAAATATTATTTTATATTAAGGTCAAATTCGGTTTATAATGGTTCCAAAGGGTCTTATTTCAAAGATAAAGTGGGGATGGGTCGAAATCCTCTCATACAATATGATTTAGACAAGTTTAGGTTATTATTTTAACCTTATCATTTAGATTTAACTCTAAGTTAAATAATTTAACTTTTACCGTGTCTTTTTGTTTTCTTACACTATATGGTTATTATTAATATATATAATCTTATTTCAAAGATAAAGTTGTTTATTATTAATATATATAATCTTATCTAAGTAATGTGGCCGAACCTTAGATTTTTAGGAATAAAATAACAATTAATAATATAATATTTGTTTTAAAAACTAATTTATGTCAATTTTGACACTATTTGGTACATGATTTTTATGAAATTCATAACAGAATGATAAGTTCAAAACAAGTTACTTAAATCAACAATAACATGTCATATTAACCTATAAAATTATTGTATGTCATAAAAAGTCTCAAATTACATTTATTTGGTCATTTATAACATCAATTATGTCAATATTTCATTAATAAGACAATTACTGCATCATATTTGTGTCATAACAAATGATAATTATTTAATCCCTAAAAATTATAAATAAATTCCTATGATGTAGATAATTGTATTGGATTTCGGGAGACTATTCAGTTTTGAAGTTTCATAAAGTTTATCACTAGATTAAAATTATTATACTTATAAGATTTAAGAAAGTGACATGTTGTCACATTCTTTGGTTTTAATAATAATTAAATTATTTTCATTGAAAAAATTTAATTAAATGAATCTAATCCGACCCTTAGGTGATATGGGTCAACTTTTAGTCATCCAATAGGATTTTGATATTTGTTAGGGTAATATTAAAATATTATATTTACCCTTAATTACCCGATTTACCTTTAACTATGGTAAATAAAATTTACCGTAGTTACTATTCATAATTCCCAAAAATAAAAGGTAGCCTATTAACATAATTTGGATCCACTGATTCCAAATATGGAATCCATTTTTCCAAATTCAATACACAAAAGTTGCAGAAATTAAATTAAAATTAATCCCGTTGTCGAAAGAAAACGGGTTTTTCTTTAAAACATTGCAAAAGATTGAATTGATTTAACCTACGAATTCAAGGTAAAATCAATTCTAATGACATACATTATATTAAATGGTAAAAATATATTCTATTTATACTTTAAAACCATTCAATATTATAATTTAACCACATAAGATATTACGATGAAAAAAAGTTTTTTTTAATTAAAATATTGCGTGTTTTTACTATTCATTAAAATATGAAAGTTATCGGAAAAATATCAAAACTTTATCTAATGTAAATTTTTATATCCTGATTAAAAAGAAGAATTTTATTTTGTCAAATTGAACTTATAAACAAGTCAAAAACTAGATTTAAATTGGGTGCGCCATCAAAAGGCGGCAAAACTGCATTTTTTGAAAAATACTTATTTTACCCGAAAAATTTATTTTGTTCTTATACCATGTTCTAGAAATGTGTAAGATGAATAATAATGTTATAAAATTAAAAATTTAGTTAACACTATTCATAACAGCTTGTTCATAACAATATTATAATAATATATCGTTGTTTAGTAAAACCCAGTATTGCGTACAACACACACTATCGAGGAAGGTCGCGATTGCGTGTAATGCAAGCCAAGTCAAGGTTGCGTGTTGCGCAAGAATCCTTCGTTGTTTCGTATAACAAAATCCAACCATATTTCATTTATACATTGAATATATATATATATATATATATATATATATATACTCAATGTTGCGTAGAATAACTATTATCAAAATTCTGTGTAACACGATCCAAGAATAGTGTTGTGTATACTGCAAGCTAATATGGTGTTGCGTATAGCGCAAGGTAATCTTGGTGCAGCACAAGACATTAATGAAATTAAAAGAATATTTTTCATAAAATCTCGGGGTGTTACATTCTACCCCCCTTAAAATGAATTTCGCCCTCGAAATTCGTCGGGGTTATAAATGGTTTACTACTCGAAAGTTTGTTTAATAGAAACCCACATCGTAAAAAGGAATACCAAAACATGGCTTTTAAAAACTAAAGTATAAAATGTAACAATTACCCAAATTAACTCATCACGGGGTTTCCACGTAGGAGAACATAGTTGAAAATATGGATATGGAAGAAAAATCTAACCATCAAGTTCTGATGGAGAGTGGTAAAGAACATGGCTATGAAAAATCCAACAATCACAAAGCTATTGATTTGTGATGATCTAAGGTGTCATCTGATTAATCGGATATAAGGGAACTAGGACAATATTTTTGGTTTTCAAGATCATTTCCCTAAAGTTGATGAATTAAAAGAAATACTTGCATGATTTTGGTACAATATCACTGTTGTTCATGAATTGAACAATTTCCACTTCATCCCTTAAAGAAATGAAGTTGAATTTGTTATTCGTGATGTGTTAGAAGATCATGTGATAGAATGATGGGTCATTCCATCTCTTTTAAACAAATGGTTAGCAAAAGTTATAAGTCCATCTTATGGTTAGATTAATCGTATATGGTTCCAAAAATGAACTTATACTTCATATATCATACCGCTTAATAAAATAAAACTAGTTTATACTAACCAGGGACTTCCTGTTGGCCAGTGGTGGGCGATAAAGGCCAGTCGCACTTCGGTTGTGGGTTCGATTCCTACAACCTTGTCCGACGCGATGGGTTGTCGCCCGTCCTGCAGGTTGTCCTTTTTCTAAAACTATATTACTATAACATCCCATCAATAATATAGAAAAAAACTTCTATCCTTAAACAATACTAACTTATGTCCAACATAATCCATTCCAATCTTTAGGCTTATCCATAATACTGCAGTACATTCTCATAATATAGTGAAAATGATTACCAGAGATTTAATACCATCGTTGATCCCCATATATCATAAGATATATCTTGTTGGTCACATTCCAAACATTCAAAGGCCTTAATCATGTATTCTCTTGAATACCCATTGAACCTTAGTGAAAACATGAATGCAGTTAAAAGTTAACACTTTCCACATACCAAAATCCTCAAAATTCTATATACTCAAACCATGATATCACTTAGTCCTTATATCAATCATGAGCTCATGAATACTGTAAAATATTTCATTTTCTCGTTTTCCCTTCATTATGCGCATATCATATTTTTTCCAAAAATATCTCAATCACTTTCCATGGTTACGGGTACCATAAAATTATTAAAAACCACAGTAGACCAATATATAAATATTCCAATATTCCACGATACTATATACAACATTATTTTGTAATCCCATTACCTAAACACTTAATCATTCCACCACATCATTGTCATATTCATAATCGCCAATGGTGATCGCATGTGACTTCCCTTTGTACTTTTCCTTAAGTGGTTGCTCATGTCAATCATCACTAACCCTTGGATTAGGGCATTTATTAGCATAATGCCCCATTTCCTTGCACTTGAAGCATTGAAGTGTAGTAGGTTCATTCTGTGTATCCCTTCCTTTGTTTGCATCATTAGACATATTCTTCCCATCATTGTGGCATTCAAATGCCCGATTACCTTCCTTTCCACATTTGAAACATTTACTTGTCCCTTTAAGACAATCTCCACCATGCTTCTTTCCAAACTTTGAGCATAAGGAAGCATTCATCTTCTTTTCACCATTATTCTGAGATTTCTCCTTGAACTCCATCTTTCGTTTCTTGTCAAAACTATGAGATGGATAAGTAACACCAACTTCCATTTCTACCTTGATAGCACAATGTACAATTTCTTCATAGCTACTGAAGTCTCTTATAGTTGATGCCCTTCGAAGAGTTGGTTTTAAGCCACTGAAGAATCGATCAACTTTACTTTCAGGTTTGATGATAAATCCAGATGCATACCTTCCAAGCCTTGTAAAATTCGCTTCGTATATACCAACAGATTCATTATCCTTTTGCTTTAGTTCAAGAAACTCCTTCTCCATCTTTGTTCAAAGAATACGAGGGAAGTACTTATTGAAAAATAAGTTCTTGAACTTTTCCCATTCCATGGACTCAATTTCATCTCTTGGCCTCGTATTCTTGATAAGATTCCACCATTGATCAGCTTCACCTTCCAAACGATATACTGCTAAGATGACTTTATCATGTTCAGAACATTGAAGAACTGAAAATATATTTTTAGTAGTACTGATCCATTGTTCAGCAACAAGTGGATCAGAAGACCCACTGAAAGAAGTTGGACGTTGCCTCATGAAGGACTCAATAGAATATTGTTCCCTTCTCTGCTCATTTGGAAGTCCAGAATGATTCATAGCTTGTGTAAGTATAGCAATAAGATTTTACACTCCATCTCCCATAACATTTGTTTGTTCAGGAGGACAATCATTGCATTGTCCATTACATTGATCAACACGGTTCCTTCGGGCTCCATCCATCGTCTAAAACCCAAAAAGAATAGTGTGAGAGGAAAAAATCATGCTAGGGAAAACAACATAATAAAAGGGGGAGTATCCTCAATATCTAACATCTTAGGTTAAATTCTATGATCATTACCGTAGTTCTAGGACTGTATCCTATAAGTATACTTATCCTTAGGGACATCCCTAGACATACCTTAGAAATATATCTAGGGATCTCACTAACGTTTTCGCATCCTAGTTTCCAAAGGTTGACTAAACCTTTCCTCTGATACAAAATGTAGAGACCTGAAGCTTAACATACATGGACATTACATTACTTTTGCGTAATACTTAGTACATTACAAAAACACACACACAAGGACCGTAATAGTTTAGTGTCTTTGGAAACTCGGAATAAAATATTCTAATCGTGGTGACAGATCTTCAACATCTCCCATAAAGATCTTCCCTTTTTTTCTTACCTAAAACCTTTCTTTATATCCTGGGGAAAAGAAAACATAAAAGGGTGAGATCAAATGCTCAGTAAGGGTAAACAAAAGAAAAATCAATCACATCATATTCATAAGAACATATCTTTTGGAAATCTTAACCTGCAAAAGAGATCATAATTTCATAACATGGGATAAATCATAGTAGTGAAATGTAATCCCAATAATCATAACTTAAAACCTGAAACTTTTTGGCATACACACACAATCATAGAGAATCATTTCTTATTAGTCAAGACTCATTTCCAAGACTATCTTAGTGTACAAAGTCCATTTCTGAACCGAGTCACCCTCGTTTCAGTCCTGTTTCACTGAACCAGTATAACCTACCGTTCCAGCCATGTCTATCTCATGAGATATAAAATCTTTACCCAATGCATTAGAGGGAGATATAGGTCCCACCCATCTCATAATGATACCATTCTTATGTGTGCCACAAAATCATAAATCATACATCATTGCAAAACCCATGTAATAAAAATGGGAATCTTAAACATCGTGACATCATAAAACAATTAATATAAGATAAAGGAATTCATAAAAATATTTCCATCACAACACAATCAAATCCATGTAATAATAGGGATAGAAACAGAAACCTATATTATCTTATATGGAAAATAATTTTAAAAAAACTCTTGAACTTCATTCTTGAGGAAAATATCCTTTATGCTTCAAAAACACTTTTCCTTTCTTAACATGTCGTACAATTCTAAACTAAAAGAGGTTGATTAAAAATAAACTTGAAAACTTGTAAAGGAAGCTTCTTGGAAATAATTTTTTAAAAATCCATTCATGTCGTATAAGTTAAAAGAAAACATTCTTTTCGTACTTTTGTCGGAAAAGTCAAAAAGTACCTCGTATGAAAAATGACAAAAGATTCCTTTCATATCTTTTACTAAAAACTCACCGAAGGGTAAAATTGGAATTAAAAAATTATAGGTGGATGGAAACAATATTACATATTGAGGAAACATGGATGTGTATGATAAAATAAACCCCAGTAAATACCAAAGTATAAACAATCTCGGATAAAAATGAGATTGTGATATTTCCCTTACCTTATGTCTGATATGCTTTGTACGTATCTGAACCTCCTGTATAATGATTTAAATAATGTCATTAACTTATTACAGAATCATAGTCATTTTTATGATATCATATATGGTTCACTTATGACTTTATATTACCCGTTCTTTTGTAAATTCCATGTTAAAGAAGCGTTTTGGGTAAAATCGTTTCATTTATCGTAGGTGTTTGGACTTGTTGTTCTTGACATTATTATTACTTATATCATGATTTACTTACTTCCATAATATAAAACATGATTTATATATCATATATATTCAGTATATATATATATATATAATATATAGATAAATGAAATGAAACACACCGTTCATGGAAACGGTAGTCCGTACGTACGCATGAACGATGTTTTCCTTTCCTTATTGTCTAGAATGGAAGTAAGTAGATGAAATAAATATATATAAACATAAATCCAGTAGATTTAACATGTCATATATTTCATTATTATTTATTATATATACTTTATAATCATTCTTGAATGGTTAATGAGGAGAATGAATCTCATCGCGTTGTGGAGACGGTAGTCCGTACGTACGCACGAGCGATGATATCGTTCTCATGATCGTGAACTTGTGTTGAAGTGTATGTATACTATTTCAGTATCAATATCAATTTATAATAATCATATATAGTTACTCATTACACCATTATACCCATCCAATTAAGGTGGTGGAGGAAAATAGATTACACCACAGCGTGGAGACGGTATTCTGTACGTACGCACGCGCGGTGATTTCCTTTTTCCGTTGGATGGATAGAAGGTTAATTAGAGTTGTTTCATATTCATAATAACATATAATTATATAATAAATACTGATGTTATTACTTTATCATGAAACAACTAAAGAAGAAGAAGTTGAAGAAGAAAGAAATTGAAAAAGATCGGTAATGGATATTACCTCTTTTTGACGCGCCTTCACTTAACCTCCACTTAAAGAACTAAGGATGGTATTTGAAGAAAACCAGGACCTCTAGGATGATACTAGGAAAGTGGAGAAGATATTCTGTCAGGTTTTGGACGAGATTTAATGCTCAAATTGGTGTGAGGAGGAGAGGGAGGAGGTGCCCTTTTATAAGGGAGGAGAGGGGCACCTTAGGAAAATCTCAAAATATTATTTTATATTAAGGTCAAATTCGGTGTATAATGGTTCCAAAGGGTCTTATTTCGAAGATAAATTGGGGATGGTTCGAAACCCTCTCATAAAATAGGATTTAGACAAGTTTAGGTTATTATTTTAACCTTATCAATTAGATTTAACTCTAAGTTAAATAATTTAACTTTTACCGTGTCTTTTTTTTTCTTACACTATATGGTTAATAAACATACAATATCAAGCCAAAAGAACCCCAAGTTGTTTATTATTAATATATATAATCTTAGCTAAGTCATTTTGCCGAACCTTAGATTTTTAGGAATAAAATAACAATTAATAATATAATATTTGTTTTAAAAACTAATTTATGTCAATTTTGACACTATTTGGTACATGATTTTTATGAAATTCATAACAGAATGATAAGTTCGAAAAAAGTTACTTAAATAAACAATACCATGTCATATTAACCTATAAAATTAGTGGAAGTTATAAAAAGTCTCAAATTACATTTATTTGGGCATTTATAACATCAATTATGTCAATATTTCATTAATAAGACAATTACTGCATCATCTTTGTGTCATAACAAATGATAATTATTTAATCCCTAAAAATTCTAAATAAATTCCTATGATGTAGATAATTGTATTATATTTCTGGAGACTATTCATTTTCGAAGTTTCATTAAGTTTATCACTAGATTAAAATTATTATACTTATAAGATTTAAGAAAGTGACATGTTGTCACATTCTTTGGTTTTAATAATAATTAAATTATTTTCATTGAAAAAATTTAATTAAATTAATCTAATCCGACCCTTAGGTGATATGGATCGCCTTTTAGTCATCCAATAGGATTTTGAAATTTTTTAGGGTTATTTTAAAATATTATATTTACCCTTAATTACCTGATTTACCTTTAACTATGGTAAATAAAATTTACCGTAGTTACTATTCATAATTCCCAAAAATAAAAAGTAGCTTATTAACATAATTTGGATCCACTGATTCCAAATATGGAATCCATTTTTCCAAATTAAATACACAAAAGTTGTAGAAATTAAATTAAAATTAATCCTGTTGTCAAAAGAAAACGGGTTTTTCTTTAAAACATTGCAAAAGATTGAATTGATTTAACCTACAAATTCAAGGTAAAATCAATGCTAATGACATACATTATATTAAATGGTAAAAATATATTCTATTTATACTTTAAAACCATTCAATATTATAATTTAACCACATAAGATATTACAATGAAAAAAAGTTGTTTTTAATTAAAATATAGCGTGGTTTTACTATTCATTAAAATATGAAAGTTATCGGAAAAATATCAAAACTTTATCTAATGTAAATTTTTATATCCTGATTCAAAAGAAGAATTTTATTTTGTCAAATTGAACTTATAAACATGTCAAATACTAGATTTAAAGTGGGTGCGCCATCAAAAGGCGGCAAAACTGCATTTTTTGAAAAATACTTATTTTACCCGAAAAAATTATTTTGTTCTTATACCATGTTCTAGAAATGTGTAAGATGAATAATAATGTTATAAAATTCAAAATTTAGTTAACAGTATTCATAACGGCTAGTTCATAACAATATTATAATAATATATCATTGTTTAGTAAAACCCAGTATTGCGTACAACACACACTATCGAGGAAGGTCACGATTGCGTGTAATGCAAGCCAAGTCAGGGTTGCGTGTTGCGAAATAATCCTTTGTTGTTTCGTATAACAGAATCCAACCATATTTCATTTATACATTGAATATATATATATATACTCAATGTTGCGTAGAATAACTATTATCAAAATTGTGTGTAACACGATCCAAGAATAGTGTTGCGTATACTGCAAGCTAATACGGTGTTGCGTATAGCGCAAGGTAATCTTGGTGTAGCAAAAGACATTAATGAAATTAAAAGAATATTTTTCATAAAATCTCAGGGTGTTACACTTGAGATACATGGAATACATTGTGCTTGGATCAGTTCCTTTGAGGAAATGGAAATTGATATTCTACCGGGTCAGCTCTCTCCAGAATCTCAAAAATCCTGACATATCACGGCAAAAGCCTACCCTATCTTCAAATCTATCTATTCCCCAGCCTTAGTGAGATATGTAAAGATAATATATCCCTAAAATCAAAATCTAAAGTTCATTGATGTTGATTGGTAAATTATTTCTATCTTGACTTTTCAGTATTCATCCTCTTTCTGATCAGTTGAACCTTCTCTAAAGTCTCCTGCATGAGGTGAGGTCCAAGCAGCACTTTCTCTTATACCTCTAATCAATACAGAGGTGATTTCATGGCCTACCATAAAAATCCTCATAATTTTCCATCTTAATATTTGCATGATATCTATTATATTAGAAAAATTCATCCAAGGGTATATGCATCTCCCAAGAAGCCCAAAAATCAAGGACAATGCTCTAAGCATGTCCTTTAGAACCTATATTGTGCACTCTGACAAGACATCGGTCTAAGGGTGGAATGTAATGATCAAAAGAACCTGTGTAACCAACACCCTCTGTAAGCCTCAAAAAACTATGATTTAAATAATAAATCCTTCCAATACAATTGTATGAGAAACCCCATGAAGGTGCATAATCTCATGGATATAAATTTTACAAATTTCATCTACTGAGAAGGTCTCCCTAATCCGAAGGAACTGAGAGACCTTTGTGAGCCTATCCACATAAACCCACACAACATCACTACATCGAGGTGACCTTGGTAATCTAGTTATAAAATCTATTGCAACATCATCCCATTTCAACTTGTGGAAGGTAAATTACTGCAAAATCCTTAACTATCACTAGTATTCAACCTTCACTAGCTGACAGATGGACCACCTCATGAGAAAACCAGCTACCTCTCTTTTCATACCTAGCCACCAATACTGGTGATGTAAATACTAATAAATATTGGTTATATCGGGATGTACTACCCAAGATAAGGTATGAAATTCTCTCATAAACTCTTCATGTATGTCTGTTGGAACCCAAACACGACTATGTATGTGTAGAATATCATAATCTCGAATGGTCCAACCAGGTGGAAGGTACTCACATTCCACACTCTCCAGTAGGACTAATCCCTCAAGATCTGATATCTATCCCATCCTCACCCTATCCAGAAGAGTGGAAGTAATTGATAATGATGAGAGAAAAACATGGTTGAGACTATCATAGACCCCCAATTACATCTCTGTAAACAATGCCATAAGTTTCCACCCACCACTATCCTCCTTAACTACCTGTATCTGATTCCTCCTTCTTAGTACATCGGTAGCTACATTTCCCTTTCTAGGAATATAAGAAACCATTAAGTTAAAATAATTTAGGTATTCAACCCACCTTCATTACCTAATATTTAATTAATGATGTTTAAATATGTACTTGAGGATTTTGTGGTTCGTATACACCACAAAACACTCTCCTAGTAAATAATCCATTTGATAGCATAAGGCATGTAAAATAGTGTCTAACTCGAGATGGTGCATTGGGTAGTTCCTCTCATGTGGCATAAACTAATGAGACCCATAAACAATGAATTGATCCTACTATATTAGAACTTATCTTATCCCAATACCTGGTGCATCATAATATACGGTATAGCTTCCACCCAACTCGGGAATAATTGTTACTATGGTTGAAGTTAGTATCCCTATCAGCTTCTAAAAGGTTGTCTCATAGGTATCTGACTATATAAACTCCACACCCTTCTTTTTCAATCCCGAAAGAGGTGCTAATAAGAATGATAATTCCTCTATGAAACTCCGGTAATAACCAAATAGCACCAAGATACTCAATATATCAAAGACATCCATGGGATTACCCAAGAAACTATAGCTCTCACTTTATCTGAGTCAACTGATACTCATTTATCTGAGATAATATAGCATAATAAATGAGTATTATCCATCTAAAAGTGTAACTTTGTGATCCTAGCATATGATTGATGATCTCTTATTGTGTCCAAAATGATCTCAATATGTTTTCCATGGTCATGTTGAGTTTGATAATACACTAAGATATCATCCACAAATACCACCACAAATGAATTTAGATAAGGGTGGGAAATCAAGTTCATCAGTTCCATTATAACTGTTGGTTTGTTCATAAGGCCGAATGTAATAACTAGATACTCATAAAGACCATACCTACTATGGAAAGTTTTATATGGGTTTTCTTTTGGTCAAATACACACATGATGATAACATGATCTAAGGTCAATCATTGAGAAGACTCAATCTCCTTGGATCTGGTTGAAGGGATCACATATATGAGGTAAAGGATATCTATTTTTAACTATCAACTGGATCAATTTCTAGTAATCCACTTATAGCCTGGGGGTTCCATCCACATTTTTGTAGAAAATGACCAGCAAAACCCATGGAGAAGTATTGTATTGGATAACCCCATTTTTCCTCCAAATCCTCTAACTACTTCTTGAGGTCGTGAAACTCAATTGTATCCATCTTGTATGGAGGAATAGATAATATTAAAACTCCTAAAACTAGATCAATGGAAAACTCTACCTCTATCTTAGAAGGTAGTCTAGAAAATTAATCTAGAAAAACATCCCTAAAATAATTAACCACTATAGTAAAATCTACCTGACACAATCCCTAATCATCTAGATACAAACTAGTAATATATGTTGGCATCCTGCCCAGTCCAAGATGCTTGGGTCCAGATCGAATTCCATGGACATATCATTCACCCTTATGAATAAAAACCACGAACTCTGGTGGTGTGAGGGTCACCCACCGGTGATAGCACTCAAAAAAATTATGATAGGTAACGAATCATTCCATCCTAAGAATGACATAAAACCATATCATCTAAAGGAATAATAGGTACCATAGAAAATTGATACCTTCCTATCTTAAATGATCACTACCTACACTCGCATAAATTCTCTAATTATATCCCCAACAGAGTATTGAGTCTCATAACACCATCAGAAAACCATGCATTGATCCCAAGGCTCCCCACAATAGGTACATATACGAACAAAGGTGAAGAACTTATATCAAAATGGGTAGATACTATATTAGAATCTATTATGATCACACCTCTCATTGTAGACGTCTCGACACTATGTACCTCAATTAAATATTTTACTGAATTTATATTCCTGAAACATGTCCCTAAAAAATTGCATAATTAATATAAGTAGGCCCACTCTTATTTCAGGGTGGAACTGGTGTATTTCTCCTCTAACCACGACCACATCCTCAACCTAAATGATCAATAGTAATCCATCTCCCAACCTGATGTGTAGCTGTGAATCCCACTCTTGAACCAAGATTCGGAGTCTAACCCCTCACACTAACTACTAGAGGAAATTTCATATAGATTCATTTTATATGTCCCATCATACTATAGGTTCAACGCGCGATTGGGTCTCTATCACAATGGATCCTTGTGTGTCCTCGCCTGACACACTGATAACAGAAGACATAACTACTATCACTAACACTCTGGGTGGCATTCTTCTCATGAGAAGCCTCAAAACTTCTCTTCTTATACACTTTCACTAAATTAATGGGTTTAGAAACTACACTACCCATATATGGTCCCCCGGATTCCCTCAGGTTAGGCTTGGTAATAAACACCTTATTCACTATCTCAGATACAGTAGTCAACAGAATCACGTTAACCTATGATTAAATGACATGTTTGAGACCTTCCTCAAAGATTCATTCCCTAGAAGGCTCATTAGTAAGATAGGCAAGTGAAAAATGATGAAGCTCTATAAATATGGTTGAATACTCTATAACGGTCATAGTTACTTTCTCTGGATGCATAAAATCAATGGACATTCAGCTCTGAGAGTATCAGGAAAAAATTAATCATAAAATTTGGAATAGAAATTTCTCCAAACCTTATCTCTAAGAATATACATCGTAAGCATCACTCTCATCTCAATATGTGTCTCCATATGCTCAAAAATTGATAAAAAAATATCAAGCCATATCTCAACAACATACGGAAGTCCATCCCCTAGAAGCGTAGGTGGATGATGCTACTGAAACACATATGTCATCTCTTCCATATATGAGTCTAGTTGTAGGGCAGCCTATACGATCTGAATAAAGTGTTGGAAACTTTCTTGAAACTAGGTATAAACACCCATATCAGGAGCAATGGTTTGTGCTTCAAGTGGCACTACTAGAGGTTCTAATAGCGGCTCAAGGCCCACCACCTATGGAGCATGGTCTTCATCACCCACCTGGTGAAAGATTGGAGGTTTTCGTGGTGGTATATCTCTAAAAATGTTAAGAACACACCACATAAAGCATTCAGCAATAACCAGATCATAGATATAAATATAGGATAGGTACAAGACTTCCAATAACAAAGCCTCAATCCTCTACCTATTCTTAAATCCAAGACTGGGTAATTGGAACAATCATAAAGAACACCAGAGACACTCCATACTTCCCACTACTCAAGTAGAGTATGGGTCAAGCTCTATGTTTCACATCATGGGTCCTAATATATGGTCTGTCAAGTGTAATTGGAAAATCCATTTAACAGTGACCTTTCTATTTAGAAGTAAATTTATTTTAAGTTTATTCTCATTTATTTAACAACTATATTAAATAGTTGAACTATATAGATTACAACATCAAATATATAATGGTCCAAACACCTTATAAACTGAAATATGGAACCCATTTAATCCCAACCATAAAATTTACTAGACTATATGACCAATGTCCTATGACTACATGCTTCATAATTGACTTCTTAAGGTGTCTGTTATAGCCTATATAGGAAAACACAATTTAGGTTACAATAGGCACTTTATTTACCAATCTTGTTTCTGAATTTCTTGAAAGGCGCGTAAATCGATAACATTTATAAAATACAAGGTACACATAATAAATTTCATGCATTCAAGCAATGCATCATAGATGTCATGGAATATGCATGGCATGAAAATCCTATAAGGTTTCTAAAATGTTGCAAGATTCATACTTCCTTGTCAAATTGGGTTGGGGATAATATGAAATTCCTCAATCATAGCAACAATAACATCGCATATTATGTGTATCATTCAATGGTGGAATCAAATTAACTATACTAGAAAGAATATATAACAAAAATTTCTTATTCCAGGTAATTTTACTTTTTCCTATACAAGGGTTAGCTACTCCCATGAAAAATGCATTACAAAATTATAATTTATTCCTAATATCTACTTTATTTTCTCAAAATAGTAAGGCAATAAAGAAATAGCTCTAATACCACTTTGTAACATCTTGACCCAATATCCACTAAATGATGACCCAAGATGGTGAGTCACATGGCCTAAAGTGCACTTCCATGATTGATAGAGGCTTAAAACTAGTAGAGAGTCTGAATTTGGTACAGTGTGGAGACTATACCCTCATAATAGAAGTGTATCATAGTTTTTTAATAACATCATTAAATAGTGAAATCATATCAAATAACTACAAAGCAGTAGATAATCATCTATAAGAAAATGGTAATAATAAATAAATCCAAAGGAAATATCATATAAAAATGATTATCGCAGGTCTCTATATAGAAATAAAATAGAAAGACATGGAAACAGACATCTAGTATAATACATGTATCAAAATACAAAATAACAAGAAGCAAATATCCCCAGATAGAATCATCATCATAGCTTATTCATGTGCTCCCCTACTCCTAAACATAATCATTTAAGCATCGTACAGTAGGCGGTTTCCCTGGTCCCTACCTATATCCATGAAGTCTATATGGGTACCCAATGGTGTCGAAAGCTGGGTGTAAGATAACACTCAATACGCCCCCAACAATGGTTTCTATAATAAATACAGTTCATGTATATAAGTAGAAGCAGTGTGAAATATATAATAGTGATATAAATAAATAAGAGTAAAACATTCCATAAAACAAAGATCAATATAAACAAACAACTGTAAACATGATAAAACTTTAAATCATGATAAAAATCAACTTCATCCTATGTCGAGTAATCCATTTTCAGACCTAATGGTCCATATCCATGATGTAGAAATTTTCATGGCATCTTCAATGGCATATGTTGTGTAATCAAGTGTTTGGATTATGTGGGCTGGATCAAAGTTATAAAATACCAAGGTATCCTCATATTTCCAGGCCTACATGGGTTGGATCCAAGGTACAAATGACTAAGTAATCCTCATCGATTCCATGTATCATCTCTATAGAAAACTCAATAATGACTTGGGTGGATCCCAAGGAGCATGTCTACAGAGCACGTCCAGGGGGATCCAAGAAAGTTGGATCCTAGGAGTAGAAATGTCCTTGGTATATTCAAAGTAATAAATATCCATGGAGTATAAATGTCCATAGAATACAATAAAATCATAAATGTTCCATTAACTATTCATATTTCATTTAATAATCATGAACAAACCATGATCTCATATAACTCATTCCATATATTTAATTTAATATATTTAACCATTTTAGTCACATGTAAACACATGGAAAAGGAGGAATAATCCTTCTCGTAAATATATAATTTAATTCATTAAATCTCCCACTAATATTATGATCTCACAGACACCCCAATAGGTGGTAAATCATTGGGAAGATATGTAAACATGCCTCAAGGTTGGTTGGGGTTGAGGTTGAAAACCTCTAACCAAATCAAGGTACTGAGTGGGAAACCTATCAAGGTTCCAATTATTTAATCAAGAAATTTATATTAATTTAAGAGAAAAACCATGAAGGTATAGCATGTAGAACATGAAAAAATAGTTATAAAACAACTAGAATTTGTGGGAAAATGTATTTACCACCTACCTTAAGCATGTGGTAGAAAAATCATCTAGTATCAGCTCCTGAAGTGACCTAGTTTTGAAGAAAATAGAGAAACAGATGAATAACCTGGAAATAGAGAATATTAGTTGGAATCAATAACCTCATTAATAAAAAATATAGATGAATAAATACACAAGAGGAATATAGAACTTACAAATGTGGATCCAATAAGATGAATTTATCTTTCATCGGATGTCTTATGATGAAAATGGATCAAACACTAGTAGAAGACTTGAAGAATCTATCAAAATAAAAAAAGGAATATATTTACTGGAATGAGAATGAAAATAAAAAATGGTTATAAGAATTTTTAAAGTAAAAACATTAATTTTACCCAGAAACACTAGGTCACATGGTTTGTCCACATGTTCATCCAAATAGTGGACCAATTGTGTGCCCTTCTCATCCTAAGAGCCCCCATTGCATGGTCATGGAACATGGTTTGACAAAACATGCACCGACCATAGATTTTGGATTTGATAAAAACTATAGATGGTTCACATAGGTGTATAACCTTTGTTTCAAGTTTTTATTAAATAGTGCATCCCCTGAAAGTGGGTTGGACTACCTCACATGGTTTCATCAAACCATGTGTCATGGGTGGCATGTTTCTACTAACCATGTGTCCTAGTTATATTTTCAAAAAAATGAGCCTACGAGCTCTGAAAAAACCCCAAACACCCCTGAAACTCTCATGATATCATTATAAATTCTCATTATATCAAAACCAATCAAGTAAACTAAAACTAAAAAGATCCATACCTCAAAGAAAAATCAATAATCTAACGATCTCCCCCCCCCCAAAGCAATTCATCCCTAAATTTACCTTTAAAAAGTGGTAAAGAATCGTATGATAATAAATCCAACCACTGGGCACATATATCCCCCTCCCTATCCCAAGTATTTTCATGTACGTGGTTGTTCTATCATAGCACCCATACTATAGTAACTAAATAGCCTCATAGAACCTTCATGCATCAATCAACAACACAAAAAGGATGCTCCTCCAAGGAGACATCTACCTGCATATCAACCCCATTTGGAAGAATAATATGAGATAGGTCTGAGTGATAATGACATAGATGAGATACATGGAAGATGTCATGCATGGCTCAGTACATCTAAGGTAATAGTAATTGATAAGATACTAGCCCGAATCTCTCTAAAATCTTAAAATTCCTGACATGTCATGGAAAAATCTTACCCTATCACCGAATCTATTTGTGCCCCAGCCTCAGTGAGATATTTAAAAATAAAAAATCCCTAACCTCGAACTCTAGAGTTTTTAGACAACGATTAATATAGGATTTTAGTCTAGAATATGTGGTAACGATCTGCTTTCTGATCAACTGGAACTATTATGAAGTCTCATGCATGAGATGTGGTCTGATCAGCACTACCTCACCCACCTCTAAACATTATAGAGGTGATCGGAATGGCCTATCATACAAAGTATCATAAGGTTCATTATAAATATTCACTTGATATCTATTTTTGTAGTAAAATTCAACTAGGGGAATATGCCTCTCTCAGGAAACCTTCAAATTGAGGATGCATGCTCTAAGCATATCCTCTTGAACCAATATTGCATGCTCTGACTGGACATCGATTTAAGGGTGGTATACTATACAAAAAAACACATGTATACCCAATTCCCTCTTTAAGACTTGAAAAATATAAGATTAAAACCAAGAATACCTATCTTATACAATTGAATGAGGAACCCACAAATTCAGGCAATCTCATGAATATAAAGTCTCCCAAGCTCATCTACTAAGAAGGTCTCCCTGACGAGCAAGAAACGGGAGACCTTCATGAGCCTATCCACAACAACCCATACGGTATCACTACCTCATTGTGACCTTGTAAACCCAGTCATGAAATCCATCACAACATATTCCCATTTCCACATGGGGAAGGGAAACTGTAACAAAATCCCTGGCGGTTGATTTTGTTCTACATTAACCTACTGACAGGTCTAATAACTCATGAAAAAATTAGCAACCTCTCATTTCATACATGGACACCAATACTGGCAGTGTAAATCCAAATACATATTTTTTATGTAGGGATGTATTTCCCAAGATGAGGCATCAAATTCCCATATCATATCCTCATGTATATCTGTTGGAACCTAGATGCAACCATGTATGCATAGAATCTCATCCTTGCCAACAACCCAACCAGGAGGTGGGTCCTCACCTTCCACACTCTCTCATAGGACTAGGCCCTAAAATATAATATTTGTCTCATCCTCACCCTATCTAGAAGAGTGAAATTCACTACTAATTATGAGATAAAATTCTAGATGATACTATACTACACCTCCAAGCTATTCTCTCAAAACAAGCCCATAAGTTGCCACTTTCTACCTACCTCCTAAACTGAATGTATCTAAGTCCTTCAGCTCAGTGAATTGGAAAATATATTTCCCATTCTAGGCCAATAGGAAATCTCTATGTCAAAATAATATAGGTATTAAACCCACATTCACTTTATTATATTTATTTTACACTATGTAAATATGTACTTGATGATTTTGTGTTCCGTGTACACCACAAAAATATCTCCAGGTAAATAATGCCTCCAACAGCATAAGTCATGTAATACAATAGCTAACTCAAGATCATGCATCATGTAGTTCCTCTTGTTTTACCTCAACTAATGATACATTTATGTCATGACTCTATCCTCCAACAATAGAACTACTCCTATCTCAAAACTTGATTCATCAAAATATATGGTATTGCTTCTTCCCACCTTTGGAAGAATCAATATTAGTGCTAAATTAATTAACCCTTTTAGTTCTTGAAAGGATATATAAAAGGTATTAGACCATATACACTTCACACCCTTCTTATTCAATATCATAATATATGATTCTAATAATAATAAGTCATGTATGAAATTCCTCTGATAACCATAAAACCCCAAGAAACTCTATATATCAATATTTTATTTGGATGCTCCTAGGAAACTAATGCTCTCACCTTCTCTAGGTCAACTGATACTCATTTATCTGAGATAATATAAACTAGAAAGTGAATATTATCCATCCAAAATTGGAAATTAGAAATCCTATAATATAACTGATTCACTCTCATTGTATCCAAAAACATCTCAAGATGTTTGGCATGGTCATGTAGAGTTTGATAATACACCAAGATATCATCCTTGAATACCACCATAAAAGAATCTATATTATGATGAAAAAACTGATTTTTTTAGTGCCATGAAAACTGTTGGCACATTCTTAAGACCAAATGGAAAAACAAATTACTCATATAGACCATACCTTCTACAGAAAGTTTTATGAGGTATGTATTCTGGTCAAACATGCACATAATGATAATATACACTCAGATCAACCTTTGAGAGCACCTAAGATCCTCAAATATAGTTGAAGATATCATTTATTTTAGGTTAAGGATACCGGTTATTAATAGTCAATTCGTTCAATTTTCGGTAATCCACACATAGACTGAGGGCTCCATTAACTTTTTTGGAAAAAAAGGATCGGTGAACCCCATGGAGAAGTATTGGGTTGGATGAAACACTTTTCCTCCAAATCCTTTAACTACCTCTTGAGATTATACAACTCAGTGGTAGACATCCTATTCGGAGATATGGATATTAGTGTAGCTCCTAGAACTAGCTTGATGAAAAAATATACCTCTCTCATAGGATGTAGACATGAAAATTATTTTGGAAAAAATCCCTGAAATGATTAACCAATAAAGGGAAACTTGTCTAATGTAACCCCTAATTATTCAAATAAAATTTAGCAATCTGGGTTATCATCCCACCTATCCAACAATGCTTAGGTCCCACTAAGCTAACATAGAAAAATCATTCACCAATATTAATAAAACCCCACCCTCTAATAATTTGAAGGTCACCCTCTAGCGATAGAACTTAATGAAAGAATGATAGGGAACTAACCAGCCCATCCTGAGAATGAAATCAAACACTATCATCTAGAGGATGAAGAGGTCCAATAAAAATCTATTCCCACCTATCTTAAGGGAAACTGCTACAATAGCGCATATTCTCCAATCGTATCCCCAATTGATCATTGAGTCTCGTAACACCATAATAAACCACAAATTGAGCCCAAATCCCTCACAATAGGTACAGATATGAACAAATGAGAAGAACATATATCAAAAAAGGTAAATACTAGAGTGGAATCTACTTAGGTCATACCACTCACTATAGATGTTTTGGCACCCCCCCCCCCCCCCCCCCGTCTCAGGTATAGGCTATACTAAATATATTTGGCTTGAACCATAGCCCTGGGAAATAGAATGACTTCCCCAAGAAGGACCAATATACTATCAAGGTGAAACTGGTGTCTGGCTCTCCCAGCCATGAACACATTCTCAGCCAAAATGACTAGTAGTACTCTAGCTCCTAACCTAACATGGAGCAGTGAATCCCACCCAGAACCTAGGGTCAGTGTCGACCCCCTCTCACAAACCATTGTAGTAATGGTCCTATAGAACCACTATATAGACCATCCTTCCTTAGGATTGGTACTCAACTAAGTATTTATCACACTGGCTCCTCATGTGTCCACACCTCCCACACCAATGATAGAATAAATAACTTCCAAAACTCACACAATAGCTGATATTCCCATCACAAGAAGCCTCAAAACATAGTTTCCTACTAGTTTTCATTGAACTACTTAGTCAAAAAAAATCATTACCCTTCTCTACACCCCTTCTTCTCTCATATTATACTTAATAATAATAATCTAATTCACTAACTTATATTTAGTAGTCAACCAAAACATGTTCACCTATGATTGAATGGAATTCTTGAGACCTTCCTTAAATCGTATCTCCCTAGATTTCTTATCATCAAGATAGACAGGTGAAAAATGGTGAAACTCTTTAAATTAGGACTAGTAGTCTATTACATTCATAGTACCCTGCTCCAAACATATAAACTCATTAGACCATTTAGCTCTTAGAGTCTATGGAAAAAAGTAATCATAAAATATGGGTTGTAAATCCCTCCAAACTATATCCTGAAGCCTATCAGCCTAGTTTAGAAAATCCCACTAGAGCTTAGTAGCTCCATGAATCATATATGTTGCAAGGTTTACTCTCCTCTTAGGAGGTGTCTTTGTATGCTCAAAAAATGGTAAATAATTATCAATCCATATCTCAACATCCTGTGGACTTCCATCCTTAGGAAATGTTGGTGGATGAAACTCTTGAAACACATGCATCAGCTCTGCCATAGACGATGTAGGTTGTGGGGATCCCTATACAGTCTACATAAATCTTGGGAAAATCTCTCGAAACTAGGCATAAGCACCCATATCAAGAAAAATGGGAAGTTCCACAAGAGGTACTTTTGAAGGTTCTAATGGAGATTGAGGTCACCTTCAGAGAATGTTCTTCACCACCCTCTTAGAATATGACTGGAGGTATTCATGGTGTAATATCTCTAAAAATTCTAATCATGCACCTCAAAAAGGATTTGGTAACAACCAAATCATTGACATAAACACGGGAAAGGTACATGCCTTCCTATAACCAAGCCACACCCCTCTGCATGCTCCTAAACCCAAGACTGGCCAATAGGAACAATCATAAAAAACACTAGAGACACTTCCTACTGCCCACTAATCTAGTTGGGTCTAGGTCAAGATCTCTATTTTACAACATGGGTCCCGGTATAAGGACTAACAAGTGAAATTGTAAAATCCATTTAATGGTGTCCTTTACATTTATAAGAAAATTTATTTTAAGTTTATTCTCATTTATTTATTAACTCCCTTAAATGGCTGAATTATATAGATCACCGCTTCCAATATATATGGTCCCATACACCTTATAAATTGAAATATGAAGTCCATTTAATCCCAATCATTACATGTTCCATCCCATGTGACTAATGGTCCATGACTCAATGTGACATAGTTGACTTCTTAAGGTGTATGTTGTATCTTATGTGGGAAAACATTATTTAGGTTATGGTAAGAAATTTAAGTGCCAATAATGTTTATAAATTTCATGTAATATATGTTAGTCGATAAAAATTATATAACATAAGTCAAACGTAATAAATTCCATGCAGTCAAGTAATTAATCCTAGATGGCATGGAATATACATCGTATATGAATCCTGTAAGGTGTGTAAAATGATGTCTGGTCCATAATTCCTTGAAAAATTGGGCCAAGGATAAAATGATATTCCTTAATTATAGAAATAATAACATCATATATCATTTGCATAACCCAACTTTAGACTCAAATAAACTATAATAGGAAAAGTATAGAATAATAATTTTTCATTCCGGGAAATTTGGATTTTTCCTGTACGTGGGATAGCTACTCTCAGGCATAGTTCATTACCAAATTCCAATTTTTTCCTAAAATGTTGACTATTTTCTCAAAATAGTTAGGCAAGAAAATAAATAACTTTGATACCACTTTGTAATTTCCTGACCTGGTAGCCATTGAACGGTGCCCCAAGAAGATGGGTCACATGGCCTCAAGCGTGCCTCCCTATATTCCAGAGGTTTCTGACTAGCAGCGAGTGTCTGAGGTTGTGTATTGGGAAGACTATACCCTCAAATTTAGAGTGTGTCATAGTGGTGTAATCATATCAATCAATAGAGGAAGCATATCAAACAGTAATAGATAATCATCCATAAGATATAAGTATTAATAAAGTAAGACAAAGGTAATATCATATACAAAATTTGTGTGTCATGTCTCTATACAGAAATGAAACAAAAGTACATGGAAATAGACATTGAGACAATACTTGTATCAAAATACAAAAGGCCAAGAAGGAACTATCCCTAGATAGCATCAATATCATAGCTCAATCACATGCTCCCCTAATCCTATGAATAATCAGTCATGGATCGTACAATGGGTGCCTTCCTTGGTCCCTACCAGCATCAATGAAGTCTTTATGGGTACCCAACAGTAGCCCAAATAGGCTGTGAGATGATAATTAGTAGTCCACCACAAACATTTTCTATAAAAAATGTAGTCTTCATATATAATAATAAGCACTATGCAATATATAAGGCTAACATAAATAAATAAGCAAGAGTAAAATGGTCCTTCCAACAAGGCTCAATGTAAACCAGCAACCATACACATGGTCTAACTACAAAACATGATAAAAATACACTACATATTATTCCAATTAATACACTGTCATACCCAATGGTCGAGATCCATGGAGTAGAAATGTCCATGGAATCCTCAATGTCTTATTTTCTATAATCAAGTGTTAGGCCTATGTGGGCCAGATCTAAGGTAAAAAAGACCAAGTAATACTCATAATTTCACGCCCACTTGGGCCATATCTATGGAATAAATTATCAAGGGATTCTTATTGATTCCATGGAGTATATCCATAGAAAACTCAGTAACGACTTGGGTGGATCCCAAGAAGCATGTCCACAAAGAATGTCCAAGGCGGTCCAAGCAAGCCGGATCCTAGGAGTAAAAATGCCCTAGACATCCAAAGTAATATGGATCCATGGATTAGAAATGTCTATATAATTTAATAAAAGCATAACCATTCCATTAACCAAACCATATTTCATTTCTTAATCATGCACAACCCACGATCTCATCCAACTCATTCCACATTTTCCATTTAATTCATTTAACCATTTTAATCACATGTAAACTCATGGAAAAGAAGGAATAATTATTCTCCTAAATCTCATTTAATTCATTATGGCTCCCACTAAAATGGAGATCTCACACACACCCCCACAAGGTAGTAAATCATGGGGAAGATATGTAAACACACCTCATGGGTTGCTCGGGTTGTGGTTGACAACCTCCAACCATATCAAAGTACTAAGTGGAGAACCTATCAAGGTTATAATTCTTTAATCATAGAATTTCAATTAATTTAATAACAACGCCAAGAATTTTTGGTGAACGGAACATTGAAAACTAGCTATGAAATAACTAAACTTTTTAGGAAAAGTTATAGAACACCTACCTTAAGTTGGTGGTAGAACACTCATCCAGTATCGACTCCTAACTCAACCTTTATTGGAATAAAACGAATAATATAAGAATAACATAGAAATTGGTCATATTATCTTGAACCAAAATAACTTGATTGATATGAAAAAAAACGATGAAAGGTGAAAGAGGAATGTATAACTTACCAACATGGATCCAATGAGATAAAAATATCTTGAATAGGATATCAAATGAATCAATTGGATCAAATCCTTAAAGAAGGACTGAAGAATCTCTCAAAATAATGAAGGAGGTTTTCCGCTGGAATGATAAGGAAAAGAAAAAAAGGTTATAATAAGGGAAAATGGTCATTTTACCCAAAAACACTGGGTTTCATTGTTTGTCCATATGGTTAGATAAACTGTGTGCAAACCGTGCGCCCTTCTCTACCCAAGAACCCCAATCACATGGTCATGGTAAAACGTTTGACAACCTATTTTCTGACCTTACATTTGATATTTTCTAAAAAATATAGGTGGTTTTGATGGGATTGTGGTCTCTATTTCATAATTTTCTCAAACCTTTTGTCCCCTTATAGTGGGTTGTACCACCACGCATGGTTTCATCAAATCGTACATCCTGGGTTTCATAGTTTCCACTAACCATACGGAGCAACTATCCTTTCCAAAAAAATGAGCCTTAGGTCTTTTAACAAGTCCCAAAAACCCAAAAAACTCCCATGACATCATGATTAATTCACATTATCTTGAAACAAAGCAATTAAACTGGAAATAAAAAGATTTTTATGTCAAGTAAAAACTTGTGATCTTACGATCTTCCCACCTTAAAGTAATTTTTCCCCAAATTTCCCTTCCATGGGTGGTCAAACATCATCTGAGAATAAATCCAACCACTGGGAACATACATCAACCTCCTTTGACCAATTCTATTCTTGTACATGACCGTGTTTCCATAGCACCTATACCAGATGAACTGACTAGCCTCGGATAAACTTCATGTCTCGATCAACAGCATGGATAGGATGCTTTTCAAAGGAAGCATCAAATTGAATATAAACCTCATCCGGCTAAAGAGTATGATATGGGACTAAGTGATAATGACATAGTTGAGATACATGAAAGATGTTGTGCATGTATCAGTACCTCATAGGTAATAGAAACAGATTTTCTATCAACCTGAATCTCTCTAAAATCTCGAAAGACCTAACATATCATGGAAAAGTCTTACCCTATCTATGAATCCATCAATTCCCCATCCTCGATGAGATAAATAAAAATAATCAATCCCTAAATTCTAACTCTAGAAGTATTCAATGGATATTGGGATAGGATTTATCTTTATAGTGTGCAGTAGTCATCAATTTTTTGATCAACTATATCTGATTTGAAGTCTCTTACATAATAAACGGTTCGAGAAGTGTTGTCTTCCCTACCTCTTATCAATACAGGGGTGATCATTATGTACTTTCATAAAAATCCTCATAAAGTTCCATATAAATGGTCTATTGATTGTTATTATTGTAGTATAATTCAACCATGGGTATATGCCTCTCCCAAGAACCCCCAAAATTAAGGATGCATGGTCTAAAATTGTCTTCTATAACTTGTATCTTATGCTCTGACTGGCCATCGGTCGGAGGGTGGTATGTCGTGATCAAAAGAAACTATATACCCAACACACTCTGTAATAATTTCCAAAATCGAGATGCAACTTAGTAATCCCTATCTGATATGGAAGTATAAAGGAACCCATGAAGG
This sequence comes from Viscum album, assembly GCA_963277665.1. Lineage (NCBI taxonomy): Eukaryota > Viridiplantae > Streptophyta > Magnoliopsida > Santalales > Viscaceae > Viscum > Viscum album. Next base: position 43,092,919 of record OY728145.1, on the reverse strand, counting down.
TGCACAATCTCACATATATAAAGTCACCTAAGCTAATCTACTGAGAAGGTATCCCTAATAGGTAGTAAATTGGTGAACTTAGTGAGCATGTTCACAACAACCCATATATAATCAATACCTCAAGGTGAACTCAAAAACCCAATTAAAAAATCCATCATAACATCATCCCATTTCCACTCTGGGATGGGTAACTACTTCAAAATCCCTTTTGGTCGCTGGTGTTCTGCATTCACCTACGGACAGATGGAACACCGTGTGAAAAATCCCTCTACCTCTCATTTCATACTCGACCACTAATATTGTAGGTGTAAATACTGATACATCTTGGTCATGTCAAGATATAACACCCAAGTTGACACATGAAATTCCGCACCAACTCCTTGTGTATCTCTATTGGAACCCAAACACGGCCATGTATGCAAAGAATCACATCAACTCCAATGGTCTAACTAGGAGGTGGATCCTTACCTACCATGCTCTCCCATATTACTAGGACCTCATAATATGATATTTATCTTGTCCTCACCCTATAAAAAAGAGAATAAGTCACTAATATTGATGATAGAAAATTCTGGGTGAGACTATCCTGAACCTCCAAGTGTGTCTCAAAAAAAATTCATAAGATTCCACTCTCTACTGTCTCTTGAACTAACTGTATCTGAGTCCTCCTACTATATGCATTCTAAAATGTATTTCCCTTTACAAACATATATGAAAGACCAATGTAAAAATACTGTAGGTATTCAACCAACCTTTATTGCATGATATTTAAGTTTCACTATGTAAATATGCACTTAAGGATTTTTTTTGTCTATGTACATCACAAAACGCTCTACAAGTAAATAATTTCTCCAACAATTTAAGGTATGTACAACAGAAACTAACTTGAGATTGTGTTTTGGGTAGTTCCTATCATGTGGTCACAACTAATGATACCCATACACCATGACTCACTCCTCCTAAATCAATTTTTCTCCAAGACCAATACCTAATCCATCGCAATATAAGGTATAGATTATACCTAGATCTAGAAAAATTAGGACCAATGCTGAAGTAATTATCCCTTTAAACTCCTAAAAAAGTATATCATGGGTATCTGACCATATAAACTTCACACCCTTCTTATTCAATCCTATAAGAGTTTATTCAAAGCCTGATAATTCATGTTTGAAATTCTGGTAATAACCATATAACCCCAAGAAACTTCATATACCAATATGTTCTTGCAATTCATATAGGAAACTACTACTATCACCTTCTCTGGGTTAACTGATACTCCTATATCTGAGATAATATGACCCAAGAAGTGAATATTATATATCCAAAAGTTGCACTTCATAATCTTATCATATAACTATTTCTATATCACTGTATACAAACATGATCTCAAGATGTTTTTCATAGACGTGTCAAGTCTGATAATACACAAAGATATCATTCATGAATAACACCACAAAAAAATCTTGAAAAGGATTGAAAAGAAAGTTCATCAGTACCATAAAAATTACTGGTATGCCCATAAGACCAAACAACATAACCAGATACTCATATAGACCATACCATCTATGTAAAGCTATATGAGGTATGTCTACTGGTCAAATAGGAACTTGATGATATCCTAATCTCATATCAATCTTCTATAACAACCAAGATCTTTAGAGCTGGTCAAAGAGATCAGTTATCTGAGGTAGAGGATACTGTTTCTTTACTATCAACTGGTTCAATTTCTTCTAGTCCACATATAGCCTAAATTTTTAGTCTACCATTTTGGTGAAAATGACTGGGGAACCCCATCGAGAAGTACTAGGTCAGATAAACCCATTTTCCTCCAAATCATATAGTTACCTCTTAAGATCCTACAACTTAGTAGTAGCCACCATATACAGAGGAATTGATATCAGTCTATCTAAATTAAAAACTCGTACTCTCTATCAGGGGTTAGTCCAAAAAAGTCATCCAGGAAACTATCCTTGAAATTATTAACCACTGGAGGTAAATCTACCAGACACGATCCCTGATAATCCAAATAGAAACTAGAAATATGGTTTGTAATTCCCTCCAACCCCTAATGCTCAGGTCCAGCTCAGATCACATAGACATCTTATTCACCCTTATGAATAAAAACACTACTCTATGATGATGTCAATGTCACCATATAGTGATAGCAGTCAAAGAACACATGGCAGTGAACTAAATAGTCTATCCTGATAATGAAATCAAACCCTTTCATCTCGAGGATGAAGAGGTCTAATAAAAATTCATACTTGCCTTACTCAAGGGGGGACTCTATACACTCGCATATATTCTCCGATCATATCCCTAATGGAGTATTGAGTCTCATAACTCCATCATAACACCATACATCGAGCCTAAGTATCTTCACAAGAGGTATGGATATGAACGAGTGTGAATCACTTGTATCCAAAAGGGAGGATAATAGAGTGGAATCCAGTTAGATACTATCACTCACTATAGACAACTTGGTGCTCTACACCTTAGGAATAATCCGTACAAAATATACCTGGCCTGAACCATGGCCCTGAGAAAAAACATAAATACCCTAAGTAGGCCCACTCTGTTTTCAAGGTGCAACCGGTGTCTGGATCCTCCAGCCATGACCACCTCTTTAACTAGAATGACCATTTTTACTTCATATCCTAGTTTGATGAAAATTTATGAATCCATCTCCCAAACATGGAGTCTATGTCAACCCCCTCTCACTAACCACAAGAGGAAAGGTCCTATAGAACTGTTGTATGTGGCCCATCCTTCCACATGCTTTGAAATCTACTGGGTTTCTATCACAATGGATCCTCTCATTTCCTCACCGCCCACACTAATGAAAGAAGATATAATTGTAATAACTCACACTCTAGCTAGAATTCCCCTCATGAGAAGCCTCAAAACATCACTTTTTTTAGTTATCACTGAACTACTGGATTTATAAGTTACATTTCACTTCTATGGTCCCCCAACTTTCCTTAGGTTATGCTTAGTAATAAGTTCCTCATTCACTATCTCAAATATAGTAGTCAACTGAAACATGTTCACTTGTGTTCGAATTGCATGCTTAAGAATTTCCTTAAAGCATCTATCCCTATATAGTAGTAACACCACAAGATTTTACAGTATTTCACTTTTTAAATTTATCTTCATCAATAATGTACATTACACATAACACCAAGATTAAGCAAATGATTAAATATTATTATGATGGTTATCACCTAGTCATTGGAATTACGGGAATGAAATAGATTGTGTAAATTATGAAAATATATCTTACTCATATTTATAAAATGAATTATTTGGTTACCGATTATTTAGAAATGAAAATAAAAATCAATTGAACATAAAAGACGTGTTTTTATAAAAAAACTAGTTTTATTACCACAATAGAATTCTATATTAAAAAATTAAATTAAACACTATTATTGGAATATATTAATTAAACTTATATGTTACATATTCAATCAAATGTTTTTCAATTAAACTAAAAAGTTTTATAGGATTAATATAAGAATAAATAGAATTTTACACATAAAATACTATATTTTCTAAAGATAGTTTTACCGAATTTTAATAGTGCATTTGTTTTAAATATAAATTTTTAAACTTTTATAAATTATATTGAAAAAAATAAACTTCATTTTTAAAAGAGTAATTTTAAAATTAGTTTAGGGTGAAATTTTGGTATTTTTCTGAAAATATTTATTTTCCAATGAATAGAGAAAAAACGTGACTTTTATAAAACTATCATTTTTGTTATATTAATAGTCTATTTATAATTTGAATAGTAACCCCGCTATGAAAGTATACATAAAATTTCTATATATTATAAATTAAAATATAATATTTTTATATCATGGAATAAGTAAATAAATGTTTTGAAAATGATAAATTAATTATTGGCATTTTTGTGAAACATAAATGTTTATTCACAATTTTATAATTAAAATATTTATTAGAAATTAAATTTATTTTCATGAAATAGATTCTTAAATTAATATTTTTTTTCTTGTGATTATAAGATATTTTTTTTATACAATAACTAATTTTTCAAAGCCTCAAAAAATCAATTATAATTTTAAAATCGGTATTTTTTTAATAAATGATGATTTTAATTAAAAATTAAATTTGTAATATTTAGAAAATTATTTTTATAAAATTTATTTTATTCTTGAATTTTACATTTCAAAAAATTGTTAGCTTTAATTTTTGGGTTTTTTATAAAATTCTTGAATTTTTAGTGAATATTAAAATATGGTAATTTGTGGTATAAATAAATTATAAGTTAAATACACTTGTCCTTGAGTCATTGATCATGTAATCACAATAATATCAAACTATACTTAAATATTTTAATATACTTAGTGATAATTCTCAAACTATTCATAGTCTTTATCCAAAATAATAAATAAATGGATAAAATATTCAAAAAACACTCCTCTCTTCCACTATAAATACCTCCTCTCACCATCTCTTCTCCTCAAACCTCCAAAGACTTGAAGCTTGTAAAATTTCTACCCAATCCATCTCTAAAACCTCTCCAAAATTTCTTGGTCTTTTTGGTCTCACCCAAAATACCATTTCATTGTTCCTTAAGTAGGTTCTCAAGGAGAGGAATTCAAGAGGTAAAATCTCCTTTCGTTCCATTAATTTTCTTTAGATTTCTTTTATTATCTTATCCTTCCCTCAACTCCCCTATACAAAGTTACATGATAACTTCATTATATTTTATATAATATAATTTTATCAGTTTAATGGTATATCAACCATAAATTCTCTTCTATTCTCCTTTTTATTCTAAAAATGAAAACATCGTCTGTGAGGTGTCGATTTACCATCTTCGTGAACGATACATTTTATTTTTTCAATTAATCCTTCAATACTAGTCAAAAAATAATTTTTATGGTTAAAACAGAATTTAATATATGTAATAAAACTTATTTAATTTTTTGGAACCTATATATACACATAATATTAATTAATGAAACAAAAGTAGTTTGTGCTAATTGAAAAACCAAAAAAATAATCTAAATGATTATCACTAATATTTTTTCTAATGATTCTTCCTCACCCAAAATAACAAAATGATTTATATAATCATTTAATATTTTTTAATTTAATTAATAACATATATTTTTAATTTTTTATAACTATTTTTTTCACATGATTTTTCGTACATGTATACAAGTGAACCAATTACAAAAACCAAGGAAAAAACACTATTGAATAATGAAATTCAATATTATAACTCATCAAAAAGGCATAAATGAACTTAATAAAATTATAATAAATAAAATAAATTTTTAATAGGTTCTAAATTAAATTATTAATGAATCTAATTTCATTATATAGGACTTTAAGTACAGGTGCAGAATGATTTCAAACATCAGGTAAGGATTTTCTCATGTCACTTTTATTTCTATGAGATATGCCTTATTCAACACTATTTATTGTGTGTGGTGTATTTATAGTAAAAATTGATGTATAATATCAATAATATATTTATATTCATGGTATTTAGTGTCTTATTTTATGATCGTTAATTTATGAGTCATATAGTTTGACTCTTTGCAAAGTGGTAAGGGATTCTACCTGAATCTCAATTTTTCTTTCGGGTTACGCTTTCTATATCCTTACCCCAAATTAATTATTCTTTATTTTTATATAACTCTTCTAAATTAGGTATATATGTTACAAACTTATTTATCTAGATCATTTCATCTTTTTTTGATGGGGAAATACATGTTTTATATGGTTTTCATTTACAATTCCTCCCGATAAGCAAGCTTGATTAAAGGGAACTTTTCAATTTCTCATCCATTTTCAAGTACACTCCATAATATATTTTAAAACCCAAATATTTTCCTAAAATCACACTTTTTTTCATGAAAAAATATCTTAATTCATTTCTGGATTTATACAAACAATTATGTCTTTTCCTCTTTAAAAAATCTTATATTTTCCCTTAAACCGCACCAAAGTGGCTCATTTCAAGAATTTCTTAAAAACACTTTTTATATATTAGATATCATTTACAACTCAAATATATTTATTCTTCCATTTTATTTTCTAGTTTATAAATGTTTAAAATATTATTTTTATGACAAATACAAATAATTTTTCCAAATAACTCTTCTTTACTAAGTAAAAGGGTATTTCTCTCAAGAATTTATCAATGATTTTATTTGAGTGTTTTTATCTATGATTGTGATTCAAATATTTCAAAGTGATATGGGGCACTTTGATTTAAATAAATCTTTTTAAATCAATTATTCGACATATAAGAAATGTGTTGGTCTTATTAAGTGATCGATGGGGCCCCGTTATAACCTCTCGATGCATCATTAGGTCTCGTGAGACAAACTGGACCGAGTTTTGGCCGAGGTATTACCCATTTATGTTGACTTATTGGACAAGGCCTTGATGATATGTTTATAATGTTCAGAATTATGCATTACCTATAGGTTCTGGGTGCAGCGGAAGCGCGTTGGTGGGATTTCCTAAATTTGATTTTAGCATTAAACAACATTCAAACCAAGATCTGTCACGATATAAAACGTTGAATCTTTGGAATAGAACAAAGAATGAAAAACAAAAGAGTGAGTCCTAAAACCATAGAGATGGGATCATCATATGTTGGTTATAATTAATTTAATTAATTCACAGTAATTACCTTGGTGGAATTATTTCTTCGTTGATGTCTCCGGTCACGATCTGTTGTGATACGTCGTTGCGTCATAGAATCCAAGTGTAGGATTCCTATAGCGGTGATTCGCACGTGCTCCACGAATCTCTGGATGTAGTCGAAGGGATCTCCGGGTGCAAGCGCGGAAGAACCTTCACTTGCAATGTCCGCCTTCGATCGCCTTGATCTGGTGGTGGTGGATCTCTCTCGATCTTGAGAATGTTGTTGGAGGAAGGAGTTCTTTCAGCCTTAAGAGAACTCTCCAGAATTGTTGTGCACAACGATTGGGAAAAGTGTTGGGGTTGTGAGTATATTTATAATCGGGTTTGATCTTTATAGAGTTATGACAATAAATAAATGTGTTACGCATTTTATTTATTTCATTAACTCTTATTGAAAACCCCCATGTTGAATTATTAATTCCTTGACATGTGCCCACGCTGATTATAATAAATATCATTTAATAAAACAATATTATTTCCTCAAAATCCCGACTGGAAAAACTACACGCCGTGTAATCAATAATACATGGCGTGTACTCTTTTTCCATAAAACTACACGGCGTGTATATTTAATATACACAACGTGTACTTTTATTTTCCATTTTCCATTATTTCCTCCACCAAATTTATTAGACCTTGAGTAATGGCTATTTATTTCTTAAATAAATTTAACTACATTACTCGCTAATAAATATATATTATTTCATCCGCAATATATTCTCTAGAATAACTAGTGTCGAAATAAATGCAATCAGGAATCCTTAAATAATTATTAAACCACAGTCGGGAATAATATTTATTTAACTTGTTAAATTAATATTTAACTGAGATACCTGGACACACTTAGTGTGTGACCCTCTAGGCCCCTTTCTCAGTGTCATTAGGAAGATATTTCCTAAATTCCAACATTAGCATCTAGGAAACATGTCAAGGCACCCATAGAGAAAGAAGTTAATGCTGCAATGATGTGTCACATCCTACGAACATTTATCGTGTAATATAATCCCTTTGTCACTATATCTCGAATCAAGTGGGTTTCATGCTAGTGCCATCAACCCATGTGCCTGATTATTCTTTCTTTGACTTTCCGAAATTGAACTCGCCCATACCTTATCATGGCCATGGATTTATTTAGGCTATATCAATTCCATCAAAGGGCTTGAGATATCTACTTCCGTTATGGAACAGAAGGGACAAATCCTTTCTTGCATTATCTATTAATGCAGTATTACTTGTGATGCACCTAACGTATCCTACCTCACTGCGAACAGTGTGTCATCACAGTTTTCAACAATACATCTAAGTGCTCGATTTGTAATACCCATTAATAATAATCTTAAATTATAAGGACCAATACACACTTCTGCAGATAGGAACATCCAATGACATTATAAAATGTGGATTTACTACTGGAGGGTCTTGTTCTCATAATATCCTCCTGGATACTACCAAGGGAGCACACCATGAGAAGGTGCCTCAAAGTTTTATGAGTCCTCACCCCTAATGGCCTGTATTATTTGTGTCCCTAAAATAACATCATCCGGCCATAGAACATATATTCAAGAATAGTGTTATGACACTTCCGGGTTCTCATCATAGCAGGGATCCACTATGACCATTTAATGCAATAGTTTTACTTAGGACATTATCATATGCATTGTCACATAGAAGAACAATCAAGATGTGATAAGGTATTTATTAATGAATAAAGTACAAAGTATTTGGTTCTAGGCCACCAACTCCAATAGACTCCCACTTGGACTAGATCCAACTGCTAACAACCTTTAACCCGCTAGCTCTCACATGATATTCATGCTTCTGCTGGGATAGGCCTTTAGTCATGGTATCTGCCACGTTCTCTTCTAGGGACACTCTTCTCACTAAAACTTCACCCCTCTAATAGAAATCCCTCAAGAGGTGATACTTCCAGAGTATGTGCTTTGTCCGTTGATGTGACCTTGGTTATTTTTCAAGAGCCACCGCTACAGTATTATCACAATACAAAGTGATATGATCTTTACTGCTAGGCACCACATCAAGCTCCTGGACAAAGTTCCAAATCCAGACATCTTCCTTGGATGCATCAGAAGCCGCTATATATTCGAATTTTGCTGTAGAATCGGCAACAACTGGCTACTTTGAACTCTTCCAGCTCACAATTCCTCCATTAAGATATAAAACATATCCAGATTGCGACTTCAGATCATTCCAATCTATTTGAAAACCATCATCATCATACCCTATGATGACAAGCTCCTCTTCTCCTCCATACACTAGGAAAATATCCTTAGCTCTTCTCAGACACTTAAGGATAGTCTTAACAGTATTCCAATGTTGTTCTCATGGATCTGCTTGATATCTGCCTTCCATGATCAGTTCATACGCAACATCAAGACTGATACATAACATGGCATACATGATGGATCCTATAGCCGAAGCGTATGGGATCTTACTCATTCTATCTTTCTCTTGTTGTGTCTATGGACACATTTTCTTAGAACGATGTAGGTCATGTGACACTAGAACTAATCCCCTCTTCGATTGTTCCATACTAAATATCTTTAGTATCTGGTCAATGTATGTACCTTGACTTAGTCCAAGCAGCCTCTTGGATCTAGCACAAATGATCTTGATCTCTAGAATGTAGGTTGCTTCACTGAAGTCCTTCATGGAGAAACACTTGTTAAACCAGTCCTTAACTGACTGTAAGACCGGTACATTATTTCCAATAAGCAATATGTTGTCAACATATACTTCTAGGATAACGATCACATTCCCATTAAACCTCTTATAAACACAGGGCTCACATTCATTCTTAATGAAACCAAATTCCTTTATGGCTTCATCAAATAGAATGTTCCATGACTTGGATTCTTGCTTAAATCCATAAATGGATTTCTGAAACTTGCAAACCCATTTGGCTTCACCTGGTGTCACAAACCCATGTGGTTGTGTCATATAGACATATTCCTGAACGTTCCCATTAAGGAATGTTGTTTTGACAACCATTTTCCAAATATCATAGTCATGGTAATCTGCTATGGTAAGTATGATTCTTATGGATTTAAACATGGAAAATGTTGAGAAGGTTTCATCATAGTCAATTACATTTTCCGCCTTTGTTGGTACTCAGTTTAATGTATATGCTACAGTTTGTAATGCATATCCCCAAAAGGATAATAGAAGATCTGTCTGACTCATTGTCAACATCACCACGTCCAACAAGGTGCGGTTCCTCCTTCCACTAACACCATTCCACTGTGGTGTATAAGGAGGAGTGAGCTGAGATAGAATCCCAGAGTCTCGTAGAAGATCGATGAACTCTTGGTTCAGATATTCTCCACCTCGATCTGATTGAAGTTTCTTTATCTTCTTACCAAGATGATTCTCCACTTCTTTCTTGAATTCCTTAAATTTCTCTAAGGACTCTGACTTATACCTCATTACGTAGACATAGCCATATCTACTTAAATCATCAGTAAAAGTAATGAAGTAAGAATGTCCACCTCTATATTATACTGGAAATGGTCCACATACATCCGGGTGCACCAATCCTAGAAGCTTTGTGGCCCTTTCACCATGTCCATCGAAAGGCATATTGGTCATTTTACCTTGTAAAAAATTGTGACATCTATCAAGTGGTTTTAGCTTAGTAGTGTCTAAATATTAATCTTGGAAGAGATTTTTCAAGCACTTCTCGTTTACATGACTGAGACGGTGATGCCACAACTGGGTGATGTATGAGTCATGTGAGTTTGTTTCATTATCCATTGACAACACTTGGTTTTAATAATTTAATACATAAAAAACATTATTTAAATGTGCCATACCATAACATATTTTGTTCTTATAAAAGAGACAACCCTTATTTCAAAACTTGAAAATAAATCCATATATATCCAAAAAATATACAAAAATTATGTTCTTGGTAAAACTGGGAACATAATAACAGTTATGTAAAACCAAAATCATCCCAGTCAGAAATGAGAGGTGGTAATCTCCAATAGCCAATGCAGTCAGCCTTGCGCCATTGGCAGCTCAAATATCCACCTCTCCTCTATCAATCTTTCTAAATCTACTTGGTTCCTGCATTTGAATACAGATGTGAGCCCCACTAGCTTTATCTAATACCCAATGTATAGAAATGGAAATATTACACTCGATAACGAATGCACCTTTAGCGTCCCCATGCTTCTGGGTGCAGTTCCTCTTCCAGTGGCCATGTTTGTCACATGCAAAACATACTGCCTCCCATTCCTTGCCCTGCCTCTGGATCATCCCCATCTTGTAAGGACGACGTTCGGGGGCTTCAAACCGTTTATAAGTCTTTGGCCCCTTTGCCTTGTCCTTTGTTTTCTTATTCACCATAATGAATGCAGGTTTTTCACACCACATTTCCTTATCTACTTGGAGAATTAAGGTCAGAAGTTTCGATATACTCTTCTCATTATTTCTCATATTGTAGTTGACAATAAAGCTTGAGAAGGCCTTGGGTAGTGATGATAGGATGAGATCTATATGCAACTCATCCGGGAACTTAATCCCTAAGATGTCCAGCCATTCAATATAGCCAATGAGCTTGACTACATGAGGCCCAGCTGGTACAGACTCTCCAAGATTAGTTGTAAACAAATCCTTGGAGATCTAATATCTCTCCTGTCTCGCCTTCTCTTGGAATAGATCCTTAAGGTGAGACATCATGCTATACGCGTCCATGTTTTCATGTTGCTTCAAGAGCTCATTAGACATGGACGATAGCATCAAACACTAAACATCTATGGAATCATCCATGTGTTTCATGTAGAGAGATAGTTCCTCATCACTGGCCTCCTTTCCAGACGCAACTGGAATAGGCTCTTCCAACACATATAATTTCCTTTTGTGGCGAAGGATGACGTGTAAACGCCTCTGCCACTCTTGGAAATTGGTGCCAGTGAGAAGGTTTTCCTTCTCGAGTATAGTTCACAATGATATGTTTGAAGTCATTTTTCTTGACATTTCTACAAATTAATATGAGCAAAGGTTTAGTAATTTATCAAAAAAATGAGACAAATAAATAAATTAATACTTATTAGTCTCCCACTATTTTATCGAAATCCAATAGCCCTCACCATTGACATCAGAATATTCTATTGCATAAATATTCTAGTGGCAAGGATCCATATTGCCCTTCTCATTACACCAACTATGGTTGGTCAAGAAAATTTAAGGGTTTTAGGTACGCATTCCAAATTCCAACTGCATTAACTCACAGCTCCTTGATCCGCTGAGTGGACTCCCCAATCCTGAAATCCTTTTATTTTGGATTTCCTCAACCTTTTCCTCTTGGTCACACCAAGTCCTACTTTGGAAGTCAACCCTTGATACGAACCAAGTCAAGTCAACCCAAAACCTTGAATTAGAATTCCTTGATAATTGAAAGCACCCCAACTAGGGTTGGTCAAGCACTTTGAAGTATGGTTCGATTCTAACCAAGATTATGGAAGGCTATACCGACTTAATATTTCTTTGAGGGATTTTATCCTTATATGTAAATTTCCAATTTATTATTTTTTATTACATGCTTTTTAATATTAAGTGGGATATACTTAAGTGATTAACCATGTCTAAGATAATCTTTACATATAAGTTGTTTTTATTTTAGTTCCACCTTGAATGCTTGTTTAATTCATTAATTTTGTGACCGTGACAACACACCCACAATAAATAAACCATGCAACTGATAGAAATAAAATAAATTGCATGATCATGAGCTTTGTTCTATTGGTTATTTTATCTAGTGGTTGATAAAATAACCCAAGACCTAGGGGAGAAACACCTTGAACCTTTCGGGTTCGTGTTTACAGCTTTCCCCCTGTTCGCCTTTGTATCTCCTTGGATTGGGCCTTGTCTCCTGACTTGAGCTGCCTCCACTAGCTTGGGAGATCCATCCATTACATATGCATTTATCTCACACACAGGTGAGGGGTAAAAAGGGGGTTTTGCATAAAAGAATACTTAGGTGTGCAGGCCCTACATATTGATGAGGAGAAGGCTTGCAGGCCAACAAATTTAATTTAAATAAATAAATTAAAGAAACACATTCACATACAAAGGTCTTGGTCTAGCTCATGATCATCCATACATGCAACGATATTTACACATAAATAAAACTAGCATTCAATTCTTTAATCATTCTTGTTTAAGATAAATCATGCTCTAATCAATTAATTATCTTTAATTAATCAATCCTTTTATCTTAAACCCTTTTCTGAAATTCCTTGAGATTCTCATCCATCATAATTTTAAACAAATAAATTTATTTAAAATTATCCTTTTACGTAACTTGTACCTTGGAGGCAACCCGGTGAATTCTCGTTCATTACGCAGATGTTAAATCAAACACATATATATAAAACACCTATCACGTGTTGTGCCTCAGCTTTACCCCTACACCATGGTACATGTCTCAAGGGTTTGTATAATATAATAATAAATTTTAATAAATCTGCGTAATTTGGGTGAGTACATGGCGTATAGTTCCGACTAAACGACGTGTACTTTTTTTCACCGTCCATCCGAAGTACACACCCAGGGACATGGCATGTTAATGTACTTCAGAAATTTTAGGAGTACACAACATGTTCAATGGGACACACACCGTGTAGTTTCTGCATTACACGGTTTCCAGCCAGGAAATCCATGTACACGGTACACGGTCCAACCCTAACCTGAAAGGACTAAACGACGTGTTCTATTGGACCACATGGAATATAATCCAGAAACCGTGTGCCACCTATTCCTAGTCAACACATGGTGTCATAAATGACTTAGATAGGATCAATACATGGCCTGATTTGGCAGACCAGTCCGATGCATGAACCTAGACTACAGGGCGTGCACTTCTGAAAACACGTCGTGTATTCTCGTATTGTACGGCCAGGAAATTTTCGCTCTTCCAGATGAGATACTCTATTTTATTTTAATCAAAAATTAAAAGAAAAGGTAGTTAATGTATGGTGAACAAGAAACGATAGAGGAGGAACAGATCTCAAGATTCAGATTTAAAGAATGATTAACTTGAATTGAAACAACTAAATTAATAAACGCGTAAATCACCAACGAAAAACTAAACAATTATAATCAATGATATGACCGTTCTGATACCACTTTTAGGTTCCAGGTATAGCGGAAGTGTGTCGGTGGGATTTACAACTTTTATTTTAGCGTTAAACAACATTCAAACCGAGATCCGTCACGATATAAAATGCCAGATCTTCGGAATAGAACGAAGAACGAAAAACAAAAGAGGGAGTCCCAGATCCATAGAGATAGGATCATCATATGTTGGTTATAATTAATTTAATTAATTCAAAAGAATTAACTTGGTGTAATTATTTCTTCGTTGATGTCTTCAGTCACGATCTGGTGTGATCCGTCGTTGCGTCGTAGAATCCAAGTGTAGGATTCCTCTAGCAGTGATCCACATGTGCTCCACGTATCTCTGGACGTCGCCAAATGAATCTATGGGTGATAGGGTGGAAGAACCTTCGCTTGCGATGTCTGCCTTCCATCGCCTTGATCCGGTGGTGGTGGATCTCTCTCGATCTTGAGAGTGTTCTTGGAGGAAGGAGTTCTTTCGGCCTTGAGATAACTCTCCAGAATTGTTGTGCACAACAATTGGGAAAAGTTTTGGGGTTATGAGGATATTTATAATCAGGTTTCAGGTTTACAGAGTTATGACAATAAATAAACGTGTTACGTGTTTTATTTATTTCATTAAATCTTATTGAAAACCCCCATGTCGAATTATTAATTCCTTGACATGTGACCACACTGATTATAATAAATATCATTTAATAAAAACGATATTATTTCCTCAAAATCCTGACTAGAAAAACTACACGTTGTGTAATCATTAATACATGGCGTGTACTCTTTTTCCAAAAAAACTACATGGCGTGTATATTTAATATACATGGCATGTACTTTTATTTTCCATTTTACTTTATTTCCTCCACCACATTTATTAGACCTTGAGTAATGGCTATTTATTTCTTAAATAAATGTAACTGCATTACTCTCTAATAAATATATATTATATTATCCAGAATATATTCTCTCGAATAACTAGTGTCGAAATAAATGCAATTAGGCATCCTTAAATAATTATTAAACCATAGTCATAAATAATATTTATTTAACTTGTTAAGTTAATATTTAACTGAGATACATGGACACACTTAGTGTGGGACCCTCTAGGCCCCTTTCTTAGTGGCATTAGGTGGAGCTAACCAAAATTCCAAGGTTAGAGTCTGGCAACATGCCAAGGCGCCCATAGAGAAAGAAGTTAACGCCGCAATGACGCGTCACCTCCTACAAACATTCACCGTGTAATATAATCCCTTTGCAATGATATCTCGAATCAAGTGGGTTGCATACTAGTGCCATCAACCCATGTGCTCGATTATTCTTTCTTTGACTTTTCATAATTGAACTCGCCCATACCTTACCATGGTCATGGATTTATTTAGGATATATTAATTACATCAAAGGGCCTCAGATATCTACTTATGTTATGGGACAGAAGGGACAAATCTTTTCTCGCACTATCTATTAATGCATTATTACTCGTGACGCACCCAACGTATCCTACCTCGCTGCGAACAGTGTCTCGTCACATTTTTTGTCAATACATCCAAGTGGACGAGTTGTAATACCCATTAATAATAATCTTAAAGTCTAAGGACCAATACACACGTCCGCGGATAGGAACATCCAATGACACTATGAAATGTGGATATCCTACTGGCGGGTCTCATTCTCATAATATCCTCATGGATATTACCAAGGGCGCACACCATGAGAAGGTGCCTCAAAGTTTTATGAGTCCTCACCCCTAATGGCATGTATTATTTGTGTCCCTCAAATAACATCATCTGGACATAGAACATAAATTCAAGAACAGTGTTATGGCACATCCGGGTTCTCATCATAGCAGGGATCCGCTATGACCCTTTAATGCAATAGTTGTCCTTAGGACATTATCACATGCATTGTCACGCAGAAGAACAATCAAGATGTGATAAGGTTTTTATTAATGAATAAAGTACAAAGTAGTTGGTTCTAGGCCACCAACTCCAACATTACCATGTTATGATATTAATAATTTATAATCCATGTGATTATTCAACTAGTAGAATATCCATGGTTAAGTTTCTTTCTCATGTGATTATTTATATGGCATTATTCAATCAGTTTTTATTCCTTCCATATTATTCTTAGGTCATTGATTAAATGAAATGTGTTTTAGTTAATAACATTTATATAATAATTTATTCTTCTTTATGATATATTTCTCTTTATTTATTACACTTAGTGATCATATGATCTCACCCCTTTCCTATGTTTTATTTTCTCCTAGGATGCCAAGATGTATATTATGAATGATATACAGGGTTAAACTAGGAGAATGATGGTGTTCTCAAAGGATTATATTTGTTATATTTTATATTTTAAAATGTAATGTAAAGTTCATGTATGTAACATGGCTGAAAGAGCACTTTTGTGGGTGCCCTCAAATGATTAATGTGATTTTGGGGTACTTAGGTGCAGCAGAGTGGCTGACCAAGGTCGTCTCTCAAAGGAGGAAGTGAATTTAACAACTTATTAAAGATATTCTAAAAATAAAATAAAAGAGAATAAAATAAAAACACTACTTTAAAGGATTGGGGTTTTTTTATAGTTTATGAATCTAGAAGAAGTTTTCTGGAAGAAGATTGTGTATATTTTTTGTTTTTAGTTTTGAAATGAATTTCGATTAAAATGACACAACAAGAAGATGTTTTTTTTAGAAATCTATTTTAAAAGGCGTAATCGATCTAACTATACCTCTTCATTAACTTATTAATAATTATCATTCAAATAAATATCCACTTAATTATGATCCCCTATTTTTTTATCCCTCTAATCCTACGAGAGTTAACTTAACCACAAAGATGAAATTACTTAAACCCTAGGCTAGCTTCGAAACACGCAATCGCAGCACCCTGCATTGATTGTTGTTCTAAGGATAGATTATTGTAAGTGGTTAATTAGAGCACATATCCATTCTGGAAATGAGGATGAATTGTTTTTAGGGATTATATTTGAACTCTACAAATTTATCCCGTGTGGTCTTGTATTACCGATTAAGATTACGCTCTCACAATTTACACAAAATCCCGACCTCGCGTGTTTTTGTGTTAATTGTTCAATTGATTTCTTAGTTTATTGTAATTTAAAAACACAATTCATAGATCATATTATGTGAATTACAGTAGCTCATTGATTCAAAATAATTAAATTAATAGGTTAGAAGATAGATCGATTACTAAAAGACTACTCTTCCATGGGTGGCGTAATCATCGTAGAAGTGTTTTGCATGTGCAAAGGTTTATAATGGGTAAAACCCAATAAAGCTTCTACTCAAGAATTCCAGACCAAATAGGAAGATTAAGAGAAGAATAAATTTAAACAAAACATAAGAAAATAGAATAAATAAAAGAATAACAAATAAGTTTATTACACAAACAAAATCATTACAACATGAAGGAGAAGAAGAAGGCTTTGTCGTAGGGATCCTTGCTTCAAGAGATACCCTTATTGAAATGGTTGGATAATTGGAGTGGATCTACTTATCATCTTCCCTAAACTTTCCAAAGCATTTCCCAACCCCACCAAATTATAAAAACACCAATTTATAGAGTGGTGGGGAGGCTAGGTTCAAAGTGGTTTCAAGTGTGAATGGGGAATCTCGGCTAAATATTTTATGCCAACTTGCACCGCCTATTTTACCACCAAAACGCGTGAATTGGCCGGCATTCCAGAAGGATAAAATGTGCGTATATAGGTCCTATATCTCCTCTTAAAATTTGGGCTTAATCTAGGCCCATATTAAGGGTTTATGGACGAAATAAAGAAGATTCTTAATTCTGGTGAGTCCAACCCAACTTTGACTTCATGGACCATTTTCAACAACCAAATGCACTCTTTAGCTCTAGTGTCCTGAATAAAGGTTGTATATAATTAAGTTAGGAACACTTTTAAAAAATTTAAAATTCAAATAATAAATATAAAAATATTTATCTTCGAAATACTACAGTGAACTATAAAGGGTAAAACTGAAATTTTCATCAAATATTCAAATGAATGATCTAATCCCAAATACTTTCTAATTAAACATATTTAACACAATGTGAGGAAATTATATCATTTATTATCAACAAAATATTCAATAAAATAGTTTTTTATCAACTCCCCCACACTTACCCTTTTGCACTCCTGAGCAAAACCTCATATCAAGTAAACATTAATATCCAATCAAAACCAATTTTAAAACACATATCCTTAAGATCAAACAATTACACACCAAGAAACAAAAGATATCATGCCTCATAAAAAACCATTATTTCAAGTTCTTAATTTATATCATTCAATATATTTCCACTTTATTTATCCTCCCATGCACAAAACACTTACCTCGCTTTAATTTTCTCTCATCACTCAAATATCAATTTTTTTTTGCAATGTCTTTCTCATCCAAACTCATAAAAGGGTCACCATAGGCTTGATAAATTCCTACATCACTACCCGATGTGAGTCAAGGACATATGTTTATCATGAGGACTTTTCAGGGTTGTTCTATGGATTTCGGTTGGTAGGATTAAGATGTGAAAAACTCTGAGGATGAATGAGGAGGGCTTGACTCTTTTTTTGAAGCAAAATTGTATTAATCTAATTTTCACTTAAATATGGCCTTCTCCTCAATCCCTATAGTATAAATTCATCTCCATCATCATGAAAAGTCATGAAAAGTTTACACCATTCATCATTTCAGCATCAAAAATGTTAATCTTCTCAAACATAATTTTCTTGAAAGCTCCAGATGGGCACAGCTTTCCACCTCAATTAGAAGCTCTAGAAAAGGCACAACTTCACTTGTCATGAAAGATCCAGAAAAGGCACAGCTTTTAATATAATTACATTCTTTAGCAGCAAACACATCTCTTAAGAATTTAATTTTCCACCCAAAGTATCACAGAATGTGGTGGCACAACACAAGATAGATTCCCCCACACTTAAGCTCAACTACATTATGCAATTTCACTTCAAGAGTTGGTTGGATAGGAAAAATTATATTGTAATGTGGCTAACCTAACAGGTTGTTCCTGGATTCTAAGGGCTACAGGGATTAAATATTCAAGGTAGTCCATTATAAAAAAGGATTCTTTGAAATAGGGGCTTTAATACCAAACAAATGCCTCAATCATTTAAACATAAGTACCTCAAACCCTCAAGTTTTGCCAGGAATAGATCAAATTCTGGTTAAATCAAGCATGGTTTGGTTCTCTCAAGAATTGAGGTGAATGTAAAGAATATGAAAATAATGGTTCAGAAGCCTCACAGGAAAGTGATTTCAAATATAAAGACAGTGATATGTGGCATGGGATTCAAAATTCAGTGTACTTTTCATGAAATTACTAAATATTTTGAACTTGAAACAAAGTCATTTTCAGTATTAATTTAAGCTCAGTTTCATGGGATAAATTGTTTCACTCATTGATATGAATTTCAAAATTGTGATGATTATAATTTTAGCCTAAAATTTCAAAAACACAAAGAAAATTGAAAAAATAAACAAACAAAATTTGAAAAAACACACAATTTTTTTGTTTGTTTTTTCTAAACAGGAAAAAAATTGAAATTACTAAACTAAAAGGTTCCCTCCCCCACACTTAAAATATTGCATTGTCCTCAATGCGAACCTATGAGATGATATATTCACATGAAATGCAGAATTTTTAAATAAGACAAATAATATAAAAGTGAAAGGGTTAGGAACATCCTGATGTGATCAAGTGATGATGGGGTCATGCAGTGTGATAAAATCCACTGCATCAGTAAGAAGTCTCTCAATGTATCTCTTAAAACGTTTCCCATTGACTGTAAAGCTCCTTCCAGTGTCCTCTTGTGTGATCTCCACTTCACCATAAGAAAAAACATTAGTCACAATATAAGTACCTAACCATCTGGAATGCAACTTACCAGGCATCAGCTTGAGTCGTGAACTAAAGAGAAGGACTTTCTCTCCAACATGAAACTCCCTTTGTTGGATCATTTTGTCATGAGATTCTTTTGATCTATCATTGTAGAGCCTTGATTTCTCATATGATGACAGTCAAATCTCTTCAAGCTCTTGAATTTTCAACTTCCTTTGAATTATAGCTTGGGCCAAATCCATGTTGCATTTCTTTATAGCCCAATATGCCCGATGCTCAACTTCCACTGGGAGATGACATGCTTTCCCAAAAACAATCCTAAATGGGGACATACCAATGGGTGTCTTGTATGTTGTCCTATAAGCCCACAATGTATCATCCAAGCACTTGCTCCAATCCTTCCTATTTGGCTGCACGGTTTTCTCTAATATTTGTTTCAGCTCACGATTTGAAACCTCAGTCTGGCCATTTGTTTGGGGGTGGTATGGTGTTGATGTTTTGTGTGTCACCCCATACTTCCTAAGGAGGGAAGAAAAATTACTATTGCAACAGTGTGTCCCTTGGTCACTGATGATGGCATTTGGTACTCCAAACCTGTAAAAACTCGGTGCTTTGACAAAGTCCACAACAACATGAGAATCGTCAGTCCTGGTGGCCTTGGCCTCCACCCATTTACTCACATAATCAACAGCAACCAAAATATAAAAAAATCCAAATGAACTAGGAAAAGGACCCATAAAATCAATGCCCCATATATCAAAAATCTCACATAATAGTATGGGTTGTTGGGGCATCTCATGTCTCCTAGAAATATTCCCAGTGTGTTGGCAACGAGAGCATGACTTACAAAACACATGGGCATCATGGAACAATCTAGGCCAATATAATCCAGAGTCCAAAACCTTCCTAGATATCTGTTGGGGTCCAAAGTGTCCACCACAAGCAAGTGTATGACAGAAATGAAAAACAGACTCAAACTCATGATCGGGAACACACCTCCTAATGAATTGGTCACTACACATGCGCCAGAGGTAAGGATCATCCCACACATAATACCTAGACTCACTTTTTAATTTTTGGACTTGATAATTCTTCAAATTTGTTGGGATTTCAGAGGAAACAATGTAAATAACTAAATCATCATACTAAGGATGCGTACCTGAGATGGTATAGAGATGCTCATCGGGGAAAGTGTCCCGAAGTGGTACCTGGTCCAAGGTGTCATCCTCTAGTGTGTGAGTAAGCCTAATCATGTGGTCCGCCACCAAATTCTCTGACCCATTATTTTCTTTTATCTCAAGGTCAAACTCTTGAAGAAGGAGCATCCAACGGATAAGTCGTGGCTTTGCATATGGCTTCTTTAGGAGGTACCTCAAAGCTGCATGGTCAGAAAAAACAACTACTTTAGAGCCCAATAAATATGACTGGATTTTATCTAAAGAAAATATGATAGAAAGAAACTCCTTTTCCATATTTGTGTAATTTGATTGGGCTGAATCTAGTGTCCTCGATGCATAGATGATCACATGTGAACGTATCTCCACCCTCTGAGATAAGACAGCTCCAACCGCAAAGTTGGAGGCGTCACACATAAGCTCAAATGGAAGGTCCCACTGCGGGGGTTGTATGATTGGTGGAGTGGTCAGACACTTCTTCATCTCATCAAATGATACCCTGCATGAATTATCAAAATTGAAGTCAATATCTTTTTGAAGCAATCGAGATAAGGGTAGTGCGATCTTACTAAAATCTCTGATGAAGCGTCGATAAAATCCAGCATGTTCAAGGAATGATCGAACATCACGCACACATGTAGGATATGGGAGGGATGAAATAATGTCTACCTTAGATTTATCAACTTCAATGCCACGTTGTGAGACTATATGACCTAAGACAATTCCCTTTTCGACCATGAAATGACATTTTTCAAAATTTAAGACCAGATTCTTCTCAATACAATGATGCAACACATCACCCAAACTAGAGAGACATTCATCAAATGAGGATCCATAAACTGTAAAATCATCCATAAATACCTCCATGCAGGTCTCAATGAAATCTGAGAAAATACTCACCATGCATCTCTGGAAGGTACCTGGGGCATTGAAAAGTCCAAATGGCATCCTTCGATAAGCAAAGGTACCGAATGGGCAGGTGAATGTCGTCTTCTCCTGGTCCTCTACTACAATGGGAACCTGAAAATAGCCAGAAAATCCATCCAAGAAACAATAGTGTGTCTTCCCAGCTAGTCTCTCAAGCATCTGATCAATAAATGGGAGGGGGAAATGGTCTTTGTGAGTGGAATGATTTAGTTTCCTATAATCAATACACACACGCCAACTATTTTGTACCCTCATTAGAACTAACTCATATTTCTCATTTTTAACAACAGTAACACCAATTTTCTTAGGTACAACCTAGACAGGGATAACCCATTGTGAGTCAGAAATAGGGTAAATTATACCTTCCTCGAGCAATTTTTCAACCTCTTTTTTAACAACCTTCAGAAGGGTTGGATTGAGTCTCCTTTGTGGTTGCCTCACCGGTTTAGCCCCATCATCTAAAAGAATCCCATGCATTCAAATGGAGGGGCTAATACCTAATATGTCAGCCAAGGTCCACCCAATTGCCCTAATGTTATATCTCAAAAGATTCAAAAGTTTTTATTCATGTTCAAAAGAGAGATTTTTAGAAATGATAACAGGTAATCTATCACCACTCAGCAAGTATGCATATTTAAGATTTGGGGGAAATGGATTGAGTTCCAATATAGGGGGGTGATGTATGGATGGAGAAATTGATGCAACAGACATATCTGCACAATGAACATTAGTATCAGAATATACATCATCAAAATCAGAGAATAAAGCATCAAATCCATCAGCATACTCTATAGCCATGTCATAATCAGAGTTCACATGATCAAAATCAGAATATGATTCCATTTCAAAATAAAATCTTATAGAGTCTTGTTCCTTAGAAACGGGTGTGGAAGTACTTTTATACATCAAACTAGAACCAATACTCATAATCTACCTAAGCATAGGACAATCCAATTCCATGGTGTTTTTACTTGGTGGTTCAAAATGGGAGATAAAAAATGCCGAATGATCCTCTGAGGGGTACTTCATGGAATCCATAACATTAAATATCACAACTTCATCCCCAAATTCCATGGAAAGTGTACCCTCATTGACATTTATGATAGTTTTTGCAGTTTTGAGGAAGGGCCTACCTAATATAATGGGGGCATGAGAACTTATCTGATCATCCTCCATGTTAAGAACATAGAAATCCGCTGGAAAGATCATGTCTCTTACCCGGAAAAGTACATCCTCAAGAACTCCCGCTGGATATGTCGTAGCTCTATTTGCCAACTGCACCACTACTCTCGTCGGCTTCAACTCACCAACCTGTAAAGAAGAGAATACAGAGTGAGGAATCACATTTATTGAAGCTCCTAAATCATAAATAGCATCAGAGAAGTGCAACTCCCCTATGGTACATGGTATGGTGAATGTCCCGGGATCCTTGCACTTTGTTGGCATTGCTATATTTGGTGTAATGAGTGCTGGGACATTCCTTCCAAGTTTGATCCTCTCATTTCCATTGAGCCCTCTTCGATTGGTGTAGAGTTCTTTTAAGAATTTGGAAAACCTTGGGATTTTCTTAATGGCTTCAAGTAGAGGAATGTTGATCTCCACACGCTTGAATGTATCCAAAACCTCCTTTTTCATTGCTTCTTCAGCCATCTTCTTGGTTTGAACAACCCTGTTGGGAGAAGTAAGGGGTTTAGAAGGAATATAATCAATCTTTTTCTTACCTTTATCTTTCTCCTTGAATTTCTCATCATTTGGTTTGTAATGTGGCTTCTCCAGAGTTGAGGTGAATCCCGGTTGAATGGTAGGTACAGATGTATTGTTCATTTGCTTCCCACTTCTCAATGTGATGGCACTGACATTCCCCTTTGGATTTGGAGTGGGTTGGGAAGGTAGATTTCCAGAATTCTTACCCACAAGTTCATGGAGGGCGGTGGCAATCTGGCTCATTTGAGTCTTCAACTCCCTCAGCTCCGAACTTTGACTCTTCAGCTCATTCTGTTGATTAAGAACAATTTGCTTCAAAAGATCATCAGTATTAGAATCTACCTTTGGTGGAGGATTCTCTTGTTGCTGACTTGTGGATGTTTGAGCTTCAAATATCCTTTGGGGTTGTTGGAAACCCTATTGTTAAGGTGGAGTCTGCTGGAAGTTTGGTTGAAAATGGGGCCTTTGTTGTTTTCCAGAGTCATACCTCATGTTCGGTTGATCTTTCCACCCTTGGTTGTATGTTAGAGAAAATGAATCAAACTTATTTTGGGGATATGGTTGTTGTTGCTGCTGAAATGGTCTCCCTGGGAATACTGTTGTGCAATCCTCTGTCTCTTGTAGTTGTGGGAAACAGTCAGTTGGATGCCTTGTCTCAGTGAAAATGCCACAAGGCCTTGAAAGAATGGGTTGGGATGTCTTTTGAGCCAAAGAAATCTGCCTCACCATAGTGGTCAATTCTTCCAACTTTGTATCAATCAAATGACTTTCAAGAGAAGAAGGACTTACCTGATGTACTCCCCTGACATGTGGTGTACCTCTATCGCCAAATTGTTGGGAGTATTGGGCCATTTTTTCGATCAATGCTCGTGCAGCTACTGGTGTCTTGTCCACCAATGCTCCTCCAGCTACAGCATCCACCATGCTCCTCTCCATGGGTGTGAGTCCTTCGTAGAATTATTGGATGAGGAGTTGCTCACTGATTTGGTGATGCGGACAGCTTGCGCACAACTTCTTGAATCGCTCCCAATACTCATACATTGACTCCCCTTGGGCTTGCTTGATCCTCAATATCTCCTTTCGAATGGATGTTGTCCTTGATGCTGGAAAAAATCTTTTCAAGAAAAGATGTTTCAAATCATTCCAACATGTTACATCTTCAGGTTGCAAATAATACATCCAATCTTTTGCAGCTCCATCAAGTGAGAATGGGAATTATCTTAATTTAATTTGATCTTCAGAAACATTTCTTGGTTTTAAATTTGAGCAAACCACATTAAATTCCTTAAGGTGTTTGTTGGGATCCTCACCAGATAAGCCATGAAACTTTGGAAGAAGGTGAATTAATCCATATTTCAATTCAAAGCCCGATTTGAGATTTGGGTATGCAACACAATTCGGTTGATAGTTAATATCAGGTGCAGCCAATTCTCGAATGGTTATATTAAGTTTATTTCCATTATTTACAGCCATTGGTTCTTCTTTTATGTTTAAATTTGAATAAATTCCAATTCCAATGTTTCCAGAAGAGAGGAATTCACCAACTGGTTGAATATTGAAACTTCCCGTAGACTGAGAGTGTCTGATTCGTGCCCTAAGGTTGTGTTCAATCTCAGGGTCAAGATCTAAGAGGTCTTCAGGATTAGTTCGTGTCATAAATCAAATAAAAATTAAAAGAAATTGAGTGGACCATAGTAAAATAAAAATGAGAAGTTGAGTTTATGGTCCAAAAAGAAAATAAGAGGATGAAAAAAAAATGAAAACTTCAGAAAGGGTAAAGATGAAAGAGAGATGTGAAGAAAATAATAAAATGAAAAATAAAAGAAATACCTATAAATGGTTGAAAAATTACTTTCCTTCCCCGGAAACGGCGCCAATTTGAAAGAGCGCTGTTGTGGGCGCCCTCAAATGATTAATGTGATTTTGGGGTACTTAGGTGCAGTAGAGTGGCTGACCAAGGTCGTCTCTCAAAGGAGGAAGTGAATTTAACAACTTATTAAAGGTATTCTAAAAATAAAATAAAAGAGAATAAAATAAAAACACTAATTTAAAGGATTCGGGTTTTTTTTATAGTTTATGAATCTAGAAGAAGTTTTCTGGAAGAATATTGTATATTTTTTTTTGTTTTTTGTTTTGAAATGAATTTCGATTAAAATGACACAACAAGAAGATATTTTTTTAGAAATATATTTTAAAAGACATAATAGATCTAACTATACCTCTTCATTCACTTATTAATCATTATAATTTAAATAAATATCCACTTAATTATGATCCCCGAATTTTTTATCCCTCGAACCCTATGAGAGTTAACTTAGCCACAAAGATGAAATTACTTAAACCCTAGGCTAGCTTCGGAACACGCAATCATAGCACCCTGCTTTGATTGTTGTTATAAGGATAGATTATGGTCAGTGGTTAATTAGAGCACATATCCATTCTATAAATGAGGATGAATTGTGTTTAGGGATTATATTTGAACTCTACAAATTTATCCCATGTGGTCTTGTATTACCGATTAAGATTATGCTCTCACAATTTACACAAAATCCCGACCTCGCGTGTTTTTGTGTTAATTGTTCAATTGCTTGCTTAGTTTCTTGTAATTTAAAAACACAATTCATGGATCATATTATGTTAATTACAGTATCTCATTGATTCAAAATAATTAAATGAAGAGGATATAAGATAGATCGATTACTAAAAGACTACTCTTCCATGGGTGGCGTAATCATCGTAGAAGCGTTTTGCATGTGAAAAGGTTTATAATGGGTATAACCCAATAATGCTTCTTCTCAATAATTCCAGCCCAAATAGGAAGATTAATAGAAGAAGAAATTTAAACAAAACAGAAGAAAAGAGAATAAATAAAATAATAAAAAAGAATTTTATTACACAAACAAAATCATTACAACATGAAGGAGAAGAAGAAGGCTTCGTCGAAGGGATCCTTGCTTCAAGAGCTAACCTTATTGAAATGGTTGGATAATTGGAGTGGATCCACTTCTCCTATTCCCTCAACTTCCCAAATCACATCCCAACCCCACAAAATGAGAAAAACACCAATTTATAGAGTGGTGGGGAGGCTAGGTTCAAAGTGGTTTCAAGTGTGAATGGGGAATCTCGACCAAATATTTTATGCCAAATTGTGCCGCCCATTTGACAACCAGAACGCGTGAATTTTCCGGCCTTACAGAAGGATCCAATGTTCGTATATGGGTCTTATATCTCCTCTCCAAAGTTGGTCTTAATAAAGACCCATATGAAGGCGTTATGGCTGAAATACAGAAGCTTTTTCATTCTGGCGAGTCCAGTACAACTTTGACTTCATGGCCCATTTTCAACAACCACATGCACTCTTTAGCTCTACTGTCCTGAATAAAGGTTGTAGATAATTAAGTTAGTAACACTGTTACAAAATTTCAAATTCAAATAATAAATATACAAATATGTATCTTCGAAATACTAAAGTGAACTATAAAGGGTAAAACTGGAATTTTCATCAAATATTCAAATGAATGATCTAATCCCAAATACTTTCTAATTAAAAATATTTAACACAATGTGAAGAAATTATATCATTTATTATCAATAAAATATTCAATAAAATAGTGTTTTATCAATGTCTTCCAAAACTACTAAACCGGTAGATCCTTTGGGAGTTGAGCCTTGTATCTATGCCATTGTAATAAATTAAGGCACCGGCACTGGGATTCTGGGGTTGGGATCTTAAGAGTTGGTATCATAGAAAGTTTAGTAGAAACCTTTAAACTAGATTTATAAAACATGGATTAGGTAACATAACCCTAAGATAGATTTTGGGGATAATAATAGAATAAAATCCTAGAATTTTGGTAAGGTAGAGATTATGTGGGTCTTTCTAGATATGCACCCTTGTTTGGATATTACAAGTGGATGTCGTTTTGTCACAGATATACCTAGGAGTAACAAATCCAACAAGGTGTGATGGTCCTGACTCGGTGTAACCTGGTACAAGATAACAGGTCTTACTACATACTTGTCTTGACACTCCCAGGGGATATGCTTAGGATAATTTATATGTTCTTTACAAACCATTATGAAGGATTTAATAGTAAATATGTCCCTGAAGAAACCATATTTATGATTATGAAATTAAATACGCATAAATTTTTTCAATTTATGTTAATTATTACACTATTTTTGGGATTATACATTATGTTTCATAATGTTATGATCTAATATAGTGTATTCCATTGTTTATAAATGGCGTTTAGAAGGAATGGGAACCAAATCAACACACAAAATCCAAAGAGTAAGAATGATAGTTTCTTCGATGGGTTTAAATTAGACTTTAAAAGGGAAGTAGTCTCCCAAATATTGTCATCATAAGAGGAAATAATATCATGTTTAATAAGATATATAAATAATTATCAAAGTCTTATGGACTCAAAGGGAAGGAAGAGAAGAAGAGGACATCTTTGAAAAAGATAAAAAAGGGAAGAAAGTAAAGAAGTATTTTCCCACATGTGATAATTGTGGAAGAAAACTCCTTGGTATATACTTAAAAGGAAAGGAAGTTTTCTTAAATTGTAGATAAAAATTCCACCATTCTTATGATTTTAAGGAATGGAAGGAATTTCCCAATTTCTAGTGTTTCAACCGCAAAGAGATGGGACACTATGAAAATCAATTCCTCAAGCATAAAAGGAATATACCCCAAAGAAGATAATGGATCATGGTAAAGCTTATGATAATATCTTATACAAAGAGGAATAATTAATATGTTTGTGTTTTAATTCAAGAATTATTTTATATGAGTATTTTATCGATAATTCTCTGGTTATATGAATCATGATATATATAAAGTTTTCACTATAATACTTCTTATTTACGGATTTGAAATCATGCATGTTTTCATTAATATTTTAAGAGGATCATGGTATTAATATATTTGGTATGTGGTATTAAGAGATACATTATTTTGGTAATCTTATGTTAAGTTTATTTTGGAAATTTAGTGACCTTCCTTTAAAAAATTTCGGTCGTTGAATGTGGACAGACATGTTTTATACGAGTCTCAATATTAACTACTTGTAGAATGGATCAAGTTAAACTTTTGGAATTATTTTTCAATGATAAAATATAATAACATTATCTATTTTATTAAATATTTAAAGGTTTAATGAATGAATTAAGGACCATATGTTTCATTAAAAGTACTTTGGGTATGAAAAACTAATCTTGAACATTCAATTCCAGGTGTAAGGGATGAAGTGAAAATAGATCAAAGAACAACCAAAGGATTATATATTAACATGGAAAGGTATAAAGTAAGTTTATTTTATCATGTTATTCTCTGGATAGTAAAATAAACTCCTAACTATTGGAAAAGTATTTTGGAACAAAAATGTCATCTGATCATTTTCTTTTTGAGATATCAATAGTATTTTAACCAATCATAAATTTATGGTTTTGTGATGGTAGACTTTAAAATAACCATATTTTCCATAACTCTCCATCAGAACATGATAGTTTTATTTCTCTAACATGGCCATATTTTCATGAATTTTCTCCAAATATGGAATCATATTTTTTTGGTGACCTTCATATTTCTCTTTACCTCTTTTTAAGAAGAATTTTTATAAACCATTTTTACGATGTAGGATTTCCATGAAAAGTATAAAACCTATTTTTTTTATATACAATTTTAAATTATTATAATAAAATTTGATGAATTGGGGGAGAATCTAACACCCCAAGATTTTATGGTATTTCACTTTTTAAATTTATCTAATTCGATAGTGTACATTAGAAAGAACATTGAGCTTAAACAAATGATTAAATATTATTGTGATATTTATCACTTAGAATTTGGAATTTTGGGAATGAAATAGATTATATAAATTATGAAAACATATTTTACACATATTTATAAAATTAATTATTTTGTTACCAATTAATTATCAATGAAAATAAAAATTGATTGAACATAAAATTTTGTTTTTTATAAAAAAACAATTTTTATTACCACAATGGAATTCTATGTTAAAAAATTAAATTAAAAAATATTAGTGAAATATATTAATTAAAAATTTATGCCATATATTCAATAAAAAAAATTAATTTCAACTAACAATTTTGAGAGGCTTAATATAAGAATAAATACAATTTTATTCATAAAAGACTATATTTTCTAAAGACAGTTTTACCACCTTTTAATGGAGCACTTGTTTCAAAAATCATTTTTTACAATTTAATAAATTCTAGTGAAAAAAATAAACTTAATTTTTCAAATATTAATTTTAAAATTTGTTTAGGGTGAAATTTTGGTATTTTTTAAAAATATTTATTTTCCAATGAGTAGTAAAAAAATCTGATTTGTATAAAAGTGTTTTTTTTTGTATATTAATAGTCTATTTATGATTTTAATAGTAAAATCCCCTATAAAAGTATACATAAAATTTATGTATATTATGAATGAAAATATATTATATTTATATCATGAAATAAGTAAATAAATCTTTTAAAAATGATAAATTAACTATTGGTATTTATGTGAAACATAGATGTTTATTCACAGTTTTATAATTAAAATATTTTTTTACAAGAAAATTTATTTTCATGAAATAGATTTAAAAAATAAAATTTTTTTTCCTTATTATTATAATATAAATTTTTTAGACCCTAATTAAATTTTCAAAGATCCATAAAATCAGTTATAATTTTAAAATCGGTATTTTTCGAATAAATGATAATTTTAATTAAAAATTAAATTTCTCATACTTATAAAATTAACTTCATGATAAGGTATTTATTTTAGAATTCTAACCATTGAAAATGGTTTGGGTAAATTTTTGGGATTGTTCTAAACTACTTGAATTTTTGTGAATTGTAAAATATGGTAATTAAGTGTATAAATACATTATAAGTTAAATACACTAATCCTTGAGTAATTTATGATGTAATCACCATAATATATACCTCCCATTAATTATTTTAATATATTTATTGACAATTATCCAACTATTCATAGTCTTTATCCAAAATAATAAACAAATGATTAAAATATTTAAAAAACAATACTCTCCCCCACTATAAATACCACCCCGCACCACCGCTTATCCTCACACCTCCAAAGACTTGAATCTTATCCAATTTATTCCCAATCCCTCTACAAAACCTCTCCTCTAGGTATTGTTCTTGTTGTTCTTACCCAAATGACCATTTCAAAGTTCTATAAGGAGGTTCTTAAGGAGAGGAATTCAAGAGGTAAAATCTCCTCTCATTCTTTTAATTTTCATTCATTTTCTTTTATTTTCTTATCATTTTCTTCGACTTCCCTATCCAAAGTGGAATGATAACTCCATTAAATTTTATATATTATAATGTTATAAAGTTAATGGTATATCAACCATCAATTCTCTTCTCTTCCCTTTTTTATTCTAAAAATGAAAACATCATCTGTGAGGTACCGATTTACCACCTTTAGGGACAACGAGTTTTCATTTTTCAATTATACCTTCAAGGATGGTCATAAAACCATTTTTATGGTTAAAAAACATTAATATATTTAATAAAATTTATTTAATGTTATGGAACTAGTATATACACATAATATTAACTATTGAAACAAAAGTAGTTTGTAATAATCGAAAAACCACCAAAATAATCTAAATGATTATCATTAACATCTTATCTAATGATTCATCCTCACCCTAAATAAATAAATGATTTATATAACCATTTAATCTTATGGAAGTCAATTAGTAACATATAAATTCAATTCTAGTCAACTATTTTATTTTCACATGATCTTTCGTACATGTATACAAGTGAACTAATCGCGAATACCAAGGAATATAACACTCTCAAAAGAAGAAATTGAATCTTCTAACTCATCAAAAATCTCATAAATGAACTTAATAAAATTATAATAAATAAAATAAATGTTTAATATGTTTCTAATTAAATTATTAATGAATCTAATTTCATTATATATGACATTAATTACAAGTACAGAACGCTTTCATATATAAGGTAAGGGTTTTCTCATCTCACTTTTAGTTCTATGAGATATGCCTTATTCACCGATATTTATTGTGTGTGTTGTATGTATACTAACAATTGATGTATCACATCATGAATCTATTTATATTCATGGTATTAAATTTACTATTTAATAATCATTAATTTTATTGGCCATATGGTTTGACTGTTTGTAAAGTGGTATGGGGTTCTACCTGAATCTCCATTTTTTCTTTGGGTTATGGTTTCTCTCCCCTTGCCCCAATCTAATTCTTATTTATTTTTATATAATTATTCTACATTATATTTATATTTTTCAAAATCATTTATCCAAATCATTTCATATTTATTTTATGGGTAAATACATGTTTTATAAGGTTTCCCTTTTCAATAACTCCTGATAACCAAGCCCGATTAAAGAGAAATTATCAATTTCCCATCCATTTTCAAGTACACTACATAATATATTTTAAAACACAAATAATTTTATAAAATAACTCTTTTTGTCATGAAAAACTATCTTAGTTAATTTCTGGTTTTATGCAAACCATTATTCTTTTCCCTCTTTAAAAACTCTTTTATATTTTCCCTTGAATCGCACCGAAGTGGATCATATCTAAAGTTTCTTAAAAATTATTTTTACATGTTGTAAATAATTTATGCCTCAAATATATTTGTCATTAACTTTTATTTTCTAGGATATACATGTTTACAATCTGATTTTATGACAAATACAAATAATTTTTCAAAAGAACTCTTCTTTCCAAAGTAAAAGGGTATTTCTCAAAAGAATTTATCAATGATTTTATTAGTGTATTTTCACATATGATTATGATTCAAATATTTAAAAATGGAATGGGACACTTTGATTTAAATAATTTTTTTAAATCTATTATTAGACATATAATTAATGCATTGGACTTAGTAAGTGATGGGAAGGGCCCGCTATAGCCCATTGATGCATTAGTAGGTCTCATGAGACAAACTAAACAGGGTTTTGGCTGAGGCCTTACCCATTTATGTAGACTTCTTAGTTGAGGCCTTGATGGTATGTTTATGATGTATAGAATTATGCATTATATCATTATGATATTAGTAAGTGATAATCCATATGATTATTTGACTTGTAGAATATCTATGGTTAAGTTTATTTCTCATGTGATTATTTATATGGAATTATTCAATCATTTTTTATTCCTACCATTATTAATTAAATGGAATTTGGTTCAGTTAATCACCTTTCCATAATTTTTTATTCTTGATTATGATAGATTCCTCTGTATTTCTTACCCTTACTGAGCTTATGATATCACCCTTTTCCTATGTTTTATTTTTTCCCAAGATGTCAAGATATTTATTAAGGCTGATATGCAGGGTTAAGTTTAGAGAATGACGGTGTTCTAAAAGGATTATATTTATCATATTTTATGTTCCAAAATGTAATGTAAAGTTCATATATGTAATATGATTTCCAAAACTACTAAATAGATCAATCGTTTGGGATTTAACTTTTGTATTTATGACAATGTAATAAAGTAAGGCATCGGCTTTGAGCTTTAGGTTCAGTGTCTTTACAACAGATCATCAGCAAGATAGACAGGCACAAAACTATGAAGCTCTCTAAAGAGGGGTGAATACTCCATAATAGTCATAGCTACCTAATCTAGATGCATAAAATTTCTAGACAATTATACTCTTAGAGTCTTTATAAAAAATTAATCATTAATTCTAGATTGGGAATCCCTCCAAAACATATCTTGAACCTAATCATCATAATTCAGAACATCCCGCCAATGCTTAGCAGCTCCTCAAAGAATATATTCCATGAGATTCACTATTATCTCATGTGGTGTATCCAAATTCTCAAAAATCTATAAAATAGTCTCAATCCGCAGCTTAATAGCTTGTGGATCGCCATCCCCAAAAAACATGGGTAGATGATACTACTGGAACACATACGCCAACACTTCCATAGATGTGGTAGGTTGCAGGGCTACCTGTACAGTCTGCATAAAAAGTGGGAAACTCTCTCAAATCTGGGCATCATCACCCATATAAAGAATAATAGGCAGTGCCTCAAGTGAAACTACTAGAGTATCTACTGCTATCTCAGGATCCACCACCACCAAAGCATGTTCATTGCAAATTCCTGGAGCAACATTAGAGGTCTTCATGGTGTAATATCTCTACAAATGCCATGAACACACCTTAGAAAGGATTCGGTAACAACAAGATCATAAATATAAACAAAAGACATGTTAAGGTTGTAATTATGGCCTGAAAGACTGAGCAACCCAACCCGAAAGCCCGAGTATCCCAGCCCGGCAAAGCCCGAGTCGGGCCGGGTCGGGAACGGGCAGAAGGTCCGTCGGGCTAGTCCTAGGCCTATGCAGGCAGACTCGTGGGACATGTTGAGCTATCCTAGACCGCTTGCCCGGATAAATCTCAACCCATAATGGTCTGCTCAAAAAAACAAGAAACTACTGGTAAGGAGACTCGTACCCACTACCCTATGCTTCTAAGGTCGTGCCTGGACCAACTGTTCAAGGTTTTGTGTATCGTTTAAAAATTCCTAGATATATATATATATATATATTCTACTAGTAAAAAACACCACATAAACCCTCCCCCCCATATTGCTCACACCACATCCTCCCAACACCTCCCCTCTTCCATTTTTTTAAACTGTCAAACTATATAAATATAGCTATTAATAATATATATATATTACATACCCCCACCCCGTAGCACAAGCGGACCTACCAACAAACCTCACTCTTCCATTTTTTTAAACAGTCAAACTATATATATATAAATCTATTCATAAAAAATAGTATATACTCCCTTGTAGCATGAGTGGCCTGTCTCCCAAACCCCCTCTTTCATTTTTTATTTTTTTATTGATAAAACCAAAAAAATCTATATTCAATTTTTATTTTAAAAAATAGGCACTTTCTACCCCCTTGAGATTTGCGATGCATGCCCCCCCCCCCCCTCGGTTCACTACCCTACCCACTATCCCCCCCCCCCCCACAGATGATCACTTGAAAAAATGTAAATTGTCATATTACCATATTAGATGTGGTGGCTGGGTAAAAAAATAAAACCAAACGGTCATATGACCGTTTGGTATTAAAAAATTGTTCCTGTTTTTCATTATAAATAACACATCCAACTTCCTCGTTTTTTTCAACGTTATTACTCTACATTTTCCATCTCTTCCATCTAGACTGGGTCGCTACTGGTTTTATGCAAACATAATTGTGGTGATTTTTCTAATTTTTCAAGTTGTGTGTGCATACCAATATCAACTTTGTATTTATATCATACATTATAAATATGGTATTTTATTTATTAATTTGATGTTTATAATTTATTTTATTTTCTAAATGGATCCCCACCAATTAGTTGATCCAAAATCGATCGTTTCACCTTCATCTTATCTTCCTCAAGACGCATCGTCATCTTGGCCTAAAAAACAATCTAATGTTTGGGATCACATTAAAAAAATTGGTGTCAATGAATTTGAGGGTGCAATCACTTTAAAAGAAAAAATAAAATATTATGCTAAGTTACTTAGTTGTTTATCTAATTGTGGGATATCTAGCTTAAAAGGCATGCCAATGCACATGCTAGAATCAATCAACCAGATATTAGAACACAAATGCAATTAGGAATTAATAAATTAAGTAATTTTTCTTATAACCCTATAGGTACACAAGATATTATAGTTGATTATATAATTAAAAAATAAAAACTTTTTAAAACTGTTTTAAAAAATTACTAATTTAGTTCAAGGAGTATTTAGTCCTCAATATAAACCTTTTTCATGAAATACTACAAGAAAAAAATTACGAAGATTGAATAATATTAAATCAGTTATTGAAAATATTTTTAAATAATTAAATGCACATATTTTTCTAACTTCAAATTTATGGACTTATAATCAACATATAGAATATAAATGTATTACGTCTCATTTTATTCACAATGATAGAAAGTTACATAAAAAAATTATTTCATTAAAATTGGTTGAACTTATATATATTTTTCATTCACTAGGTGTTTCATTAAGAGATCATATTTCTAACTGGGGTTTTCAAAATAAATTATTTACAATTGCTACAGATAATGCATCATATTATAATAATATAGTGACATATCTTATATCTTCATTACAATTACCATGTGATGGTAAAATATTTCATGTTCGTTGTTGTACTTATATTTTATATTTGATTATTAAATATGGTTTATCTATTTATAAATATTCTATAGATATTATTAGAAAATGTGTAACACCCCTAGGATTTCATAGCATGTTATCTATTTAAAGTATTTCAATAGCTTGCGCTACACGCAACACTGAGTTCGAGCGCACCATGACTTACCAAACTAGCCATTCAAAAAGTGGTTATAAATAGTATTAACTGAATTTTGAATTTTATATACTCCATATAATTTTAACATCCATATTATGTGTTACTTAGACACAATATAAGAACAAATTCAATTTTTCAGATAAAAGAAGTATTTTTAAAAAATGCAGTTTTTCCGCCTTTTAATGGAAAAATATTTTTAAATCTAATATTTGACACTTTTATATATTCAATTTAATGAAGTTAAATTATTCTTTAGATTCAGGATATAAAAAATTATTTTGGATAAATTTTTGGTACTTTTCTCATAACTTTCATATTTTGATGAATAGTGAAAAATACTAAATTTTAATTGAAAACAACTTTTTTAATCGAAATAATTTATAGTGTTAAATTATGAATTTGAGTGGTTTTAAAGTATAATTAGATAATATTTTTATAATTTAATATAATTTAGTTCATTGGATGTAATTTCACATTTAAAATGTACATAAACACATGTCAATCTTTTCACAGTTTTTACTTCTTAAGAACAAGCTTTCTTATTTTGAAAATGGGAATTAATTTTAAATTAATTAATGAAACTCATATGTTTTTAATTTGTTAAAATAGACATCATTTTTGGGATTCTTAATATCAAAATTATCTTAGGGTAAATTTTTGGTATTTTTCTGAAAACTTTCTATTTTTGATGAATAGTGAAAAACACTATGTTATTGTTTAAAAATGACTTTTATTTAAATAATTATTATTTTTATATAAATTTATTTTAAAGTTAAATTTGATAAATAATACCTATATTAGTTTAATTTAATTCATTAGAGTCATTTTATAATAAGATTATATGTATTGAATTTTATTGAATTTTTTAACGTCTTTTACCCACCTTCTAGGCACATTTGCAAATTTGCATAAAATGTAATTTTAATGCTTCTGTGAATTGAATTTCAAAAATTGGAGAGACATGGTTGAAATCAGTAAGTAAAATTTGGTTCAATAGGATGAAAATAATTTTTGGTGAATAGTAACTTTTGAATTTTATTTACCACGGTTAAAAGTAAATAGGGTAATTAAAGGCAAAACAAATATTATAATTACCCTAACACATGTCCTAATTATATTGGATAAGTGTATCTACAACAAAATAAGCCTTAGGAATAAAATATAATCCTTTTGGTCCACTTGTATTAGATTAGGACATTTATTTTTATTTTATTTAAAGAAGAGTTAAAAGTGTTAAATTCAAAGTTTAATAACTAAACCGTTTTTAATATAGGGTTATACATAAGATAAATTCGACTATAAATATTAATTATAAATATAAAAGGATTTAAAATATCATGGTGTTTTATTTATAATTTTTAGACATTAAATATTTAAATTTATTTATGAGACAATGATGATGTAGTAATTACCTTATTAATGAATGATTAAAATTATTGATATTATAAATATCCAAATAAATGTAAATTTAGACTTTTGTGGAACTAAACTAATTTTATAGGTTAATATGACATGTTAGTATTTATTTAATTTATTTTTTTCTAAGTAATCAAGTTTTTTTGACTTTCACAAAAACCAAATACCAAATAGTGTCAAAATTTCCATTAATGAATTTTTAAAACAAATACTATATTAATAATTTATATAATATTTATAAAAATCTAAGGTTTGGTCAAAAGACTTATATAAGGTTAGATATGTTAATAATTAACCAATTTTGGTTATCTTTGATATTTATAGTAAGTTTATTAAACATTTATTATAAAAATACAAGAATACATGGTAAAAGTTTAACTATTTTACTAAGAGTTAAATCTAAAAGATAAGGTTAATATAGTGACCTAAACCTATATAAAACCTATTGGTTGAGAGGTTTTTGACCCATAACCACCTTATCCTCAAAATAAATCCTTTTGGAGCCATTATAAACCGAATATTATTGTATAATAAATTAATATTTCAATCTTTTCCTAAAGCGACCCTCACCTCTCTTGTAAAAGGGTACTTCCCCTTATCTCAAAATTACACCTACAAATCCATTTGGTTCGGCCAACCCCTGCTCAAATATCCTCCCAAATAACCTCACTTCAACCTAGAGTCCTTACTTTGATCATAAAGACAACCTATGGATCCCTTTTGATTAAATCGAAAGGAAACACCCGAAGAATAGATAATACTTTCACCACATCTTTCAAAGTTTTTTTCTTCTTCCACTTCCTCTTTATTTGTTGTTTCCATACCAAAATAATAACTCCAGTACCTTATATATACTATGATGTTATTATAAATATGGTACAACCATATTCATTATTATATCCATCCTATGATTGACAAGTCACCATACGTGTCTACATACGGCTTATTGTCTTCGTGTCGTGGTGTAGTTTGTTATTCAACACTTCATTATTTGGATGGGTATAATAATGAGTAAAAATGATTTAAATAATGAATATAACATATTAATTATTATTTATATATTATATATCATCCAATTACATTCAATTTACCCATCAATAGAATGATATCGTCGCTCGTGTGTACTTACGGCTTACCGCCTCCACGATGCGATGAGATTCATTTCCACGTTCACCATTCAACGATGATTATAAAATATATATATTATTAATAATTATGTAATATATGAAATTATAATGATACTTAATATATATATATATATGTACTTACATATATCTTATTCACTTACTTCCATTCAATATGATATGAAAACGGAAACAGCGTTTATGCGTACGTACGGCCTACCGTCTCCATAAAAAGTGTTTTCCATTTAATATATCTATCTATTATACATATTTATAATCTTAATATATATGATACATAATTAATTTTTTATATTTTTAAAACAATTAAATCATTATATAAGTGATACAATCAATAATAACAAGTTAAAACATATACGATAAAGAAAGCAATTATTACCAAAAATATTATTTTAACATAGAAATTATTATTAAATGGGTAGTACAAAGACATAAATGAATAAAGTATGATATCATAAATATGAATATGGTTATATTTTAAATTAATAACATATTATGGTCATTATACAAAAGTTTTAATGTACCCTCAACCAAAGGAAAGTACAAGGTAAGGGTAAATTCTTTAATATCATTTTTATCTAAGATTGTTTATAAGTATGTATTTACTGGGAAATAATTATCATCCTTGTCCATGTTTCAAAAAAATGTTTTTAAAATGAATCATTTAAGGTTTTGTGGAAGGTAATATTTAGCAAGATCAGTATTTTAAATGTTTTAATGATTTATTTTTCTAAATATTTTTAATTAATGTCCATGTTATAAAAATGATTTTAAGGATTTATTTATATGGACATGATTGTTTTAAAATCTTAATTCCTTTAAAAAGTTTAAAAGTGTTATAGGACATTTTGATTCAAAAATATATTTTAAATGATTTCCTTTATAAATGCATTACTTTTCAAGGATTTCACAAAAAGGGATATTTCTCTCAAAGAGTTTTATTGATCATTTTCAACTATGTCAACATCCTTTACTGGATATTATTCTTGATTTAGGTTAATAAAATCTTCCATATTGTATTGAATGAGTTATAATATGTTTGACTATGTGTGTTCTATTTTTATACCATTCATGGTTTATGGTTAAAGTATTGACATTTAATATGTTAGTTCTAATACGAATTTTTGTGTTATGTTTCAACATTTTTATATGAGGAATGCATTAGACTTAGTAAGTGACGTGTAGAGCCAGCTATATCTCTTTGATGTATCAGTAGGTATCAGGAGACAAACTAGTTTCTTGGAACAAGGCCTTGAAAAAATATTATTTTTAGTCTTAGCACGAGGCCTTGACTATGTGGTTGTGATGTTTGAAATTATGCATTCCATCATTATGAAATTAGCTATTGATATTACATGTGATTATTAGACGAGTAGAATATCCATATGAATATGTAAATGGATTTATTTGATTTTACTTTTCCATATTATTCTGAATTTTAATTTTAAAAAGCTTTTGTTTTATTCTTTTATATTGCCTTAAATGTTTATTCTTATTTATAAAAGTTTCCAATATATTGTTATCCTTACTGAGATTTTTCACTCACCCCTTTATTATGTTTTCTTTTTCCCAGGATGTGAAGAAGTATATTATTATTAACCTGAAGATATAGGCCAAAGGATATGAGTGTGTTCAAAGGGTACACAATGTTTTTTTATTTCATGATGTAATGTAAAACTTATGTATGTATCTAGTACTTCCAAGGTTATGAAACTAATCGGTCTTTTCAGACCTGATCTCTTAGGCTCATGAAAATGTTATTTAAAAAAACACCAACTCTGGGTAATTAGGTTCGGGGTGTTACAATTGGTATCATAGGAATTTTAGTACAAACCTTGGAAAGTAGATTTATAAAAACTCTGATTAGAGAACATTACCCTAAGATAAACTTTGAGTATTAGTATAGAAGAACATCCTAGAATTTTTGTAATGTAGAGATTTTTTGAGTTTCCTAAACAATACATCCATGTATGGATACAAGAAGGTAGAGAAAACTCTGGAACAGATGTACGTAAGAGTGAAAAATCTGACAAGGAGTTTTGAGCTTGACCTGGGGTATCCTGGTACATGAAAACGGGCCTTTCCACACTCTTGGTTACAAAACTCCCGGGGGATATGCTTAGGATAATTCACATTTTCTTTAAAAACTATTATGAAGTATTTATGAGTAAATATGTTGGTAAAAAAACCAATGTTATGATTATGAGACAAGATGTTTATAAATATTAAATTAATGCTAATTATTTTTATAGTTTTTTTATTATACATTATGATAAGATCTAACCTAGTGTATTTCTTACTTTAGAAATGGCAACCGGTAGAAGGAATGCGAACTCTAGCAATATGCATGATCTAAAGAGTAAGAAGGATCATATCATTCATGGTATTAAGACATCATTTAGAAGGGAAATAGTATCCCATGTATTCTCATCAAACTAAGAAATAATATCATGTGTTAATAAGATAAGTAAATAATTCTCTGAGTCATATGGCTTTGAAGGAAATAAAAAGAAGAAGAGAATGGTTGAGAGAAATATGGATAAAGGGAAGAAGGGAAAGTAGGATTTTTCCCATATGTTATAACTATGGAAAGAATCACCCTAGGAAGTGCTTGAAAGGAATGGCAGTTTTTTATATGTGTGGAGAAAAAGGCCACCAAGATTGTGATTTCAAGGCTAAGAAAATGGTTTCAAATATAAAATGCTTCATCTGAAAGGAGTTGCGACACTATGTGAATCAATGTCTCAATCATCAGAGTATACCCCAAATGATGCTATTGGACAATAATCAAGTTATGATACTACCGCAGATGAAGTGGAATGATTAGTGATCCTATGTCGTTATTAAATAATTTAATCATTTGAGTATTTTATTAATGATTTAAAAGTTATAATAATTATAGAGTATATAAGGATTTCACTGCAGTAAAATTTTATTAAGGATTTGAGATTGTATGGTACCAAGTAAAGTGACATAGTTCCAATTTAAACATTTTGGAAAATATAAGGTTAGGATAAATAAAACCCTTAATATGTATTTGGAACTGAGATAATGATTTCATAATAAGATACAATTTATTTGGATAAATTATATTTGATATTCTTGACTACCTTGAAACTAATTAATTGTTTGTTTATTCCATCATTGTTGGAGTTTACAACATTTTCTGATATAAAGATTATATCTAGTATTCTATAAGGAAAAAGGGAGCATGAATGTAATCAATAAGGTTTATGGTAATTCATGTTGTTAACATGTTTTAAGAGAATACATGATGGAGGTATTCACATGTTATTACGTGGAAAAAGATATCTTCATTATGTTTACCTTCCTTATAAATTTTGGATTGTGAGTTTGGACAGAAGTATTTTGGATAAGTCTAAAGGTTGGAATGAATTAATTTATACATTGGATACTATTGTTTAAGGTTAAAATATTTCTTAATATTATTTTTGTATTGTTATAGAAAGGACAACCCAGAGTTTGGGAAAAAACCCGTCTCGTCTGGCAAGGTCGTGAGACTTGAACCCGCAACCAAAGGGTGATAAGGGTGCATCACCTGCCACTGGCCTAGGTGATGTCCTGGTTTGTATAATGTAATTTTATTCTTTTTATGGTCTGGAATATGAATTATAAATTCATTATTTTTGGAACCCTGTACTATTAGGATAAATAGAATATTTTTGAATTCTATTATCTTTTGGAGTAAAAGATGAGTTTGTGGTAGAAGTTAGTTGAAGGATGGAACTCTACTTGTCAAGTAAATTTTTTTTTCTCTTATTCTATAAATAAATTAATTATTAAACTTTAGGTATGGGATATTAAAACAAAAAATGTGTTATTCTAATACCTTATGTTTTATGGAACAGATGATTTTTAAATCATCATAAATTTATGGCTTTGAGGCCCTCAATATCCCATTTATTTTTCACTTGTTTTTTATTGATGACCTCAATCACTCCCTATAAATATTTAATTTTTTCCTCCAATTATGTGTCTCCAATTTCCATTAATTTTCTTCTATTCGAGATCATAATTTGGTAGTGAATTTTTCATATTCCTTTCCCTCTTATTAAGTCTAAATTTTATTAACCCTATTTCCGATGTGGGTTTTCTAGAAAAGTATTTTCAATTTTTAACCTTTTATTTTCTAAGAACAATTTCAAATTTCGAGAACATAATTTATTGAAGGAGGTGAGATTGTAACACCTCAGGATTTCATAGCATGTTATCTCATTAAAGTAATTCAATAGCTTGCGCTATACATAATACCGAGTTCGAGCGCACCACGACTTACCAAACTAGCCATTCAAAAAGCGGTTATGAATAGTATTAACTTCATTTTGAATTTTATATACTCCATATAATTTTAACATCCATATTATGTGTTTCTTTGACATAATATATGAACACATTCAATTTTTCAGATAAAAGAAGTATTTTAAAAAAATACAGTTTTTTCATCTTTTAATGAAAACCCCTTTTTAAATCCAATATTTGACACTTTTATATATTCAATTTAATGAAATTAAATTCTTCTCTAGAATTGGGACATAAAAATTTAGTTTGGATAAATTTTTGGTACTTTTCTGATAACTTTTATATTTTGATGAATAGTAAAAAATACTAAATTTTAATTAAAAACAACTTTTTTAATCAAAATAATTTATAGTGTAAAATTATTAATCTGAGTGGTTTTAAAATAGAATTATATTATGTTTTTATCATTTAATATAATGAAGGACACTCGATATAATTTTACATTTAAATTGTACATAAACACGTGGCAATCTTTTGATTGTTTTTACTTCTTGAAAACCCGCTTTCTGGTTTTGACAACGGAAATTAATTTTAAATTAGTTAATGCAGCTCATATGTTTTTAATTTTGTAAAATAGACATCATTTTATGGATTCGGAATATCAAAATTATCTTAGGGTGATTTTTTGGTATTTTTCTGAAAACATTCAATGTTTAATGAATAGAGAAAAACACCACGTTATTGTTTAAAACTGACTTTTATTTAAATAATTATTATTTTTATTTAAATTTTTTAAAAAGTAAAAATAGATACATAATACCTATATTAGTTCAATGTAATTCATTTAATTCATTTTATAATAAGATTATATGTATAAAATTTTATTGAATTTTTTAACATCTTTTACCCACCTTTGAGGCACATTTGCAAATTTCTATAAAATATAATTTTACTGCTTCTATGAATTGAATTTCAAAAAACCGAGTGACATGGGTGACATCATTAAGTAAAATGTGGTTCAATAGGATGAAAATATTTTTTGGTGTATAGTAACTTTTGAAATTTATTTACCATGGTTAAAAGTAAATAGGTTAATTAAAGGTACAAATGATATTATAATTACACTAACACATGTCCTAATTCTATTAGATAAGTTTATTTCAACAAAAATAAACCTTAGGAATAAAATATGATCCTTTTTATCCACTTGGATTAGATTAAGACATTTATTATTATTTTATTTAAAGAAGAGTTAAAAGTGTTAAATTCAAAGTATAATAAGTAATACATTTTTAATATAGGGTTATATATATGATAAATTCCACTATAAATATTCATTAGAAATATAAAAAGATTTAATATATCATGGTATTTTATTTTTAGATATTAAATAATTAAATTTATTTATGACATAATGATGATACAGTAATTACCTTATTAATGAATGATTAAAATAATTGATATTATAAATATCCAAATAAATATAAATTGACACTTTTGATGCATTACACTAATTTTATAGGTTAATATCACATTTTAGGATTGATTTTTTTTTTTGATGTAATTAAGTTTTGTTGACTTTCACAAAAAAAATACTAAATAGTTTCAAAATTGACATAAATGAGTTTTTCAAACAAATACTATATTACTGATTCATATAATATTTCTAAAAATATAAGGTTTGGAAAAATGACTTAGATAAGGTTATATATGTCAATAATGAACTACTTGGGGTTCTCTTGGATTTTTATAGTAAGTTTATTAACCATTTATTATTATAATATAAGAATACATGGTAAAAGTTAGACTATTTGACTAAGAGTTAAATGTAAAAGATAAGGTTAATATGGTGACCTAAACCAGTCTAAAACCAATTGGTTGAGAGGTTTTAGACCCAGACTTACCTGATCCTCGAAATAAATCCATTTGGATTTAGTATAAATAGAATATGATTGTATAATAAATTAATATTTCAAGCTTTTCCTAAAGTGACCCTCATCTCTCTTATAAAAGGATACATCCCCTTCTCTCAAAATCACACCTCCAAATCCATTTGTCTCAGCCAAACCCTACTCAAATATCCTCCCAAATACCCTATCTTCAAACTAGAGGCCTTACTTTGATCAAAAATCCAACCTAAGGAGCACTTTTGATCAAATCAAAA
Organism: Viscum album; assembly: GCA_963277665.1. Classification (NCBI taxonomy): domain Eukaryota; kingdom Viridiplantae; phylum Streptophyta; class Magnoliopsida; order Santalales; family Viscaceae; genus Viscum; species Viscum album. The sequence goes on along the minus strand of OY728145.1, from coordinate 43,048,030 downwards.
GGAAACACCCGAAGAAGAGGTAATAATCTCACCACCTCTTTCAAAGTTCTTTTCTTCTTCCACTTCCTCTTTCTTTGTTGTTTCCATACCAAAATAATATCACCAGAACCTTATAAATACTGTGATGGTATTATAAATATGGTACAACCATATTCATTATTATATCCATCCTATGAATGACAAGTCACTATATGTGCGTACGTACGGCTTATCGTCTCCATGTTGTGGTGTAGTTTGTTATTCAACACTTTATTATTGGGATGGGTATAATAATGAGTATAAATAATGTAAATAATAAATATAAAATATTAATTATTCTATATATATGATATACCATCCAATTAAAAACTATTTTTCCATCAATAGAATGATATCGTCGCTCGCACGTACGTACGGCTTACCGTCTCCACGACGCGATGAGATTCATTTCCATGTTCACCATTAAATGATTATTATAAAAATATATTTTATTAATAAGTATGTAATATATGACATAATAATGCTACTATAAATATATATATATATATATATGTATTTACATATATCTCATTCACTTACTTCTGTTCTATGTCATATGAAAATGGAAACAGCATTTATGCGTACGTACGACCTACCATCTCAATAAAAAGTGTTTTCTATTTCATATATATATATATATATATATTATAAATATTTATATTCTTAATTACATAAAATAATTATATTCTAGAAGCAATTAAATCATGATATAAGTGATACGATCAAGAATAACAATTTAAAACATGTACGATAAAGAAATTGATTATTACACGAAATATTATTTTAACATATAAATTATTACTAAATGGGTAATATAAAGGAATAAATGAATAAATTATCATATCATAAATATTAATATGGTTCTGGTGTAATTTAATAACATACTATGTTCATTATACAGGAGGTTAAATGTACCCTCGACCAAAGAAAGTACAAGGTAAGGGTTAATTCCTCAATCTCATTATTATCTGAGATTGTTTATATGTATGTATTTACTGGGAAATATTTTTCATAAACATCCATGTTTCATAAAAATGTTTTTAAAATTAATATTTTAAGGTTTTTTTGAAAGGACTCTTTAGCAAGATCAGCATTTTAAATGTTTTAATGATTTATTTTTCTAAATCCTTTTAATTAATGTCCATGTTTTAAAAATGATTTTAAGGATTTATTTATATGGACATGATTGTTTTAAAATGTTAATTACTTTTAAAAGTTTCAAATAGGTATGGGACACTTTGATTTAAAAAACTCTTTTAAATGAATTACTTTATAAATACATGACTTTTAATTGATTTCACAAAAAGTGATATTCCTCTCAAAGAGTTTTACTGGTCATTTTCAACTATGTCAACATCCTTTACTGGTGATTATTCTTGATTGAGGTTGATTTATTATAATACAATCTTTCATATTGTATTTACTGGGTTATGATATGTTTGACTATGGTTGTGCTATTTTTATACCATTCATGGTTTATGGTTAATGTATTTACATTTCGTATGCTAGTTGTAATATGAATGTTTATATTATTTTTTAACATTCTAATATGAGGAATTCATTGGACTTAGTAAGTGGCGGGTGGAGCCTACTATAGCTCCTCGATTAATTGGTAGGTCTCATTAGACAAACTAATGTCTTGGCACATGGCCTTTACAGAATATTCTTTGTTGTCATGGCACGAGGACTTGACTTTGTGGTTATGATGTTGGGAATTATGTATCCATCATTATGAAATTAGTTATTGATGTTACATGTGATTATTAGACTAGTAGAATATCCATGTGAATAAGTAAATGACATTATTTGATTTATCTTTTCCATATTATGCTAAATTTAAGTTTAAAAGTATTTTTTTAGTCTTATATATTTCCTTAAATGATTATTCTTATTTATGAAAGTTTCCACTATATTGTTATCATTACTGAGCATCTGAGCTCACCCATTTCTTATGTTTTCTATTTCATAGGATGTGAAGAAGTATATTATGATTAACCTATAGAGATAGGGAAAAGGATATGAGTGTGTTCAAAGGGGACACAATGTTGGTGTTTTTTATTTCATGATGTAATGTAAAACTTATGTATGTATCTAGTACTTTCAAGGCTACTAAACTAATCGGTATTTTGAGACTTGATCTCTTGTGATCATGCCAATGTTATTTAATAATGCACCGACTATGGGTAATTAGGTTCAGGGCGTTACAGTAGGTATCATAGGAAGTTTAGTACAAACCTTGGAAACTAGATTTAGAAAAACTCTGATTAAAAAACATTAACCTAAGATAAACGTTGAGGATTAGTATAAAAGAACTTCATAGAATTTTGGTAATGTAGATATTTTGTGAGTTTTCCAAGCAATAAATCCCTATATGAATATGAGTAGGTAGAGGCAGCTCTGGAACAGATGTACCTAGGATTAAAAACTCCAACAAGGAGTTTCGAGCTTGACCTGGGGTATCCTGGTACATGACAATGGACCTTACTGCACTCTTGTTTGTGACACTCCCGGGGGATATTCTTAGGATAATTCACATTAGCTTTACAAACCTTTATGAAGGATTTATGAGTAAATATGTCGGTAAACATACCAATGTTATGATTTTGAGACTAGATGTGTGTAATTATTCAATTAATGCTGAGAATTTTTATAGTTTTTGGATTATACATTATGATATGATCTAACCTAGTATTTGTTGTCATTTAAAAATGGCACCCAGTAGAAGGAATGTGAACTCCAGCAATATGCATGATCCAAAGAGTAAGAAGCATAATACCTTTAATGGTATTTAGCCAAAATTTATAAGGGAAATAGTCTCCCACGTATTCTCATCATACGAAGAAATAATATCATGTGTTAATAACATAAGTAAAGAATTATCTGAGTCATATGGCATTAAAGGGAAGCCAGAGAAGAAGAGGGTGGTAGAGAGAAATATGGATAAAGGTAATAAGGGAAAGAAGGATTTGTGGACAGAATCACCCAGGGAAGTGCTTAAAAGGAAGAGGAGTATTTTATATATGTGGAGAAAACTCCACCAAGCTCCTGATTGTAAGGGTAAGAAAAAGGTTTCAAATATACAATGCTTTATCTGCAAGGAGTTGGTAAACTACGCGAATCAATGTCCCAATCATCAGATTATACCCCAAATAATGCTATTAGATAATAATCAAGTTATGATACTACCATAGATAAAGTGGAATGATTAGTAATCTTGTGTTGTTATTAAAGAATTGTGTCATTTGAGTATTGTATTAATGACGTACAAGTTATAAAAATTATAGAGTATATAAGGATTGTACTACAGTACTGTTTTATTAATTATTTGAGATTGTATGATACCAAGTAAAGTTACATAGTTTCAAGTTAAACATTTTGGAAAATATATGGTTGGGAGAAATAAAACCCTTATTATGTTTCTGGAATTGAGATAATTATTTTAGAATAAGATATAATTGATTTGGATAAATTATATTTGATATTCTTGACTACCTTGAAACTAATTAGTTGTTTGTTTATTCCATCATTGTTGTAGTTCACAACACTTTTTGATATAAGGTGTATATTCAGTATTCTATAAGGAATAAGGGAGAATAAATGTAATCATTAAGGTTTTATGGTAATTCATGGTGTTACCATGTTTTAAGAAAATACATGATGAAGGTGTTCACATGTTATTATGTGGAAAAATAGATCTTCATTATGTTTACCTTCCTTATAAATTTTGGTTTGTGAGTTTGGATAGAAGTATTTTGGATAAGTCTAAAGGTTGGAATAAATTAATTTGGATATTGGATAGTATTTTTTAAGGTTAAAAAATTTCTTAAGATTATTTTTGGATTGTTATAAAAAGGGCAACCCGGAGGTCAGGCGACAAGTCATCGCGTCCGTCTAGGCCGCGAGACTTGAACCTGCAACCGAAGGGTGACAATGGTGCATCACCTACCACTGGCCTACGTGATGTTCTGGTTTGTGTAATGTAATTTTTTTTTTATGTTTTGGAATATTAATTATAAATTCATTATTTTTGTAACCCTATAATATTAGGATAAATATAATTTTTTTTGAATTCTGTTATCTTTCGGTGTAAAATATGATTTTGTGGTAGAATTTAGTTGAAGGATGGAACTCTACTTGTCAAGTAAATTTTTTTCGCTTATTATATGAAGAAATTAATTCTTAAACTTTAGGGATGGGATATTAAAACCAAAATTGTTTTATCCTAATACCTTATGTTTTGTTGAACCGATGATATTTAAATCATCATAGATTTATGGATTTGAGCCCCCCAATATCCTATTTATTGTCCACTTGTTTGTGATTGATGACCTCAATCACTCCCTATAAATATTTATGTTCTTCCACTAATTATGTGTCTCTGATTTCCACCAATGTTATCCTGTTTGAGATCATAATTTGGTAGTGACTTTTTCATTTTCCCTTCCCTCTTATTAAGACTATATTTTATTAACCCTATTTCTGATGCAGATTTTTCAGAAAGGTATTTTCAATTTTTAAACTTTTATTTTCAAAGAACAATTTCAAATTGCGAGGATGCAATTTATTGAAGGGGTGGAGAATGTAACACCCCAGGATTTCAAATCACGTTATCTCTTTAAAATAATTCAATAGCTTTCTCTACATGCAACACTGAGTTCGAGCGCATCACGACTTACCAAACTAGTCATTCAAAAAGACGTTATGAAAAGTATTAACTTCATTTTGAATTTTATATACTCGATATGATTTTAACATTCATATTATGTGTTTCTTAGAAAAAATATAATAACAAATTCAATTTTTCAGATAAAAGAAGTATTTTTAAAAAATGCAATTTTTCCACCTTTTAATGGAAAACCCTTTTTGAATCTAATATTTGTCACTTTTATATATTCAATTTAATAAAATTAAATTCTTATTTATAAGTGGGATATAAAAATCTAGTTTTGATAATTTTTTTGTACTTTTCCTATAAATTTCATATTTTGATGAATAGTGAAAAATACTAAATTTTAATTGAAAACAATTTTTTTAATCGAAATAATTTATAGTGTTAAATTATGAATTTGAGTGGTTTAAAAGTATAATTATATTATATTTTTATCATTTAATATAATGTAGTTAAATGGATGTAATTTCACATTTAAATTGTATATAAACACATGTCAATCTTTTGATGGTTTTTACTTCTTAAAAACACGCTTTCTGGTTTTGATGACGGGAATTCATTTTAAATTAATTAATTTAACTCATATGTTTTGAATTTGGAAGAATATAAATCATTTTTGGGATTTGGAATAACAAAATTAGATTAGGGTGAAGTTTCGTTATTTTTCTGAAAACTTTCAATTTTTTATGAATAGTGAAAAACACTGCATTATTGTTTAAAATAATCTTTTATTTAAATTTATTTTAAATTAAAAATAGATACATAATACCTATACTAGTTCAATGTAATTAATTGTAGTCATTTTATAATAAGATTAGTTGTATAAAATTTTATTGAATTTTTAACCTCTTTTACCCACCTTTTGGGCACATTTGGAAATTTGCATAAAATGTAATTTTACTGCTTCTGTTAATTGAATTTAAAAAATACTAAATACACAGTTGATATCAGTAAGTAAAATTTGGTTCAATAGGATGAAATAAATTTTTGGTGAATAGTACCTTTTGAATTTTTTTACCACGGTTAAAAGTAAAAAACTTTAATTAAAGGTAAAAATGATATTATAATTACCCTAACACATGTACTAATTCTATTGGATAAGTTTATTTCGAACAAAATCAACTTTATGAATAAAATATGATCCTTTTGGTCCACTTTTATTATATTAGTACATTTATTATTATTTTATTTAAAGAAGAGTTAAAAGTGTTAAATTCAATGTTTAATAACTGAACCATTTTTAATATAGATCTATACATAAGATAAATTCAACTATAAATATTCATTAGAAATCAACAAATATTTCCTATATCATGGTATTTTATTTATAATTTTTATACATTAAATAATTAAATTTATTTATGACACAATGATGATGTAGTAATTACCTTATTAATGAATGATTGAAATAATTGATATTATAAATATCCAAATAAATGTAAATTGAGACTTTTGATGAATTGAACTAATTTTTTAGGTTAATATGAAATGTTAGTATTCATTTAATTTATTATGTTCAAAGTAATCAAATTTTTTTGACTTTCACAAAAAAAAAATAGTGTCAAAATTAACATAAATGAGTTTTTAAAAAAAATACTATATTACTAATTAATATAATATTTTTAAAAATATAAGATTTGTCCAAAGGACTTATATAATGTTATATATTTCAATAATTAACCACTTGGGGGGTCTCATGTCTTTTTATAGTAAGTTTATTAACCATTTATTATAATAATACAAGAATACATGGTAAAAGTTAAAATATTTAACTAAGAGTTAAATCTAAAATATAAGGTTAATATTGTGAACTAAACCTATATAAAACCTATTGGTTTAGAGTATTTTGACCCATCCCCACCTTATCCACGAAATAAATCTTTTTTATCCATTATAAAATTAATATGATTGTATAATAAATTAATATTTCAAGCTTTTTTTAAAGTGACCCTCACCTCTCTTATAAAAGGGTACTTTCCCTTCTATCAAAATCACACCTCTAAATCCATTTATCTCGGCCAAAACCAACTCAAATATCCTCCTGAATACCATAAATTAAACCTAGAGTCCATACTTTCATCAAAAATCCAACCTATGGATCCATTTTGATCAAATCAAAAGGAAACACCTGAAGAAGAGGTGATAATTTCACCACCTCTTTCAAAGTTATTTTCTTCTTCCACTTCCAATTTATTTGTTGTTTCCATACCAAAATAATAACTCCAATACCTTAAACATAATGTGATTTTATTATAAATATGGTACAACCATATTTATTATTCTATCCATCCAATGAATGACAAGTCATCATACGTGCGTACGTACGGTTTACTGCCTCCGCATCATGGGGTAGTTTCTTATTCAACACTTTATTATTTGGATGGGTATAATTATGAGTATAACTTATTTAAATAATAAATATAACACATTAATGATTTTATATATATGATATATCATCCAATTACATACTATTTCACCATCAATAGAATGATATCGTCGTTCGTGTATATGTGCGGTTTACCATCTCCACAACGTGATGAGATTCATTTCCATGTTCACCATTCAATGATGATTATAAAAATATATATTATTAATAAGTATTTAATATATGACATAATAATGCTACTATAAATATATGTGTGTGTGTGTGTGTGTGTGTGTGTGTGTATACATATATCTCATTCACCTACTTCCGTTCAATACGATATGAAAACAAAAACATCGTTTATGCATACGTATGGCCTACCGTATCCATAAATAGTGTTTTCCATTTCATATATCTATCTACTACACATATTTATATTCTAAATATTTATGATACAAAAATAATTTTTTATACTCTGGAAGAAATTAAATCATGATATAAATGATATGATCAAGAATAACAAGTTAAACCTTGTACGATAAAGAAAGTTATTATTACCCAAAATATTATTTTAACATAGAAATTATTATTAAATGGGTAGTAAAAGCCATAAATGAATAAAGTATGATATCATAAACATGAATATGGTTATGATTTAATTTAATAACATACTATGGTCATTATACAAGAGTTTAAACATACCCTCGACCAAAGGAAAGTACAAGGTAAGGGTTAATTATTCAATATCATTATTATCCGAGATTGTTTATCTGTATGTATTTATTGGGACATATTTATCATCCATGTCCATGTTTCATAAAAAAGTTTTTAAAAGGAATATTTTAAAGTATTTTTGAATGGACTCTTTAGCAATATCATCATTTTAAATGTTTTAATGATTTATTTTTCTAAATCTTTTTAGTTAATCTCCACGTTTTAAAAATGATTTTAAAGATTTATTTATATAGACAGGATTGTTTTAAAAAGTTAATTACTTTCAAAAGTTTCAAAGTGGGGTGGGACACTTTGATTCAAAAATCTATTTTAAATTAATTCCTTTATAAATGCATCAATTTTAATTGATTTCACAAAAAGGGATATTTCTCTCAAAGAGTGTTACAAATCATTTTCAACTATGTCAACATCCTTTACTGGATATTATTCTTGATTGAGGTTGATTTATTATAGTATAATCTTCCATATTGTATTGAATGAGTTATGATATGTTTGATTGTGGCTGTTCTTTTTGTATATCACTCATGGTTTATGGTTAAAGTATTGACATTTCATATGCTAGTTTTAATACGAATATTTATATTATGTTTCAACATTTTTATATGAGAAATGCATTGGACTTAGTAAGTGACGGGTGGAGCCTGTTATAGCTCCTTGATGCATGGGTAGGTTTCATGAGACAAACTAGTTTCTTGGAACAAGGCCTTGAAAAAATCTTATTTGTATTCTTATCACGAGGCCTTGACTATGTGGTTATGATGTCTCACATTATTCATTCCATCATTATGAAATTAGCTATTGATATTACATGTGATTATTCGACTAGTAGAATATCCATGTGAATAATTAAATGGAGTTATTTTATTTATCTTTTCCATATTATGATGATGTTTAATTTTAAAAGACTTTTGTTTTAGTCTTATGCGTTGCCTTAAATGTCTATGCTTATTTATGAAATTTTCCACTATATTGTTATCCTTAATGAGCATCTGAGCTCACCCCTTTATTATATTTTATTTTTTCCAGGATGTGAATAAGTATATTATGATTAACCTGCAGGGATATGCCAAAGGATATAAGTGTGTTCAAATGGGACACAATGTTGTTTTTTTTTATTTCATGATGTAATGTAAAACTTATGTACCTATCTAGTACTTCCAAGGCTACTAAACTAATCAGTATTTCGAGACTTGATCTCTTCTGATCATGCCAATGTTATTTAATAATGCACCGACTTTGGGTAACTAGGGTCCGGGTATCACAAAATGCATTAGCATTATTAATAGTTCTGCAAATCATATACAAGTATATAGAAATATTTGTCAACAAGAAATATAAAAGAATGAAAATTACAATTAGATGTAGAAAAAAGATTTAATGCCACATACTACATGTCAAAATTATCTTTAAAGTAAAGAAAAACTATAGATTTATTTTTTCAATATACAATAGTCCATGAAGGGATTATTGTCCCTAAAGAAAATGTTTAGGGTCAGGTTAAATTATATAAATACTTTTTTCATGTATTTGAAAAAATCGACTCAATTATTTTCACATGTATATATTTCTACATCGCCTTTAGTTTTACATTATTTAATATATATAATGTCTATATTTATAAAATATATGTATTATGAATAATACATTCTCATTATTAATGTCATGAAAGAAAAAATTGATAAATATTTTGATTCATTATCTAGAATATTTGGAATGCCAATTATATTGGATCCAACATGTAAAGACACTGATTTGGAAAAAAATTAGAAATTAATTTTTATGATGAATCTCAATTTGATGGTATATTTTATTTTTTAGAAAAATTATATAATGAATATAATTTTATTATACATGTTGATATTATTAGATAATCCACGCAACCTACACAATCTTCTCAATGTAGTGGAAGTATAATGAAAACTATAAATAATAGATGGCCTTCTGAATCCTCTAGTGCAAGAACATCTAAACTAAAATGATATTTAAACTCTACACCAATTGATAATGAAGATGATTTTGATATTTTAAATTGGTGGAAATATTATGAATCTACATGGCTTGTAGTAACATGAATTTACCATGATTTACTTAGTGTTCATGTTTCTTCATTTGCATCTGACTCTACTTTTAGAGCAATTGGATGAGTTATCGATTATTATCATATGACACTTATGCCAGACATGGATGAAGCTCTTATAGTCATAAGGTATAATTTTATGCACAATATTGACAATAATAATTTATCAACGTTGATAATGACCTCACCATGTTGTCACGCCCCACCGAAGACACAACATCAGAATTAGATTGTTGATTTTTTTTATGGATGGATTAATATGCTTTTGTAATAGAGTAGATATATAATGTATGTTTTTACTAAATACATTTGAATATTTTATTTTTTTAATTACATAAATAAATATTTTACTTTATTAATGTTTAATTGTATTGTACTTTTTTCATCACAAATATATAATATATTTATCTATTAAACAATGTTTCATATTCTTAGGTATAGTATTATATGTGTGTGTGTGTGTCAATGATTTAACATAATATATATATTTACATATATATAATAACTCATTATATATTAATAAAAAAACACCCACCCACTGATCATCCATCTAAGGGTCTGATTTTTTTCAAATCCCTTGTCATTTCATGGATGTCGAGCGAGTATTAGTATGTTTCCTATTATTTTCGATGTAGTGTAGTGCATAAATAATTTTATACATATAAAATATATTATGTTTATATAATACGCTGGTGTAAACCATTGTGGAACTTTTTTTTCTTAAGAAATGGTGTATATATGAATTGAATATTTGCAAAATAAAGAAAATGAAAACATTTGGTTTTAAAAAATTTGTTTTAAAAAAAGGTTTCAAAGAAAAAATTTAAAAAAAATATTTAAAAACCTTTTAAAAATATTATGTAAAAAACATTTTAAAAAATGTTTAATTTTTAAAAAAATTATTAAAAACGCTTTAAAAACTAATTTTTAAGAAAAACGTTTTAAAATAAAAAATTTAAAATAAATTATTAAAAAATTTAAATTTTAAAAAAACACATTTTTAAAAAAAATAACTCATTTAAAAAAAAATTAAAATAAAATTTTAAAAAAACATTTAAAAACTTTTTAAAAAAACTTTTTTAAAAAAACTTTTGAAAAAAACTTACAAAAAAAATTTTGAATCGTTATATAATTTATTTAAAAAATAATAAAAGCCTACAATGGTCTTCCAGCGGCCCGACCTGAAAAGCCCGGCTCGGACAGATTGTCTGGGTCGGCCTGAGGTCGGGCTCGGACTGCCTCATGGGGTTGTTCGGGCTGACCTAAACCAATTCAAATAGTAGTTCATAGCCCAATTTTCTAGAGGGTAGTTATGGCTCGGCCTAACCTATTCCAGGACGAAATTACACCCTTAAGATAGGTACATGTCTTCTTATACCCAGGATTCAACCATATGTATGCTCATAAATATAGGACTCAGTAATAGAAACAATTGTAAAGAACACTAGAGACACTGCCTACTTCCCACTACTCAGTTCGAGTTTAGGTCAATCTCTCCATTTCAAAGCACAGGTCCTGGTATATGGACTGTCAATTGCAATTGGAAAATCCATTTAATGGAGACCTTTCCATTTAGAAGTCAATTTATTATAAGATCATTATCATTTATTTAAAAACTCTCTTAAATGGTTAAATTATATAGATCACCACTTCCAATATATAAGGGCTCATACACCTCATAAATTGAAATATGGTGTCCATTTAATCCCATCCATAACACATTCAAGCCCATGTGGCCAATTTTCCATGACTCAATATTCCATAGTTGACCACTTAAGGTGTCTATTGTAGCCTATATAAAAAACATTGTTTACATTACAGCATGAAATTTAAGTATCAATTGTGTTTCTAAATTTTATGTAAGAGACATTATTCTCTAACACTTATATAACACAAGGCACGCATAATAAATATCATGAAGTCAAGAAATTCATCCTAGATAACATGTAATATGCATGGCATGTGAATCCTATAAGATTCCAAAAATAACGCATGGTCCGTACTTCCTCACCAAATCATGACAAGGATAAAATACAATTTCTCAATCATAGAAATAATAACATTGCATATCATGTTTATCACCCAATAGTGGAATAAAATCAACTGTAATAGGAAAAATATAGAACAACAATTTCTCATTCTCAGAAATTTGGATTTTTTCTGTATGTGGGTTAGTTACTCACAGGCACATCTCATTACCAAATTTCAATTCATTCAAAATCTCTTATCTATTGTACCAAAATAGTAAGGTAAGGAAATAAATATCTCTAATACCACATTGTAACATCCCAATATGGGATCCACTAAATGTTACTTTGATCCAGTTGGTCACATGGCCTCAAGCATGACTTCTCATATGCCAGAGTGCCAACTAGCAGTGATGGTCTAAGGTGGTATAGTGGGGAGGCTATACCCTCATAATCAGAGTGTAGCACAGTGGTGTAATCACATCAACAAATAGAGTAATTATGTCAAATAACTAAACATTAGTATATAATCATCCATAATATAGAATAAATAATAAATTAAACCAAAGTAAATATAATATAAAAAATGAGTGTGCCATGTCTCTATGCAAAAATAAAACAGGCAGACATGGTAATAGACATCCATACAATACATGCATCAAAATAAAAAGGCCAAGAAGGAACTATCCCAATATATCATCGTGATTATAGCTCGGTCATGTGATCCCCTAACCCTAATCATAATCAATCAAGTATCGTACAAAGGACGCTTTCCCCAATCTATAAATTCATCCATGAAGTCAGTATGGTCACCCAATGATGGCCCAAACAAGGTGTGAGATAACACTCAGTAGGCCACCACCAACAGTATCTATAAAAAAAATATAGTTTGTGTATATAATATAAAGTATTGTGAAATATATAACAGTGTTATAAATAAATAATTGGGAGTAAAACTATCCAACCAACATGGATCACTATAAACCAGAAATAGTAAACACAACTAACTATAAAGAATAATAAAAAATCAATTATAACCTATTCTAAGTAATCCAGTGTCTGGACCAATGGGCTGGATCCATGGATTAGAAATATATATGGTATCATTAACAACCTATTCTATCTAATCAAGTTTCATGCCTATGTGGGTTGGATCCAAGGTATAAAATACCAAGTCATTCTCATTTTTTTCAGGCCTACATGGGCTAGATCCATGGTATAAATGACTAATGCATACTCATTGAGTCTATAGAGAATCTCTATAGAAAACTTAGTGATGAATTGCATAGATACCAAGGAGCATGTCCACAGAGCATGTCCAAGGTGTTCTAGTCAAGACAAATCTTGGGAGTAGACATATCCTAGGCATCCAATGTAATTTGGATCTATGGAGAAGAAATCTTTGTGGAATCTAATCAAATCATACCCATTCCATTAACCAATTAATATTTCATTTCATAATCATGCACAACCCATGAGATCATCCAATTCATTCCAAATTTTCCATTTAATCCATTTAACCATTTTAATCACATTTAAACACGTGTAAAATGATGCATAGTCCTTCTCCTAAATATCTCATTTAATTTATTAAGGATCCCACTAAGATAGTGATCTCACACACACCCCATGGGGTGGTAAATCATGGGGTAGATACTTAAACATGCCTCATGGGTTCTCAAGGTTGATAACCCCCAACCATATCAAGGTACTAATTATGAAACCTATCAAGGTTCCAATTATTTAATCATAGAATTTAAATTAATTTAAGAGCAATGACCGAAAGTTTCAGTGTGCATAACATCAGAAACTAGATATAAAATAACTATACTTTGCAAGAAAAGGTATAGACCACCTTCCTCAAATTTGTGGTAGAACACTCATCAAGTATCATCTCCTAAAATGAACCATATTGAAATAAAATAGATAAATGGATGAATACCCTAGAAATAGGGGATATTAACTTGAAACAAAATAACTCTATCGATATGATGACAAATAGAAAAGTACACTATAGGAACTTAAAAATTAATGGTATGGATCTGACAAGATGAATTTATCTTGAATCAAACATCAAATGAAGTAAGTGGATCATAGCCTATGAGAAGTCTTGAATAAGCTCTCAAAATAATGAAGGATGTTTTCCACTAGAATGAGGAGGAAAATAAAAAAAGGTGTATAAGAATTTTTAAGGGAAAATTTTCATTTTACCCAAAAACATTGGGTCACATGGTTTGGCTCAATGGTTATCCAAACCATGCACCAATAATTCACCCTGCTATAACCAAGAACCCATATCACATGGTCATAGTGCATGGTTTGAAAAAACATTCACTTAACGTGCATTTTGGCTCTACTAAAAACATAAGGTGGTTCACACAGTTGTGTGGACTCGATTTCATGGTTTTATCAAACCCTACAGCCTCTGATAGTGGTTTGGAACACCTCACATGGTTTCATAAATTCGTTTGGTCTGGGTGTATAGTTTCTACTAACTATGTGTCCTAGCTATATTTTCCAAAAACTGATCCTTTAGGCATCTAACAAGCCCTAGAAAATCTTGAAACTCTCATAAACTCATTAGGAATTATCATTAGGCAAAAATCAAGAAATTAAACTGAAAGTTAAAAAATTATACCTTAAGGAAAAACTTGTGATCTTAAAATCTTACCCCTTAAATAAATTCATCCTTGAATTGCCCTTATAAGGGTGTTCATGCATCATCTCAGAATAAATCTGGATACTAAGTACATAATTCGGTCTCACACTCCCAAGTCTCATCCTGTACCAGGTTGGGCTTCCATAGAACATGTACCAGAGGAACTACTAGGCCTCAAACAAACTTAATTCCTCAATCAACAACATGGAAATAATGCTCCTCGAAGGTCGCATCCAACTGTAGATCAACATCATTTGGATAAAGATTATTAGACTAGTCTGAGTGATAATGATGTATCCAAGATACCTGGAAGATGTTGTGCATGGCTTGGTACCTCTGAGGTAACAGCAACTGATAGGCTATCATCCCAACTCTCTCAAAAATATCAAAAGTCATGACATATCACGACAAAAGATTACCCAATCTATCAATCCGTCTATTCCCCATCCTCAATGAGATACAAAAAAGACCCAATCCCTGACCTAGAACTCTAGAGGTCTTAAAAGGATATCAGTATTGGATTTATATCTAGAATTTTCAGTATCTATTCACTTTATTTGACCTACTTAGAAGTCTCATACATAAGAAGTTATCTGAGTAGCACTACCTATCCTACCTCTAACCAGCACAGAAGTGATAAGCATGTCCTACCATGAATATTCTCATAATGTTATATCTGAATAGTCACATGATAGTTATTATTTTAGATGAATTCAACCAGGGGTATATGACTCTCCCAAGAACCCCCAAAATCAAGGATGTGTGATCTAATCATGTCCTCAAAAACCTATTTTTTATGCAATGACTGGCCGACAATCTGATAGTAGTATGTCATTCTCAAAAGCACATGTGTACCCAATGCCCTCTATAAGCCTTACCAAAACAAAGATGCAATTCGAGGATCCCTATATGATAAGATAGTATGAGGAACCTCGTGAAGGAGAACCATCTCATGGATATAAAGTCTCATAATATCATCTATTGGGAAGTTCCCTATGATCATTAAGAAATGGGTGACCTTCGAGATCATGTCCACAAAAACCCATATATCATCACTACCTCAGGGTTACCACAGAAACCAGATTATTAAATCCATTGTAACATCATAACATTTAAACTTGGGGATGGGTAACTACTAAAAAATCACTTCTAGTCACTGGTGTTTTTCCTTCACCTATTGATATGTGGAACACCTCATGACAAAACCATATACCTCCAATTTCATACCCGATCACCATCACTGGCAGCGTAAATCCTGATACATATTGGTTTTTCTAGTATGTACTTCCCAATATGAGGAATGAAATTTTGCATCAACTCCTTGCATATGTCTACTGGAACCCAAATTGGACCGTGTATGCATTGAATATCATCCTCTCCAATGGTCCAACCAAGTTCCAGGTCCTCAGCTACCACGCTCTCTCATAGGACTAGTACCTTAGAATCTGATGTTATCTCATCCTTACCCTATCCAGAAGAGTGGAATTTACAACTAAGGTTGAGATAAAAGTGTAATCGAGACTATCCTATACCTTCAATTGCATCTATAGAAACAAGTTCATAAGCTTACACTCTTTATTGGACTCCTGAACTAACTGTATCTAAGTCCTTCTACTCAGTGCATCATCGGTAACTACATTTACCTTTCTAGGGGTATAGGCAAGCTCAAAGTCAAAATACTATATATATTCAACCAAACTTTATTTTTTTATATTTATTTCACATTTTTTAAATATTTACTCATGAATTTTTTGGTTTTTTTACACCTCAAAATGCTCTCCCAATAAATAATTCCTCCAAAATTATAAGGCATGTACATCTATAGCTAACTAGAGATCCTTCATTGGTTGGTTCCTCTTGTGTGGCCTTAACTGACGAGACCCATATTCCATGACTCACTCCACCTGAATAAAAACTACTCCCAATATGATACTTTAAGCATTAAAATATAAGTTATAGCTTCTTCCCATCTCTAAAAACATTAGGACCATCACTGAATTCAATCTCTCTTCCATCTTGTGAAATGCTATCTCACAGGTATTTGACCATATAAAATTCACAACCTTCTTAGACAATACCATAAGAGGTGCTTCTAAGAATGATAATTTATTTATGAAACACCTACAATAACCTACTATACCTAAGAAATTCTATATATCAAAAATATTCTTGGGATTCTCTCAGGAAACTATAGGTCTCACCTTCTATAGGTCAACTGGTATGTTTGTATCTAAGATAATATGACCCAGGAAGTGAATCTTATCCATCCATAAGTGGTACTTAGTGATATTGTCATATAACTAATGATCTATCAGTGTATCCAAAATAATATCAATATTTTTGGAATGGTCATGTTTAGTATGGGAACACACCAAGATATCATTCTTTAATACCACCTCAAAAAATCTAGATAAGGGTGAAAAACTTGGTTCATCAGTGCCATGAAAAATGATGGAATGTTCATAAGAAAAAATGGAATAATGATATACTCATATAGACCATTCCTAATATAGAAATATGTATGAGGCATTTCTTCATGAACCTAATAATAAAATAATCTCATATAAATCTTCAAGAGCACCTGATCTCCTCGGATATGGTTGAAGAGATCATCTATATGATGCAAATGATACCAATTCTTCACTATGAACTGGTTTAATTTCTGGTAATCCACTCATATCCTGAGGTTTCCATCCTACTTTTTGGTGAAAAGGAACGGTGAACCCCATGTAGATATATGGGGTTGGATAAACCCATTTCCCTCAAAATCCTCTAGCTACCTCTTAAGCTCATGTTACTAAATAGTAGAAATCATATATTGACGAATGGATTCTGATGCAGATCCTAGAACTAACTAGATAGAAAACTCTAACTCTCTATCAGGTGGTAGATATAAAAATTCATCCAGTAAAACATCCTTGAAACCATTGTCCACTAGAGGGAAATCTGGTTGACATTATCTCGGATCATCTAGATACAAACTGGTAGTCTGATCTATCATCCCATTTATCCCACGATTCTAGGGTCCAGCTAATCTTTCATAAACATCCCATTCACCCTTATGAATAAAAACCCAACCCTCTAGTGATGTGAAGGTCACCCTATAGAGATATAAGTCAATAATCACATGATAGGGAACCAACCATCCCATCTCAGTAATAAAATAAAACCCTATCATCTCGAGGATGAAGAGGTCCAATAAAAACTAATATGATCTTATCTTAATGGGAAATACTTGCACTAGTATATATTCTCTGATCGTATCCCCAATGGAGTATCAGGTCTTATAACTTCAGAAGAAAACTATACATCGATCCCAAGTATATACACAATAGATAAATACATGAATGAATGTAAATCACCTATTTAAAAAGGGAAGATACTAGAGTATAAGATACTTAGATCATACCACTCACTATAGACAGCCTAGTACTCTACTCCTCAGGTGTAGGTTGTACTGAATATATCTATTCTAAACCATAGCCCTAAGAAATAGCCTGACTACTTTGAGAAGCTCCCTCATCTATGACCACATACTCATCTAGAATGAATGGTAGTACTCTAGCTCCCATCTTGATACAGAGCTGTGAGTCTCGTTCCCAAACCCATAGTTGGTGTCAACCCCCTATTACTAACCATTGGAAGAAAGTTACTATAAAAATTTTGTATATGGCCCATCCTTCCATAGGTTTCACACTCGACTGGGTATCTATCACACTATATCCTCGTGTTTCCTTACCTCCCACACTAATTAAAGAATATAGAACTACTATAACTCACAATGTGGATGGTATTCCCTCACAAGAAGCCTAAAAAAACTTATCCTTCTAGTTTTCACTGAACTATTATGTCGAGAAGCTTCACTAACCTTCTCTGCAGCCCCTCCATCCCTCAGATTACACTTAGTAATAAGCACCTAATTCAATATATCAGATATAGTATTCAATTGAAACACATTCACCTATGATCAAACGGTATGATTGATACCTTACCTGAATCTTTTCACCCAATATGGTTCATCAGTAAAATAGATAGGTGAAAAACACTGAAGCTCATTAAAGCGGGCTGAATACTCCATAACAGTCATATCACCCTACTCTGATCACATAAACTCATTGTCCCATTCATCTCTCAATGTATCAGGAAAAAAAATTAATCATAAAATCTATATTTTAAACCCCTAGAAACTATATCTTGAATCCTATCGGCTTGGTTCAGAACATCCCACTAGGGCTTAGTGGATCCCTAAATCATATATGTCACGAGCTTTACTCACCTCTCAGGAGGTGTCTCTAGATTCTCAAAAATAGATAAAATAGTATCAAGCCACATCTCAGCATCCTATGGACAGTTATCCCCTAATAACATGGGTGTATGTTACTGCTAGAATACACATTTCAACTCTGTTATAGATGAGTAAGGCTTTAGGGATCCCTATATAGTCTTTGTAAAGTGTGGGAAACTCTCTCAAAACTAGGCATTAGTACCCAAATAAGAAACAATGGTTGGTTCCTAATGTGGAACTACTAGAGGTTCTACTAGAGGCGTAGGTCCCACCACCTCTATATCATGGTCATCACCACCCTCCTAGCCCATGCCTAGAGGTTATCATGGTGGAATATCTCTATAAATTCCAAACACATGTCTTAGAAAGGATTTGGTAACAACTAGATCATACATATAAATATAGGACAGGTACAACCCTTCCTATAACCAAGGCACACCCATATGCCTGCTCCTAGAGCCAGTATTAGGTAATATGAACAATTGTAAAGAACACCAAAGGCATTTCCTGCTTCCCACTACTCAGGTTGGGTCCAGGTTAAGCTCTCTATTTGAAAACAAAGGTACTCATATATGGATTTTCAAGTGTAATTGTAAAATCCATTTAATAGAGACATTTCCATTTATAAGTTAATTTCTTTTAAGTTAATTCTCATTTATTTAGAAACTCTATTAAATGGTTGAATTATATAGATCACCACTTCCAGTATATAATGTCTTATACACCTTATAAACTGAAATATGGTGTCTATTTAATCCCAACCATAACATGTTCCAACCCATGCGACTAATGGTCCATGAATCAATATTCCATAGTTGACTGCTTAAGGTGTTTATTGTAGCCTATAAAGGAAAACACTATTTAGGTTACGGTTGTAAATTTAATTAAAAACCATGTTTCTGAATTTCTGGCATGAGATGTTAGTCAATAACACCTATATAACACATGGAACATATAATAAATGTCATGAAATCAATAAATGAATCCTAGATGGCATAGAATATACATGACATGTGAATCCTATAAGGTGCCTAAAATGATGCATGATACATACGTACTCACCAAATCAGTCCAAGGATAAGTTGAAATTCCTCAATCGTAGTAATAATAACATCACATGTCATTTTCATCACCCAATGGGGGAATCAAATTAACTATAATAGGAAAAATAGAGAACAATAATTTCTAATTCAATGAAATTTGGTATTTTCCTTTACGTGGGTTGGCTACTCTCAGGAAAAACTCTTACCAAATTCCAATTCATTTCTAATCTCCTATATATTATCTCAAAATAGTAAGTAAGGTAAGAAAATAAATAACTCTGATAACAATTTGTAATGTCCTGACCCAGGATCCACTGAATAGTGCCCCGAGCCGATGGGTCACATGGACTCAATTAACCTTCCTCGTATGCCAGAAACTTCCAACTAGCAATAAGGGTGTAAGGTGTTACAATGCGAATACTATACCCTCATAATCAGAGTGAATCAAAGTGATGTAATCACATTAATCAATAGTGTATACATATGAAATAATTTAATAGGAGTAGATAATAGTCCAAAATATTCTAGTAATAATAAAGAAATCCAAAGGAAATGTCATATACAAAATGTGTATTCCATGTCTCTATACATAAATGAAATAAGAGGACATGGAAATAGACATCCAGTAAAATACATGTATCAAAATAAAAAATACCAAGATGTAACTATCCCCATATAGCATCACGATCATAGCTTGGTCATGTGCTCCCATTATCCTAATCATAATTTATCAAACATCATACAGTGGGAACTTGCCTCGGTCCCTACCTACATCTATGAAGTATGTATGGGTACCCAACAGTGACCCAAAATGTGTGTGAAATAACTCTCAATAGTCTACCACCAATATTGCCTATAACAAATCCAGTCTTTATATAAAATAGAAGCGATGTGAAATAAATAACAGTGATATAAATAAATAAGAAGTAAAATTATCCATCCAACAAGACTCGTTGTAAACCAGCAATCGTAAACAAGGGATAACTATAAATCATGATAAAAAAATACACTACGGCCTATGTCAAGTAACCCAGTGTTAGACCCAATGTGTTAGATCTATGGATTAGTAATGTAAATGACATCCTCAATGGCCTATTCAGTGTAATCAAGTTTCGGTCCTACATGGTTCAGATTCAAGGTATACAAGACCAGGGAATCCTTATCATTTCAGGCCTACATAGTCCAAATTTAAGTTATAAATGAACAATTCATCATTATCGACTCCATGGAGCATCTCTATAAAAAACTCATTAATGAATTGGGAGGATCCCAACGAGCATGTCTATGGATCATGTCCAAGGTGGTCCAATCAATATGGATCCTATGAGTAGAAATGTCTCAGGCATCCAAATTAATATGCATCCATATAGTAGAAATGTTCAAAGAATCTAATCAAATCATAAACATTCCATTATCCAATTCATATATCATTAAATAATCATGCACAAACCATGAGCTCATCCAAATCATTCCAAATTTTCTATTTAATCCATTTACCCATTTTAATCACATTTAAGAACAAGGAAAAGGATGCATAATCCTTCTAATAAATATCATATTTAATTAATTAAGGTTCCCACTAAGATTTCGAGCTCACACTCGCCCCACAGGGTGGTGAATCATGGGGAAGATACATACCTCACTGGTGGTTTGGGTTGAAGTTGACAACCTCCAACCATATCAAGGTACTAAGTGGTAATCCTATCATGGTTATAGTTATTTAATCAAGGAATTTAAATTAATTTAATATAAATTTCTAGAAGTTCTGTCATGCGGAACATTGATAAATATATATAAAAACTATATTTTGTATGAAAATGTTTAGACCACCTACATCAATTTTATGGTAGAACACTCATCCAGTACCAACTCCTAACTAGTCCCAGATTTGAAGAAAATAGAGAAACATATGAATACATTGTAAACAGGGAATACTTTCTTACACCAAAATAACTCTGTCGATATAAAGACAAATGATGAAAGGTTTAAGAGGAACATATAAATTACTAGTGAAAATAAAATGAGAAGAATGAATCTTAAATCAGATACCTGCTGAAGAAAATGGATCAAATCTAAGTAGAATACTTAAAGAAGCTATCAAAATAAAGAAAGAGGTTTTCCACTATAATGATGAGGAAAATAAAAAAGGTCTGTAATAATTTTAAGCACAAAATAGTCATTTTACATAAAAACATTGGGTCACATGGTTTGGGCGCATGGTTGGATAAATCGTGCACCAACCATGAGCTCTTCTCTACCTAAGAACCCCCCCTCACATGTTCATGGTGCACTGATAATGAATTTTGTCTTTTCTAAAAAATACATGTGGTTGGAATAGGCGTTCTACCTCTATTTCATGGTTTTCTCAAACTATGTGGCCCTTAATAGTGGGTTGGACCGCCTTGCAAAATTTCATCAAACTGTGTGCCTGGGGATACATTGTTTCTATTAACCATGCAGTCCAGCTGGATTTTCCATAAACTGAGCCTCCATGCTCCAAATAATTCCCAAACACCCCTAAAACTCTATTAACCTCATTAGGCATTCACATTAGGTCAAAACTAATCAATTAAACAGAAAATCAAAAGATCTATGCCTCAAGGAAAAAATTGGGATTATAAAATCTTCCCTCCTTAAAGTAATTTATCCAAAAATTTACCTTCCAAGGGTGTTCAAGTATCATATAAGAATAACTCTATCCAATGGGAATGTATGTCGGACTATCTCTCCCAAGTCTCGTCCTATACATGATCGTGCTTCCATATCACCGATACCAGAGGAACTGATAGAACTCGGAGAACCTTAATGCCACGATCAACAACATAGATAGGATGCTCCTAAAAGGAAACATCTACCTATATCTCAACCTCATCCACATGAAGACTATGAGATAAGTCTGAGTGATAAATATGTAGTTAAGATACATGGAATATTTCACTCGTGGATCAGTACCTTTAAGGTAAAAGCAACCGACAAGCTACCCGTTCGACTCTCTCTAGAATCTCAAAATATCAAACATATCACAGAAAAAGCTTACCCTATATACAAGTCCATATATGCTCCAAACTTGGTGAGATACGTAAAAATACCCAATCCCTGGCCTTTAACTTCATTGGTCTTTGACAGTGATCAGAATAGCATTTTTATCTAGACTATTTTTTAGCCATCCACTTTCTGATTAAATGGACCTGCTCTGAAGTATCATTCATGAGATGTGATCTAAGCAATGTTGCCTAACCTTCCTCTAACCAGTATATAGGTAATCATCATGAACTACCATACAAATCCTCATAAGGTTCTATTTTAATAGTACCCTAGTATACATTGTTGTAAGAGAGTTCAACTAGGGATATATGCCTCTCCCAAGAACCCAAAAAGTCAAGCAATCATGCTCTGAGAATGTCCTCTAGAACCTGTACTGTGAACTCTGACTATCCATTGGTCTAAGGGTGGTATTTTGTGCTCAAAATTACATTTTTACTCAATGCCCTCTATAAGACTTTTCAAAACCAATATATAAATTGATTGTACCTATTCAATACAATGTAATTAGGAACCTATTAAAGGTGTACAATCTCATGGATATAAAGTCTCCCAAGCTCATATACAGAGAAGGTATCCCTAATCGGTATGAAATAGGGGGGCCTTCATGAGACTATTCACAACAACCCATACAGCATCACCTTATTTGGGTCAACTAATACTCCTATATTCACAACATCTCATATGGCATCACTACCTCGATGTGACCTCCTCTGGTCCATTCCAAGGTTTATACGAATATATTGATGTTAGGAAACCACTAAACATTTGACCTGGAAGGTGGATATAAGGATGAAATATAGGAAACAAAACTACCCAATGGAATCTTCTTAGTAAAATAAAATTGACTATGAGTATCCTAAATTTGGAAAAGATCTAATAAACCTCCATATTTAATTATATATAGATAAAATAAATCCTTTTGGTGTACAAAGTAGTACTCACAATACATGGATAGTTATGTTGGTAAATTTTATTACTCCACTGTGGTTATGCATGAAGTGAAAATACAGTATGTTGTCTATGATTATATCTGGACCAAAACAACCTAGTAATGATATTTATATCTATTTATATCCATTGATCAAAGATCTAAAATTGATGTGGGATGCAGCTATTTCATTTTATGATGCTCATAGAAGTAAACATTTTACATTGAGATCCATGTTATATGAAATGATAAGTGGTTTTCCTATTTATGTAAATTTGTTAGGATATAGAATTAAAGGAATGTTGGGGTGTCCCATTTGTGAAGAACTTACACACTCGGTTAGGTTGAAACATTACTCAAAGACATTTTTTTATGTTATCACAAATTTTTACTATGGATACATAAATTCCAATCCTTGGTGACATAATTAGATGGAAATACAAAACCAAGTACAACATAATCTCCACTAATGAGTGATCAATTATTTGAGAAGTTAAGTGATATTGGAACTATTTTCGATAAACCTTTTTTGAAAAACCTTATGAAATCAGGTTGTAAAAATTAATCCATTTTATTTGATTTACCATGCCATAATTTTTTGTATGTTGTACATTTTATTTATTCCATGCATGTGGAAAAGGTTTATGTGGTGGTTTTATTATCACATTAATAAATGAAATATACAAAACAAAAGATAGCATTAATGATAGGTTGTTCATGGTTGACATGGGGATAAGGGAATAATTTTCATAAGTGAAGGGTGAAAGATGTATTGTTCTTTCTCTAGTAGCTTACACTATATCTAGATAAGAAAATTTTCAATTTTCCAACTTTCTTAATGGTGTGAAAGTTTCATAAGGTTATTTATAAAATATAAATAATGTTTTGTAAATGACTAATTTGAAGTTATAGGGTCTAAAATCACATGAATTTTATGTTTTATTAAAAGATGTAATGTTTGTATATTTATGTTTCATTCTAGCTAAAAATGTGTGGCATACATTAACTAGAATTTTCTTCTTTTTTAAAGTCGTATACAGTAAAGTTATAGACCTAGTAAAGTACTAAATCATGAACATGTAAATTGTGGTCATATGATGTGAATAGGGTATGTTCTTCCCACCATCATTATTTGATATGATGGTCCACCTAATAGTTCACTTATTTAGAGAGATTAAAATATGTGGATATTTACATTATAGATAGATATACCTTATTAAATTTTGTATGAATATTTTTAAAGGGTATGTCAAGAATCGAAGTCAGTGAGAAATTTGTATTGCAAAATGATATATTGTCGAATAAGTTGTTGAATATTATACCAATTTCCTATTGGATGTTGATAACATTGGTATCCCAATATATCTTCACAGTGTATGCCTTATGGGTGAAAGGTTTTCCAAAAGATATGTTGTTTAAAGTTCCATTAAATAATGGGAGGAAGATCGCCTTTATATTTTACATAATAGTGATGAGGTTTATCAATATGTTGAATCCCACAAATTAATTCTTAGACATTTTAATACATTAAATGTTAGAAAATGGATATCAAATACACAAAATCATCAGTTTAAATGATTAATCTGAGATCATATTTATAAGGATTAAATTCAACTGTTGAACAAATTTGATGGCTAGATAGAGGACCAAATGTAAATTTATTATCTTAAAATGTTTATGTAATGAATTTGTATACATTATATATGAAGGAACAAGATAAACGTGATATGATGAAAAATAGTGTAGTTACACTTATGGAGGAATCGATGCACATATCCAGTTCCAAGCATAGAAATCCTATTTATAAAAATTTATCACACATCAGTATCACAAAAAAATGAGTTGGATTATATAACATTTCAAGTTCTAATTTTTCGTTGAAAATGACTAGAAAATAGAAGTGTAGTTAAATATGTTGAATTAGATTTTGTGATGGTGAAATTCAGTATGGAAGGGTATAAGGACAAACTATTCATAATGGAATCACAACTAGTGTAGGTATTCTATGTTCCAGATCCAGTAAATAGGAATTGGTCAATTGTTTTGTTGGTGACTAAAACAAAAATAGGGTTAGAAGAAAACTAAATTAAGGATAACCCTTTTACTGGTAGATAGAAATAATTTTATGATAGTCCCAATGTATAAAAAGTCTTATACATTATAATAGACTAAAAGGAGGGGATTTGGATATTCGATAGAGGTCCAAAACCCCTTCAATATTTAAAGAAAAAAATATTTCAATGAATAGGAAACAAATTTAATATGCCATTCTTTTCCTTATAATATTATGTGTTTTATACTACATTTACATAATCTAAATTAAAAAATTTAACTAATACTATAGATAATGAATTATTCACATGATAATGTTACTAATACCTAGGAAGAAAAGAATATTGATGCTAAAATTATGGAATTATTAGGTGATCAGCAGCATGTGGATGTAAAAACAAGAGTGGAAAATCATCGCTATGTTAAAAAAATTCATCAAGGAAATAAATAAATTTATAAAATTTTAGGTTGGCTGGAATCAACATGGACAGCCTATTAGCCCCGAAATGTCTATTTTTATTAGTTACATTGGGGTCACAACTCGAATTCATTGACACTTTATATAGATACATGGAACAATTTCATGCCTACATTGAATAAAACTATTTGGGAAGATAATAGGGTAATTTTATAATATTATTTCTCTATTTTACTAAAAAAATTATAAAGAGACGTTGATTTACTTTTCATTATCATGTTAAAGAGTTCATTTATTTTAGAAGATTTTTATAAGAAATTTATATTAATGGTTGCTGTAAAATAGCATAAATACATCGAGAGACTTCTGACAAAGTAGTATCTTAGAGATGTTGAGGGGAAAGTAAAACCCCACCCAACAAGTTCATATTTTCACATTATAAACCAAGAAACATGGAAATCCTTCATTAGTAATTAAAATGAGGAATCATTTTAGGTGTATTTTAAGAGATAATATTTTATTTAACATTATTTATTTTATCCACTTTGATAAAAAATTATTAATTTTTAAAATATCAAAGGAGTGGTGAGAATAATCAATGTCCATAAAAACCAATGTATCCCTACTATAATTCAAGGATGGAGTAAAATTAACTTGAGAATAAAATAGTATGTATTTTAAATCTATAATGAACTTTTTATGTGATATTAAACAACATATATTCCTTTTTTTATATGCAGATATATGAACTAGAATCCAAAGATACTTCTATACCACTCCATGTGTTATAGAAGGAGGATCATGTAAATATATAGGGAAAAGTAGAAGATAAAAACACACAAGAAGTATGGGAATCATATATAATTGTCACATAATAGTAATTTTTTGTTCTTTATAATAGTATTATATAAAAATATCTATTTATGTTTATATATTTATTATACAGTATAGACATAATATTCTTCATTGGATATACCTGGAGAACAACAAATTACATTAGCTTTGAAGTGGGTAGAAAAATATGGATGTGTTAGCGGTGCAAGTTTTAGAGTGTCACCTTAACCATATTTTGAGAAGAAAATGTTTCAAGGAGATACATATGATATGATGAAGGGTTGCAAGGAAAAAATATGCTTTAAAATATATTATTATCTGATATGACTTGGTATAACAGTATATGAAAATGCATCAAAGTGAACCAATAGTAGAATAAAGATCAGTATATAAAGAGCCATATTACCCTAACTAGCTCTGAGGCTAACTATTCCCCTCAACTACCTACCTTACCCGAGTGAATCGATTTTTTCATAACTCTTTCTGCTAAATATAAAATAGAAACATTTTGATAACTTAATATTACTAAAATTCAATATGGGTAAATTGTATGTGATTTATATCTATCAACACCCACCCATCACCTTATTAATAGGGGTATAGTGTACAATATCCAAGGAGACGTGCTACAAAATAAACAATTCCCAAAAGATCATGTGATAGTGGGAATTGAAGAAACTCTCAAGATGACTGCTTAATTTTATGTTTCTCTTGATTTGGATGCCACCACAGTTGCAAATTCTATTGAAACTTTTGTAGAATGATTGTTTCATCTTATAAAGATACATGGTGATGATGAGGTATGTCGTTTATAGTTTTTTTCAAATAAAAAAAACTTCAAAAAGTTGATAAAAAAATTTTATAAAATGAGTTATGGTATTACATACGAATAAAATGAAAGGTAAATAGAAGGTTTTATCAAGAAAATCCAGTGTATAAACTAATAAATCAAAATGAACTTACAAGAGTACCTTCACCCCACCAGTTCCACTTACACGTAAATTAACATTACAAGTTTACGTAGATACAAAATTTGAAGTTGGAAATGTATCCTACATTGAATATGAAAAAAAAGTATTTGGATAGGACATTACATACATGATTGGACTCAAGAGTATAAATAAAATTTTTAAGTTTTAATTTCTAGGAGTATCAGTTGTGAATGCATACATGATCACATAGCGATTCACTATTAAATTCCACCCTTATACTACTGTTTTAAACTGGTTTTGTAATGAATATTCCAAATATAATAATAAATTTAACTTCATGTTTGATTTAATTAATTAATTTTTATCACTTTTTAATAGGGAAATTTTACCGGTTTTGGTATTTACATTGTAGGAGGAGGTGGTTTGGGGAGCTTATGATGGAATTCAAGCTAATGGGCCAAACTGTGCGAGAGCCCAAGCATGCATGTGGAAAATTATTAGTATTTTGGATAATATATGAATATAATTGGGATAAAATTGGATTTATGAGTGAAAAAAATGTGTTCTACATTTCTCTAAAAGATCATGGTACCCAATTCATCCATTTGGAGGCCCAAAATAGGCCTACAATGTGAAGAAATTCTAGGTAGGCCAGATTGGACTACCCTTCTATATTTGAGCCGTAACTCGGGCCTTGGAGATCCAATTAGGATTATTCTACCTTATGTGGACATCTAACTACAATTCCCAACTCTATAACAAATTTCAATTCCTTTTAACGTGTTTTCATCAGTCAAACTTCCAGATAAATACGGAGTAAAAATTATGCCTTGAATAGTCACTTATCCCTTTAGATACTTTGTAACAGTCCAAGATTTTATAAAGAAATATTCTTTTTAATTTTATTAATGTCTTGTGTTGTACGCTACACCAAAAGAAGCTTGCACAACACGCATCCTTGTCTTGCCTTGCATTACACGCAATCGCGACCTTCCTCAATAGCGTGTGTAATACGCAATACCGAGTTTCACTAAACAACAATATGCTATTAAAACTAGCCGTTATGAATAGTAATAACCACTTTTTGAAATTTTATAAATTTTATTTTTCAAAATGGACTTCATTTTTGGACTCAGAATATCGAAATTAGCCTAGGGTGAAATTTTGGTATTTTTCTGAAAACTTTCAATTTTTGATGAATAGTGAAACCACTAAGTGGTAGGTTAAAAACTGAATTTTGCATAAAACTTAATTTTACCGCTTCTGTGATTGGAATTTCGAAAATCCGAGAGACACGGTTAATATCAAGGACTAAAATGTGGTTCAATGAGATGAAAATAATTTTTTGGTGAATAGTAACTTTTTACTTTTTTTACCGCGGTTAATAGTAAATAGGGTAACTAAGGGTAAATATGATATTAATATTACCCTAACACATGTCCTAATTCTATTGGACAAGTGTAATTCGATTAAAAACAAACTTAGGAATAAAATATGACCATTTAGGCCCACTTGGATTAGATTAGGACATTTATTATTAATTTATTTAAAGAAGGGTTAAAATAGTTAAAATCAAAGTTTAATAAGTAAATCATTTTTAATATGGGGTTATACATAAGATAAATTAGATTGTAAATATTAATTAGAAAGCTAAAAAGATTTCCTACATGATGGTATTTTATTTGTAATTTTTAGACATAAAATATTTTATGACACAACGATGATGCAGTAATTATCTTATTAATGAAATATTGACATAATTGATGTTATAAACACCAAAATAAATGTAATTTGAGATTTTTTATGAATTCCACTAATTTTCTAGGTTACTATGATATATTAATGTTGATTTAATCAACTTGGTTCGAACATTTAATTATGTTATGACTTTTACAAAAATCATATATCAAATAGTGTCAAAATTGACACAAAATAGTTTTTAAATCAAATATTATATTATTAATTGTTATTGTATTCCTAAAAATCTAAGGTTCGGAAAAATGACTTAGATAAGGATATATATATTAATAATAAACAATTTGGGGTTCGTTTGGCATGTTATAGTAAGTGTATTAACCATATAGTGAAAGAAAACAAAAAGACATGGTAAAAGTTAAATTATTTAACTTAGAGTTAAATCTAATTGATAAGGTTAAAATAATATCCTAAACTTGTCTAAATTCTATTGGTTGATAGGATTTCGACCCATCCCCACTTTATCTTTGAAATAAGACCCTTTGGAACCATTATAAACCGATTTTGACTTTAATATAAAATAATATTTTGAGATATTCCTAAGGTGCCCCTCTCCTCCCCTATAAAAGGACACCTCCTCCCCCTCCTCCTCACACCAATTTGAGCACTCAAGCTCGGCCAACCCCTGCCAAAATCCCTTCTCCACTTCCCTAGAAACATCCTAGAGGTTCTGGTCTTCCTCAAAGACCAATTCTAGTGCCCTAAGAGGAGGTCTCAAAGAGGCACTTCAAAGAAGAGGTAATTACCGTTACCAATTATTTCATCTTTATTTCTTCTTCCACTTCTTCTTCTTAGGTTGTTTCATTATGAAGTAATAACATCAGTATCACTCATATACTGATATGTTATTATAAGTATGAAACAACCCTATTTCACCATCTATCCATCCTACGGAAAAAGAAATCACCGCGCGTGCGTACGTACGGAATACCGTCTCCACGCCGTGGTGTAATCTATTTTCCACCACCACCTTACATGGATGGGTATAATGGTGTAAAGAATAACTATACATAGTTATTACAACATCATATTGATTCTGATATATTGTATAATACACTCCAATTCAATTCAATATTTATAGAAATGATATCATCGCTCATGCGTACGTACGGACTACCGTCTCCATGAACGGTGTTTTTCATTTTATTTATCTACCTATTATATATATATATATATACTGAATATATATGATATATAAATCATATTTTATATTCTGGAAGTAAGTAAATCATGATATAAGTAATAATGATGTCAAGAACAACAAGTCAAAACACCTACGATAAATGAAACGATTTTACCCAAAACGCTTCTTTAACATGGAATTTACAAAAGAACGGTTAATATAATGTCATAAGTGAACCATATATGATATCATAACAATGAATATGATTCTGTAATAAGTCAATAACATGATTTAAATCATTATACAGGAGGTTCGGACACTTACAAAGCAAGTCGGACCTAAGGTAAGGGAAATATCACAATCTCATTTTTATCCGAGATTGTTTATACTTTGGTATTTACTGGGGTGTATTTTATCATCCACATCCATGTTTCTTCAATATGTAATATTATTTCCATCCACCTACAATTGTTTAAATCCAATTTTACCCTTCGGTGAGTTTTTAGTAAAAGATATGAAAGGAATCTTTTGTCGTTTTTATACGAGGTACTTTTTGACTTTTCCGACAAAAGTACGAAGAATGTTTTTTTTTAACTTATACGGCACGAACGGATTTATACTGTTTTATAAAGCCTTATTTTCATGAAGCTTCCTCTAAAAGATTTCATGACTATTTTCAATAAAATCTCTTTCTTTTAAAATTGCATGATGTTTTGTGAAGAGAAATTGATTTTGAAGAAGAAAGGATATTTTCCTCAAGAATTCAATTCAAGTGTTTTATCAAAATTATTTTCCATATAAGATAATAAAGGGTTCTGTTTCTATCCATATTTTTACATTGATTTGACTATGTTGTGATGGAATTATGTTTATGAATTCCTTTATCTTATATGAATGGTTTTATGATGTCATGTTGTTTAAGAATCCCATTTTTATTACATGGGTTATGCAATGATGTATGATTTATGATTTTGTGGCACACATAAGAAAGGATTCATTAAGAGATGGGTGGGACCTATATCTCCCTCCAATGCATTGGGTAAAGATTTTATATCTCATGAGATAGACATGGCTGGAATGGTAGGTTATACCGGTTCAGTGAAACAGGACTGAAACGAGGATTACTCGATTCAGAAAGGGACTTTGTCCACTAAGATAGTCTTGGCAATGAGTCTTGAATAACAAGAAATGATTCTCTATGATTATGTGTGTATGCCACAAAGTTCCATGTTTTATGTTATGATTATTGTGATTACATTTCACTGCCATGATTTATCCCATGTTATGAAATTATGCTCTCTTTTGCAGGTTATGATTTCCAACATGTTATGTTCTTATGAATATGATGTGATTGATATTTCTTTTGTTTACCCTTACTGAGCATTTGAGCTCACCCTTTTATGTTTTCTTTTCCCCAGGATATAAAGAAAGGTTTTAGGTAAAAAAAAAGAAGATCTTTATGGGATATGTTGAAGATCTTTCACCACGATTAGAAGATTATAGTCCGAGTTTCCAAAGACACTAAACTATTACGGTCCTTGTGTGTGTGTTTTTGTAATGTACTAAGTATTCCGCAAAAGTACAGTAAAGTCTATGTACGTCAGGCTTCGGGCCTCTACAGTTGGTATCAGAGGAAAGGTTTAGTCAACCTTTGGAAACTAGGATGCGAAAACGTTAGTGAGATCCCTATAGATATTTCTAAGGTATGTCTAGGGATGCCCCTAAGGATAAGTATACGTATAGGATATAGTCCTAGAACTATGGTAACGATATTAGATTAAACCAAAGATGATAGATATTTAAGTTACTTCCCCTTTATCATGATTTTTGCATCTAACACTATTCTGTTTGGGTTTTAGAAAATGGCTGGAAACAAGATGATTCACAATAATGGAGGATATGATGGACAATGGAATGATATTCTTCATGAGCAACCAAATGAAATGGGATTTGGATGTCCAAACATCATTATTATGCCGAATCAGCAATCTCACAACATGATCAATAAAGAAAAATTTGGTAAGTTTCCTGACTCGACTAATAAGAGAAAGATGGAGTTCTATGATGATCATAGAGGAAAGAAAGTTCAATTTCCCCTATGTAAATCATGTGGGAAGAGGCATCAAGGAGAATGTTTCAAGGGAACTGGAAGATGCTTTGGGTGTGGAAAAGAAGGACACAAAGCAAGTAAGTGCAAAGGAAAAGGGTCGGTTAACACCATGGATGAGGATAATGGTATTGCTACGACATCAAAAATGGTTAAGTGTTTTAAATGTGGAATGTATGGGCATTATGCAAACAAATGCCCTAAGGGAAAGACTCATGAAGAGGATCAGTATGGTCATATGGGTAGTATTTATGTAGATGATGATGAAGAGACTACAAATGATATGTGAGATGAAAGAATTTTTGAAGCTCGGTCAATGGTTTGAGAATGTAGTGGAATGATTACATGTTTATCATGTGTAATTTTGGAATAAAGAGACATCTATGGATTGTTACACTGTTGTCTTTCCTTATGTTTTGAAAGTGTATGATTAATGTTACCAGTATCCATGAAAGGTTATTCAGATATTTTTGGAATGTATATGATATGCGCATAATGAAGGTATAAGGAGAAAATTAAATGTTTGATAGTATTCATGAGCTCATGATTGATATAAGGACTAAGTGATATCATGGTTTGAGTATATAGAATTTTGAGGATTTTGGTATGTGGAAAGTGTTAACTTTTAACTGCACTCATGTTTTCACTAAGGTATTCAAGAGAATACACGATTAAGGACTTTGAATGTTTGGAATGTGACCAACAAGACATATCTTATGATATGTGGGGATCAACGACAGTATTAAATCTCTGGTAATCGATGTCACTATATTATGAGAGTGGACTGCAGTATTATGTATAAGCCTAAAGATTAGACTGGATTATTTTGGACATAAGTTAGTATTGTTTAAGGATAGAAGATTTTCGATATTATTGATGGGATGTTATAGTAACGTAGTTTTAGAAAAAGGACAACCTGCAGGACGGGCGACAGCCCATCGCTTCGGACAAGGCTGTGGGAATCGAACCCACAACTGAAGTGCGACTGGCCTTTATCGCCTACCACTGACCTACAGGAAGTCCCTGTTTAGTAGAAACTAGTTTTATTATATTAAGCAGTATGATAAATGAAGTATAAGTCCATTTTAGGAACCATATATGATTAATCTCACTATAGATCGACTTATGTATATAAGTTTTGCTAACCTTTTGTTTGAGACAGATGGAATGACCTGTCATTCTATCACATGATCTGCTAACACTTCACGAATAACAAATTCAACTTCATTTATTTAAGAGATGAAGTGGAAATTGTTCAAAGCACGAACAACAGTGAGATTGTACCAAAATAAAGTAAGTACTTATTCTAATTCAAATTTTCAACTTTAGGGGAAATGATCTTGAAAACCAAAAATGTTGTCCTAGTGATCTTATACCTGATGAATCAGATGGTACCTTATATCATCACAAATCTATGGATTTGTGATTACTGGATTTTCCATAGCCATGTTCTCTACCACTCTCCATCAGAACATGATGGTTAGATTTCTCTTCCATATCCATATTTTCACCTATGTGGAAACCCAATGATTAGTTTATTTGGGTAACCGTTACGTTTCATACTTTTGTTTTTAAAGATTGGTTTTGATATTCCTTTTTACGATGTGGGTTTCTATTAAAGAAACTTTCGAATAGTAAACCATTTATAACCCCGACGAATTTCGAGGGCGAAATTCATTTTAAGGGGGGTAGAATGTAACAGTCCAAGATTTTATAAAGAAATATTCTTTTTAATTTTATTAATGTCTTGTGTTGTACGCTACACCAAAAGAAGCTTGCACAACACGCATCCTTGTCTTGCCTTGCATTACACGCAATCGCGACCTTCCTCAATAGCGTGTGTAATACGCAATACCGAGTTTCACTAAACAACAATATGCTATTAAAACTAGCCGTTATGAATAGTAATAACCACTTTTTGAAATTTTATAAATTTTATTTTTCAAAATGGACTTCATTTTTGGACTCAGAATATCGAAATTAGCCTAGGGTGAAATTTTGGTATTTTTCTGAAAACTTTCAATTTTTGATGAATAGTGAAACCACTAAGTGGTAGGTTAAAAACTGAATTTTGCATAAAACTTAATTTTACCGCTTCTGTGATTGGAATTTCGAAAATCCGAGAGACACGGTTAATATCAAGGACTAAAATGTGGTTCAATGAGATGAAAATAATTTTTTGGTGAATAGTAACTTTTTACTTTTTTTACCGCGGTTAATAGTAAATAGGGTAACTAAGGGTAAATATGATATTAATATTACCCTAACACATGTCCTAATTCTATTGGACAAGTGTAATTCGACCAAAAACAAACTTAGGAATAAAATATGACCATTTAGGCCCACTTGGATTAGATTAGGACATTTATTATTAATTTATTTAAAGAAAGGTTAAAATAGTTAAAATCAAAGTTTAATAAGTAAATCATTTTTAATATGGGGTTATACATAAGATAAATTTGATTGTAAATATTCATTAGAAAGCTAAAAAGATTTCCTACATGATGGTATTTTATTTGTAATTTTTAGACATAAAATATTTTATGACACAACGATGATGCAGTAATTATCTTATTAATGAAATATTGACATAATTGATGTTATAAACACCAAAATAAATGTAATTTGAGATTTTTTATGAATTCCACTAATTTTCTAGGTTACTATGATATATTAATGTTGATTTAATCAACTTGGTTCGAACATTTAATTATGTTATGACTTTTACAAAAATCATATATCAAATAGTGTCAAAATTGACACAAAATAGTTTTTAAATCAAATATTATATTATTAATTGTTATTGTATTCCTAAAAATCTAAGGTTCGGCCAAATGACTTAGATAAGGATATATATATTAATAATAAACAATTTGGGGTTCGTTTGGCATGTTATAGTAAGTGTATTAACCATATAGTGAAAGAAAACAAAAAGACATGGTAAAAGTTAAATTATTTAACTTAGAGTTAAATCTAATTGATAAGGTTAAAATAATATCCTAAACTTGTCTAAATTCTATTGGTTGATAGGATTTCGACCCATCCCCACTTTATCTTCGAAATAAGACCCTTTGGAACCATTATAAACCGATTTTGACTTTAATATAAAATAATATTTTGAGATATTCCTAAGGTGCCCCTCTCCTCCCCTATAAAAGGACACCTCCTCCCCCTCCTCCTCACACCAATTTGAGCACTCAAGCTCGGCCAACCCCTGCCAAAATCCCTTCTCCACTTCCCTAGAAACATCCTAGAGGTTCTGGTCTTCCTCAAAGACCAATTCTAGTGCCCTAAGAGGAGGTCTCAAAGAGGCACTTCAAAGAAGAGGTAATTACCGTTACCAATTATTTCATCTTTATTTCTTCTTCCACTTCTTCTTCTTAGGTTGTTTCATTATGAAGTAATAACATCAGTATCACTCATATACTGATATGTTATTATAAGTATGAAACAACCCTATTTCACCATCTATCCATCCTACGGAAAAAGAAATCAACGCGCGTGCGTACGTACGGAATACCGTCTCCACGCCGTGGTGTAATCTATTTTCCACCACCACCTTACATGGATGGGTATAATGGTGTAAAGAATAACTATACATAGTTATTACAACATCATATTGATTCTGATATATTGTATAATACACTCCAATTCAATTCAATATTTATAGAAATGATATCATCGCTCATGCGTATGTACGGACTACCGTCTCCATGAACGGTGTTTTTCATTTTATTTATCTACCTATTATATATATATATATACTGAATATATATGATATATAAATCATATTTTATATTCTGGAAGTAAGTAAATCATGATATAAGTAATAATGATGTCAAGAACAACAAGTCAAAACACCTACGATAAATGAAACGATTTTACCCAAAACGCTTCTTTAACATGGAATTTACAAAAGAACGGTTAATATAATGTCATAAGTGAACCATATATGATATCATAACAATGAATATGATTCTGTAATAAGTCAATAACATGATTTAAATCATTATACAGGAGGTTCGGACACTTACAAAGCAAGTCGGACCTAAGGTAAGGGAAATATCACAATCTCATTTTTATCCGAGATTGTTTATACTTTGGTATTTACTGGGGTGTATTTTATCATCCACATCCATGTTTCTTCAATATGTAATATTATTTCCATCCACCTACAATTGTTTAAATCCAATTTTACCCTTCGGTGAGTTTTTAGTAAAAGATATGAAAGGAATCTTTTGTCGTTTTTATACGAGGTACTTTTTGACTTTTCCGACAAAAGTACGAAGAATGTTTTTTTTTAACTTATACGGCACGAACGGATTTATACTGTTTTATAAAGCCTTATTTTCATGAAGCTTCCTCTAAAAGATTTCATGACTATTTTCAATAAAATCTCTTTCTTTTAAAATTGCATGATGTTTTGTGAAGAGAAATTGATTTTGAAGAAGAAAGGATATTTTCCTCAAGAATTCAATTCAAGTGTTTTATCAAAATTATTTTCCATATAAGATAATAAAGGGTTCTGTTTCTATCCATATTTTTACATTGATTTGACTATGTTGTGATGGAATTATGTTTATGAATTCCTTTATCTTATATGAATGGTTTTATGATGTCATGTTGTTTAAGAATCCCATTTTTATTACATGGGTTATGCAATGATGTATGATTTATGATTTTGTGGCACACATAAGAAAGGATTCATTAAGAGATGGGTGGGACCTATATCTCCCTCCAATGCATTGGGTAAAGATTTTATATCTCATGAGATAGACATGGCT
The DNA here is from genome assembly GCA_963277665.1 of Viscum album. Taxonomy (NCBI): domain Eukaryota; kingdom Viridiplantae; phylum Streptophyta; class Magnoliopsida; order Santalales; family Viscaceae; genus Viscum; species Viscum album. Next base: position 43,010,234 of record OY728145.1, on the reverse strand, counting down.
GGAATGGTAGGTTATACCGGTTCAGTGAAACAGGACTGAAACGAGGATTACTCGATTCAGAAAGGGACTTTGTCCACTAAGATAGTCTTGGCAATGAGTCTTGACTAACAAGAAATTATTCTCTATGATTATGTGTGTATGCCACAAAGTTCCATGTTTTATGTTATGATTGTTGTGATTACATTTCACTGCCATGATTTATCCCATGTTATGAAATTATGCTCTCTTTTGCAGGTTATGATTTCCAAAATGTTATGTTCTTATGAATATGATGTGATTGATATTTCTTTTGTTTACCCTTACTGAGCATTTGAGCTCACCCTTTTATGTTTTCTTTTCCCCGGGATATAAAGAAAGGTTTTAGGTATAAAAAAAAGGAAGATCTTTATGGGAGATGTTGAAGATCTTTCACCACGATTAGAAGATTATAGTCCGAGTTTCCAAAGACACTAAACTATTACGGTCCTTGTGTGTGTGTTTTTGTAATGTACTAAGTATTCCGCAAAAGTAATGTAAAGTCCATGTACGATAAGCTTCGGGTCTCTACATACTTGACCACTTTATGTGGAAATTTTGATGTAATTTCCCATAAAATCACTCCTCCCCCTCATTATCTTAGGTGTCAAGACCAAGGGTATGGGTGATTCTAATTATAGATCTTTCTTCATCCATTATCTCCCTCTTCACCCCCATGTACTTCTAAACCTCTAGTGATCAATTTGGGGGGTGTCCTTTGTTGTAATCTCGAGCTCCACGCTTGTAATATTCATAGGGTAATTTAATTTCTAGGTTTGTTTTCAATTATTCTTCATTTATACCTTATTAATTTTTTTTATTTTGGTATTATCAAATACAAATTAGAGTAACAATAATCCTCATGCTTCCATGCATAACCTGGATCTTATGATGATTTGAGTGTGGTTGCCTCTTTTCCCACCCCTTCCATTTCAAGAGTGTGTGAATGGATTATGTCAGTTGATAAATTCTTGGATTTTAACCCATGAATATGCATGTTCTTTTATTGTGTAATTTTTTATCATTGATACAAATTTGTTCTTCTCATCACGTAGTTGATGTGATGCCTTGATTGAGTTCTGCTTTAACATCGATTCAAGTTTGTTGATTTTGAGTTGTCACCGATAATCAATATCATTGATCAATCAAATCCTAGGTGGTAACCTAGTAATAACTTGCATATCATACTAGTTAAGTTTTTATAGATCAATGAATTAATGATTCTTTGCGTTCCCTTGAGAGAGATGATGGATTGAGCATCAAGGGACACTTACCCGGGTTGATCGTGATTTCTCTATCTTACTTCCCTCACTTAGTAGTATAGTTTCAATTTGTTTTTTAAAATAAATAAACCCCAAGTTTTATAAATAATAATTCCTATTTTATTTTAATAATCAGAACCTTCTTTTTAAATTAATTATCTAAGGCTCTGTCGAGATACAACCTAGGGTTGCTGCTATGCTGTAGAAATTCTAGTTAAAAATAAACATCTAATTTGACGCGCTCGACAATGCGGTCAATACATGAGGTGCATTTTAGGATTTTTTTTGTCTAAAAACAAATATAATATATTTATTATAGTTAATAACTATTAATATTTTCTATATGTGTATATATAATTACTATATAAAGTCAAAATGTTGTGAAAAAAGTTTTGGACTCATTAATCTTGATATCATTTATATGCCAGAATTTAATTTGGATAAGGAAGAAATTGATAAAAAAATGAACTAAAAAAAGTATTTGAAAACAAAATAATAGAAAATATACTCTAATTGATACCCAAAATACAGGGGTAAAACTCTATAATCTAATTATATAAAATATCTTTTTATTTTTTCATTGCTAATTTGTTTTTATTTTTTTAGGAAGCACCGGATGCTTATCACACTCAATTTGGATACCCTGAAAGTTTATTTATTTGATCAGAATCATGGATTTGAAATAAATTGACCACACATAATTTCCATCATGATTTTTCAATGCACTACAATCAACATTTTATGTATACACTTCAAATTATATGTTTCAGTTTATTTTTTAATGAGAATTTTTTTATTATAGGGTGGTCTATAAATATCATAAAAATGATGGTATTAAGTCAGCGAATAAACCTATTAATTTCATCAAATAGAGATATATTATGGAATATATAGTAATATTTACCTATCAAAACATATTTCATAACAATTCATTTATTTTATTCAAAGTTTTTATAGTGTATGAAACAAAATAATGATAATTATTGTGCATATTACGCTTGAAAATTTATGAAAGATATTATATTCTACTAAAAAACTAGTATCCCCATATAGGTATTTCCGAACATAATTACAATTTCACTTAAAATATTTGTAAAATGTTTGTTTATCTATATTTTCTCAGTAATTCTAGGATTTTCAAAATTCTATGTACCAAAAAGTAGAAATAATTTTTTTTTAAGATGAGTGGTCAAAGTACATGGCATTATAATGTTTGTAGACATCAAGTTCAGGTGATTACCAATTATTTATGTTATCTAGTATAGTCTATAGCCTTATAGATACATTTGGGATGTAAATAATTAGTATAGAAAAGCATAGATATTATTTTCTCTAAAATTATTTCATGTAGTATTGAAAATATTTTTCTTATATTTTTATTCTAATCCAACATTTTCTATCTTCATCCAAAAATTTTCCAAATTTGATCCTCCTTTTATTTTAAAAGAATATGGACCCCACCAAATATTTTCTAACCCTCTAGAGAAAGGCTGCAATGTTTATAATCCTCCCCACATGTGGTTCCTCTACTTGATGATAATAATATGAAAGTTTTGATTGAGTGTGTTTCAAATTTAGTATATCATTGTGGTAAACCATTTGATGACCTCTTTAGGGAAAAACACATATCATCCCCCTTATTTTGTTTTTTTACTAAGGGATATGGTCATGATTATTATAAAATAAATCTATAGGAGTAATAGAAAAATAATCTCAATAACAAGACACAACTTAACTGGAAATAATTTTAGAATATTCCCCAATTGAATGTACATTTGTTTTCAAATGTACACGAATTTCCTTCTTTGGGAGTTAGGATGATTTTCTCGAAATAGAAAAACCTTTTGGTGATGAACCTGAAAGGAAAAAAAAATCTATTAATCATGGAGATATATCATATAGGGTTAAAGTTTATGGATTCTAGGAGAGGTATTATAATTTTAAAAGCTTATCATGATCATGATATATTTGACTTCGAGGATATAGATGAGATAAAGGAGAGAGAGAAATTGGTTAATGATCATTCTACCCACAAATACAAAGGCATATTATTAACCATGGAAATTCAATGGTATGTGCCTTAGGGTTTTTTTTTTGTTTTAATCAAGTAATACACCTTTTATTTCTTGGTTTTTAGTATTGTATTCAATATGGAGTTCCCTTGTGTCCAAGCACTGAAAGTTGACAAGGATGAATATTTAGAAATGAAGAAACCTTACCAAAAACATGAGGAGTTTTAATTATAGCATTCTTATATTTTATTAAAGAGATTTGATATTAGTGACCCTTATATGGGGAAGGTAATTCCATGCTCTTCACCTCATAATTTTTATTTTCTATCTTGTTGTCTTTTTATGAGTTTGTAAAAATGGTTGGGGCCCTGTTACAGTCACTTCCATCTCCATAGTAGAGAATCAAAATAGATTCCTTTACTTTCATGATTTATTTTTACAAATACATAGTAATGAAAAATACTATAAATACTAATAAAGAAGCCTCACCCATATCCCAAAACCATTCTCAAAATAGAATCAATGAATTTACAATGAAGGAAGTTGAACCGAAGTAGGAAGTTGAAAATGTTGAGAAGCTAGTTGATCTATACTTGGTAATTTAGTTTAAAACAAGAATCACATTGTTGATGTGGTGTTTACTCATTACATTTTCCACATCCTTTTTTAGGGATTTATTGTGTTTTTAATACTAATTTATGCTTTTATTTTGATAATTATAAGTATTGTGTAAATTAGTTTTTAATATATTAAATTTATTAATTTTATATTTTAATGAGTATTTTTAAGTTTTAATTATAATTTTTTGTCCAGCTTTGAGTTTTTTTATTTAATACTAATGTTTATTTTAAAATATTAATTTTCAATGTATTTGTTTATTTTTTCATTCTATATATTTAAATCATTTCACCTTTTTGTTTTTGATATTAATATATTAATTAATTAATTGAAGTTTAACATTAAATTTTATTTCTATAAATAATTTAATATTTAGTAAAATTTAATTTTAATTAAATTTTTTACTATTTTTATTTTTATCTTTTCATTATTTAGTTAATTAATTAATCATCTTGTTATTTTAAGTTTTTTTTTTATTTTTAATATTTTATTTTTTTACCAAAATAATTAGTATGATTTTATTTTAATCTACCATTTATTTATTTATTTCATTTCATTTTTTATTTATTTTTCATTTTGATGTAGAAAATTAACTGCATAACAAAATATTATCCTGGTAGTTTGGTAGCCAAATTTGTAGGAGATTTACTTAGTCCAATTTTCTAGGGGATCTATATTTCCTAATTCTAAAGGGGATTCACGTAGCTGAATCTGGGATAGAATCACATATCCAAAAGGCCTCCATTACTCATGTAGACAAAATATAGCTACACCCATGTATCATTTAATTAGTGTATGTGGTATTCATGTACCAGATTCTTCCTTGGGAGTTCCCAAGACACTTGAGCTCAATGTAGTGGAATTCAGTGCAAGCTAGTGACTGTGATATGGGGAAGTAGATGAATCGAGTGCTAGGCGACCAATAATGAATTAATTATTTTTAGGATAAAATAAAAATTTATTTGGAGTGAAGAACACCATAGGTCAGGTCTACTGTTTGAGGGTGGCCTCTATTGATACTTCTTATAGAAGACGATTTCTTTTTTGAAGTTTCTTCAAATCGAATCTTATCCTAATTTTCAGTTATTCTCATTGAATCGAAAAATGAGAAATAAAATCATAGTTTTTTTTTATCCCAATATGAAAATGGAATATAAGAAGTCACTAAATATAGTTCGAGCATCAACTCCATATGAAACCAGTGTCATGGTTTGGATTGGTTAAGGATGAAGATATTGAAGGTATGAGGATTATTAACGAGGGTTGAATCATTGATTTATTTCAAAAATAATCTTGATATTTATTTTTGAGGAAGTAAGTCTGAATTTGACTGATGGTGTTATTGAGGGTGGGTTCGGATTGGTTGAATGGTGAGTTATGGCTCTACAAAATTAAGTGGTCGATGTGAAGGAAGTCGTGAATAGTGTAGATGAACTACATTCAATCAAATAAAGAATACTATTCAATTTTGTTTTTGGATTCGATATGAATATTTCATTTTTTCACTTCTTAATGTAGGTTCTAAGGGGACTCTTAGTTACTCAACACTGTGGATGCTGATGTGAATAACTGTGTTCATTAGGTGTTTTAGTTATTGTCTAACTGAAGATTCTAATTGGGGATTGAGTACAATTCTACGAAAACCAACCAAGGTTGAGTTCCTTTGTATAATAATAATGGACAACCATAGCTGGGATCCGATTTTGAATCAGAGGAGCTCGAACAAGGTGAGAAACAGTTGACTGATGTACGACCTTGAATTTTAATACTATCAAGCATTGGTATTATGTTATTGAAATAACTGATATTGATTAGGATCAAAGGTGGATGAGATTTTATGAACTCATATTTGGTTCATGCATACTTTGGGTATGGTTAATATCCTTTAGTCAATAAAAATTTGATTCAATGCATCCTATATTATTAGCCAAAATTTACTGCTTATCTCAATCTAGAAGTTGTTAAGGCCACTTTATTTATTGGAGTCAAAGATCAGGAATTAAATAATTTGAAAATTTATTGAAAAATGGATAGAAAATTATTTAGAGGTGACACCTAGAGTAATCATTGCATGTACTTGGGGTGAGAGTTTGTTTAATAATTTTTCTAGGATGAAAATTGTAGTGACTCTAGGATAGAGATTATAATTTACATTTTGACTGTCATACTACAAAGGTAGTGCATCTCATTAGTGATATATAGGAAAAATAAATAAGGGAGACATTATATGATAATTATAGGTAGACAGACACAATTTTCTAGAGAGCAGAGGGAGAACAAATAGTAGGAGAGAACAACAATGATGAATTTCTAGAAGATTTGAATAGAGATAAAATTGACTCTTATGAAGAATATTTCTCCCTCTATTTTCTTACTTCTTCTATTTTTCCTTATTTTTATTGTATTTCTTGAATTATATTGTTGATATTGCTCTAATGTTGTGTAATTGAATATTTTTAGGGTTATAGGAATATAATTAGTTGAACCATTTTCTACATTCATGCTTAATTTATTTATTCAAGGTATGTGTTCTTCCTTATCTAGTGACATATCAATAGATGAAGTTAGAGTATAATTTCATATATAGTTGAAAATAATTTATTATTTACATTTAAATTAATCGATTGGAGAAAGTTTTTCTAGAAGCTCACAGTGTTTCATTTTTTTCCATTGCACTTCCTTGTTTCAATTATTCTTATGTATATTTTCTAACCAACTTAAACTACTGATAGGTGAGGAGTATAAAATTTTTATGCCTTATTAACTTCTACCAAAGTAATTCAATTAAAAAAAATTAGTTATTTCTTCTCTAAGAAGATTTTTTCTTTCATTTCTACTGTTCAATAGACATGTCAGTCCTTGAGAAACGTTATTAGACAACACATCTGTAACACATTCTTTGGTAACTATGTGTTTTATTATTATCATGAGTGATGATATTTTAATAACTCAAACTAACAAATTTCCCCTAAATTAATCATTGTCTCCCCTTTCTTATAATATCTTATGTATCATATCACTTATACATGAATCAATCATTGTTTATCTTCAATCTTTTCAACTTGTTTTATCTTTCTTTCTTGTATTTTAATTTTGTTTGTTTAGTCACACAAATTATTTAAGTCTTCTATGTGGAATTTGATACTTTTACTTACTAATAAAGTAGTAATTAGTAAATTTTATAAATAATTAAATTTTAAACATTATCAAATACAACGTGATAAAATTTTGGCATTGTTTTTGGGGAAGTAATGTTCAAACAACAAAACAAAACAAAAATAAACAAAAATTATTAAAACTTTTTCTTAAAAAAAGAAAAAAAATACTTCTAAAAACATCTTGTTTACTTTACTAATTTGTGTTTATTTGAACTTGTAGAATATTAAATCATATGAACATAAGGTAAAATTCTAAATATAAACATGAACAGCTTATACAAAAAACAAACAAACATTTTTTTTCCCTTAAAAAGAATAAAAAGTCTGAAATGAAAAATCTAAATCCAAATCCAAATCTGGAAATTCAAAGAGGTGTTGTAAAAAATAAAAATATGGTTGCACCTCATACTGTAAATGAGAAATATGAGAGGCATAGACTTAGGGATTAATATTTTCACACTATTTAAAAAATCCATCTTGTATATGGTTATCCCCTTGTTTAAGAAATTATGAGATTAATTAATCTTACATATCTAGGATACCCTCCTTTAATGTTTAACCCAATGAGGATTCTCTTTCATTCATTAGATATTTTTATATCACGGTTCAAAAAATTCTTTTTCATGGGCTTAGTGATGAGAATATTAGGTTGATAACATTTCAATTTTTTTAAATTATAGGGTTAGGAACTAGTTCCAAGAAACTTATATGAGGGAATTTTTGACACATGGGATCAACTTTTCAACTCCTTTATTTCTATTTTTTATCCTAGAAACAATAATGCTAAAGAGAGACATAAAATCATCATCTTTATTCAAGAATAGGATTAAATTTTCCATGATACCTGATACAATTTTGGGGGACTTATTAGACAATTTCTTAACCACCAACTTTCCCCTCATCTCTTTATAGATACGTTCTAAAATGGCCTCACTCATTATAATAAAAATCTTATGGATCAATATTATAGCTGTTATTTCTCTTACATGATAATGGATGAGCTCAAAAAAGTTTTTAAAAAACTTTCAAAAAATACCAACAAAAAACACAAGGAAGAGATTAATTTATAGGGATGAAAATAACTCTCAGGAAGCTTTAGTTAATGAAAATTATTCTACATAATGATATTCTCATTGTGGGACGTGTTTTTATTATCAATAATATTGTCCCAACTTTTATCTCTCTATGAAGCTTAAATAGGGATCCCAATTTTTTGAATATATGGATAGAAACCAAGTTTTTAATGACCAATTTTCAAATCATTATAATTATAGATACAAAATTCACCCTAAACATTTTTGGAGAGAATAAGGTGTGTTGAAACAATTTGTTGGTCCTCTTTACCCACAACAACCAGGACCTTCATTTCATAATTAATTCAATGATAACACCTAAAATTATCAAGTGGATATTAGGGGAATGTTTCAATAATTGATAGGATTATTTAATTCTAAAAAAAATAGTTATATTACTAAAAGTATCTAATTGATTTAGATAGGGATAAAAAATTCTATAATTCATAATCATGAGTTACAAATGGGACAAATGGCTAGAGACTTAGGTGGAAGAGAAAAGGGTCAATTGACCAAAGTTACCAGGCTTAATACCAAGGATAATATAATCTATGTAACAACAATATTGGGTATGAAAACTCAAGAACATGATTGTAAATATCCTAGTAAAGTAGAAATTTAAGTTTTAGATGAACCTAAAAATGAAATCTTGGAAAACCCCAAATCTAGAAATCTGGATAACAGTTTCCAGAATAAATAAAATTATGAATATTCAAGTGAAAATTATGAATAAAAAAATAAAACAAATTGGAACATATTATAGAAGGAAATAAAAATTTGATTTTCGATGATGAGGTGAGTAATCAACTAGTCTTGAAGAATTATACCCCTCCCATACCTTTTCTACAAATACTCAAAAAGAATAATGAACCAGATTACCTAAAATTCATTTAAATGTTTATAATAATTAATTGAAATATTGTATTTGTATATTATTTGAACCTAATTACCAAAAATTACTTTTTCATATCTTGTATAATTAGTAGGAGTGAGGATATTAGGTACCTTAATGGATTAGGTACAAGAATTAACCTTATTCCCTACTAATTACTCAAAAAGTTGGGTAATTGGGAGGTGAAAACCACATAAATTTCTTTAAAAATTTCTAAAATTTAACTATTATATTCTTATGGGAGGTAGGATGACTTATTAGTTGATGTAGGGAAACTGAACTTGCCCACTAAATTCCTTATTCTTGAAATTTAATGGGATAACAATGTTTCAATCATTTTATAAAGGTTGTTCTTATCCATAGTTGGGGGTGTAATTAATGTTTATAATTAAAAGTGACCCTTTAGGGAAAATATTTTAAGAGGAGTTCCATGATTTTGAATATTCACTTCTTGTGGTAAGCTGTAATTTTATTTATGTGACTGAGGAGGTGTTTATATCTGAGTTTAGATGAGAAAATAACCTCGTTTTGATGATTTTTTTAGTGAATATATTAATAATGATTTTTAAGAAATTTTTGTCAAATATGAGTCCACAAATGAGATCGAAATTATAAGGAAATTGATAGTCATATTATGAAATTTATTTCTTAGTGAATTAAGCGGTCCGTCCACACCCAAACTTTCAAGTTGAAAGGTTTTCTCATGGTGATGTTTAAAGTTCACTACCCTCTCTTATTTCTAACTTGTAAATAGCTTCTTGTTCCCATCATCCTGAAAAGTATGAGTATGTTTTTAATGTTTCTTATTCTTAGAGTGAATTTTTGAATGCTGAGAAAAAATATTGGGTGATTGATGATCTTTTAGTAACTGAAAATGAGTCATCCCAGCCTATTAAGAGAGTAGAGAGTGATAGTTAGGGTTGTTTTCCAAATTCGGATAGCAAGTATACTCTTACAAATCTAAGATATTTAGATGATCATTTTTAAATCCTTGATCTTAAATAATTATTAGGAATGATTTAGGAGTTTTAACCCACACAAAAGTGAGTTGAATCTGGGAATATTGTCACAAATGGGCAATCTTTTGAATCTATTGAGTCATTTTCTGTACATACCTCATTCCAAGACTTAAATGATAAATTTTTTGTCCATAAAATTTATAAAATTATATATTATCTTGAATAAACTTTCCTTATTTAAACTAATGATGTTGTTTATGAGTGTCATTCTAAGGATAAAGTGAACCGGTTACAACAACTATTACACTTAATGGTGAATTGTTATATCCTTCAAGTGTGGGGAAGATTTTTTGAAGTGTAGTAATATTTTCATCTAATAATTCTTGGATCTTATTTCCATAACACATTCACTATTTTAATTACCCAACCCTAAATCTTATAGTGGTATGATATTAAATAACAGAACCATGGTTTATTTTGGAAGAGCTTCATGGATGGATGGAGTGTTTAAATCCTTGAGAGAACAAGCTAAAATTTTCACAACAATCAATGAATTGAAAAAAAATAATGAATAATAATCTTTGAATTATCATAGATAGAATAATTTTGGGGATTAATTCTGGTAGAAGAGTTTAAATTTAGAGTTGTATGGGAGTAAACCCGTGATTTTCTTAGATTTATCTTTTTTTTGATTAAAATTATCCTGCTCAGTTTGGATGATTATTTCCACCCACTTTTTACTTTTCCTGATTATGATGGATTTTCAAGAATGAATTTTATGATTTTTCTTTCTTTTGTTTTTGTTACTTCCTTAGAATAGGTTGGGTGTGAATCATTTATGAAGGATATTACTTTTGGAGAAAACTAGATTAAACTTCGCCAACTCTTCTTTGTAGTTTAATTTCTATTAAACTTTAAATTCTATAGATTAATTTTTATCTTTTTAATTTTGTATTAGTAAAATATTAGGCTAGTAGAGGGATTCTATAAACTGAAGGAAAGGGATGTGTTCCATGTTGAAATTCAATTCCTAAAGCTCTATTTCAGGGGAGTTAAAATTCAAATTCTATATTTATTTTAATTATACTTAAACTTTAAATTTCTCTTAATTCTTGGGCGTAATAAATTATTATATAGTTCATATCTATGTGATTTTACATGATGAATTTACAATATAAAAATTTCGAGTCATTGCTTCTATTTTGAATACTTCAAATTCTAAATTTGTGCCTTGTATGCTCATTTTCATGCCTTTGTGAATACCTTTTATAAATTCAAAGTGTAGTATGAAACCTATATAAAAATATCTATTAGTGATATTTATTTGTTAAGTAGTAACTAGTGGGTTTTTTATGCATGTTGTAAATATTTATGGTTGTTTGAGTTTGGTGAAAAATAATTTTTGAGCTATCTTTTGATCCTTAAACATGACTCATTCGCTGCTGAATTGAAAATATTTTTGAATATTTACTTTTAATTTTTTTTCTCCCACTTTGGAATTAAAAAATAGGGAAATTTTTTTGTTTCAATTATGGGATAGTGTTCTTTTAATATGATAAGTTTTAATTCATCAAAACCCACCTCAATTTTTCAAAATTTTTGATTTTTTAAGTGTTATTTAGGAATTTTCACTGGGTGAATTTTTTTCCAAAACTAGAGGTTTTTTATGCCACTATAAGGAGTTAAATATTTAATACCTCTTGGATTTAATTAGGTAAATAATTTTTCTTTCCATATTAAAAAATGTTCCTCGGTTAAATCTTTGGATAATGTTATACAATAAGCATTCACTTTAAACATTTTAATTAGAATTTAACTCATAATATATTTATCCAAATGGATTATGAAATGAAAATAATAATCTAGGTTTAACTAATTATTTCATTCTTTTCGATATTTATTCATCAAACTATTTGATTAGAAATCTATTTAACCAATAAATTCTCACTCCACCTCATCCAATAGTTTGTCTATTTATTATGAATTCTTAAATTATGTGAGTTTTTTCACTGAGATAAAAAAGAAGTTTGTACTTTCATTTGTATGAATATTGAATTTTGTTAAATTATCTTTAAAATTTTCAATTTAAATCTTTTTTAAAAAAAATAACTGATTTTGTATTGAAGAAATTTAATTCAAGAGGAAATTAATTTTACACTACTTGAGAGAATCCCTAAGGAAAAATCAATATGAAAATAAATTATTTATGGAATTTCATATTTTCAATTTTGAGATTTACTTCCTACCATTGATTGTGACTAAAGATTGATTTAGGACAAGAAATGTCTTATGTGTGGGGGAATTTGATGTGGGTTTATTCTTTACATTTTTTCACTTCCTTTTTCTGGGATTTATTGTGTTTTTAATGCTGATATATTATTTTATTTGGATAATTATAAGTGTTGTTTCAATTATTTATTTAAATACTAAATTTATTAATTTCATGTTTTAATGAGTTTTTTTATGTTTTAATTATAATTTTTTGTCCATATTTGAGTTTTTTTATTTAACTCTGATTTTTATTTTAAAATATTATTTTTTTAGTGTCTTTGTTTATTTTGTGTAATTTTTATTTAAATTATTTCACATTTTTTGTTTTTCTACTAATATATTAAATAATTAACTGAAGATTGATATTTAATTTCTTTTCTTTAAATAATTTCATATTTATTAACATTAACTTTTAATTTAATTATTTTTTATTTTTTATTTTTTATTTATTTAATTAAATAACTAATTAGTTTATTATTTTAAGTGAATTGTTTTTAATTTTTAAAATTGAATTTTTTTAACAATATAATTAGTATAAATTTATTTTAAGCTACCATTAATTTATTTTGTTTTTCGTTTATTTTTTATTTCATCAAATTTCAATTTGTTGTGTAGGTGTTGACACTCATTTTTTATCAAGAAGAATGAAAATATTATGAAGTGCATCCTGATCATGTTAAAATGCTAGAGACTTGAGAAAAATCAAAGGACTTGCCCGAATCAACCTACGCATGCAGACCCCTACACGTTACAAAGGGTGTGTAGCTACCCTGTGCAGACCAAAGGAGCTAGATACCCCTATGTCGGGCACCTGAACCATTAACCTATGTCGTGGACCTATATGGAAAACCTCCTTCACCCAGGGTCCCATATTTTCCTATAAATAGGACCCCAAGACTCCTCATGTGGACAACTAAAAAATCAGAAGAACCCACAAAGCTCTAATAGTGCATCACCTTTACCCAAGTCCCTTTAAATTTATAAGGTAACTATATAAAACCCGATAGAAGAGGGAATTAATGGGGTTAAGTGAAATTAAAGTCCCTTCAGGGTCCCAAACATAAGACACATTCATGGGGACCGTTCTCCCCTAAAAGAGAAACCACATGCGGGGGGGGGATCTCCCTAATCAGGGACTTGCGTGAGACCCTTCTAGGGACACCAGAGGAGACCCATTGTGCTTAGGAAAAAGCCTCACCCAATTGTTGTTTTCTCAATGTTCTATTTCATAAGGAAAATCTAGTTTGTGTAGGCTTATACCCCCAGTGCAAAGCATTTTCAGTTCCTCCTAGGCCCTGCACGGCACACAATAACCAAGCACCTACTCCCCAGACCTATGCAAGACATCCTTTGAACCCTACTTCAATACATATATGGTAGGGATATTCTTCCCTTGGCCCCCTTGTCTAAAAGGTACCATGTTTAAACCTCTACTGAGACCTCTAAACTTGAAAAACAAAGGTAAAATGCACACCAGCGTGTCTCCCATTTGGATTTGTATTTCTACGGTCAGAGGTTTCCTGCACTGGCCCTACCAAATGGTTAGGATACTCAGGGCACATGTGGATTTTTATATATATGGTCACAAATACCCCAAACCTAGGGAAAGTTTCAGAGATTTATTGGTCTTAGATACAAGGGTTAGAACAATGTCCTTCCCTTGTCATCTCTCAGACACGGAGCCTCTAGTTCTCAGTGGGGAGGGTGAGTATTATTCTTGATTTTCCATTAAACATGGAATTATATCCCCATCCATCTATGAAGCATATTATAAGGCATCCCTACTAAATTAATCCCCTATTCTTTCTTGTAGTAGGTTGTGGTCTTGATCCTCTTTACCTCCATATCTTTCACCTTCATTCCCTCCTCGGTATAAAATGAAGAGAGGGAGGTGTTGTAACCATAGCCTCTTCCACTGTCTCCCCCCTATTCTTCCATTATTGGAGAAAGGTTATAGGAAATGGATGCACTCAATTCCCCATCCCTCTCCATTTGGGATTTGTATCCATGTCCATCGGCATACAAAAGTAGAGGGTGTGGTTTGTTGGATCCTCTGTTTCCCCTTGTTTCTCACACCGACCATGACTCACATAGTCTTAGAGGTTAATGATGATCGTGACACATGCACGATCCATGCGACATAATTGAACTCTGATAACTCTGATTCCTACCATAACCAGGATATGTAATATTCTTACCTAAGGACCAAGCTCAATGGGAATCCTTCTTAGGAGTAATCTCCAACCAAAACCCCAATTTTCCAGGGCATCCTCCTTATGAGTAAGCCCCAAAATTCATCCAATGGGCATCCTCCTTAGTTGTAATCCCCAAACAAGCATCCAAAACACTATGAGACTGTATGTCACTCGTGGCACCCTTTATAGGGAATCTTCTTCAAAAATAATCCTAAATTTAATCCTCTTAAAGTTTCATACTCCCCTATGATATAAACCTTTGAGGTCCTCCATAGGCATAGGTCCTCATAACAAAACTACATAGGATTTGATTCACCTCCAAATGGGATACGTATGAATCCTCCATGATGTCCAAACCCAACACCCTAAATCAACCACGTTTCTTCCTCGGCCACATTCCCAGTAGGGTCTAATTCAACCTATGAATCCACGTCTCTCTTTGGTTTTTTGGGATACTTTGGCATAAGTCCCACACCAAACATTGACTAGAAACCTTCTGCCTAGAAATCCTTGTCACATGAAGTTAAACTATATGTTTGGGTCATTATTACATGACCTTAAAAGGTATGATGTGACCCGTTAAGAAGCCCTGAACTAGGTGGATTTCGATTCCTTTTACAAGGATACATAGGAATCCCATTTATGCATTCGATCCCAACATCAAAACAACTCATGTCTCCCTAGATGACGATATACTCTAGAGTGCCCCAGTGAGTGGCTAGGAAACCATCATTTTCGTAATAATGACCAAATAATCTCTACATAGTATATAAGAGAATAATATTGATAGAGAACCTCAAATACATATAGATATCTCCATTGATGATTCTAAGATCTATACATGCTAATATTCTATTGTTAACTCAGGGATAACCCACATCTTACTTGGTAATTAATGAAGGATTCAGGAATATATCTTAAATCTATAAGATAGTCCCAGAGTAGGTAATAATTCCCCTTAAAAGGGTATGATGATCCCAACCTGCCATCCCCTTGAACAATGTGAGTTCTTAAGCATCGTCATTCAAAATACCTAATGATCTCATGTCTTTGGAAATTAGGCCCTTTAGATATAGAACCATTGTTTTTTTTTCCTGAACAAACCTTTTGGAAACCGTTCGGAAAGTGAAAATAGTTATAAGGCATGAATTCTAAGGGGAATGATAAATGGTGAACCCTGCATGAATTCTTAACCAAGATGATAGTATCACCTACCTGTCAAGACCCTTCTACTCTCAAAATAAAGGAGGGATAGACAAGTCAATAAATCATGTATGTGTTCATTCAAATGAGTTGTTTCTTTGATGGGGTTCCTTGATTGTGTTTGTCATATATACAGGCACTTCTTTCTAAGAACTCCCTTCAATCCAATAGCACCATTCAAGCTCTTACCAATGAATTCATTGGCTGGTACATGCATCGAGTATTCTTCCAAGCATAGGATGTCATCACCAGCCTAGTGTCTTCAATGTTGGATCTCAAATTTTCTGATCCATGGATACCGTAAAATGGTACAATCCAACACCAGAAGCTGCCCAATAAGCCCACCAATATGCAAAGCACCCCAGCTCATCTGGAGAGCAACGACCGGTGGTCCTGATACAGATATCACCGACCACCATCTTTAACTATTTAGGTATCTTATCTTCAGAATGAAACAACCATTCCCTACCATATTTCAGGGAGGTGGATCAATCGGCCACATACGGCCTCATCCAGGAAACACAGGGGTCCTTCTCAAGGGATCCTTCCAACAATCGCCACCACCAACGCCATATAGCAGCTAACCCTCAACATGATGAGGGTGTTTTCCTTGGATTATCGGCTTAGGTCCTTCAAACCTGGGCATGCAAGACAGCCTATCAGGGATTAAAACCAATCAATAGGAAGAATTTTCACACTATTTCTCACTCTGTAGAATCCTACCAATCCAATTTGGTGGAAAATTATGAATGGGAAAATACACCCATCCTCCTTTATTTATCCAGGTAGCATACTCGACTGGAAGAATTCAAGGAATATCACTATTCAAATATGGTGGCTACTCTTGAGTAGGAACATACAATTGCCCGTACCCACCAAGTTTACTAGCAGCCTCATCTGGTAGAACCGGGAGAAGTCAGTTGTAAAGTCCCGATGACAAGTAAGGGGAAGACTCAATTCTCTTCCCCCACACATGAGTACTATCAGTATCTACTCATAGGAAAGGGAGGATATGATAAGGAACATACACATTCTCCATATATAGAATGGGAATATATTCTTATTTTATTTTTTAAAGTCACCAATCATATCCTGGAAATGGGGAAAGGGCATATGCAAATCTCTGACCACATCTTACAGACTTTTCAGGACATCATAATAGCAAAGATAGTAGTGCTTGAGGGAAGGATACATGAATCTATCCCCAAAAATGGGGTCGATTGCCAATATATCACCCCATAATAGACACACACCAATAATCCCTTCCAGGAGGGTTATGAGGAAAATTCCCCCATATTATACAGACAACCAGATCATGAACATACACCCTATCCAATCAGAGGTAATCGACCTATCCCAATAGACACTCTAAGGCAGGCACAAACACCTACCCATGAAAACCAATTATCCAAATAAGTGGACCCAATCACTCGTAAGAAGGAATCAAAGAATAATCCTTATCAAACATGATTGAAAAATAAAGAGTCAATTTGTGATCAGACTTCGCTTAATGATAGAGTTCTTGAAGCCCTCATATGCTTATTTGTCGAAGCTCGAGATCCTACCCTATTATTACCAAATTTTGAGATAAGTAGTGGTCATTATGAAGGTCCTCATCAGACTCTTCACCATCAGGGGTTGATTAATGGAAACAATTTTGTCTATCTCAATAGCTTATCTATTAATAAGATCCAAAGAAACCCTCAGTGTGGCCAGAATAACAACGATAAATAGGGTCTTCCCTATTATGTAATCCACCATGGTGGTCCTCCCCATGATGGCATTCACTGTGAAAGTTCTCTCTATAATATTGTTTCGCATTCTCAAGATAATTCTCTAATTGGTGATGTAGTGACAAGAAATCCCTCTTATCATGAGGAAATTGAAAACACAAGGCTAGTCATGTTAGATTCCTTATCAATGATATGTTAAATCCTTTCTCAACTAGAATATAGCCCAAGGAGACTATCATTCTCTAAACCACCCTTGGGTCACTTTCCTTCTAGTACAGTAGAGGAAATCCCAACCAATCCCATTGCTTGTGGTGAAAAAATTGGGAAGGGTTTTCTCTAGTTGGACCACGTCGAGGAACCTCTGGTGAATGATAAAGAAGATATAATAAACATGAGGAAACAGCTAAATTAATATGACATACCAATCATGTTCTAGCCTTTATCAACCCCTCAATATAGCATTCTAGAGGTGTTGGTGGAAGATTGTATACAGGACATCCATCCCAACATATAGAAAACTATTCATCACCTAAAAGTAAGGGTATTACCCTATGAAAATTATCATGATCATGTCAAGGTAATAGAAGGGTTTCAGTACCAAATTGACTCGGCATCTCTCTTGGATTCATGACATCCAAATATTGAGAAATAGTTGAGATTACTTCAGTGTGAATTCCACAATGCATTAATGAGGTTGTGATAAGTGATCATAGATACCCCATCTGATGTTCATATCATAGTATGGGGTCCACATGGAGCATTGCATTTCACTTTACTCCCTAACAAAAAAATCCCTACAAATGTGGCATCATGAAATTTCATTTCCACAGGCTGGCTATAACAAAAAGAATATGTTTGTGACCAAAGATAGCCTCAACAAGAACAGGTATCGACCGACTCTCACTGACGTCATTCTATAAGAGATAAAGCTATTGAAAGGCTTCTACATCAAACATTTGAAAATATTGAGAAGTCGCCCTGCTTAGATGATGTTAGCAATTAGGTAGTGAAAATGTTAGAAATAGCACAACGGTCTTCCAAAAATGGTGATTTATGTGTGTTATGAATGATGTACCCATCCTATGTTCAAACAAAACTCAATAAAATCTGAAGATCAGCTATGATAATATCAACCACAATAGTTTATGAGAAACCCCATCCCTCAGGGGTGGGGGATTTTTTAAACCAACCCTCAAGGTCATCCAATCATACCCGAAGGGTTGTGAAAGAGGAACAAGAATAGCCCCAACCCTCAGGGATAGAGTATTTTCCACCTCAAAAACCACCTCCTCAGTGGGAATCAGTTTTCTACTGATTATAGAAGATATAGCAGTATGAATACTCCCGGCTCATCCCATCCTGTGATCCATTATTTTCACTTGGAACATACATGAATGAACTATATGGATATTCCTTTTATTTTACTATTCACTAAATAGTTCCCATAGAATCAACATAGGAGAGTAAAATGCATCATGGAGGTTGCAGAAGAAGACAATCTCACAAAGACACTGATAGAATTCCCACAATTGGTTTCACCTCAATTAATGTCATCAACACCGCCCTTGTAGATTCCAAAGAGTACGAGGCCAATTCAGAGGAATCATAAGAGGAGGTTTTGGTTTATGAGGTGTTCCACACCAAAAAAAAAGAAGGAGGTTTTCATACCCGGAACCAGAGGCTTGTCCTGAATTTTCTCACTCCCTCAAACAATCCATCATTACCCCCTCGAAAGGCACCTGATAAGGAAAAAGGTTAGAGTCAAATCATGTCTCACCTCCCTCATGGAGTGGCTAAATATATTTCACTAGAGGAAATATTTTCTCATTGAGAGGAAGAAATTAAGGAATTGAGGAGACTTAATACAAAATTACTCCAAAGTATCCTCCCTACTAGGTATATTATGTAAGAAGATCCTTAACCTACACTTCTAGTTGGCACACCTCAACAAAGAGAGTTTGTCTCAAAAACTGAAGCAGGCCTAGAACATCCGCTCAATGTAGGATACAAACCCCCAATATATTTGGATCCTATAGTAGTATATTGTGAATTCCCTTTATTTCATATAAAAAAAGAGTAGGTTCAGAAACATCCTTATAGGCCTATACCTATGGGTTACCCATGATAGAAAACAGTAGTGTCGTCACCAGTGATCCTTCCATATGATGCACCGATTCAGGAATGAGTTTCCACACCTATCCATGCTCTAGATCAGTTAGACATTCATTGAATACTTATGGACACCATTGAGTTACTAATTGCTCGATTGGAATACATGGATTAATAATATGTGTGGATACAGTTGGAAGAGAAGCCTTATCCTGAATGGGTATATCTGAATCTTACCCCACCAAACTTTGGGAATCCCATATTTACATTCTTCAATGTTTTGGGATATCTGGAGCGGCACTTGATGAATTTTGTCTCTCACTGTGATCCCATGATGGGTACCCCTAAACAACAGGAGATGGTGAAAATTCTATGTTTCATAAAATCACTACAAGGACCATCCTTCGTGTGGTACACAATTTTTTAGTCTCGATTAATTACTGGGTAGGAAGATCTCCATCACAAATTTCTCTACTAGTTTAGCTCAACGTTGTATATGACAATATTCTTCAAAATCACGAACTAAAAACAATAGGAGAATAAAAGTGTCTCATATTTCATTGCTCTATGGAAAGGATTGACATACTCCTTAAACCTACCAAGCTCTTAAAAAGAGTTGTTGCCTATCTGTGTATAAAATATCTATAATGATTTTCACACACCGTTGATCCTAGTTAAATACATAGGAGGGTTTGGGAATCTATTCTCAATATCTCAATAGGTGAAAAAATCCATCACAGAGACCAAATCCACATCCAGAATGATTCCATTAACCCAAGGAAGGAGAAAAAGAAAAGTAGAGGCTGCTACAGTTACACTTAAGCAGGACCTTATACCCACTCCTACTTCAAATCCTATACCATATCGCATGGATCCACCTCCCGAGCATTAGCATCAATGCCCACCTCATCAGAATGATCAAAGTGACCAACGACAAAAATAGTTTGAGAAGATGAAAAATAGGGTTGATTCTTTTTTAAATTACCAAGTCCCTGGCTACTTCATCTCAATATTGGAAAACAACTTAGCCAGGTTTCCAAATCCCAAGAACCCAACAAATAAGGTAAAAATGATCTCTCAAACTATTTCCCCTTCCATAAAATTATAGGGAACCACATCCATGATTTTTTTTAAATACCTCCTAATAAAGATTGTGGACTCTGGGTAGGTGAAACTAAAAAATTAACCCACCCAATTAGTGTGTATTTCTTCTACCAATACGAAGGAGGAAAATGAGTGGAAATAAGTTAAATGTAAGAGTATGCACAAGTTTGGTGATTAGATGGTCAGAAAAATTATCATCTAAACTCACAATATTCTCTGAGATCAGCTAAAATAGCCAAACATTCCCTTAACTACTTTCCCCACAGCACATCCAGCTTCATCATCAACTCAATATTTTGAAGTCCCATCCTCCAAAAACCAACATGGACAGAAGGATAAAGATAAATTGTAAGAAGATGATATCATGCCAAGCCAAATTTAGCACTGAATTTAGCTGACTTCATGATGGAAGTTCCAAAAGCATGGGCACCGCCCTTCCAAATGGTACAATGAGATTCAATCCATTAGACCAAATCTTCATAATATGAGGATTTGATCTTCGATTCCATTAATGTTATTCACTTAACAAATCCCTTCACACATGATGATTCTGTTTATGAAGCCAATTTCCCTACACATGATTGCGGAACTGGGGGAAGATGTCATCAAGTTTGAGGATATAGGGGAATAATTGGTTGTTCTAGGATTCCCTACTTTAACCAAACCCCTACTCAAACCGTCTACATGGCTGAAACTCATGGGAAATTTCTCCAGTGAGCTCAGAAGGAACAATGGAGTTTTTCCTCCATGCATGAAAGGATATTCCCTAACATGATCATCTTGGAAGACTAGTTATAGGATATTCCACCACCTCCTTGATGGGTAGGCTGACTCAATCATCCTTGTCCACCAAGATCAAGATAACTTCCAACTCCTACCCCAAGGGACAGTCCATCCACATTAGGAACATCATCTCCAAAAGTTCCTATAATATAGATTTTATTGCTAGAAATTATAGACCTTTAGATAAAAAATATGATGACTTGAAGAAATTATTCCAAGTTCTAGAAAAGTTATCAATCCTGGATGCTCTGAGTCTGTCAAAGGACCTCTAATAAGCACTTATTGAGTCCTTTTCAATCCCTTAGGAGTTTGAAGTTGAGGTTTTTGGTGCTGAAATATATCGTGCGGAGAATAATATTGAGGAATGTCATGTGATCATCTCATTCACTCACTAGGATGAGGATGTTTTCATACAAGGACATGTCAGACCCTTGTATATAACCATCAGGATAAATAAAATTGATATCTGATGAGATTTCATTGACAATGGCTTAGGAGTCAACCTCATCCTAACTCGAACACTTTGCTAACTAGGTCTCAATGAATCTCGCTTATCTCTATACACTCTTATGTTATAGGGTTATGACAAGAATGAGAAAGAACCCCTCAGTTATATCACACTTAGAACTCAGTTCGAAGATCTCATGTCCGACTTGGAGTTCATGTTTGTTTGATAGGATATAACTTTTAATGTTATGCTAGGAAGACCTTGGCTACGTCAGCAAGCGATCATTCCTTCTTCATACCACCAATGTCTCAAATATTGTATCAATGGTCAAATTAGGACATTTTATGGTGACAAGGACCATTTTAAATCCTGCAAGATACAATATATTGATGTAGGGTACAGTCATAAGGGAGGAAAATAGTCCATGGTAGGTGATGTCACCCGGATTAATGACCCAAATGGATGGAGATGATCCCAGCTAACCTTTTAAAGTAGATCAATGAATATTATGTGATTCCCACTAATAAAATTGAAGGTGTGGGCCTAGATTCAAGCACCCACTCATTAGATTCCATAATTTTAATCACGATAACTAATCTTGATGGTGCTGAAGAAGTTATTAACTCTCTGAGTAATAATGAAAGATTTAATGAAAATGTATTCATTATATCTCTTGAGCTTCAAAAAAGCCCAGTTCTGTCAACTGGGCTAGATGAAGTTGTTTTGATGATGGGAGAAAGTTAAGATACTCATTCTTAGTCCCCTGTTTCCCCTTCAGGACTCCAAGAAGGCTTCATTACAGCAAGTGATCCCAAAATGATTATCTCATCCTCTAGATGTCCAAATGGAAGATCCCCACTTCTCTTTGAGGAACCTGTTTCATTATATCCTCCCTGAGTTGAGGTGAAAGTAGTGGAATGTGATGAAGAGGAAGAAGAGAATGTTTTCAAAGATTCCCCTCTAGTATTTGAGGAAGGCATCTAAACCACCATGGATGAACTCAGAGAGATAAATCTAGGTAAAAAAGAAGATCCATGACCCACTTTGACTAGTGTAGCCATGACTACTGAAGAATAGGAGGTATATACCTCCTTCCTGAAGCATCACCATAATGTGTTTACCTGGAATTACATATAGATGTTAGGCATTGACCCCAAGGTGTCCACCCATCACTTGGGTTTACTGGAAGATCATCGGGGATACAAGAAGGAAGCCAGAAGGATACACCTGACTCACACCTCCAAAATTGAGGCTGAAGTGGATAATCTCATCAATGATGAATTTATCTAAGAATTTTAGTATCCAAAATGGATATCCAACATTGTCCCTCTGAATAATAAGAATGGAAAAAATCATAGTTTTTATCAATTTTAGATATCTCAACTGGTATTGTCCCAAAGATGATTTTCTGTCTCCAATCATAGAACTCTAGATTGATGCAATGGTCGGTTATAAAGACCTATACTTTATGGATGACTATTCAGGGTACAACCAAATATGGGTGGCGCTAAGAGATGAAGAATCCATAGCTTTCAAATCCCATCATAGAGTATTCTAATATCAGG
Source organism: Viscum album (assembly GCA_963277665.1). Taxonomy (NCBI): domain Eukaryota; kingdom Viridiplantae; phylum Streptophyta; class Magnoliopsida; order Santalales; family Viscaceae; genus Viscum; species Viscum album. The sequence goes on along the minus strand of OY728145.1, from coordinate 42,986,834 downwards.
TAATTCCCTTTTTCTTGAAGAACATTAGTGCCACATACCAACGTTACAAGCATCACATATTTAGACCCTTCTTGGGGAGTTGTTGAATTCTACATTGATGATATAGTGGTAAAGTCTTGAAAATTTTCTTACCACTTGGCTGACCTAGAGACCATCTTCAGCAAGCATTGACAGCATAGCCTGAAGATGAGAACCTTGAAATGTGCATTCGGGGTAACCATTGGAAGATTTATCCGCTTCATTGTATATCATCACAGCATCGAAGCTGATCCTAAAAAGGATAAAGATATCCATTGAATTTTTCCTCATTGAAACCTAAAATAATTTAGAAGACTTCAAGGACACTTGGCCCACATCAGGCACTTCATATCCAACCTTGAAATAAAGTGTTTACCCTTCACCAAATTGATGAATAAGGAGGTCACATATCAGTGGACCAATAACTATCTAGGAGAATTTAACACCCTCAAAAAAATCTTTTGATCCCATCAGTGTTAATGCCACCAGTTGAAGGAAATACAATCATTTTGTATGTGACGTCCCTGGAGCGATCATTGGGCACTTTCCTCATGTAGAAGAATGATTCTGGGAATGAAAAAATTCTTTATTTTCTCAGTCGAACCATGCTTTACATTAAGACATATTATTCAGATATCAAGAAGAGCTGACTGGAATTAATATTCATAGTTCAAAAATTGAGGCACTACCCGCAACACCACGAGATCAACTTGGTTTCTCACAATAACTGAATCAAATTTATCCTCAGTTATCCTATGCCGATAAGACATCCGGCATGGTGGGAATTAATTCTCCAATAGTTTTATATATAGTTCGTGCCTCAAAAATAAGTGAAAGGAAAGTCCTTGGAATAATTCCTTTCTAAACACCCATCTACAGAAGATATGCCATTAAATATTGAACTACATGATGAAGAAATATTCTCTTTTTAAAGAGGCACCCAAACATGGAAAATTTATTTTGATGGTGCATCCAAGATCACAATAGTAAAGAGAATGGAATACCCTACACTCAACAAAGTAGGGTTAGGGATTGTGTTTATCTCCCTAGAAAAAAGAAGTGTTGTCATACTCCTTCCTATTATCAGAAGGTTGTACCAATAATGAGGCTAAATATTAGGTTATCATTGTAGGCCTGGAATTGTCACTCCAAATATCGATGAACCACCTAGAGGTGAAATGATACTCAAAGTTGGTAGTCAAGCAAATTAACGGGGATTACACCATCATAAAAGAGATAATTCTCCTATTAGACTATGTATAAGGGTTAATGGAAGAATTCCCCTTAGATCCAAAATTGACTTCATCGCGCAATCATAGAATTCCAAGGAAGATGCATTGTAAAATGTAGCTATAGCTTTAGAGGATCCAAATCAGGATGAAACAGTCATTAGGATTGCCCACCGCAGAGTGGTATCACCTTTTGTTTGGATCATAATAGAATATATCAATGAAATCAATCCCATACTTAAGTCATATGGTCCTACCACAAGATGGATTAATCCCATCATGGACTACCTTCAAGATGGTGTGCTCCCATCAGAAAGAACTGGAAGAGAGTGGATCTGGTGGTGAGCATCCAATTTCACTCTTTATGATGGTCCAAATAACCAAAAAGTCTTGTACAAACAAGGATTTGATGGATTCATTCTCAAATTTGTTGATGAAGAAGAGACTACGACTATCATAGAAGAAGTACAAGTAGGATCTTGTGGTTCCCACAAATTAGGGTATAGGCTTTCTAATAAAATCAAGGCTTCGATACTTATGTCCTTCGATGACATCGGATTACACAGAATTCACCAAGAAATTCCATTCTTATCATGTGCATGCCAAATTCATACATCAACCTCCTAAGTTTCTACATACATCCAAATAATCGTGGCTATTTTCCATTGGGGAATGGATATAGTAGGGCCATATCCTCCAGCTATAGACAAGCAGTTCAAATACATCTTTACTACTACTGATTTCTTCTCCAAATGGGTTGAGGCAATACCCATCAAATAAGTTATGGAAAAAATAATTTTTAGCTTCATAAAAGATAACATCATTACTATATTTGGTCTCCCTCATACCATATTTATAGACAATGGCACCAATTTCTATTCTACTAAGGTACAAAAGCTGTATCAGGAGTGCAATATCAAATCCAACCATTAATCCCACTATCTTGCAGTGACTAATGGAAAGATAGAGGAATTTAACAAGACCCTATAGAACATACTCTAAAAGATGGTGGTTAAAGATAAGATGTATTGTCCTAACAAGCTCTTTCATGCCTTATGGGCTTACCGAACTACATCATGTACTGCAGCACGGGAAACCCCATACTCATTGGTGTACAGAATAGAAGCAGTCCTACCCATTGAAGTTCAGTTTCTAATGCTCTGTATTTCCATCAATGATCGGTAATCTATAGATAAACAGTCTTAGAAATGACTAGATGAATTGGAGTGACTGGATGAAAAGAGATTTAATAGCTTGCATCACTTGGAGGTATATCAAAACCAGATAGCAAGGGCCTTTAACAATAAGGTCCACCTTCGTTCATTCCTCTAAGGAGAGTTGGTTTCAGTCCTTAGGACTCCAATGATATCAGAAAATAAGCCTATAAATCTTAATACAAAGTGGGAGGGACCTTACTCCATACATAAGGTCCACTCTAATGGAGCTTATTCTTTAATATCAATGGATGGAGAACTCACTATGACCCCAACCAATGAAATTTTCCTAAAGAAATATTTCTTATAATTACACGATCAATTTCCAAGATGAAATATGTTAAAATGAATAGTGGGTATTTATTTCATGAACTTAAAATACATGAGATAATTTCCTTGTTACATGACAATAAACTGCATGATGTAATGTCCTTGTCGTATGAAAATAAACTACAAGACACCCATTGTCCTTACTGCATAACATTGAACTGTATGGTTAATTTCCTTTTAATTTGACATTAAGAAACCCCAGTGTAACATGAGTTGGGATATCCCTCGTAGTCCATTAAAAATGGGCCTCTGTTCCATGTGTAAGTCCCAATCATGTCACTCTAATGCTTCAGTGGGTCCAGATTACCTCTTGGATAGAGTTGAGGAAGAAATCTTGGCTTCCCCCATGCATAATCTACACTTATATCATTTCCACTCTAGAATATAATTTGTTCCCCTTTTTATAGGTATAATCACCAACATTTTCACATCCTTACCACATGAAGATAAGTTTCACGGCCAACTTCCTCATTGTATGATGGTAAACTGTACAATCCATCCAAGAACTATGTGTGTATTGATTCTCATTCTAATGAGATACGTAATGATGCCTGAATCTCTAATCTCAGGTCCATCCATGACCATAAAGAAAATTTATCCTTTCCCTGTGTACAAACCATATCTTCTTGGGGAACTTTTCTAGAACGTATGGTTTGATTATCATTACAAAAATATGCATGGTTTTACCTATCCTCATGGTTTGGGCACAACCATTAATCTAGAAAATATTTAAAGCCACCTTCCCCACATTAGAACCTAGTTGGTGTGAGGAATATTCTTCAAGAACTACATGTGGATTGATTTTTATCCTATTTAGATATGTAGTGGTGCTTGTATCTCCTATCTTGGTTCCATCCACAATTTAAAAAAATCCCCTTCACTCTCTATGTGTATGAATCAGACCTACATAGGGAACATTTCAATAACTATTTGTGGCTTGATTGTCATTCCAATGAAATACATAATGACACCCAGATCTCCAATACTAGGTCCACCCATGATTTTGGAAAATAAAAGCCCCTTCCTTTTCCATGTGCATGAATTAGATCTATATAGGGAACCTTTCCATGACTTATGGCTTGATTCTCATTACAATGAGATGCATGGTGATACCTAGACTTCATGGTTTAGTCCAAACCACCAGTCTGGAAATTATTAAAATCCCCTTTTTGCACATCAAAGCCTGATTTATGTGGGGAAAAATTGTCAATAACTATGTGTGGCTTGATTCTTTACCTAGAAAGATATGTGGTGATACCCAGGTCCTACACCCTGGTTCATCCATAACATTTTCATCCTTCCACGTCAGTTCATCTTCATCATTACCACATGACATTAAACTGAAATGAATAATCAAGAACTACATAAGTATTGATTCTCATCCCAAAGAGATATGTAGTGATTTCTAGATCCTATCTCCTAGCTCAGTAACCACATAATCAAAATGCCCCTATCCTTCACTTGTGTTTCCCTTAGGCAGTAAAAGAAACCTTCACTACACCTTTTTCACACACTGAACGTAGCTCACGTGGGATAAAGAGTTTGGTAAATTATTTTCCCATATGATTAAGCTATATCGATTCACATTGATGTTATCATGGTCCTAGATGCAAGACCTTAAAAGGAACACCAGATGTCCTCATCGCATGATAATAAACTAAACAATTTGTCTAAGAACTACTTGTGGCTTGATTCTTTCCCCAGTAAGATATGTAGTGATGCTCAAGTCTTACACCTTGGTCCATCCATGATATTCCTTTTCATGTTGAAATCACCCATGCCCTTGATGTATGATAATAAACTTCACGGTGTTTCAAGAACTATGTGTGGCTTGATTCTCACCCCTATGAGATACGTAATGACATCCATATCTTCGATCCTAGTATTATCCATAGAAAAACATCAAAAATTATCTACTCTCCCATGTACGAGCCATATCTACATGAGGATATCCAATATGAGTTCTCACCTTACACGTGAACCTGTATCCAAACCCCCCATGTCCTCTACACATGAATTCAATGAGAATGCGGGACCTTTATTTTTAGAACTATATTTGGATTTATTATCATCCTATTGAGATATATAGTGAGACCTAGGCCTTAATCCTAGTCTTATCCATGAGGTAAAGAAAAATTCCCCCTTTCCTGCATACAATCAAAAGTCCATATAGGAGCTTTTATTTTGAGTCCTTTTATTATGGGGGCCACCATGGAGATAGAGATGTCCCCCTTCTACGTATAAGTCAGATCTTTACAAAGTACATCCAACTCATGGAAAATATTGGTCCAAATACTTCTTTTTTTCTAGGACATATCCCATTTTCACATCATACTCTAAATCTTGAACACTTTTATATCATTATAATTCTTCCTCATCTTCTGGTAGTGGAATGTATAATACTTGAGAGATCTTTCTCCTAACTATGTTGTAATACACCCCAGTTGGCTTTGTATAAAATAACCCTTATAATAGGTCTTTTATCCAAACAATTATATTGTTTGGTTGTGTAGTACATGCCCTAGTTTACCTGGCATAAAACAACCCACAAAATAGGTTTGTTGAATAGCGATAATTTATCCCTTGGTAGAAGCCTCTTCTGTCCCTTTAAGCTTTGATGATGGTATGCTGGAACCCAAAATTCAAATTCAACTATCATCCTGTGAATATTTTCCTCATATCCTCTCTCCCAACCTGAAAGTCTCCAAGACTATGTTTTACATTTTCCCCTTCATATGTTCAAATCATTCTGTAATAACCTTGGGTCATTTGGCCACATATCATCCATCATTTCCATAATATTATGGTCCTAGTCATATGACCTAAAACTACAAGAACTATACTTCCTATGCTTAGGTTAGACCTTTATAGAGATCATATTCCCCCGATTCTTTGAAAATAATGACTTGAAATACCCCTTTCATATTCAGGTACTTTTCTCCATAAAAACTATGTGCTTGGGGAGATCCAAATATCCATAAACTTTCATTGGCTTTTAGAGATAGAGTGTTAGAATTATTGAGGACTTATTTGTATGACTATGATATAATACACCCCAATTGGATTTTCATAAGTTTCTCACAAATTTTAGAGGTTGTCATCCAAAGGATATCACTATTGACTATACAGTATACTCCCTAGTTATCCTTGCATAAAAATTCCCACAAAATGGGTTTTTCAAGCGGTGTTAACTTTGTCCTCAGGAGAGTCCTCCTATAATTACATAATCCCTTTTCTCTATAAGACTATTTTGATCTGAGAATCTCCAAATAATATCTTACAACTTTCTCCTCTCATGCCTGAATATGGTATCACATTTCCAAACAAATTACCAAGAATAAAATAATCACTAACCTTTCTGTCAAAGCTAAAGATCTTAAAGTATATCCCCCTAATTTCCTTATTGTATGACTTCAAACTACGTACCATAATGTCCTTATGGTATAAATTTAAATTTCACAACATAATTTCCCTACAGTAAAACTTTAACAACATAGTATAATGTCTTCACCGTAAGACGTTAAACTACACAGTCAACATCTTTGTCATGCAACATTAAACTATATGATTCCTTCACCATTGGTTATAAATGGGCCTTCTCTCCAAAAATTGACCATCTAAGAAAATTTAACCTCCTTCACATGCCAAATTCATGCAGGAGTGGTTTCACAATCATGGTATGTGCCAATACGGATTATCCCTTTGTTCTCATATATCTTTCCTTGAAAACCCCACCCATTGCGGTCTTGAGAAATCTAAATCTCCATAAATTTCCTTCACCCATGAGTGCTAGAATTTTATAAATCTTGAGAACTACTTTTCTGAATATACAGTACATGCCCCAGCTGGTCTTATATAAGTCTCCCACATGATGATTCTATTCGCCTAAGGATTCCACTACTTGACTATGCAGTACATGCCCTAGTTGGACATGCATAAAATATCCCCCATAACGGGTTTTTTAACTAGAGGTAACTTCATCCTTAAGAGATACCTCCTCTATTCCCATATTTCATGTTGTAGATTTTGAAACCATAAAATCATGGCTCGAGATTCACATTGGAAGTATCTAAAGAATATCAGAACATTCCTAGACATCAAGACTTGTCTAGGTTATCATCTCAAAATTCATGGTCAAAGCTATTCAAACTAAAACACTAGTATCATTATTATGGAATGCATGACTTTAAACTTCCCATAAAAAGATACATAATACTCTCCAGATTAAAAACCCACAAAATTCACTCTGGAAAAAGTCGAGACTTAACTCGCTAGACCTACACTCTGTACAGTTTAGGCAATATCAAGTGATAAAAACTATAAAATTTAAAACAAATAGGCTAAAAATTTGAAAATTTGGGCCTAAGAGAAATACAAGTCTCACCCACTAAGTATCCTTCACGTTTATATTAGGAAAAAATTAGGGCGATGAAGTCAAAAGATATAAATCTTGCAGGGTTGTTCATACAACCCGAGCAACATTCAAACTCTACTCACTGGGCCCCTTGGATTAGGTAAAATTATAGAATTTTCCCCATCCTTTTCATGGTTACAACTAGATATAAAAATATATTTGTTACACAAACCAGTTTCAATGTTATGCTACAATAACAAAAAGATAACAGGGATGAAAACATAAATGATTTTAGAAAAAAAATCCTTTTCATTTAAGTTTTGAAAATGTGGAGGAACTTTAACATGTCAAATCCACTCCACCCCATTTTATAGTTTATCCTCAATATAATATTTGATAAATTGAACTAAACTCTAAGTAGTTAGCATAGCTTCATGAAGCTTGGCCCTTTGTGTAGCAAAAACCTACTGAGATTTACAAAGTTCCTCTTGCTCGTCCTCAATAGCTTCTCTCCTGTATGTCGAAGCCTCCTCCATGGATCAGTGAATTTGAACTATATCTTTCCTTGAAGTATGTAATTATTCTTCAAGGTTCCTTATTTGTAGATACCTCACATTGAGGAAATCCTGGAACTCCTCCATCTTTTAGAGCGACTGGCATCAGCTTGGATCACAGCAGCTCTATGTTCCTCAAACTAGTCCACCTGTTGCACCTCATCCTACTATGCGATTTCCTCATACTCTCTTTTCTAGATGATATCCTTCACCATACCATGGATCCTGTGATAATTAAACCTTCCATATCCCAACATGGAATTCTTAAATGGAAGTCAGTGGAGTCATGATGAAATATCTTCAAGTGGTGTCTCACTAATTGTCTTCTAGATATCTCGCCAGACAAGAAGATGTATAGGGAGAAAAGATTCTTATGCCTATGGGTCAGATTTAGATCCACTTTCATAAGGAGAGACATAGTTTGTGATCAGTTCACTCAATGATCCACCTTGCCTTATTCCCTCCGAAGTAGCTCTAGCCTCACCTACCAATATTGGTGGAGCTGGCATAAAAGCCCCCATCTCAAGCCTAATTATCTAAGTTGATGAAACTAAAGAGAAAATAATGATTTTTGTTAACATCAGAAGATCAAAAAAATATTAGGGGTGATAAAATAACTGAAATAGTTGATGACACTTACCTGTTGTTGGATCAACTTTCAGAACTAGCACTTTCCGGCACCCTCAGCATCATATCTTGAGGTCGGGAACTCCTGATGAGGAGCATCCTCTTAATTCTGCTCAGTGTCCAAAATAAAAGACCCCCTAGAATCCCCCACTTCGGGATTCCCAACTATTTATCCTTTGAAAGAAGGATTAGGGTGGTTTTGAATACCATGTTCTTGAAAAAACTTGGCAACATTCTCTATAGATAAATCATCACAAGTTGGGCCTTGATATGAAACACCATTTGAAAGAAAATAAACTATGTTTTCAAAATGAAAGAATAATAAAACTCCCATCCTTCTAATTCCTTTTGGAAGTTTTAAAACTCCTTAATAGAATCAAGAATATCTATTATTGTATTAAGTATATACCTCATGTAATGATAAATGGTGTTACGCCTTATAGCATCCTCACCAGTAAGGGTATCTGAGGAAGGTTGCTTAGAACTCGAATTGGCTCCACCGACAATCCCCTCTATTGACTGATCAACAAGAACAACATCTAAAGCCCTGGAAAAGTCAAGGTCAGCATAAAAAACTTCATCAAAACATATAGTATACCTATCATCCCCTTCCGGTAAGACAGTGGGATCATCACTGATTACCACAGGGTCCTCTAGTGTGGGAAACAGATCTGAAATATCAATAGGGGAGGAAAGTCATAAACAATATGTGACACTTAAGGGAGTGTGTTTGAAATTACCATGATCCTCTCCCTTCTATTTGGAAGTAGGGTTAGACACAGTCACATCCTTTTACTCTTCATCTATCAAGTTAACAGATTCATTAGAATGCATATGTACCTCCCCTGAAATATCCTCCTCAATCTTGAAAGGACTAGTACCAGATCCTTTAATAGATAAAAGTGATACAGAGCCTTCCAAAGATAACCATGGTCAGAAATATATGTCAAGAAAGTTGTAATATTGGATGAAATCACAAAGACTCGCCATGATGAATTCATTGAACCAACTTTAATTCTCTCTTTAGCTTCCTCTCATGAGATAGTGAAGAGCATGTACCACTCTTCTTGGCAATAGAGACCTGAGGTAGTGGTCTAGGAGTTCTCTCCTCCATCACCTCCATCATATTATTCTGACCTAGGGATAGTTCTATGGACCAAAGAGATTCGTTCACTACCTTAATAGGGGTACCCATGGACCTATACTTCAGTGAATCAAACACCTCTGATACTGATATTTCTCATACCTATCCTATTCCTAGCAGCAAAATAAAATCCCCTAAATATTAATGATGGTTGGTAAAAATGTAGTAAAGGTAATTGAGAAAAGATAAATATGTTAGTAGTGCTAATGTAAATGTCTCATTCCTCCCCTAGATGAATAGTTTCCCCTTCAAGCACTCCTCGGTCCAGCATGTCAGATACTCTCTTTGAGGTTGGGAATTGATCATCAATTTCATATATGAAATCATCCAGCTCCTTGGGATACTCTATTACCTCATCCAAATTGTTATCGGGATGAAAATCAAAGGGTTCTCTAATATCACCCAACTCCTAGATTCGCAGGCTGGCTTGGAGAAACTCCCATGCATCCTTGACATCATGAGTCATGCTCTCCCAAAATTAGATTGCTAAGAGTTTCATGTAGTTTTGGTCTGATGTGGTTGGCTGTGGAGAAGACTTGATGCCCTCTGATTGGGAATCCTCTTTAGGCCTTCCTTTTCTTTTAGAAGAATGAGGGGATGGGGCATAGGCCTCCTCCTGATCATGGTGACTAGACTACCTTGTCACCAGAGGTGTTTTCTTCTCAAACCTAGCATGCTTGGTGGTCTTTTTCCCATAACGTTTTGAAGGTTCTGGAGCCTCCACATCATCTTTGGCTTATGCCTTTTTACCGCACATACCATGACCATTATTTTTAATGGCCTATTCCAGATAAAATACTTTTGTAAACACCCCCTAAGGGTATCAAGAGATCCATACCATGGAATATCTATCTTCTTTCCCAATTGATGCCTTTGAAGAAGGAAGTGTAATTGACATTTTAGATACATTTAAAGTCATCAGGATCCATAACTTTTGGGATACAATCAAATGCTTCTCATGCCTAATATGCGTATGGGGAAAGGTGCTTGATTTTTTAATACATTTAAACTAGAGATAAAACTGATAAGGATTGTAAGCCTCACAGATGATTTCACTATTAATTCAGGCTACTAATACGATGTCCCTTAATTCTATCATGTACAACCTCATCTCATAATTATTTTACTTACCATCATTTATAAATGTTTCGATTGGTGAGCTACCATATGGAAAGAAATTAAAGTCTCTAGATACAACCAGCACCCTCAACACATCATCAGGCTTTATGTTCAGTGGCTGAATCCCATATAATTTTTAAATAAATAGGTGGAATTGGTTTTTGGGTGTTTTAACTGAGATCATCACTGAATATGAGCTAAAATGTGCTACAATCCACCCCTAAACACCTAAAAATGGACCTAAAATACTAAATGGGTCTTTTACATTGTATGTGTGTAGCAGAAAATAATAAATCTTTCCTAAAATAGGGATATACAACCCTGTGTACTTTCCCTCTACTAATTTGGTTGCGATGAAAAAATTCCATGGCCTCACCCTACCACCGGAATCACAGACTATGAGAAAATAAATTCTTATCCACATAGAAAGGAAGACGTCCAATTAAACCTTAACATAGATCTTGTAATTAACCTTGTAACCCAAATGTTTATACTCACCCTTCTCTAATGTGGGCCATAATGTGTCCAAGGTACCCTGATTTTCTGTACTGGGTCAAATAGTAGGGCACCTGTAAGTAGGACCCTCTCCTACTAGTTCTAAGAAAGCCTTCATCCATGTTCCTACATGGACTTCAACCTTGGGGTGAGGATCTTCTTTTCTATGAAATTTCTTCACTATATTGATGAGTACATGGTCCAATGGTGCCATCCTATCAGTTATGTCCCATGTTGACCTTAGTTGGATAAATTCATCATACATTTCCCTAAGAATAGGGACCTCAAAGATTTGGTAGACATCCCACAAGCTGATACCAACCTCACCATGCGTCAGGTGAAAGGAATTTTTCTATAGACTCCAATGGTTCAATAATTTAGGAATAATTTCTGGGTTCTTATAAATATAGGTCTTTCCTACCCAAACATCCTTATAAATATAAACATCCTACAACTCCTTTTTAAATTTTGTGCAAGTTTGAAACACCCAGAATGCCCACATTTACCCAGGCTTGACTCCTCCTCCAAAGTGGAAATACCGGTCTTCCTTCCATCCTTTATACTGGTCTATATTTAAAGCATATAAAGTTGAGTCATATAAATGAAGCCTCAACTCTTTGATGTGTGACTTCATATCTGGAGTGTAGCCTTTATGATGTAGAAAACAACCAATAGGGATTGTTCTTTCCTTAATATAAACACCCTTCATGAAGATTTTAGCAGTAGGGAAGTTGATATGTTTCATGAACCAAGATTTCGGGAAGTATTTCTTAAATGCTAGAATATGAGAATCCCTTAGAAGTATGTGCCTGTATAGAGGTGGGTAGTCGATTTTTAGGTACTTGAATTAAAATGGTATCAAATAATTTTCTAGATCTGGAAGAGTATATTCGATGACATCATAATAATCAATCTCGATGTTTTGATCATTTCAGAAGAATGTGTAGCAGCTTTCTCGGTTGAAGTCATTAAAGCAACCACTGAAAACCTACAAAAAGGCACCAAATTCTCCCATCAACTTAAAATATTAACTTAAGAAAGTTCAGGTTTTACCTTAGAATGATCCTAAATTGGAAAGGGAAAGAACTCGTATAGGTCCTTTGACAAGGACTCCTGCATAGGTCCCTCGATAAGGGTTCCTGCGTAGGTCCCTCAACGAGGTTTCCCTTTGACCAGGTCTTTTGTGAAAGCACCTTAATGATATCCCTTGACAAGAATTATCGTGTAGGGTATTCACTCAGATGACTCCACATATCCACATCACTCTGGTGGTTGTACCTTGAGGAAACCTTCGAGGGACCTTCAAAAAATCAAATCATGATGTAACTGGGTGGACAACTTACGCATCAAGAGAGGAATTCATCAAACTTTGAAAGTGAGGAAAACGAAAAAGGGGGGAATTTATATGAACTACTAGTCCATGTCTTGCACCTATAATTCTACTCTACACCCAACATCTGTAGGGGGATTCCTACATTGTGGACCTGCACAGATAACCTATGAGAATCCCCTACACGACCCACTCTTTTAACCCTTCATAATATTTCCCCCATTTTTCTTTACCTTAGGACTCGACCATCCCCTTCGTTTGGATCCAATACTGAGGGGGTATTTTTTTGAAACTCCTTTTTTTATCAATGAGTTTTAAAATATTATGAAGTGAATCATGATCATGTTAAAATGATAAAGATCCTTGAGGAAAACCAAAGGAATTTCGCAAATTAACCTATGCATGCAGACCCCTGCATGTTACAAAGGCCATGTAGCTACCCTGCATGGACCAAAGGAGATGGATACTCCTACGTCAGGCACCTCTATCATTGACCTATTTCGTGGACCTATGTGAACAACTTCATTCACCTAGAGTGCCATATTTTCCAATAAATAGGACCCCAGGGCTCTTTATTTGGACAAATAAAAAATCAAAAGAACCCCTAGAGCACTGATAGCACAGAACCTTTTCCCAGGTACCCCGAAATTTCTTAGGTATCTCTCTAAAACCCTATAGATGAGGTAATTAAGGGGGATGATTGAGATCAAAGTCCCTTCAGGGTCCTAAACATAAGACACATACACAAGGACCATTCTCCCCTAAAAGATAAACCACCTGCGTGAGGCCCCTCTCCCTAATTAAGGACCTACATGAGACCCTTATGAGGACACCAGAGGAGACTTGAGGTGCCTAGTAAAAAGCCTCACCCATGTTTTGTTACCCCAGTGGTCCATTTTATATGGCATATCAAGTTCTCATAGCCTTATACCCCCTACATGAAGCATTTTTAGTTCTTCTCAGGCCCTACATGGCACCCCTACATAGCACACCTATGCCAGGCACATACACTTAGGACCTTTACAATCCATCTTTTGATCCCTCCTTCAAGAAATCTATGGTAGGAATCCTCTTAACTTGGCCCCCTTGTCTAAAAGGACCAATTTGAAACCTCCATAGATTCCTCAAAACTTATAAAACCATGGGAAAAGTCACACCAGCATGTCGCCCATTTGGATTTGGATTTCTACAGTTGTAGTTTTTCTACACTGGTCCTACTAGATGGTTAGGATACTCAGGGAACATGTGGATTTGTATATATATGTTCACAAAGAACCCTACCCTAGAGACATTATTAGGGAGTTCCTAGCTCAGATACAAGGGTTAGGACCATGTCCTTACCTTCTCATCTCTGAGACCCAGATCCCCCAGTTCCTAGCGGGGAGGGTGAGGATTATTCTTGATTTTCCATTCAACATGGAATTAGATCCTCATCCCACTATGGAACCAATTGTAGGGAATCTATCCTAGAGTAATACCCTAGTATTTCTTATATGATGTTACATTTTTTCTCCTTTATACCTTCATGTCCTTCACCTCTATTCCCTCCTTGAGATAAATTGAAGAGATGGAGGTGTTGTAACCTCGTCCTATTCCACCGTCGTCCCCCTACTCTTCCATTGGCATAAAAAATTAGAGGAAATGGGTGAACTCAAAACCCCATCCCTATCCCTTTGGACTTGGTCACCATTTCCACTAAAGGACTAAAGCAGAGGTTTTGGTTTGTTGGATCCTTTGTTTTCTCTTATTTCTTACTTTGAGCATGACTCATATGGTCTTAGAGGTTAACGATGATCATAACACCCACACAATCCATACGACATAATTGAAATATGAGAACTCGGATTCCTATTATGAACAGGATATATAGGATTCCTACCTAATGCCTGAGGTCAATGGGAATCCTTCTTAATAGTAATCCCCAACCAAAACCCCCAATTTACCAGGGCATCCTCCTTAGGACTAATCCCCAAAAATCATCCAATGGGCCTTTCCCTTAGGTTTAAGCCTCATACAAGACTCCAAATCACCATGAGATAATACATCACTCATAGACCCCTTCTACAGGGCATCTTCTTCAGTAATAGTCCCAAACTTAATCCTCTTAAATGTTAATGCTTTCCTATGAGATAAACATTCAAGGGCCTCCATAGGTGTAGGTCCTTATAACTGAACTACTTGGGGTTTGATTCGCCTCCAAATGGGATACATAGGAATCCTCTATGAGGTCTAAACACAACACCCTAAATCAACCCTCTTCTTTCTTGGGACACATTCCCAATATGGTCTAATTAAACCTAAGAATCCAAATCTCTCTCAGGTTCTTTGGGCTACTTCAGCGTAATTATCACACAAAACTTTGACTAGGCACCTTCCGCCCAGATGTACTGACCACATGATGTTAAACTATATGGTTGGGTCCTTATCACATGACCTTAAAAGGTATTATGTTCTCCATTAATTGGTATCGAACTACATTGGTTTATATTCCTTTCATAAGGATATATAGGAATCCCATTTATGGGTTAGCTCCCAATATCAAAGAAACTCCCATATCCCTGGATGATGATATACTCCATAGTTCCCCACTGAGTGGATAGGAAACCAACATCATCGTAATAATGACCAAAGAATATCGAAGTATTATATAAGAAGCTACCATTGATGGAAAACCTCAGATACATATATATATATATCCCCATTGATTAAGAACCTTGGATACATACATATGATTATAAGATCTATACATGCTAATAATTGATTGTTAACTCTGGGATTACTCACATCATACTTTGGAATTAATGAAGGATTCACTAACATATCTTAAAACTATAATAGTCCTAGAGTTGGAAATAATTCCCCCCAAAAGGGTGTGATGAGCCCGGCCTCGCATCCTCTTGATCAATGTGAGTTCTTAAGCATCATTGGTCAAAATACCTAATGAGCGCCTTCCTTTGGAAAGTAGGTCCCTTTGGATATAGAACTATTGGGTGTTTTTTATTCCATGAACAAACCCATTAGAAACCATTTAGTAAGAGAAAAACATCATGAGGTGCGAATTCTAAGGGGAACAAAAGGTTGACATAGATAATTAACAGCATAACCAAATATTCTCCCAGCAACTATGTATCCAAATTTATATGAGATTCGCATCAGAAATTTTCAAGGGGATATATGTTTTTTAAATCGGAAGAGGATTCACATAAACGAATCTGGGAAAGAATCACATATCCCAATGGCCTCCGGCACTCACATAGTTACAATCTAACTAAACCCAAGTATCCTTTTATTTGGGTACATGGTATTCACGTGCCCAATTCTTCCCTTAGAGTGCCCAGTCCATCCAAGATTGATTAAGTGGAATATGATGAAAGTTGGAAAATGTGATATAGGGAAGAAGATGAATTGAGGACTAGCCAAATAGGAATAAATAAATTATTTTTAGGCCAAACTAAAATTTGATTGGGAGTGAGGAAAACCCAAGGTCAAGTCTACTATTTGAGGGTGGCCTCTATCGATACTGCTCGGAGAAGATTCTAACATTTTTAAAGTTTCTTTAAAATATAGCTTATCTGGATTTTTAGTTTTTCTCATTGAATTTGAAATTGAGAAATTGAATCAAATTTTTTCCATAGTCCATCATGAAAATGGAAATCAAGTATCCACTAAATAAATTTTTAGTGTCAAATATGTATGAAACCACTGTCGAGGCTAGTATGGGTTATTTATGAAAAATCCATATGTCAATGAATGATGAACAAGGGGTAAACTATTTATTTCTTTTATGAATAATCCAAAACTCATTTTTTGAGGAATTAGGTCTGAATTTTACCGGTGATGTTGTCAAGGGTAAGTTAAATTTGGTTGAAGGGTGAGTTTTGGATTGATAAAATTAGGTGGTTGAGGCAAAGGAATCTTTGAACAGTGAATATGGGTTGGGTTTGATCAACTGGAGAATTCAATTCAAATATGTTCATGGATTGAATATGAATATTTCATTTGTTGGATCTTTTTACTATTGGTTTAGCGGGTCCTCATGATTTTACAACACTACATCTAGCAATTTCAAGAATCATTTTCATAAGGTGTTTGAGTAATTATCTGATCGAATGATTGAGGCTTGAATATAGGATTTTTAATACCAACCATGGTCAATTTCCATTATATAATAACAATGGTCAACCATAGTTAGGACCCAAGTTTGAAGCAGATGAGCTTGAAAAAGGTTCTAAATATATTAATGATGTACGATCTTAAAGTTTAAGACTATTGAGTGTTCGCATCATGTTTTTAAAATAATGAGGATTGATGCAGATCAACAGTGGTTGAGAATTCACGAAATTTGATTTGGTTCATGCATACTTTAGTTATGTTTAACATCCTTTGGTAAACTAAGAAGTAACCCGGTGCATCATGGATTCTTGGTTGAAATATTCTACTTATCTCAATCAATAATTTGTCAAGGAAACTTTCTTTATTAGATTCAAAGATATATAATTAAATACTATGAAAAATAATTTAAAAGGAGAGAAATTTATTTATAGGTGACACCTAGAGTAATCATTTCATGTGCTTGCGAGTGAGAGTTTGTTTAAGATTTTTTCTAAGATAGAAGATGTAGTGACTCAAGGATAGATATTATACTTTACAATATTTATATCATGGTACAAAGGTAGTGTGTTCCATAAGTGATATAGATAAAAAAAATGGTACATTCTATGAGAATTAGAGGTAGAAAAATATATTTTTTTGAAGAGTAGAGAAAGAACACACCACAAGGGAGAATAATGACGATGAATTGGAAAAAGCTCGAAGTATAGAGAATATAGAATTAAAAATAGAATATTTCTATTTATATTTACTTTCTTATTATATTATTATTTCTTTGAATATTATTTATTTAATTTTATTATTGATCTTACTCTAACCATATGTAACTGGTCATTTTTAGGGGAATAGAAATAGGATGAGTTGAATCATTTTCTACATTCATGTTTAGTTTATTTCTAGGAGGTTTTTTCTTTTCCTTATTTTATTTAACACCAATTTATTTCTTATCTAGAAACATATCGATAGATGAAGTTATATTCAAATTTCTTAAGCAGTTGAAAATCAATTTCTTATTTTCTTTAAATCAAAAAATTAGAGATATTTTTTCTAAAAGTTCACAACATTTCATTTTTATACAATGAAATTATTTGTTTCAAAATTTCTTGTACATATTTTCTACCCTGTATTATTTATTTCTAGGTGAAGAGTAATAAATTTATATACCCCATTAAATTCAAAAAAAAATACTTCAATTGGAAAATGTTGTAGTTCTTTCTTCTCCAAGAACAGTTTCTCTTTCTTCTTGAGTGTTGTATAGATATATCAATCCTCAGGAAAAGCCAATAGACGAAATTACCTTAACATGGCCTTTATAACCTCTGAGATTTAATTTTAACATGATCAGTGATATTTTAACAACTCAAACTATCCAATTTCTCCCGAATTAACCTTTTTCTTCCCTTGCTTCCACTCAATTCTACATCATCTCACTTATGCACACATTAATCATTTTCTCTCTTCTATTTTTTTACCTTGTTTTGTCTTGATTGTTTTTTGTTTTGGTTTTTTATTTGGTCACCCAAATTCTTTCATACTTATCTATGTAATTTTATACTCTTACATACCGCTAAACTAGTAGGTAGTAAGTTTTATAAATAATTAAACCAGACACGTTCTCAATGACAATGTGACCAATTACCAAAACCACTCAAATGAGCTCAGATTGTTTTCAAGATTTAGGAAAACAATACATAATCCATTTTTTTAGATAGGAATTGACTGAATGTCAATCATACACATGTTGTGATTGATATGATTCAAAGTTCTTATTTCCAATATAAGTGTAATTTTGGTTTACAACATTTCCCATATTTTCAACACTAAAAAACAAGATAGAATTATTTTAAATACTAAGAAAATGATATATAATTTGTTTTTTACTTGTAGTAATTGATGGCATGTAAATATACATAGGATGTTGCTGGTGTGATTCAAAGTGCATGTTTTCTATATAAAAGTGTCATTTTAGTTTAAAACATGTGTCACATTCTAAAAAATGAAAAATGATCTTAGATTATTTTCAAATATTAGTAAAATAATCCCCAATTCATGTGTGATGCATAGGAATCAATTTCACATCAATATGACACAATATGAGGCCATTATGACTCAAATTGGGTCTTTTCACATTAAAAGTGTTATTTTACTCTAAAACGCGTGTCCTATAGAAAAAACTAAGTAAATGAACTAGTATTGTCTTAAAACTTTATAAAAATGATTCGTATTAAATTTTTATCATGTATTAATTGAATTCATTTCAGTCTGACACACAATATTTCCAATATAACTCAACATATGTGTTTTCACATTAAAAGTGTCATTTTAGTTTAAAACATGTGTCACATTTTGAAAACTGAGAAAATGAGCATTCAATGTCTTAATACATTAGTAAAACAATAAATAATTCATTTTTTGCATGTATTAATTGACCACACATAAATCTAACACATGATGTGGTGGGGATGACTCAAAGTGTGTTTTTTCACATTAAAGGTTTCATTTTACTCTAAAACAAATATCACATAACTAAAACCAAGTAAAGGAGCTAAAATTTTCTTGAATATTTAAGAAAAACATACATAACTCGTTTTTTATGTGTAGGAATCGACCACACATAAATCAAACATATGATGTGGCCAGTATGACTCAAAGTGTGTGCTTTAAATATAAGTGTTGTTTTAGTTTAAAATGTGTGTCACA
This sequence comes from Viscum album, assembly GCA_963277665.1. Lineage (NCBI taxonomy): Eukaryota > Viridiplantae > Streptophyta > Magnoliopsida > Santalales > Viscaceae > Viscum > Viscum album. Next base: position 42,967,610 of record OY728145.1, on the reverse strand, counting down.
TTGTCAAAACATGAAAACAAGATCTATTTTTTAAAAAATTCAATAAAATAATCCAAAATTTATTTTTTAAGTGTAGTAATTGACCTCATGTCAATTTAACACATGATGTGTTAGGCATGACTCAAAGTGAGTGTTTTCAATATAAAAGTGTCATTTTAGTTTAAAACACATGTCGCATTGTCAAAATTTAGAAAACATTATTTGATTGTTTTTGAAATTTAAAAATGATCCATAATTCATTTTTTATGTTTAGGAATCAACCACTCATCAATGTGGAACATGATGTGACCAGTATGACTCAATGTGTGTGTTTTCAATATAAAAATGTCATTTTAATTTAAAACGCATTCCACATTGTCAAAACAAATAAAAATAACTTGAATTGGTTTAAAAATTTATTAAAATAATTCAAAATTCATTTTTGACATGTATAAATCAACTTCAAGTAAATCTGATGTATGATGTGGCTGGTATGGCTCAAAGTGCGTGTTTTTAATATAAATGTGTCATTTTAGTTTAAAACTTACATGAAATTTTCAAAACCAAGAAAAAAATCATATATTATTTTCAAAACATTAAGAAAACGATCTATAAATCATTTTTGACATATAGGAATTGATTTCATGTCAATCTGACATGCGATGTGGCCAGTATGACTCAAAGTGTGTGTTTTCACATTAAAAGTGTCATTTTACTTTAAAACACACATCACATAGCCAAAACTAAGTAAACAATATTATATTGTCTTGAAACATAATAAAAATGATCTATAATTCATTTTTGATGTATATTAATTGTTCACACATCAATCTGACACATGATGTGGCCAGTATGACTCAAAGTGCATGTTTTCAATATATATGTGTCATTTTAGTTTAAAACATGCATCACATCATAAAAACAGAGTAAATGAACTTTAATTTCCTTTAAATACAATTTTAATTATCTAGAATTCATTTTTTATGTGTATGAATTGATCACACATCAATCTAATCTACAAGGTGGTCATTATGAATCAAGGTGCATGTTTTTATACTAAAAGAGTCATTTTAATTGAAAATATGCATCACATTGTCAAAGAAAAGAAGAAAATATTTTATGACCTTGATACTTTATGAAAATGATCCATAATTCATGTGTTTTGTGTAAGGATTCACCTAATATCAATCTGACACAAGATGTGGTCGGTATGACTCAATGTGCTTGTTTTCATATTGAAAGCATCATTTCACTCTAAAACATGTGTCATATAGGAAAAACCATGTAAAAAAGATCATGTTATCTTGAATATTCCGGAAAACTATATAAAACTCATTTTTTACATGTAAGAATCAATTTAACTTCAATGGGACACATGATTTGGCCGGTATGACTCAAAGTGTGTGTTTTCAATATAAGTGTTATTTTAGGTGTGCATCACATTGTCAAAACCAAGCTAAAGAACTTGGATTGTTTTAAAACATTGTTAAAATCATCCCTAATTCATTTTTGATGTGTAGGAATTGACCACACATAAATCTGACACACAATGTGACTGGTTTGACTCAAAGTGTGTGGTTTCACACTAAAAGTATCATTTTTGTCTTAAACATGTGTCATGTATGCAGAACTGAGTAAACAAGTTACGATTGTATTAAAACTTTAATAAAATAATCCATAATTCATGTGTTATGTGTATAAATAAAATGTGCATAAATCCAACACATGATGTGTATGGTTTGACTCAAAGTTCATGTTTTCAATATAAAAGTTTCATTTTAGTTTAATGATATAATTATTAACAACTATTTAAGTAATTAAGATAATTAATAACTGATAATATCATTAATATATTTAGTAATTAACAATATAATTATTATATATTATTAATTAAAAATGTAATTAATAATTAATAATATAATTATTAATTAATAGTATAATTAATAATTAATATATAATTAAAAATATATCATTAAACTAAAATGACACTAATTAACAATGTAATTAAAATTTTATAATATAATTATGAATTAATAGTATATTTTTTAGTGGTTTCACTTCGATCGTGATCATTTTCACCTCCCTGAAATCATTTATTACCACCTGTGTTCACCCACCTCTTCATGGTTTTTCTCCTGGCCATAGTAGATTAAATTCTTACACAATGGAAAAGGTTATCTTTGATAGAGAAATAGAAGTCACCCTTCATTGTGATGAAAGATGAAAACAAGGTCCTTTTGAGGCGCTTATCTATACTTTTAATAGGTAAGTTTTTCATTATCCATTAATTTAACTTTAATTCCCTGAGAAACATACTTCAGTCTATAAAAAAATTGGGGGACGGTGTGTCCATATTGAAGGAAGATTTTGGGCTATGAATATTCAAAATTTTCAACCACTCTGACTAGAAAAGAGTACTACATGGAAGGTTGTGGTCCTTCGATAATCATCCAATATTACTGAAAGTACTAGATAAATAATTTAATGTTATAAATGTTATTTTCTCCAAGTCCCCCTTCTAGGTATGATTCAATGGACTCCTGTTTAGCATACGGATGAAACGCATCATGTGTGATATCTAAAACCTAATTTGGGACTATATGGAATTGGATTTGTTAGACCCAATTAACTAGGGTCCTTTTGTTCAGATACAGGTCATTGTAGATGTTTCTCACCCTCTTATGTGGGGTGTATTCCTTAAAGTTTACAATTCAAAAGTACAGGTCTCCTTTGAGTTTGAAAAGATCCATATTTTATGCTTCTTTCATGGATTTTTAGGACACACAGAGAATCAGGGTGATTCTAAAACATTGGATGAGAATGGAAATGTTGTTATGTAGTATGGTTCATGGTTTCATACTAAGAGCATGGGTTTATCTTTTATCCCAAAAGCAAAGAAAATTAAACATAGAAACAAGTCAACTAAATCTTTGTGTTCAAAAGCCTCATCAGCAAAAGTTAAAGTCGTTATGTTGGGTATGCCTACTCTTAATATAGATTCTGATTCCTATACATTTCTAGATCAACCTTCATATTCCAATACTCATGAAGCTAACAAGAATATGTTTTTATCCTTGATAGAAGTGTGAGATGTAATCATAGTCAAGGACACCACATAGAGCATTCATGTTCACTGCCTATGAGTGTTACTAAAGATAAATACAATTCTATACTAGAGAACCAGTGGGATCTAAATATTATAGGTGATCCTCTCCCAGTGACCAGTTCTCTTTCCTCCAAGGAATAGGTACCAGACTTGATGTACTGAGAAAATATCTATCTAGAACCCCCCCCCCCCCCAATGAAGACATTCCTCCAGGTTTTTCTTCTCATGCGGCTCTTGTCTACACAACTGTGGACCAAAAATTTGAAGAAGTGTTATCTCTATCAAAATGACACTCAAACTAAAAAATAAGTTCTAGACACAACTTTAGTGGTCACATATCTAGAGTTAATACTTGCATTAGTAAGTAGTATTTTGAGGATATGATAATGGAAACTCAAAATAGCCACTTGAAAATGGTTGGATATAGTTCGAACCTCTATCTTTTAGAGGTAGAGATTAGAAATACCTAGTTTGGACTCTCCCAATGAATCTATTATAATGGAACTGTCATGGGATTGGAAACTCATGAATATATTGTTAACTCCATCATATCTCTAAACATTTCACTAACATTTTTTTTATCTAAAACCATGTTGGATTGAAAGTACATGTGCAGAGTTGCTACAAAGGTTGGTTTCCAAGGATTCCTTCCTATGGGGATGCATGGTCACACGAGTGCTTTGTGCCTAATTTGAATAATTGTTCTATACATTCAAGTTGATCATTTATCTTCCAATCATATTTGTTCCTCAATTCACCATACAGGTTCTCCTACTTGGGTTGTCATGGAGTTCTATATATGTCAAAATCAAGGAGAGAAATAAAGGTTATAGTAGCTGTTGAAGTCCATGAATTCTAGATTCTTCAATCCTCTATTAATTTTTGTGGATTTTCATGAGAACCTTTATCATAGGGAAAAGGAAGGGGTGTTGATAGGCCTCTCCCACTGATGGTATATTTTCAATAGGTTGTTAAAGTGGTGGGACTATCTTACTAGGGTTTCTTTGAAAATGCATTTACATGGTTTTGAGGTAAATCTAAGAGCACTATAATTTTAGAGTGCCTAGATAGGTTTATGGGTTCTTATTAATAAATGAATCTCTTTATCTATTTTAAAGTTTCACATATCTCTCCAGTCTCCTCAGACCACTGCTTAATCTTCCTCTATATGTTCCATACTACTCTACATCCTTTACATGAAATGCTATTTAGGTTCAAAATTATATGGATTAAATAAAATGATTTTTAAATCTTAATCTACTCAATTTGGGATGGTAAAAATTCTAATGTTCACACCAAAAATAGTCAAGTTTCCTTTCGGTCACAAATATAAAGTAACACCAAATTTCCACACCTTGACCAAAAAGTTAAAATATTGGAGAATAGTTTGGACTATCATTCCCTCCAAAAAACGAATCCATTATTTATCATATTTCATCCCTTGAGAATGATCTGGAAAAAAATCTAAGGAACAATGAGAGTTTTTATTTTATGCATGCACAATAATCTCAAATCAAGGAATGTGAGTTGAATACCTTTTACTTACATCAGAAAGCATAATCAAGGTGGATGAATAATCAAATCTCTCATTTTGAGGTTCCAGATAATAGGACCATGACTATGGAGGTTAACATTTAAGAACATGTGTTGGATTTATTTAGTGATCTTTATTCTTCAAGTGACCCTTCAATTCCATTAGAGGTAACCTCTTATATTTATCCATTTATTTCATCATCTATGAACTGATAGTTATAGATGAACATAACAGATGAATAGATCCATACTTACCTTAAGAAAATTCATTCCACCAAGGCTCTGTGACCTGATGGATTTCATTCTCTCTTCTCTAATAATTCCTGGAACATTATAGACCTTGATATTATCAAACTTATGAATGAATTGTGGAATGGGTTATATGTTCTCAAACTTCTCAATGATACCCTTATCAAACTGATGCCAAAATTTCCAAGCTTATCACATATTTATAAATATAGGCCAATTATCTTTTGAAACGTGACCTATTAAATATTCTCAAATATTTTCATCAATAGCCTTTAAAACTTGCTTTCATATATTATATCTGAAAATCAAAAGCACTTTTGTTCCCAAGAGGCTCATTTCTAATAACAATATCATCACTCATAAAGTTTTTCACTAAATTAGAATTCATTCCTCCTCGAAAATAGGGGTTATTACATCGAAGTGTGATATGAATAATTCCTTTGATTGAGTGTGATGGCCTTTCCTGCATCTTATTCTGGATAAAATGGCTTTTTAAATACCTTAGTCTCATGAAAAAATTAGGTTAATGGAAACCTCACCCATAGATTTTCCCCTACTCATATCCTACTACAAGGGTATCCTCTCTCCCTACTTATTTTTATTCTCATTATTGTTGTTTTCCTCTAACTTGATTTTAAGAGAATCAAAGAGATGACATGTCCATCTAGAAAATTTTTGTTGAGGGCCTGTGATATCTCACCTATTCTTTGTGGATGAATGATTTTTATTTTCTTAGGCCACATGGGAGGAATACATATCTATTAAACATATTATCCACTATTATGAAATGTATTTTGGAAAATATTTTAATTTTTATAAATCATAAATATCTTTCAATATTGGTTCCTTTCCTAGAAAAAGTGGTGAAATTTAGCATGGCCCAAGTTTTTAGGTGGTGGAAAAGCATCAAAAATACCTCGGTCTCCCTACCATCATTGGAAAATCCAAGAAGTAAGTTTTCTCTGATATTATTGATAGGGTGTCTAATAAAATCCATATGTGGTCTTACAAGATAATTTTAAAGGCTGGAAAAGAGACCCTCATTAAAGTAGTGACACAATCCATTCCTTCTTATTTGATGTAGATCTTCAATCTTACAAAAGGACTTAATGACCAATTTAATTCACGCATTTTTTCTTTTCATTGGGGACTCAAAAATATAAAAAAAAAACTCACTAGATGGACTAGGATAGACTATGTATCCCTACAGACTTTTAGGTTCTAGGTTTCAAGGAATTTCACTAGTTTAATGATGATATTCTTGCTAAATGGGGCTATCATCTCCTATTTAATCTTGAGTCTTTATGTACACAAGTTTTTCAATAAAAGTATTTTCCCCACTCGAGCTTCTACAATGCGCATTTCTGGCCCTGACCTAGCTTTCTTTGGAGAAGTTTTTGGAGATTTTAAGAATTGTTTAATAAAGGCCTTTACTGGATAATAGGTAATAGAAATAGTGTTAAATTTTCAAGAGATCCATGGATTATCAGTGAATTTGGATTTAAGGAAACTTCACTAGAGGTCCTTATCCTTGAAAATTCCACTGTGAAAACTCTCCTTATACATAATCTCATTTGTTGGATCCTAGAAAAGGTTACCTATTGGTTCAATGAAAGGGACCAGAACATGATCCTCAACAATCATTTTGTTTATGGTATAGGTTTGGATCACGTTTTATATAGTGGTGATTCTTCTTTCACCTATTCTACTAGGTCTGGTTATAATCTCGCTCTAAAAACACATCTCCTTAGATCCTCTAGGTCATAGAAGGGCCTCTAGAGGATTTCAGTCTCACCCAAAACCAAATTATTTTAGTGGAAAATTTGTGTCACCATTACCCCCTCTAATGAGTTATTGACACATCATCATTCCTATAGTGACCCTTCTTGTCCTCTTTGTACCAGTAGAGTGGAAACATCTTCTCATTCCATTCATAACTTCCCTAGAGCTAGGGAGGTTTGGAATTCTTAGCATAATGATAGAGTGTATTTCATTGATCTCCCTAGTGATCTTCCCTCTATTTTGGAAAAGTGTATTTTATCCCCCTCCACACTATTTTCTATCTTACACTATGTGATATCATGTTTCATTTTGGTTTGGTGGAATGAGTTTATTTTCAATTGTGTGGTCAGGTCGATATTTTTTTGAGTTAATCTCATTGTTGAATGGGTAACCACTTGGATCTCACTACCTAAACCTCTCCATTATCATGTTTGTATTCCCATATCTTATATATGGAATCCCCCATCGAATGAAACCCTAAAAGTTAATATGGATGCTACTATGTCTGGGAATTACATGGTGGGTCTTGGAATTATTTCTCATGATAACTTTGGTTTTATTATCACAACTTCCCACAGTTTACATCTTGCCAAATGATGTCCTCTGGGGGCTGAGTTACATGATATTCTTTTTGGATTTGAGTTTGTAATTCACTCAGGTTTTGATTCCATTATTTTAGAATCTTTCTTTCAAGTTGTTATCATCTCAATTTTGGCATAAGGTGATAGTATTCATATTTTTACTACTTGTGAAGAAAATGCAATCTTTTCCCTAGATTTTCTCCTCATGTGACTTCTTTTTTATCAAAAGATAGGGGAATCTATTGTCTTATCATCTGGCTTCCTATGGAAAAGAAATTGATCCCCAAATATGGCCTAGTGACTATCATGGGTGTCTTCTTTCTCTTGTTTTGAATGATTCATCGTCTATTTATGTGATTTTTCCTTACATAAAAACAATATAATTTATCATATGTGAATTATATAACAATAATGTTCAAATTTGTTTATTTTTCATTTATTATTACTAAAATAAAAAATGGTTTTATTGTGGTGATAAGATTTTGTATGGAGGTTGACCGTTGGAAAAATACTATTGTAAGAGTTTTCCATTTGTATATTGGGATGTGATTTATTTTGATTAATTATAAATATAAAATCAATGTAAATATTTCATATGTAAATTTTGAATTAAAATAATGGTGAAAAGTAATATTTTTATTCCAAACTGGTTTTTTGTATATTTATATTCCAATCTATTTGTGTTTTCTAATGTGGTTTTTTATTATAGGGATACTATAGAGCTTCATCTTTGTATTTGGTGTTATGGACTTTATTAGCACCAACAAAAGAACTGATAAAGGAAACCTTTATCTGCACTAACAAAAGAGATAATAAAGGAACCCTTTATTAGTGATAAATTAAATTGATGATAAAGGTTGCACACTTTTAAAGGAACTTAGAATTTCAATACTTTTTAGTGCTCACAAAGACATTTTCTATCACTGATAAAGATTATTTTTCAAGTTCTGAGGCATATACTCAAAATTTGGAAAAACCATTCAGATTGTTGTTAAAATATAGGAAGATTATCATCTATTATTTAGTAGTAGGAATGAACCACACGTCCTTTAAATGAGCAGTGTAGTCAAAATGACCTATAGTGTGTTTTTCTATTTTAAGTTTAAATAAGTTCAAAACTTGCATCACATACTCAAAACTGATCAAACACACTCTGGTTTTCATAAACAATTATAACAATGACTGTTGATTCATTTGTGATATGTTGGAATTAATCACGCGTCATTCTAATGAGCAGGGTGGAAAGGGTGACTGAAAGTATTTTTTTTAATATAAAAATAATATTTTAGTTCAAATAACATGTCATATACTCAAAACTGAGAAAACTGACTTGGATTATCTTCAAAATATTTGACAATGATCACTGATTAATTTGTGTAATGTAAGAAGTAACCATATGTCATTTTGATGCACCATGTAGTCATGATAATGTAAAGTTTATTTTTCATTTTAAGTGTTAAATAAGTTCTAAATGAATGTAACATACACAAAACTAAGAAAATGCACTCAGGTTTTCATGCAAATCTTCAAAAATGATCGTTGATTCATTTTTTACTTGTAGGAGTTAACCAAACATCATTTCAATGTGTGGTGTGTAAGCTATGGATGAATGTACATTTTTTCAATATAAACAAGATATTTTAGTTCAAAACATGCCTTATATACTCAAAATTGAGGAAAAAATCTTATATTATCATGAAGCTCTAAGAAAATAACTTTCATTTCATTTATGAGTTGTAGAAATTAATTGTACATCATTCCAATGCATAGTGTAGTCAGAAAGTACTGAAGTGTGTTTTTTCATTTTAATTGTTAACTAAGTTCAAAATGTGAATCACATACTCAAAACTGAGAAAATACACTCAAAAAGTCATCAAAGTCTATAACAATTATCTCTATTTCATTTGTGACATGTAGTAATTAACAAAACATCATCTTGATGTGCTAGGTTGATAGTATAATCGATTGTGAAATTTTCAATTTCAAAATAGATTTAAATTTATTAAGTGTTAATAATTAAAAAAATGTAGTTTATCAATACTTATATATATGTTTCTTATTTAAATTATAGGTATAAATATGATGTTATTTAAAAGTTATAAGTTTATTGATTTTTCGATACACTCAATAATACAGAAGCATGCTTATTCAACATTACTCCTTATCAGAACTAAATAAAGCACTGATAGGGGTGATTTTGTCATCACTAGCTAAAAACACTGATAAAGGAATTTTTATCATCATTATAAAATCATTGATAAAAGTACCACCTTATCGTCATTTTTTCTTAGTGCTAATAAAGGATGTCTTTATTAGCACTTTTCTTAGTGCTGATAAATGGGGGGTTTATTAGTGTTTTTATTAGCACTGATAAAAGGTGTCCTTCAAATATATATATATATATATATATATATATATATTAAAAACAATATTTTAATATATAAATATATTTATATTGGTATATATATATAATATTTTTATAAATATGATTTATATAATATTAAATATGTATTTACAATTAACATATAATATATTTAGTGAAGAATGGTTTTAAAATAATTAAAAATTAATATTATTTAATAAGTTGATCTGGGTGTCTGTTTGGCATCTACCACATATCCAATCAATTCTAGAAAAGAGATATATGCCAAGATTGAAGCATTCGGACGTAGCAGAAGTGTGGCTTTTGGGAGGACCCAAATTTTATTTTTCCATAATTGATAACCAATCTAGGATCAATACGACGATTAATTCCAATATCCATAGATTTAAATCAAAGATTTGGACATAGAGAAGAAAAGTGAAGGATCCGAGAAAGAGGATCTTTCACGTCATTTTATAATTAATTTATTAATCTCTGAAGAAATTAAATACCAGAGTCTTTGGTACTTTCTTTGTTGATGATCATTGATCATCCGGAATGACCCTTCTAGATTTCCTTCATTGCACTTGTGAGGATCCAAATTAGAATCCCTCTAACAGTGATCCACACATGCTCTAATGGTCTTTGATCAACACCACTCATTCTCCGGGTGCTAGCACGGCAAAGTGAATGTCTTTTGTCGATCATTCTTGATCGTTCATTCTTCGTTATTGAAGAACTTCTCTCATTCTTGAGATGGAGGGAGGAGAGGAGTCGAGAGAGAAAATTATTTGGATGAATAATTCTCTAGAATCACCGATCCATGGTAGAATAGTCATACCTATCTATTAATCGACATGGGGTTTCATTTATAATATTTAATTGTATAATAGCGATTAAATGAAATTATAACCATTAGAGAAAACCCATGCCACTTAATAACAATAACAACACCATTATTTGGGGTGTGCCAACTTGTGAAAAACGGAACCACAAATGAAATCTCATGCCACATAATGATAATAGTATTATTATTATTTCTTGCGCCAACTATATAAACATATTTTACTGACTTTTAAATAATTAATTTATCAACAGACACGGTCTTGGTCCATTGGAACTCCTCTTCCATTTATTGAACACCTGAATAAAATATTTTATTCTCTTAAATAAATATATTTATTTACAAACCAGTAAATAAGTACTTATTAAAAGTTCAATAAAATAAATAAATATATTTTATTCACAATCTGGTGAATAAATTTTTATTTAATTTATGTGATCATTTTAACTTGAATAATATTATTCCTCAATCTTGAGAATAATATGTATTCCATTAATTAAATTCAAATATAATTTAATTAAGACCACTAGAAACACTTAGTGTGTGACACTCTAGGATTCTTTCTTGTTGTCATTAGGTGGGCTTGCCTAAATTTCAATATTACTGCCTAGTAATGGGTCAAGGAACCTAAGATAGAGAACATAAAGTTGCAACGATGAAATCCACATATAAACGCTCATCGTGTAATATAATCTCTTTGTCTCAATATCTCATCAAACAGGTTTCATGATAGTTTCATCAAACTTTATGCTTGATATGTCATTCTTTGACTACCTAAAATAAACTCATCATTACACCATGTCCATGGAATTTAGGGAGACGATTATATTTCAATCAAAGGGTTAAGATATCAACTTTCATAAATGGAAGAGACAAATCCTTCCTCAACTTATCCATTAATAACATGTCACTCATAACGCACCCAACGTACCCTACTTCCCGCCAACATATGGTGGGATTTTTTTTGTCAGTAAATAAAAGGATGTGAGTCATGACACATATTAATGATAATCTTAAAGTCTAAGGACTATTACAAATGCTCGTAGATGGTAATATATGATGACACAAAAACATGTGGAATCCCCACTGGTGGGTCTGTTCTCATAATCTCTCATCTTGGAGATTACCAAGTGCAAAATTCATGAGAAGAAGTACCATCTAATTACGAGTAATCGCACCTAATGGTTTGTATACTATGTTTCCCATCATAGTATGTCATACAACTGCAAAAATATATTTAATAATATTTTCGTAATACTTCAAGGTTCTCATCATAGTGGGGAACTGTTATGACCTTGTCAATACGAAAAATACTCTAGGACATTATTACACTATAGTCATGCTAAATAATGAACAATATGTAATAATTTGTTTAATATTTAAATAGATTAAATATTCATGTAATAAAAGTATAAACAATTGGTTCTAGGACACCAACTCTTACAAACTCCCACTTGGACTAGAGCCAACTGTCTTTGAATTTTAGTCTACTAGACCTCACATGATGATCATGTTTTTGTTGAGTTAAGGATTTAGTCAAGGGTTCTTCCATGTTGTCTTTCATGGAAATACTACTCACTACAAATTCTCCTCATTAAGAAAAATTCCCCAAGAGATGATACTTTTAAAGTATGTTCTTCATCCGTTGATGTGACCTTGGATCTTTTTCGAGATACACCACTGCAGTATTATCACAATAGTGTGTGATGGGATCTTCACTGCTAGGTACCACATCCAGCTCATGGATTAAGTTTCACATCCAAACTTCTTATTTAGCTACCTCAAAAGCTATGATATACTTGGACTCTACTGTATAATATGCGGCCACACTCTACTTTGAGCTCTTATAGCTCACAGAACCTCTATTCAAAGTGAATATGTATCCCATTTGTGACTTCATGTCATATTGATCAGTCTAGAAACTAGCATCTGCATATCCTCTGATTACTAGTTCTTCATCTCCTCCATGAACCAGGAACATATCCTTAGTATGCCTCAAATACTTAAGGATAGTCTTAATGCCAACCAATGGCGGTCACCTGGGTAAGCTTGATATCTTCCTACCATACTTAATGTGTAGGAAACATCTAGCCTAGTATATAGCATGACATACATGACTGACCCAATCATTGATGTGTATGGAGTCCTTGCCATTATATTTCTTTCCCCATGCTTATAAGGACATTTTTTCTTGGGAAGATGAATGTCATGTGATGCTGGAAATAATTACCTATTGGATTGTTCCATACAGAATCTCTTCAGTATATTGTCAAAGTATGTACTTTGACTTAGGACCAGCAATCGCTTGGATCTATCACGATGGATCTTGATCCCAAGAATATATGTTTTATCACCTAATTCCTTCATATAGAATCATTGATTAAACCATTCCTTAATAGACTATAAGACTGATATCTCATTTCCAAAAAGTAATATGTCATCAACATATACTATTAGGAAAACAACTACACTCCCACTAAATTGTTTGTAGATATAAGGCTCACATTCATTATTTAGAAAACCAAATTCCATTATGGATTCATCAAAATGAATGTTCCATGAACTGGATGCTTAATTTAATCCATAAATGGATTTTTGAAACTTTCATATCTTATTGGAATCATTTGGAGTCACAAACCCTTCAGGTTGTGTCATGTAGACATCTTCCTGAAGGTTCTTGTTAAAGAAGTCTATTTTGACATCCATTTTACAAATCTCATAAACATGATAAGTGGAAATGGCCAATATAATTTTGATATATTTTATCATTTCAACTATTGAAAATGTTTCATTATAGTCAATTCCTTTACAATGTTTAAACCCTTTTGCAAATAGCCTCACCTTATAGGTACTGACTCATCCTTACATGTCCATTTTCTTCTTGAATGTTCATTTGAAACCAACAGGCTTTACATCTACTGGAGGATCTACCAAAACACAGACTTGGTTTTGGTACATGGAATCCATTTCAGAATTCATGGCTTCTTTCCACTTGGCATAATATGTGCCACTTACTACTTCCTTGTAGGTTAGAGGATCATTATTATTAACTAATAATGAGTCATCGTCCTCAGTAACTAGAAAATCATACCATTACAGTTCTCTAACATATCTTGTACTCCTACATAGTTCTTGTATCTCTATAATATATTCTTCTTCCATATGTATTTGTGGAATCTACTCTTGTACCAACTCTTGTGTGCCTTGATCCTTGACTTCATCGAAGTTTATCTCACTCCCACTATATCTTTTGGATATGTGCTTCCTCTCAAGGAATATGGAAAGTATTTCAACTATAAAATTTTTTTATAAGGGTTTGTATAGGTAATATCCCCTTGTTTCCTTAGGGTATCCTATAAAATTACACATTGTGTCTCGGGTGAAAGTTTGTTACCTGAAGAGGCCTTAACAAACGCTTTGCTTCCCCACACAAGTAAATTTTTTTACATGGCTTTTCTTCCACTCCAAAACTCGCATGGAATACTATTTATCGATTTAGTTGGTACTTGGTTTAGTATGTGTGATTCTTTTTGTAACGCATATCCCCAAAAGGATAATGTAAGACTTGCATGTCTCATCATTGATCTCACTATTTTCAACAATTTACGGTTCCTACTTTTGCTTACACCATTCCACTGAGGTGTGTAAGGATGAGTGAGTTAGTATAGGATCCCAAAATCCTATAAGTAATCAATGAAGTCTTGATTAAGATATTATCTACCTCGGTCTGAGTGGATTTTATTAATCTTTTTAACAATATGGTTATCAACTTCATTCTTTTATTCTTAGAACTTATCAAAAAATATGACTTGTACCTCATTAATTAGATATATCCATATCTACTAAAATCATCAGTAAAAGTTATGAAGTATGAGTACCCACCCCTTTCTTCAATAGGAAATGGTCCATACACATAAATATAAACCAATTCAATAAGCTCTTTGGCCCTTTCACCATTCCCACTAAATGGGGATTTGGTCATTTTTCCTTGTAAACATGAGTGACATACACCAAGTGGTTTTAGTTTGAAAGAATCTAAATATCCATCTTGATGTAACTTTGTAAAGTGTTTCTCATTTACATAACCTAGCTAGTGATTCCAAAGTTGGGTGTGGTATAAGTCATGTGAAGTAACTTCGTTATCGATTGTCATATGTGAAACACACATATTCTTGTTCCCTTGTCTCTCCTTTGATCTTACTTTTCATGGAAGGGTGTGAAGAAGTTTTGGGCTTAAATCTCTTTATCTTCCCTTTACTTTTGTTCACCATAAGGATAGAAGGCTTATCACGCTTCATATATTTAACTACTTGGAAAAACATGATAAGAAGATCTAGTAGAGACTTCTCAATGTTGTTCTTATTAAAATTCACAACAAAGATGGAGAATCTCTGAGGGAGTGATGAGATGATGAAATCGGCACCTAGTTCTTTGGGGAGTTTAAACCCTAGAACCTCCGAGTGCTTAATGCATCCAATGAACTTAACTACGTGAGGCCCATCTAGGGTACCCTCTTCAAGCTTACTCTAAAAGAGTGCCTTGGAGATATCAAACCATTCCTATCTTGCTCTCTCCTAGTAAAGGCCATGGAGGTTCTCAAGCATGCTATACGCATCCATGTTTTTGTGAGACTTCATGAGTTAAATAGACATGGAAGACATCATTAAATATTGAACATAGACTACATCGTTCATATGTTTCTTGTAGACCAAGAACTCTTTATCACTCACCTCTTGGTTAAGTGGATCAGGTGATGAGGAATCCAGCACATAAGATTTCCATTTATGGTATAGAATAACCTGAAGGCATCTAAACCATTACTGGAAGTTATTTTTGGTTAGGATGTTGTCTTTATCTAGTAATGATCACAGGGAAAGTGTGGTTGATGAGATTGTAATTTTGTTCTATAATTAAAAGATAAGTTTATTAGTACTTTCTTGATAACAATTTATGAGAAATAATAAATTAATTTTATTAATTTTCCCACTATTTTATCAAGTCCCAATATCCCTCGCCATTGAACTCAGCATGTCCATTTTCTAGGAAATTCTAGTGGAAAGGATCCATATTCCCCTTAGCATAACCCCAACAAGGGTTGGTCATGCTATTTGAAGTTATTTAAGTAGGTAGGTCTTTGGAAACTATAGGCTTGCAGATCCTTGATCCATTGAGTGGACTCCACAATCCTGAAATCTTGACTTGGATTTCCTCAACACTTGCCACTAATTTTACATAAATTCTTGCAAGGGTTGCTCCCCTTGATAAAAATGGTTAATTCAACCTGAAACCTTCCATAAGATCTTCTTATATAAAATTAAGTGTCCCAACAAGGGTTTTTCAAACACATATTTTTATTGAGTCTTTCCCTTAATCAAGTAATGGAAGTCTTAGTCTGACTTAATATTTTATTGAGCGATTTTTATCTTTTATTCATAAATTGCCTTATTATATTTATCACATGCTTGTTAATATTAAGTGTAACTTACTTAAGTGATTAACCATGCCTTAGATAATTTTTACACATAAGCTAGGTTTATTTTAGTTTCATATTGGATGCTTGTTAATTCATTAATTATGTTGTCAAAAAATACATCAATAATGAAAAACCATGAAACTGATAGAAATAAAATAAAGTAAAGGGAATGATCGTGAGATTTTCTAATGGTTAGTTTATCTAGTGGTTGATAAAATAACCATGACTTAGGTGAGAAAAACCTTGAACCAATTTGAATCTCGTGTTTACAGCTTTCCACCTATCCACCTTTGTATCTCCTTGGATTGGTTTCACCTCAACTCCAACTTGAACCACCTCCACAAGCTTGGGAGCTCCATCTATTACATGTACTTTTTAAATCACATGAAGGTGAGGGGTAAAATTTGGTTTAAATAAAGGAATCTATGGGAACACAGGACCTACATATTAATGAGGAGAGATGGCATGCAATCCAACAATTTAAAATAAATTAAAAGGAAACCAATCACATAAAAAGTTCTGGTCTATCTCATGATCATCCACATACATGCAACGAATTACGCATTTAATAAAATTATTATTCAATTATTTAATTGTTCTTATTAAGATAAATCATGCTCGGGTCGATTAATTATTATCTTTAATAAAGCAATCCTTTTACCTTAATCAATTTTCAAATTTCCTTGAGATTCTCATCCATTTAATTTTAAACAAAATAAATTCATTTAAAATTAACCTTGTATATAAATATACCTTGGAGGTAACATGGTGAACATCCATTCAAGTATATTCAACATGTATTATATTTGTATACTATTTTACTCTTGTGACACATAGCATACACAATTTATGTGTACTATCAAAATGTGTACCTCATGAATGATTACATGAATCAGATGATTTTTTCAGCAATTTGTTATGATTCAATGCACAAAGTAACAACTTGTAATATGATTTATACATGATATGTAGTTCTGAAAATTACACAAACATCAAAGTTTTAACTATGTGTAATTTGGTAAAGTACACGGTGTGTAGTTCCAACTACACGGTGTGTACTACCTTCACCATATTATCTGAAGTGCACGCCTAGGGACTTGGCATGTGAAGCGTACTTTAAAAATATCAGTGTACACTACATGTTGAGTGGGTCACGCATTGTGTTGTCTCTAGGTTACATGGTTACCGGTCGACTTAGCTGTGTAAGGGATACACAGTTTAGACCCTAACCCGAAGGGACTACAAGACGTGTCCAGTGGGCCACATAGCGTGTAATTCAGTAACCATGTGCCTATCTATCCTGGTCAACACGTGGTTTAAGAATTAACTATACTGCATGTCATTGATTCACATAACTTGAGTAATTTCCAAACTACTCCTGATGCTATGAACACAACTACATGATGTGTAATCCAGATTACACAGCGTGTATGGTAGATTACACGGCATGTATCTCAGGTTACACGGCATTTACTGTCGTCTTACATGGACAGAATCATCAGCGCCTCCTGATGAGGTCCTCATTTTAGTTTTAATCCAACAAATATTAATTTCTATTAGATCTGTGAGAATCGATAGAGGAAGAACAGATCTCAAAATTTAGATTACAAGAAATATTAAACTTGAATTAACAAACTAAATTATTAAAGTGTAAATCCTTAATGAATTATTTAAATAATTATAAATGATGATGTGACCACTATGATACCACTTGAAATATATGGACTCAAAAGAAGCATTTCTTTTGGGAGGACCCAACTTTTCTTTTTCCATAATCGATGACCAATCTGGGATCAATACGAAGATGAACGCTAGTATCCACAAATTTAAATCAAATATTTAGACAAAGAGAAGAAAAGCACTGGATCCGAGAAAGAGGATCTTGAACATCATATTTATAATTAATTTATTAATATCTAAAGAAATTAAATACCTAGGTCTTTGGTACTTTCTTCATTGATGATCATTGATCGTTTGGAATGTCCCTTCCAGATTTCCTTCATTTCACTTGCAAGGATCCAAAGTAGAATTCATCTAACAATGATCCACATGTGCTCCAATGGTCTCCAATCAACACCAATCATTCTCTGAGTGCTAGTGCGGTGAAGTGAATTTCTTGCGTCGATCATTCTTGATCACTCATTCTTAGGTCTTGAAGAACTTCTCTCATTATTGAGAGTGAGAGAGGAAAGGAATTGAGATAGAAAATTATTTGGTTGATCAATTCTTTAGTGTCACCAGTCCATGGCATAAGAGACGTACTTGTCTATTAATTGACATGCGGTTTCGGTTACAATATTTAATTGTGTAACAGTGATTAAATTCAATTATAACCATTAGCGAAAACCAATACCACTTAATAACAATAACAGCACCATTATTTGTGTTGTGCCAACTCGCACAAAAGAGAACCATAAATGAAATCCCCTGCCACATAATGATAACAGTATTATTATTATTTATTACGCTAATTAAATAAACATTAGTTACCAACTTGTAAATAATTAATTTATCAATGGACATGATCTTAGTCTGTTCAAACTCCTCTTCCATTTATTGAACACTCGAATAAAATATTTTATTCTTTTAAATAAATATTTTTATTTACAAACTAGTAAATAAATATTTATTAAATGTTCAATAAAATAAATAAATATATTTTATTCACAATCTGATGAATAAATATTTATTTAATTTATGTGATCATTTTAAATTGAATAATATTATTCCTAAATCTTGAGAATAATATTATTACATTAATTAAATTCAAATCTAATTTAATCAAGGCCACCAGAAACACTTAGTGTGTGACCCTCTAGGATTCTTTCTCATTAGCATTAGGCAGGCTTGCCTAAAGTCCAATATTACTATTTAGCAATGGGACAGGGTACCTAAGAGAAAGAAATTAAAGTCTCAACGATGACATCCACATACAAACACTCACTATATAATATAATCCCTTTGTAATAATATCTCATCAAGAAGGTTCCATGATAGTGTCATCAACATTTATGCTTGATACGTCATTATTTGGATACCTGAAATAAACTCATCATTACACCATGGCCATGGAATTTAGGGCGATGGTTCTATTTCAATCAAAGGGTCAAGATATAAAATACCATAAATGGAAGGGAAAAATCCTTCCTCGACTTATCCATTAATAACATGTCACTCATGACGCAGCCAGTGTACCCTACTTCCCGCCAATATATGACGTGACAGTTTTCGTCAGTAAATCAAAGTGTGCAAGTCATGGCATGTATTAATTATAATCTTAAAGTCTAAGAACCATTACACATGATCGCAGATAGGAATATCCGATGACACTAAAACATGCGGAATTCCTATTGGTGGGTATGCTCTCATAATCTCCCGACTTAGAGATTACCATGTGCGAACTTCATGAGAAGAATTCGCATCTGCTTATAAGTACTCGCACCTGATGGTGTGTATACTATGTGTCCCATCATAGTATGTCATCCAACTGAAAAACTATATTTAAGAATATTGTCATAGCACTTCAAGGTTCTCATCATAGCGGGGAATTGCTATGACCTTGTCAATGCGACAAATAATCCAGGACATTATTACGCTATAGTCATACAGAATAATGAAAAATATGTAATAAGTTGTTAATATTTAAATATATTAAATATTCATGTAATCAAAGTACAAACAGTTGTTTCTAGGACACCATCTCTTATAAAGATAACATACGAGACCCTGATCATTGTTCTTTTTTTAAGTCAAAAAAACACAAAAAGCCTCCAAAAGTGAGTTTTTAGTTGGGATGTCCTAATTTTTTAATATTTGATAGGATTTCACCTTCATTTAAGAGGGTCTTTTTGTCTTTTCTTAATGGAGGTTGAATTTAGTCTTAGGGATTACACTCATATGGATATTATGGTGTTGATATTTTAATCTTTTTCATATTGTAGTGTTATTTATAAATAATTATATGCATATTTTCATATATTTACATTTATATCATTTAAAAGTATGAATAATATTTAAATATATATACATAAAAATTTATTCTTAAATATATAGACCATATTTTAATAATAAATAATTATTCATTTTTCATAAAATAAAAATTTATCCATTTTATTTGTGATATAAGAATACATGAATATGTATATACCTATAAAAATGTATATGTAATGTTATATATATATATATATATGTATATATATTTGTGTGTGTATTAACAAATAGATATATATTCATGTATATATTCTAATATATTTAAATAAATATTAATATATAATATATGTAAATAAATATTTATAGTTATAGTTATATATAAACACACACACAAATATATATATAAATATAAACACACATAGAGAAAAACACATACACACGCAAAAACACAGACACATAAATACACACACACACACACATATTTTATAAATGTATTTAAAAATAATTATATGAAATTATATAATTATATATAAATATAAATATGAACACACACATATAAATGTAAATATAAACACACAAAAATGAACATAAATATGCAAATATATTTTATAAATGTATTTAAAATAATTATATATAAATATATAATTAAATATATTGATAAAAAATATGTATCTGAATATATCTAATTAAATAGATATATCATAAAATATAGAAAAAAATAGTATGATGCAGTGGTAAGGGAACAGGGGCATAGAGGAGGAGGTCTCAGGTTCAAACACTGCAAAAAATAGGTATTAGAAGTGGTTCTTTTTTTCTTCTGGTGTTGGTTTAAACCACCACTACATGGTTTGGTGGTGGTTAGAAAAATCATCATGTATTTCACGATCAGAAATCATTTATCATTGGTTTTTCTTTTTTAGTGATGGTTTTTGTATGTATCATTTTTAGAGAACTTAGTGTCGGTTTTGATTTCATTTAGTGGTGATTTTTTTTAAATTCAACTGAAAATAAACTAAAGGAAATAAACATAACTGCTTCTACATACATTAGAACCGGTTTTGTTTAGCGGTGGTTTATGATTACCACCACTAAATAGATTCATAAAAATATATTTAGTTGTGGTTATCATAAATCACTGCTAAGTATAATTATAAAAAAATTATTTTTTAAATATTTAATAAAAAAATATGCATATAAAAACTTTGACATGAAATAAACTAAAACATAAATACACAATAAACCCATCATGCATACACCATCATACATCCAAATTCATATATATACAACCTGAGTCACCATAACCTCAATCAACCCATTACATTAGTCATCAATATATACATATAAGATATGTCCATGAAAAATAACAACCCATGGCCAATATAAGTGAATCCCATGACCTACAATTCATCCATCTACCTCCAAATCGTGTCATCAACTGTAACCGACCATGTCATGTCATCAAATGGAACAAAAAAAAGAAGTAATAAATTATAATTGAACATAATAAATCATAATTGCAATAGAATCATTGAAAATATTTAAACATGCCATAAAAATGAAGAACTATTGTTTCTAACGCTTTCGTCGGGGCGCGCGCATCCATCTGTGAGGACGCGCGGTTGTTGCCCTGCATTCCTGCTTTCCAAAGGCGGGCGTCATTCGCTCCTTATTCAGGGATGTCTGCTCCTTGATCGAAACAGGATGATGGGATGTCGGTTCTTCCTTCCATGGATTCCTCCTCGGAACTTTTCACCTAGTCCGGGTCTCCCTCATAGATTTAATACGTTGTTCGTGAATCTCATTCTCGGTGCCATATCTTCATGGAAGCCGGTTAATTACACTACTTCTGTCAATACATTCCATGGGATCTTGACATGGTAGCAACCTTCGGTCGGAGTAGATGAGAACATCAGGTATGTCGGGGCATCTCTGGGTGCGTGGACATTGGGGAACCTGTATTCTTCCTCATAGGAGGGAATCTCAAGGGTTCAGAACCCGAGGCATCCCACGTCGAATGCGGGGAATCATATTCCATAGGCATGCATCTGAGGTTTTCCTCAGCTTCCCATGTTTAACATGGGTTATGTTGTGAGTTTAACGTCTTACGGAGACTGTTACGCTGAAGGCGTGCCTTCCGAGGTTTTCCTCAGGCATCTCATGTCTATCACGAGGTGGGCCGTGAGTTTAACGTCTTGTAGAGACGGTTACGCCATAGGCGTTTCATCCGAGGTTTTCCTCAGGCATCTCATGTATAACACGAGGTAGGCCGCGAGTTTAAACTCTTGCGGAGACGGAATGAGGGTGATCAGAATGTTCCATAGAGGCGGATCAGATTGGTATATCCCGAGGGAACACCTGAAAGATGGATGGATTAGAACGCCCAATGAGGATGGATCCAAGGTGGTGCGCCCCATGGAGGGGAGACGTCACACCGTAATGGCTGATCTGAACACCACTAAGGGCGGATCAGGGAGAGTGTAACCCAGGATGGGGGACACCAAGGTTTTCCATTGGCTGGGATTGAACCTCAGGGAGGTTTCCTACGTACCCTATGTAGACAACAGGGATCAAAACCCACGTAGTTTGAAGGGGTGATGAATCAGGGTGTACACAGAGGACAACGACCCGGAGACATGCTGGGGATTATGCATGGATAGCAGCCCACGCACCGCTAGGAGTAGCGAGGAGGTGGATGGCATGATCCCACTGGGATGTGGCGGCCCGGTTGAGAATCAGGATGCGTGATGGATGGATGAATGAAGTGGAGGGGGAATGAAATGGGACCATCTCAAGGGCAACGGTGAAGTTGGTCTTGAGCCTCGAAAATACCTCCTACGTATCCCCATGGCAAGGAATCAAAGTCCGTGTAGTTTGGGTGAAAATGGTGGGTGTCGGCGAACCGACGTGAAAGAAAAGAGACTTTGGTCCAAATTGTGTGGGGATTACACACTAGGTCGCCCAGGTGTTGGTGAACCGACGTGAAGGAGGTCAGAGTGACCAACGGGTGATGGGATTGAACCTCATGGAGGCTTCCTACGTACCGTGCCTTAGCACGGATCAAAGACCACGTAGTTCAAGTTGGATGTCAGAAGGCCGACGTGAAGGAGGAGCAGGGGTCCAAGTGGTGGCAGGCTTGAACCTCGTGGAGGCTTCCTGCGTACCATGCCTTAGCATGGATCAAAGAACATGTAGTTCAGGTTGGACATCGGAAGGCCGACGTGAAGGAGGACCAGGGGTCCAAGTGGTGGCGGGCTTGAACCTCGTGGAGGCTTCCTACGTACCATGCCTTATCACGGATCAAATACCACGTAGTTCAGGTTGGGTTTTGTCGGCTAACTGTCATGAAAGTGAACTCGGGGGGGTCCATTTGTGGTGGGATTGAACATCATGAGGCTTCCTACGTACCATGCCTTGTCATGGATCAAAGTCCACATAGTTCAGAATAGTCACAATGGCTTACCGCTGGACTGGAATGCAGTTTAACGTCATGCGGGGTGAAGGGTGAACCCTGACATGATAAACGACGGGTGGTGGGATTGAACCTCATAGAGTATTCCTACATACCATGTCTTGACATGGATCAAAGACCACGTAGTTCCAGTGTGCAGTTTAACGTCATGCTGGATGGGGCATACAGTTTAACGTCATGCTGGACGGGGCATACAGTTTAACGTCATGTTGTACGGGGTATACAGTTTAACGTCATGATGGATGGGGCATACAGTTTAAGGTCATGTTGGACGGGGCATTTCCATGGTCTATGCTTACTCTAAGCCCACGTGAGTCATGCTCGGTGTGAGAAACAAGAGGCAGCAGAGACCTAACGATCATGTTGTGAAGGATGCATCCGTGAGAAGCGAAGAGGGGCTTACGCGTTAGGCGGCCCATGGTGTCGGGACTTACTCCAGGATGGAGGCCCAAGGTGCGGCAAAGCGCAGCGGGAGAGGGATTTGGGACCAAAGATGGAAGGTGCCTCGTTCCCTATCGCGCCCTCCACTGGCCTTGTCAGTGGGGAAGTACGTAGGTGCATGGGTGCTACCTTCTGCAAGAGAGGCTTGGGGGCTTACACCAAGGTGGTTTCCCTTCCCCTGTGGACATACGCTACTCCGAGAAGGAGGATATCATCCCATGTGAGGGTGATTCCATTCCCATGGAGACGAGTGGCGTAAAGAATGTCTGAGCTGGGGGTACCCTGCGTGCGAGGCACGGGGTCAGGTCATAGTTTAACGTCATGTGTTGAGGATGAGGTGCTTGGTATTTTAACGTCCTGCAGCTCGGATGAGGTGGGTCTACTCCGCACCCCTAGGACTTACATAACCGGTACCCTCTACCCCTTGTGGGAGCGAAGGTACCAGCAAAGCCGTGGTAAAGGGGGTGGAACCGTCATGAGGATGATGATGGTCTCGGGCTTGAGCCTTGAAGAGGCTTCCTACGTATCCCCGTGGTAGGGAATCAAAGTCCACGTAGTTCTCTTAATGACGGATTACCACCGATTGGGGGTTTCAATGGATTATCGCGGGATTGGGTCACAACAGCTTACCGCTAGAATAGAATGTCAACGGCTTACTGCTGAATGGGGTCGCAACGGCTTGCCGCTGGATAAGGATGTCAACGGCTTACCGCTTAATAAGGATGTCAATGGCTTACCGCTGAATGGGGTCGCAACGGTTTGTCACTGGATAAGGATGTCAACGGCTTACCACTGAATGGAGTGACAATAGTGGATGGGGCTTATGCGAGGAAGCTGCTCGGGCGCCGCTACGGAGCGGCAATCATGGATGGGGCTTAAACTAGGAAGCTGCCCGGGTGCCGCTATGGAGTGGAAATGGTGAATGGGGCTTACACTAGGAAGCTGCCCAGGTGCTGCTAAGGAGCAGAAATGGTGAATGGGGCTTACGCTAGAAAGCTGCCCGGGTGCCGCTATGGAGCGGCAATGGTGAATGGGGCTTATGCTAGGAAGCTGTCCGGGTGCCGCTAAGGAGCGGCAATGGTGAATGGGGCTTACGCTAGAAAGATTCTCGGGTGCCGCTATGAAGCGGCAATGGTGAATGGGGCTTACGCTATGAAGTTTTTCGGGTGCCGCTATGGAGCGGCAATGGTGAATGGGGATTACGCTAGGAAGCTGCCTGGGTGTTTCTATGGAGCGGCAATGGTGAATGGGGCTTACGCTAGGAAGATGCCCGGGTGCCGCTATGGAGCGGTAATGGTGAATGGGGCTTACACTAGGAAGCTTCCCAGGTGCCGCTATGGAGCGGCAATGGTGAATGGGGCTTACGCTAGGAAGTTTCCCGGGTGCCGCTATGGAGCGGCAATGGTGAATGGGGATTATGTTAGGAAGCTGCCTGAGTGCCGCTATGGAGTGGAATTGGTGAATGGGGCTTACGCTAGGATGCTTCCCGAGTGCCGCTATGGAGCAGCGATGGTGAATGGGTCTTACTCTAGGAACCTGCCTGTAATGTCTTCCTCATGTCTGGCCATGAGGGAATCCCAACTCACTGGTGGATTGAGGCATTCACCTATGTGCTAGTGCACAAGTGGGATAATGCCAAGGGGCGTTGGAATCATGCCACTGTAATCATGGCATTAGGCGTGTTATGCTCGGAGCATAAGGCATCTCTTGTTTAGTGTAAGAGGCATCCTATGATTGGCACATAGGATGTACTACAGTTTATAGTCTTGTAGATAGGACTATTGGCATCTCATGCTAGGAGCACAAGGCATCTCTTATTTAGTGCAAGAGGCATACTATGTTTGGAACATAGGGTGTACTACAGTTTATAGTCATGTAGATAGGATTTTTGGCTTCTCATGCTTAAAGTATTAGGCATCTCTTATTTGGAGTAAAAGGCGTCCTATCATTTGTAGATAGGGAGTACTACAGTTTAGAGTCATGTAGATAGGACTGTTAGCATCTCATGCTAGGAGCATGAGGCATCTCTTGTTTGGAGAAAGAGGCATCCTATCATTTTTTAGATAGGGAGTTCTACAGTTTAGAGTCTTGTAGATAGGACTATTGTAATCTCATGCTATGAGCATGAGGCATCTCTCGTATAGGGCTAGAGGCATCCCATGATTTGAACGTAGGGAGAACTACAGTTTAGAGTCTTGTAGGTAGGACTATTGGCATCTCATGCTATGAGCATGAGACATCTCTTGTTAGGAGAGAGAGGCATCCTATGATTGGGACATAGGGAGTACTAAAGTTTAGAGTCTTGTAGGTAGGACTATTGGCATCTCATGCTATGAGCATGAGGCATCTCTTGTATTGGGCAAGAGGCATCCTATATTGATCATATAGGGGATACTACAGTTTATAGTCATGTAGGTAGGACTGTTGGCATAAGGTGCCTGGGAATGGATGGTGTTGGGTCTTACGCAAGGGCGGCCCTTTCTGGTTCAACCTGGCATAGGAGACAAGTGATTGGGTTTGGAGAAGTTGCCTGAGGAATGGTTCGTCTCAAGGTACTCGGGGAATTGGTGATGAGAATCTCAACTCACGACATGAGAATGAAAACAAGAGGAATATTTCGACTCAAGGAGTTTCATGGTGTGCGGAGGAGTATCTCAAATCATGGAGTTCCATAGGTGGGAAGGTGGGTGTGCATAAGGGCGCAATGGAAAATCCCGACAACCCGACCTGAGAAATTCGCGGTGCGACTCTCCATTTTTCATGGGGGTCTGTGATGGTAGCGAAGGTACCGGGCCGGGACTGAAGCCCGGGATTGACCCCGAGCGGGGGTGCGGGGGCGCAGCCCCCGTGGTATGGACCGGTGGGTGCGAAGGTAGGAGCCTAGCGAAGGATAGGTCTTCGCGAAGTAGCTTCGCGGAGCAAAGGTCTCACAAAGTAGCTTCGTGGAGCAAAGGTCTCACGGAGCAGAGGGATCTCGCGGAGCATGGGCCTCTTGCGGAGCAAGGGCGGCTCGTGGAGTACTCACGGAGCATGGACTCACGAATCATCAGCTCGCGGATCAGCAACGCGAAGGAAGCTGCTCACGGAGCATGGCCTCGCGGAGCCACAAAGCGGAGCTCCACGGACCAGGATATCAGCCGCCCAAGGGGCAGAAAAATGGTCGTCCAGAGAAGGGGGGGTGAGCTGGATATTTATAGGCAGGGGTGCCGCGAAGCAGAGCTCACGCGGCGCGAAGGGGACTTCGGTGCTTCGCGGCGGGTCGCGAACGTCAACCGGATTCGCGGAGAGTTACCGCCTCCTCTGCTTCGCGGCGGGTTCGTGAACGTTAGGGTGTTCGCGTAGAGTTCCCGCCTCCTCTGCTTTGCGGTGGGTCTTCGCGGCGCGTCGCGAACGTCAGACGGGTTCGCGGAGCCTCTCGCCTCATTACTTCGTGGCGACGCTCCGTGATCACAGAGGGGGCTTCGCGAATGGGCTTCACGAACCAGTTTTCCAGCCCAACTTCAAATGTCTATAACTCCTAATCCGTAGCTCCGTTCGGGCCCTACGACCTACCAAATCGAAGCCTGTGAAAAGTTCTACGATCCTGGATCGTTTATAGAAGCACTTGAAAAATTTTGGGGACGCATTTTCCAGGGTCTAAAACTATCATGACTGCCTTCTGAAGAATGTCTTGGATCATAATGGTCATGATCCTACCTACTGTCAGTATCTATAACCTACAATAAAAAACAAAACATTTTATAAAATAAATGTGAAAGATAATAGATATAGAATATATTCATAATATTACACATAAAATTCATGATTTTGTTGATCAAAGAGAATACATTTTAATAAAAAAAATATCATGAAGCACACTTTGAAAACATAAAGTTACCTACTTAAGAAATGATTCAACACTTGGAAATGAAAAGGGATAATTATTTAACAATCTAATCAATTTTAAAATTGACGTGCGGTGTGCTTGAAATTTACTTACTAAACAAAATTTAAATACTTTGATATGGAACCACATATTATATTTAAAAAATAATTCAAAAGTGGTTGCCTTGTGATTTCACATCAATATGAGGTAGTTTTCTATGGTTTTGACCATTACACGAATGTTTTAATGTTTTAAAACACTAAAAATGAATTTACGGTCATCCTAGGAAAACCATAACTCAGAATGATATAGTGTAAGTTACTACATTTCACAAATTATCTACAGTTGTTTTCCTATGATTCCATGTCCATCCAAAGACATTTTCCAGTTTTTGACTCCCTGAAACACGTTTTAAAGACTTGAGTATCTTTAAAAAATTTATATTGAGTCATTACAAGAACAACACAAATCAAATGGATGTTTTGTTTCGTTATTCACATCAAAAATAATTTAAAAGTGATTTTACCATAATTTCACATCAATCTTAGGTCATTTTATAGGGTTTTAACTATTACATGCACGTTTTAGTGTTTTAAAACATTGAGAACACATTTTCAAGAATCCCAATAAAATAATAACCTAGAATGATGTACCTCCAGTTCCTGGTTTTGACCCCCTAACACATGTTTTTAACGACATTAGTATCTTTAAAAACTATATATTAAGTCATTCCAAGCACACCACGCGTCAGATGGATGTTTTCTATAAACTTACACATCAAAAATAATTCAATTGAGTTTTTTCCATAATTTCACATTAATATTAGGTTATTTTATAGGTTTTTGACTGTTACATACACGTTTTAGTGTTTTAAAACACTGAAAATGCATTTACAGACATTCCAGATAAACCATAACTCGTAATGATGTTTCATCAGTTCCTAAATTTCAAAAATAAATCTATGGTTTTTTCTTAGGATTTTATGGTCATCCAATGTAGTTTTCCTAGTTTTAACCCCCTGAAACACATTTTTAAAGACTTAGGTATTTTTAAAAACTATTTATTGATTCATTCCGAGAAGAATACACATAGGATGAATGTGTTGTCTATGCTTACACATAACAAGTAATTTGATGGTGGTTCTCCCATGTTTTCACATCTATATGATGTTTTTTACTATGGTTTTGACCATTACATGCACATTTTTTGTGTTTCAAAATACTAAAAATGTGTTTATAGGAATCCCAGGAAAATTATAACTCAGAATGATGTTTCATCGATTCCTACATTTCAAAAATTAATCTACGGTCATTTTACTATGATTTCACAGCCATCTAACGTCATTTGTGTAGTTTTGCCCATCCGACACATGTTTTTAAAAACTTTGGTATCTTTAAAAACTGTTTATTGAGTCATTTTAAGAAAACCACATGTTAGATGGGCGTGTTTTCTACGCATACACATCAAAAAAATAAAAATTTATTTTCTATCAATCTGAGTTTTTTTCTGTGTCTTTGATCGTTACATGAATGCTTTAGTGTTTTAAAACACTAAAACCCCATTTACAGGCATCCTGGGAAAACTATAAATTGGAATGGAGTACCTTCATTTCATACATTTTACAAATCAATCTATGATCATTTTATTATGATTTCATGTCCATCTAACATTGTTTGTCGGGTTTTGACCCCCTCAGACACGTTTTTTAAATACATTAATATCTTTAAAAAAAATTAACAAGTTATTTCTATCACACTACAAATTGGATGGACGTATTTTATACATGTACATATCAAAAATAATTCAACAGTGTTTTTCTCATGATTTCACATCAATATAAGGTTTTTTTCTAGGTTTTGGACCATTAAACACACATTTTAGTGTTTTAAAATACTAAAAACTCATTTATGGGCATCTCGGGAAAACCATGACTCTAAATGATTTTCCATAAGTTTCTATAGTTCAAAATTCAACCTATAGTAATTTTCTTATGATTTTACGGTCATTCAATGTGGTTTTCCTAGTTTTATCCCCTTGAAAGATGTTTTTAAAAACATTGGTATCTTTAAAAACTGTTTATTAAGTCATTCTGAGCACATCAAATATAAGATGGATATTTTTTCTATGTGTGAAAATCAAAAATAATTGAATAGTTGTTTTCCCATTATTTCACATCAATATAAGGTCTTTTTATAGGGGTTTTATAGTTACACACACGTTTTAGTGTTTAAAATACTAAAAACGCATTTATAGGCATCCCATGAAAATCGTAACTCAGATTGACATTTTTTCTGTTCCTATATTTAAAAAATTAATCTATTATTGTTTTCCTATGATTTCACAGTCATCAAACACATGAAGTGAGTGTAATAACTCAAAGTTCATTCATTTAATAAAAAAAATTCATTTTTACTTTAAAATGTCAATCACGTAGCTAAAACCAAGGAAATGAGCTCGAATTGTTTTCAATCTTTATAAAAATAATCCATAATTCATTTTTGACATGTAGGAATTGATTTCACATCAATATGAGATACAATGTGGTCGGTATGACTTGAAGTGCATGTTTTTAATATAAAAGTGTCATGTTAGTTTAAAATATCTATCACATTGACAAAATTGAGAAAACTAGCTCGGATTGTTTTCAAACATTAGAAAAATGATCTGTAGTTCTTTTTTATTGTGTTGGAATTGACCGCACATCAATCAAACACACAAAGTGGGTGGTATGACTCGAAGTGCGTGTTTTCAATATAAGTGCCATTTTACTTTAAAATACTTGTCACGTATCCAAAACTAAGAAAACAAGATAAAATTATTTTCAAACATTAGGAAAATGATCCATAATTCATTCTGACATGTATGAATTGAACTTATGTCAATCCAATACACAATGTGGTCGGTATGACTCGAAGTATGTGTTTTTAATATAAAAGTGTCATTTTAGTTTTATTCATCGTAGTTGTATGTATTCTTTTAAAATGTGTGAATGGTCTATGGGGTTCAGAATTTACCTTGGTAGGATGAGCTATAAGGATGAAAATTTCTATGAGGATCAAGCTCGTCATCCTTTGAAAAATAGACACTAAAGAATTTTACATTTTCTCCCACCATTGTTCATGTGTTTTCCTATAAGAGTCATGTTCTTGTACTTTTTCTTTTAAACTTTCAATTTTAATTTCAATTTGGGTTTCTTAGTCAATGGAACTCCTCAAACCTGCACTGGGTGTATAGGTAAATGATGATGATTCCCTACCAAATACAATTGATGGAGTAGGCCTAGAACTCATACCCCGTACACGCCCATAATGATCCTTCCCTAAAATGATTGCTTTTGCATCGTTCTAGGATACCGATGATGATTGTGAAGGGTTTGCATCTCAGGCTTCTTGAATTTTAACTTGTTAATACACTAATATTAGAAATGATTTTTAAATTTATCTAAACTTTATAATATTATATAATTCATAATTTTTTTATTACTATTTAATGTTATTTCATTTCTATAAAAACATAATGATGAAAAATAAATTATAACAATAAACACACCTTAAAAACAATTAAATGGGTCTTACTACATGGATCAAATGGTGCCAATAGAGATAATTGGCACTGCTTAATTCATGTAGTCGACCCCATTTAATTGGGTTTAAGGAATTTTTTGTTTTAATTTATTTTTCATTAACATGTTTTTATAGTAATGAAATAATATTAAATAATTATGAAAAGTACTTACTTCAACTTATCTCTTAGGTTCATTCACAAAATTATCATCGGGTTTCCCATGAACTTTAAGCCAAATCTATATATGGCCAACAAAATGACCTAATTCATTAGCCTTTATAAAAAAAGTATACAATTCATAAAAAAAACTTGACTTATAATAAAATAATATAAATAATAATGGATAAAATACAACAAAGATTGGTCTTTTTCTCGAAAAGATCTGAGGCCCAGTAATATGAGGAGTGACTTATTTCTCACGATTCAGAATATTTTTTTAGATAATTCTTACAAAAAATAGAAACATTAATAAATATTATAATTTTATTGTGTTTATGTTATTAAGATACTATAAAATATGCAATTACCTCCTAATATGTGTCTCTATTAATATCAAAAAACATACTCCACTGCTCGCAAGAAATGCCTTCAAGTAATTTCTCATACATTTTTCATGATCTCAAAGATGTGTCATTAAATTCATTCCATAATATCCATTTAAAATCTCACTATTTATTGCCCAAATTTTTCAGAGTCTATGGGTGTGAAACAAAGTCATGGGAATCAAAATGAAAAAACATTTAGAAAAAAACATAACACTTTATAAGTATATTAATAATTTTTCTCATATCATTTAAGTTAGTTATCAATGAATATTAAATTAATATTACCTTTACTTGGTTATCAAAGACCTCATTTTTCACAGTTGTGGGGATATTCCTCTAATCTTTATAATTAACAGGAAAGATCCCTGTCTTGCAAGCAAGCTACCCAAGAATCTGTCCATAGATTCGAGCAGCATCACCAATAGACACCCTGAACTCATCAAATGGAAAGATAATATTTA
Source organism: Viscum album (assembly GCA_963277665.1). Lineage (NCBI taxonomy): Eukaryota > Viridiplantae > Streptophyta > Magnoliopsida > Santalales > Viscaceae > Viscum > Viscum album. Next base: position 42,935,426 of record OY728145.1, on the reverse strand, counting down.
AGTCTTTTAGGTCCCATACATATATTATATTTATATTTATATATGTTCTATTGTTATCTTTATCTATTTGAAAAATGCAGTAAATAATTAATAAAATATATAGTTTTTATATACAATGAAATACATATCAGTAATGGTAACTTGCCAATATTTTCAAGATGGAGGGATGAAAAACTACTCCATCACTAGAGGTTCATCAAACAGTGGGTTACCAATAACATTTGGGGTAACTTTTGGCTCGCTAGAAGTCTTTGGTACAGCAGAATCACTCGAATCCACTGAAGTTGATGATAGTGGTGGTGTACTCTGAGATGTTGATCATCTAGGATCTCAAAATTTTCTATTCTTGTAATTCCTATAATTTAAATGGTTCAGAATATATTAAATTCATAAAAAATAAATAAGTAAAATGTTTTTACAAAAATGGAAAAAATAGAACAATGTATATATGTACGAAACACTTATAAATGAGAAATTTTAATATAGTTTCATTATCAATTTATACATTCAATTGTCTCCATCTTCGTTACCTTCATTATTATCAACATCCATTATGATGAGTATTTTATTTTCTCCCTCTCTTGTAAGTTCTATTATTTCAATATTATCAGGAAAAAACTATTCAGTGTTTTGTGGTTGATGTGGTTCACTGTCATAAAGTACCAATTGATCTTCATCACCCATATCATACAAGTCTCCCTGCTTTAAGTGCAAAAAAACACTACAACCTTCATGTATTTCATCTTCCATATAATAAACCATATTAATTTTTTAATCCAAGATAAATGGATCATTGTTAGGTCCACTAGGTCAAATGCCCTGAGAGGGGGTGAATCAGGATATGGTAGATTAAAACAACTGTCCCTTTTGATCTTTTTTCGTTGTTAAGAAAAACTCTCTTCTCTCTCTTTCCCATAGAAAAGTATGAACAGAAATTAAAGCATGAATAAGACACGGCAATTTTACTTGGTTCACCCACACTGGGATAATTCCAAGAAGCATACAACAGTGATGTGTTGATGTACCAAATCTACTAAAAGTGCACTGTTGTTTACAATGTTTGGAGTGGACTTGTTGTCCCTCCTAGTTTACAACCAATCACAATTTGAAATCTCACTTCTCTCTCAACTAGAGTGTGCTCACTGCTTCTTCATAAGATCCACTCACAGTTTATAGACTTGTAAGTCCCTTCATTATCTCTAATGAATGCATCCTCCACTGTATGTAGATTCTCTATTGATGTACCACTTTCATCCACTAAGGAATACCATTTTAGCACAGATGTACTGAGAAACTCCAAATATTTCGTGCAACCCTTATTGCTCCTTGCGTGCAAGTTTTATGCCTTGCGTGCAAAACCCCCTCTTACATGCAACTTCAATCTTGCACACAACTCCAATCTTACGTGTAATTTCCTTAGCTTGCACGCAACTCCAATTCTTTCGCGCAACTCCCTTTGCCTAATATTCTTACATGATATGGAGCTCATATTATATCTAAGTGTTGAGCTCACTCGAATGAGGGTGGTCACCTCTTATTTATAGACGTCGTCGACCCCTATGCGGAAGATTCAACGTATCGCGCAAGATCCCCTCTGTGCGCGTAAAACCCAATTTGATGTCGCATTAGGCGCACAAGTTTATTTCGCACAACCTCATCTTTCACCCACATTTCCAAATATTTTGAGCACTTCATGTCTTTGCCATATTTCGACGCTCTGATCTTGAAACATGCCTTGCGTGCAAGTTTCCAAATCACCTTCAATCTTGCGCGCAACTTCCTTTGCCAAAAACACATTTCTCTGTTTTTCGATTTTGATGCCCAAAAAATTAGTAAACACTGGAAAACAGCACCGCCTTGTATTTATTATTTTTGTACCACCTCTAGATCATCCATTCCTTTTTCATGGTTCTTTGTCAACATAGCTTGTCAACAATATCTCTAGAACACCACAATGGACCATAGAAACTCTCTTTGTCAACAAACACAATCAACCAAAAAATGCTTCAATGTTACCTTGAGGGTTTTTTCCCAACAATCATCCTATGCATTCTCACCAGTATGGTTCAAGTGAGAGAAGTTGACGGAAGTAAAATGTAACAAATATTTCATTATATCCCTATCAATATTGACCAACTTGCATTTGAATAAGACAACTGAAAATTGACCATGATAGTTTAATTTGATTATATCGATCAAATTTCCATAGTATCTGACCTCTGTAAATGTAAATACACCACTATTTTTGAGTTTCTAAGTCTTCTTTATGATAAATTGTATGAAACTTGAAGGTGTGAATTTTGTAATCATTAAATATCTTAGCCTGCCTTAGAGGGCCTTGAGCCAAAAACTTCGAGTCATTTGATATTTCAGCTCAATTATCAATAATCATTATCTAGAAAAGAAGAGATATGGTGTTACTTTTAACATAGAAAAAATAAATAAATTTCAATAATATAAATATGAGTATATACTTACACGTTGTTTGAACCATTCGACAATCACCTTAATAAAAGTTTTTGTTAATTCCTACTCATTTTGAGCTTGACCCATTAGTCGCCTCTTTTCTTGCATTCGTAATTCTTCAATAAATTGATCTATAATAAGACTATTGAGTAGCACGTATCTATGCGCTTGTAGAGACTCCAATTCAATCCGTGTAAAATTTGACCCCTTTCCAACTGGTCGTCCAATAATTAGAAATACCAATGACTGGTCTTCAGAATGAGAATTAGTGGAGATGTCATCAACATGACCAATACAATTGAATCTAGTCTTATTCCCATCCAAATACCTAGAACATAAGGTTAGGCACTTTTTGGCTATGTAACCTTCAGTGATAGAGCCTTTGGGTTGAGATTTATTCCTCACATATGATTTCAAATGACCTAAGTACCTAATGAAAAAAATAACAAACATATTAAAAAAATATTTAATGATTTGATAAAACTTAATTCACCAATGAAAATATAAATAATATCAACATACCTCTCAACCGGATACGTCTATCGATAGTGTACCGGTCCACCAAGTTTAGCTTCTTCGACAAAATGAATAGTCAAATGAATCATGATTATGAAGAATGAAGGAGGAATAACATCTCAAAATGACAAAGTGTCAAAATAATTCTTTCTTGAAGTTTATCAAGCTTAGTTTTATTTAGAGTTTTCCCACAAATATCTTTGAAAAGGGTACACAACTCAACTAGAACTACATTACTTTTTCAGATAACGTATTATGCAATGCCAATGGAAACCAATTCTCCATCAAAATATGTGAGTCATGGGTTTTTAATCCATGTAACTTTTGATGTTTTAAGTCAACTCACCTTGAAATGTTACTTTAATATCCATCTGGCACTTTTCTATTCTTTAAAGTTCAAAGGAATACATCTTTCTCGTGATTTTTCATTGTAAAAATAGTTGAAGGATACTTGATATTCTCATTTTCCTACAAACCATGCTTCATATTCATTGATTCCAAATCCTTATGGGCATTATGGCGATCCTTCAATTTACCCTGCTCATTAAGCAATGTGAAAATTACATTATCATGGTCATTCTTCTCAATATGCATTACATCAAAATTATGACGTATGAAATTAAACTCCCAATAAGGAAGTTTAACAAATATAATCTTTTTCTTCCACTATTGTGTTCTAGTTGCATCAGATATTGTACCTCGTACCCTTTTCCCACCTTCTTTAAACTGATTACATTTCCCAAATTCTACAATGACATTCATTAATTGTCCCAAGATTTCTAAACCAGATAACAACTTCAGTGGATTTATCAATTCAATATCTTCATTGAATCATGTCTTGTTAAACCTGAATTTATGAGAAGCATCAAGAAATCGATGATGAAACATAAAAGACCATTTTCTACTATGAGGTAGTCGTTGTGGTTCAAAATGAAAAATAAAAATTGGACAAGACAAACCAGTATAAGTGTTCCAATCAAATAAGTTTCATAGTCCAGGAAAGTCGCTAATTTTCCATATTAAAGACGAATGTATTTTGAACAATTTTCTCATTGAATCATCGTATGTTTCCATGCCATCATCCTACAATTATCGCAATTCTTTGATTTGAGGTCGAAGGTATACATGAATGTTATTTGCAAACATTTTCTTTTTGAGAATAATCATCAAAATAATGAAAGAATTCATCTTCATATGCATCCATAGAGGTATATTATAGGGGATCAAAACAACTGGATAAATGTTATAATTAGTACTTAGCGTACCAAAAGGGTTAAAACCATCAAAAGTCAATCCCAAACTTACATTCCTAGGGTGTGAAGAAAAATTTGGATAAAATGAATCAAACACCTTCCATGATGTTGAATCGTTTGGATGTCTCATCAAGTCACCGTTGTTACTATCATGAGCATGTCAGTTCATTCTACATACAGTCTTAGATGACATTAAAATTTTTTGTAAGCGTGGTTTCAGAGGAAAGTAATGCAATACCTTTGTGGGAGTTTTCTTCTTCTGTTTCTTCATGTTGTTGCATTGATTTGTACTCGCATTGTTATTCATTGACTTTCATCTGCTTGTATGACATCTTATGTATTCTTCTTTATCGGACTCTTCTCCCTAGTAAAGCATGAAATCATTAGGGTATGCATGTATCTTTGTATAATCAAGTCCACATTTTTTGATGATTTTCTTCATCTCATAGAATAATGTAGGGATCTTAGCTTCACTAAATGCATCATGAAGCAACTTTAAAATCATGAAAATTGCTTTGTTAGTAAAATTCCAAAGAGACGCTTGATATGATACAAATTAAGTAGAAAATACAACTTCAAATACTTGGCACACCCATCATACATTTCTTGTCTTCAACTAATTCAAAAAATTCATTTTTTTGGTCATTGATTTTTTGGGCAAGATTAACCTTCTCACATCAACTGAAAGTTCTGTTGATTTATTAAAAATTTTAACATTGTATTGTATAAAGTCAAATGCGTCAACCGTTGCTTGAATTGATAATCAGGACATAGACATTTTATTCTACCATCCACTGATCTGTTTGCAATTGTATAATCTTGACATACTGAGTTGTGTTTCGAGGTAAATTAAACCAACTTTTATTCATAGGAATTTGACTGTCACTCTTCTCCCTGTACATTTAGATATAATGATATAAATGTTTAATCAAATAATTACAATCAATTTTTAACATCACCCAATTCCATCATTGACCTGGGTAGGGTCTTGATTTGACAAAACAAAAATTTAACATGAAAATGATTCAATTCGACATGAAAAATATAAACATAAATGAATAAATATTACCCCTCACAATAATAGGGTCGGATGTGGTGGAAGGTCGTCGAGACAAGGAGAGGGCAATAGATAGTGTGGAGGTCGAGGATACGATCCTAGCAATGTCTGACTTGGATAGAATTAGAGGAAATCAAGGAGGGAGGCAGGAATACAAGGTAGTGGGGAAGAGGTTAGGGCTCGACATCCATTGGGGGGGGGGGTCACCGGCAAATAGGGAAGAGGGGTCGTCGTCTTTGGAGAAGACCCGTTACGGGATGACGTCGTAGTCAGTATCGAGAGGTGGAGGGTTAGGTGTCGGAAGTCATTGACGAGGGGGGGTTGGGGGTTTGGGGTCGGCGTCGAGGGAGGGGGGATTGGCGGTTGGTGGTTGGTATCGAGGGAGGGGGGTCGACAAGGTGCTCGAGGTGGGGGTGTCAGAGTCGCAGGGGTCGGGGAGGGTGGAGGAGGGGGTAGGGTAAATTTGGTTTTTTTAAAGTATTTAGCGGCGGTTTTAATAAAATGACCACTAAATCTAAATATTGGTGGTGGGTGGTTTCGAGAACCGCCGCACGCTAAGACCTTGTTTTTTTATAGTGAAATCTAGTCAGGTGCGTGCATGTGGTAGGGTTGGTGAACGCTGTTAAAGACATGGGCGGGTGGGCTAGGAGGTGATTGATGATAAAGGGTTTAGCGGGCGGGGGATCGATGATATATGGGTGTTGGTGAGTGGTGATAAATGTGGTGTGGTGGGTGTTGAGCGCTTAAAAAAATATTAGTGTTGATAAATCCAACTTTTATCAGCGTTTTTTTAGCGGTGATAAAGGGAGTGTTTATCTGTGCTAAAAAATAGGGTGATAAAAATAGTGGTGATAAAGACACTCTTTTTTAATGCTAAAAAAACGTTGATAAATGGAGTCTTTAACAACACTTTTTTTTTTTTTTTTTTACGTTGATAAAGGACGTCTTTATCAACGCTTTTTCTAGTGGCGATAAAAGTGACCGGGTACTAAAGACTCTTACAACATCATTGTTCTTTTAGCGGTGATAAAACCTTTTTTGAACATTGTTAAAAGACGGACATGTAGTATTGACTCTACGGAACATGTTTTAATATTTATAAAAGTTGCATGAGTAACTTCATGTATGATTATGTGGTGAAATAATTATATTTATATATTATATGTATTTTGTCAATTATGGTATGTTTTATATATATTCTGGAATGTTTTGTTTTTGGGGGTGTTGCACCACTCAAAGTGACCATAGCAGTGTTTGCGGGTTTTTTTTATTAGAGCCCAATTTCCCCCTTCACCGGTTGCGTTGTTCCTATTTTTTAACTTTAACCCGCTTGCCCTAGATTGTCGCAGCAATAATCATAATAATCGTTACGTTAACTTTTTTGTTTTAGAAAATATCGGTCTGCACATGCACATATAAAAATGCACGGTGTAATTTTATCCAAAGGATTTGTTAATAGTTTTTTACCGACATTTCCTTTGGAAAATTTGGTGTGATAATAAAATCAACTCGATTTGTGAAAAAATGAAACTTCTGAATCTAAAGATATAAAATAGTGTTGAGATTTGTGTCGGAGGGTGGCTCAGTTGCAGCGGCTACTATGAGTCTCCGCGGTGTCTAGGGTTTAAGTCTTACTGATTATTTATTCCCGCTTCTTGGACAGCTGTAAATGTAAAAATAATTTTTATAATAATGTAATCATTGAAGGACGTGATTATAAAAATAATTGAGTTATGAATAAGGGTGTGTGGTGTGTGGTGTGTGGGCAGTTGAAAGAGGAGTGGGGGTTGGTGGAGGCGGCCGGTTCGCCGCCGACAATCAGAGGGTTAGCCGCCGAGGCTCTGCCACGCATTCAAAGGGGCCAACTTTCCAAATCTCACAATCAGTGGCCCCCGGACAAACTTACAAATAAAATTTGCATTGGCGTTACTTAATTAATTTGATAACATTAATTTAATGTATCCTTTAAATGCATCAACTTAATACATACAATTGATGTTTCAGGGTTATGCATATTATTGAAATAATGTAGCCCCTACATTCATGGATATTTAATATTGATTTTCTGAATTAAGTGATTCATGAATTAGATCATTTACTACTGTATTCTCATTTAGTGTTGATTAAGCTATCATGATTGGTTTAGAATATTATATAATGATATTTAAAAGATTTCGAACATCTAAATGATTGTTTAAACATTAAACAATCATTAAAGGTTGAATTATGAGTTATAAATAAGTTGTCTAATTTAAAACATTTATGAAATGTGTTAATCAGTGGTTGAACTTTTGATTAACATTTGAGATCCAATGGGTGTCCTTGCAAGGCTTCAAAAAGTGGTTCAATAATTGTACAATTATTGATGAGTACAGTACGGTGAGGCGTGGTTGAGTTGAACCTTTGGGCGGCGGATGCAAACAAAATGTAATAATCCATGCTGCAATGGCTGGACCACCGCCACCACGCTCAAACACACACAAAAAACACAATCCTACATACTTGTACAATTATTGATGAGCACACTACGGTGTGCATAAGAGTGAATATTAAATGTTATTGATTTTTAGAAATCAAACTGATTTATAGGAATGGGTTGGACTTAAATGTCCTTCATTACAATTACAAAAAAAAAAACAGAAACTCATAAACATTAAATCAAAACAAAATATATAATAAGAATTTATTAATAGTAAATACAATTGGAAACATAAAACAATAATAAATATTTAACAATAGTAAATAAAACTAAAAGTATAACAATAATTAATAATTTGTTATATGTTTATAAATATATAATAGCTATTAATATTTTTTTTAACTATATACACTTTTTATATTTATTCACTCTAAATTTATTGGTGGAAATTTCCGTTGAAATTTTACATTGTTTTATATATATTAATATATTATGTATGCATGCACTAAAAAATTGTATTAAAAATTCTCATGTATTTATAATAGGAAATATATTATGTATAGGAAATAATCTATGGAAATTTCTAATGGAATTTTGCAATGAAAATTTCCAATGAAAACTTATATATTTTAGTTATGTATCAAAATAAATTCATTGTAATTTAATGTATAAATTTGAACTGCTAGTTGAAGTTTGCGCTGGAAATTTCTAGTGGAAGTTTGCACTGAAAATTTTTAGGAAATCTTTGCACTGAATATTTCTCTAGGAAATGTATAGTTCAAAGTTTCTATTTATGATTTATGAAGTCTTTATAGACTCTTAGGAATCCCTAAATTTTATATGAGAAGTTTTTAATGCAAATCTAGAACGAAAATATTTAGTAAAAAATTGTTTTTTTACTAATGTATTAATATATTTTCATTGTAATTTTAAGTGCAAATTTGAAGTGCAGTTTCAGGTGGAAATTTGCATATGAAATTTCTGGTGGAAGTTGACATCGGAAATTTCAAGTGGAAATTAGGAATTTCCAGTGGAAATTTCGATGAGAATTTCCAGCAGTGGTGTTGTAAAAAATTCCCAAAAAAGCATAACGGGGACATTTTCATCCAAAACTCCAACCTGAGGGTCAGGATTAGATGCCGAAGGTGAGAGGATTTAAATCCGTTGAGTTGAACCTTTGGGCGGGGGATGCAATCAAAATGTAATGGGAATCCATGCTGCAACGGTAGGACCACCGCCACCACGCCCAAACACACAAAACACAAGCCTACCAATGATTGTCACCCACCCACCAACCACGCTACTCCCGCCGCCATTCTTTACTAAAAATGGCAAGAGGAAAAAGTTTCAATTTTTTAATCTAAATTTTGAAATAATTTAAGCGAATAAGTTTCACTGGAATTTTTTCAATATTTGTATTAAAAAAAAAATAGTGCAACTTTACCCTCCAATCAAAAATTCCACTGAGAAAGCTATCCATGCAAATATTTTGGATGAAACAGATGTTGGGAGGTGATAGATTATTGAGTGTTAAAAAAAGTTCATATGCATATTTTTATATTATATTATAATTGACTTTAAACATTTGTTCACGCCTCACATATCTATAAAATAAACAAAACAGGGCGGTGGGTGTGATTGATGCGCGCTGAAAATTTGAGGTTCCATTCCCCATCTCCAGCGATCCAACTCAATAAAATTAATAATGAGTAATATTATAATTAATAATAAATAATACTATAATTAATATAATTAGCAACTAATTATATAATTAATCTGAGGACACGTCTCTTTTGAGATTGTGATTTTATGTGTTTTCCTTTTTATATCTATGAAATTTGTTTTTATTGAATGAAGATGATATTTTTATTTCATGAATTCAATTTATTATACATTAATATGGATTTATATTCAACTGGTTATTCTAATTTTTTAAATTTCTTTAGGTGAAGTATCCCCATTGAGAACAGTGAGTGTAATCTATTTTGGTTTCCTGTAGGTCTTCAGGTAATCAGATCACATACATACACTACCACGAAACACGCTTTTAACAGTGCTAGAATCAGATTTTATTAGCATAAGAGAAGCACTGATGACCTTAGCATAATTTAAAGTTCATGACTTTTATGAGTGCTAAAAAAACACTAATAAATGAGAGATTTAGCAGTGCATATAAAAGTACTTATAAAGGTACTATTTATCATTGCTTTTCAAATCGATGATAAAATAACTTATTTATCGGTGGTGATAAAGAGAACCATTATCATCACTTTAAAAAGTGTTAATAAAAGTACGATTTATCAACATTTTTTCAGTGCTGATAAAAGTATGATTTATCACCGCTTTTTAATGAGCTGATATAGATAGACTTTATCAACGCATTCATAAGCACTGATAAAGGAAAGATTTATTAGCACAGTTAATAGCACTGATAAAGGTGAAACTGCAGTGTGATGCAGCAACACACTGCATCACCAGAAACAGGTGCAGTGTGCTGCAGCACACTGCGTCAGCAGAAACAACAACAAAAATTACCAAAATAAGATACAAATACGGAATTTATATGAAATAAAATTTATAACATAAATACATTAAAAAGTAAACACTACTATAGAATATGTCAGTTGTTTTTTTGATTAAAATGAATGCCATTTTTGAATAAAAAAGACGTACTTGGAGTCATACTAGAAACATCATGCGTCGGATTGAGGTGCAGATGATTCATATACGTCAAAAATGACATATGGATCCTTTTAATAGTTCCAAAACAATCTAAATGTTTTTTCTCAGTTTTGAGTATGTCGGTTGTTTTTTTATTAACATTAATGTCAATTTTGAATAAAAAAGACGCACTTGGAGTCATGTCGGTCAAACCATGCATGCATCAGATTGATGTGTGGCTAAATGCTAACATGTCTCAAATGACTCATGGATCATTTTACTAAAGTATCAGTACAATCAGAATACATTTTCTTGGTTTTGAGTATGCCAGTTGACCTTTTGGTAAAAAATAATGTCAGTTTTGAATAAAAAGATGCACTTGGAGTCATAACGATCACACCGTGCATAGGATTGAGGTGCATATGATCCCTACACTTAAAAAAATGACATATAGATCATTGTACTAAAGTAACAAAACAATCTGAATGTGTTTTCTCAGTTTTAAGTACGTCGGTTGTTTTTTTGATTAAAATGAATGCATTTTTTAATAAAAAAACGCACTTGCAGTCATACCGATCACACCATACATCAGATTGAGGTGCGACTGATCCCTACATGTCACAAATGATGTATAGATAATTGTTCTAAAGTATCAAAACAATTTGAATGTGTTATCTTGGTTTTGAGTATGTTAGTTGTTTTTTTGATTAAAATGAATGTCAATTTTGAATAAAAAAAGATACATTAGGAGTCATACCGGACACACCGTTCATCAGATTGAGGTACGACTGAATGCCACACATCCCAAATGACTCATGAATTGTTTTACTAATGTATCAAAGCAATAATAATTTGTGTTCTCGGTTTTGAGTATGTTAGTTGATTTTTTGATTAAAATTAACACCAGTTTTAAATAAAAAGACTCACTTGGAGTCATACTGGTCACATCGTGCGTCAGATTGAAGTGCAGCTGATCTCTACACGTCAAAAATGATGTATGTATCATTTTACTAAAGCACCGAAACAATATGAGTGCATTTTCTTGGTTCTGAGTATGTCAGTTGTTTTTTTATTAACGTTAATGTCAGTTTGAATAAAAAAGATGCACTTGGAGTCATACTGGTCACACCATGCGTCAGATTGTGGTAAGGTTGAATGCTACACAACCCAAATGATTCATGAATCATTTTATTAAAGTACCAAAATAATTTCAATGCATTTGCTTAGTTTTGAGTATGTCAGTTATTTTTTTGATTAAAATGAATGTCAATTTTGAATAAAAAAGACGCACTTGGAGACATACCAGTCACACTGTGTGTCAGATTGAGGTGAGGCTAAATGCCACATGTCCCAAATGACTCATGCATCGTTTTCCTAAAGTATCAAAACAACCGTAATGCGTTTTCTTGGTTTTTAGTATGTTAGTTGTCTTCTTGATTAAAATTAATGTCAATTTTGAATAAAAAGACACACTTGGAGTCATACCGGTCACATAGTACGTCGTATTGAGGTGAGGCTGATCCCTACACATAAAAAAATGAAGTATGAATAATTTTCCTAAAGTACCAAAACAACATGAACGCATTTTATCAGTTTTGAGTATGTCAGTTGTTTTTTGATTAACATTAATGTCAGTTTTGAATAAAAAATGCACTTAGAGTCATATCGGTCGCACCATGCATCGGATTGAGGTGAGGCTGAATGAGACACATCCCAAACAACTCATGGATTGTTTTCCTAAAGTATAAAAACAAATTGAATACATTTTCTTGGTTTTGAGTATGTCAGTTGTTTTTTTATTAAAATTAATATTAGTTTTGAATAAAAGGACACACTTAGAGTCGTACCAGTCACACTATGTGTTGGATTGAGGTGATGCTGAATGATACACATCTCAAATGACTCATGGATAATTTTCCTAAAGTATTAAAACAATCGGAATGCATTTGATCGGTTTTTAGTATGCCACATGTGTTTTTTACTAAAATGCCATTTTAAACTGGAAAGACACACAATGTCTCTTATCTTAAGTGATAGGTGTTGTGTACACTTTTAAAAAATTGTTCTTAAACACAATCATGGTATGATTCTTATTCTAATTCATTTCCCAACAATTTCATTGTTTGCAAGCTAGCACTTCTTATCCTCCTTCGCCTCGGTCTCCACCTTGGTCTTCACCTTTGTCTCATCCTCAACATTGGTCTCCGACTCAGACTTTGTCTCCGCCTTCACCTCCACCTCCACCTCTGCCTCTGCCTTCATCTTCGCCTCCACCTCCACCTCTGCATTTTCCCAACAATTTTATTGTTTACAAGTCAGCACTTCTAAGAAAATTTATTTCCACTATTAATATTATCCTTGAGAAAGAGACAAATAATAATATATAAGCATTCTCACATTAATGCTTCACACCCCAAATATTTTTTTGATGGTCATAACTCGTACTAGATCACAAGAATATCATATAATCACCTAAATTTGTTGTCGGCATACATTCTGAAAAAAGTACGTTGCCCACTTGGCACGCGCATCGCAACGCGTGCAAATTTGCAATATTTATTTACATACTAACTACTGTAGAAGTGGCGAGCACGGTCGAACCACAGAGAGAATGCGATTAGACACTAGAAATGTCCTTTTGGAGGAATGTTCAGGCAGATGAGCTTTAATTATGTGATTAACAACTAAGTTCTAAAAACTAAATGTCTATTTTAAAAATGACTATTTAAATTGACTATAACTATCTAAGTGAATTAAGCTATGAAAGAAACCGTCGAGGATGGAAGTGTCAGAGTCGTGACGTTCGTTCTAGTGCATGCAATGTCAATTATTTACTTCCCACATTTGAATATTTATTTATTCAATTATCACTGATTCCAAATTTAATCAAAATACTATCTGGTCTCGTTCTCTGATGTTAGACAATATTCTAATGTTTACACAAATTATCCATCATTTCGTTCTCTGTCCTGACGAATAATTTGCGCGTCATTATAGCACTGAATCACTTGGCGAAATACGACGACCCGTTTCTCACAAAGTCGAAGTATCTACCTACGTCAGGTTCGCTCACATGAGATCACTTATTCAGTATCACTCACACAAGTTTGAAGAAGCGCACACACAAAAATATTAATTTTTTTCAATTAATATATTTATTTATTCAGAATTCGCTCGCGCGCTTAATCGAATTCCAGATAAATAAATTCTCCGATGAACTCCCATTCGTTATTACTTATTAGGTATCACACGAACGGGTACCAAAGCATGTGTGCATAGCCCAAATAACAATTAATTTCAACGCAAATATAATTAATTAAATAAACATCCAATTAAAATTAATTTAAAAGACCATCGGACATAGGAATAAATTAAAGACATGCATTCACCGTCACATTTGTCACAACTCCAACACAATTGAAATTACCCACCCATCGCGACGACACGACACATAAATAATAAATAAAAGATATCACCATGCTCGTGTCGTTGCTGTGGTCATCGCGAGACGCCGTCAACGATCGCAAAATAATAATCATCACTCCGCTATGTGCAGTCGCTGACGCCACACCCAAATCAAACCACCGCGCCGCTGAAAATATGATCTGATCTGCGCTTGCTCTCGCCGTGTGACGTGAATCTCCGGAAGCCAAGCGAACATCGATGACGTGTCCGAACCTCTGCTGTGATCCTGGTGATGGTTTGTCGCTGGTTTTGACCTAGGAGGGCTGCTCGTTGTGGTTGGTGTACCTTCTGCACTGTGAAGTGGCCGAGAAGGGAAGGTGGGGATGGCGTGAGGTGAGGAGGGCGCTGGCTATTTGAGGGAAATGGGGCGGAGGAGTCCAGCGGTATTAGGGGTGGATGGCCGAGGGGCGTGGAGCGAGAGGGTGAGGGCCTGGGAGGCGCTGTGGGTAGCGGGTAGAGGAGGGAGTAGGGGATGCGGGTTAGGGGGCGGCCGACAGGTGAGATAGGTAGGCGGGATGGGGAGTGAGGAAAAAAGGGGCGGCGAGGTGCTGGGGATGAACGGGTAAGGGGGCGGCCGTGGGGTAGTGGGTAAGCGTGAGTGGAGAGGAGGGAGCAAGGGGGGCTGACGAGTAGAGGGAGGGGAGCGTCGGGTCAATGGGGGGAGGGGATTGGAGAGAGGGAGTGTGAGGGAGAGAGGCGGCCGAGTAATTGGGAGAGGAAGGGGAGGCGGGTAAATAGGGAGGGGGAGCGTGAGATGAGGGGAGAGGTTGAGAGAAAAGTGGGAGAAAAAGTCAAAACAAAAGAGAAATTAAAACCAGAAATTAAATCTAAGTTAAAATTAATAATTAAAAATAATCAATTAGTCTCAAGGTTAAATAACAACAACAACAACAACAACAACAACAACAACAACAATTAAATATTAATGCACATGTAATTAAATATAATAGTACTATTAAATATAATAATAAACTAATAACAAATAATATTTTATTAATGCAACAAAATAACGAAACAAAATAAACTATAAAAAGAGAATTAAAATATACATAAAAATTAATAAAATAAAATAAACTAACACTAGAGAAACTAATAATAATATTATAGTGTTAAATATAATATATAAAATTAATATAACTAATAAAAATACTAAATTACTAATATAAGTATATAAATTAACTAAAAATTATCAAAATATCTAAACTAATACAAAACTACAAAAATAAACTAAAAATATAAAAATTGGTTAAACTAATAAATTAAAACTAAGTTAGAAAATAATAAAAATACATGTAAAATCCATGTACATCAAATCCCCCACACTTAAACTTTTGCACTCCTGGGCAAAACAATCAGAAAGAAAACACAAGTGGTCGCAGACAAATCAAAACATCAAAATTACAAGTTCAAAAAATTTCAATCTCATTTACCCATAAAATATTATGCTTCATTTAAAACTTCAATTTTAAAAAATCATTTTTCTTCCACGCGAATTGTTTCCAAAACAAGTACTTGCACTCATGTATCATGTGACCTACCTTGCCATCACTCTCATCTCTCAAAATATATGATCAAAGTTTTACTCAATTCTCATACACATACATGCTTACCATAGGCTTGCCATGAATTTCACATCTCTACTATTGGAAATCAAAAGAATGCACTAATCTCAAGGACTTTTACATGAGGTTCAAATGTTTCTAAGGTTGCAGGACGGTGGGTCATAAAAAAAATTGTGACAGTTTTTTTTGGAAAAAAGGAGGGTGAATCTTGAAATAAATGCATGATAAATGTCAATCCAAATATCTCCCTCAAAAACTCGCTCCCCCACACTTAAAACACTGCTTGTCCCCAAGCATATGACAATCCAATGTTTCAATCCTTTTTTACACAACTCACTCAAATAAGATGGGTAGGAAAAACTAGTGAGTCTCAATTCCAAAACCCCATGTGATAGAGCGCTGTCGTGGGCGCCCTCAAATGATTAGTGTGATTTTGGGGTACTTAGGTCCAGCAGAGTGGCTGACCAAGGTCATCTCTCAAAGGAGGAAGTGAATTTAACAACTTATTAAAGGTATTCTAAAAATAAAATAAAAGAGAATAAAATAAAAACACTACTTTAAAGGATTGAGATTTTTTATAGTTTATGAATCTAGAAGAAGTTTGCTGGAAGAAGATTGTATTTTTTTTTGTTTTTAGTTTTGAAATGAATTTCGATTAGAATGACACAACAAGAAGATGTTTTTTTAGAAATCTATTTTAAAAGGCGTAATCGATCTAACTCTACCTCTTCAATCATTTATTAATCATTATCATTTAAATTAATATTCACTTAATTATGATCCCTTAATTTGTTAAATCCCAAATCCTATGAGAATTAACTTTACCACGAAGATGAAGTGAATTTAACCTTAGGCTAACTTCGGAACATGCAATCGCAACACCCTGATTTGATTGATGTTCTAAGATTAGCTTATGGTCAGTAGTAAATTAAGGCACATAACCACTCTGGAAATAAGGATTAATTGAGTTTAGGGATTGTATTTGAACTCTACAAATTGATCCCGTGTGGTCTTGTATTACCGATTAAGATCGCGCTCTCACAATTCACACAAATCCCGACCTCGCGCGTTTTGTGTTAATTGTTCAATTGCTCACTTAGTTTCTTCTAATTTTAAAACTCAATTAATGTATCATGTTTAGTGAATTACAGTAGATCATTGATTCAAAATAAATGAATGAAGAAGGTGAGAGGTCGACCGATTACTAAAAAGAACTACTCTTCCATGGGCGATGTAGTCATCGTGGAGACGTTTTGCATAAGCAAGGGATTGAAATGGTATAACCCAATCTTGTCTCCACTCTTGATTCCAACCCAATTAAGAAGATTAATAGAAGAAGAAAAGGGAAGAACACAGAATATTATTTGAAGAAAAATTCAAGAAACGAACATGAAATAAAAGAAATACAAAGAAGAGGTGGGAGAGGAGAGCCTTTTTGGAAGAGAGGTTTGCACAAAGGCATACTTATTCCAAGAGTTGTGAGGGGCTCCCAAGAGACACACTTTCGGCCACACCTTCCCAAAGCCTCGACCAGCCCTCTCAAAGAGTTAAAACCCCCTTTAAATAGAGTTTTTGAGGGCTAGGGATACATAACTTTTTAAGTGTGAAATGAAAAACTCGGACAAATATTTTATTCCAAGTTGAACCGCCTAGTTGACCTCCAAAACGCGTGAATTGACCGGCCTTCCAGAAGGATGATTTGTTCCAAATCATGTCCCCGATCTTTCCTCAAAATTTGGGCTCAATACAAGCCCGGATGTAGAAGATATTTCCTAAATACAGAACTCATGTCCATTCTGCCGAGTCCCGCCCACCATTGTCTTAATGTCCCATTTACTCCATCCAAATGCACTTATCATCTCTTGTGTCCTGAATGAAAGTTGTAGAAAATTAAGTTAGAAACACTGTTACAAAATTTAAAATTAAAATAATAAATATAAAAATATTTATCTTCGAAATACTACAATGCACTATAAAGGGTAAAACTGGAATTTTCACCAAATTTTCAAATGAATGATCAAATCCCAAATATTTTATAAATAAACATATTTAGCACAATGTGGGGAAATTATATCATTTATTATCAATACAATATTCAACAAAATAGTGTTTTATCAACTCCCCCACACTTACCCTTTTGCACTCCTGAGCAAAATCTCATATTAAATAAACATCAATATCAAATCAAAACCAATTTTAAAACACATATCTTTGAGATCAATCAATTTCACACTGAGAATCAAAAGATATCATGCCTCATAAAAAACCTTATTTCAAGTTTTCCATTTATATCATTCAATATATTTCCACTTCATTTATCCTCCCATGCACAAAACACTTACCTCGCTTGAATTTTCTCTAATCACTCAAATATCAATTTTTTTGCAATGTCTTTCTCATCTAAACTCATACAAGGGTCACCATAGGCTTGATAAATTCCTACATCTCCACCCTATGTGATTCAAGGACATATGTTTATCATGAGGACTTTTCAGGGTTGTTCTGTGGCTTTCGGTTGGTAGGATTAAGATGTGAAAAATTCTGAGGCTGAATGAGGAGGGCTTAACTCTTTTTGAAGAAAAATTGCATTAATCTAATTTTCACTTAAATATGGTCTTCTCCTCAATCCACATAGTATCAATTAATCTCCATCATTATGAAAAGTCATGAAAGGTTTACACCATTCATCATTTGAGCATAAAAAATTTCAATCTTCTCAAACATGATTTTCTTGAAAGCTCCAGATGGGCACAACTTTCCACCTCAATTAGAAGCTCCAGAAAAGGCATAACTTCACTTGTCATGAAAGCTCCAGAAAAGGCACAAATTTCAATATAATGTCTTTCTTCAGTAGAAAACACATCTCTTCATAATTTAATTTTCCACCCAAAGTATCACAGAATGTGGTGGCACAACACAAGACAGCTTCCCCCACACTTAAGCTCAACTAGATTATGCAATTTCACTTCAAGAGTTGGATGGATAGGAAAAATTGGCTTGTAATGTGGCTAACCTAACAGGATGTGCATGGCTTCTAAGGGCTACAAGGATTAAATATTCAAGGTAGGCCATTATAAAAAAAGGATTCTTTGAAATAAGGGGCTTTAATACCAAACAAATGCCTCAATCATTTAAACATAAGTACCTCAAACCCTCAAGTTTTGACAGGAATAGATCAAATTCTGGTTAAATCAAGCATGGTTTGGTTCTCTCAAGAAGTGAGGTGAATGTAAATAATATGAAAATAATGGTTCAGAAGCCTCACAGGAAAGTGATTTCAAATATAAAGACAGTGAGATGTGGCATGGGATTCAAAATTCAGTGTACTTTTCATGAAATTACTAAATATTTGAACTTGAAACAAAGTCATTTCAGCATTCATTTAAGCTTAGTTTCAAGGGGTAAATTGTTTCACTTATTGATATGGATTTAAAAATGGTGATGAGAATCATTTCAGCTCAAAAGTTTCAAAAACACACAGAAAATTGTAGAATAAACACACAAAATTTGAAAAACACACAATTTTTTTGGTTTTTTTTTAAATATGAAAAAAATTTAAATTACTAAACTAAAAGGTTCCCTCCCCCACACTTAAAATATTGCATTGTCCTCAATGTGAGCCCATGAGATGATATATGCACATGAAATGCAGAATTTTTAAATAGGACAAAGAATATAAAAGTGAAAGGGTTAGGAACAACCTGATGTGCTCAAGTGATGATGGGGTCATGCAGTGTGATAAAATCCACTGCATCAGTAGGAAGTACCTCAATGTATCTTTTCAAACATTTCCCATTGACTGTAAATCTCCTTCCAGTGTCCTCTTGTGTGATCTCCACTGCACCATAAGGAAAAACATTAGTCACAATATAAGGACCTAACCATCTGGAACGCAACTTACCAGGCATCAGCTTGAGTCGTGAACTATAGAGAATGACTTTCTCTCCAACATGAAACTCCCTTTGTTAGATCATTTTGTCATGATCTGCTTTTGATATTTCCTTGTAGAGCCTTGAGTTCTCATATGATGACAGTTGAATCTCCTCAAGCTCTTGAATTTGCAACTTCCTTTGAATTCCAGCTTGGGCCAAATCCATGTTGCATTTCTTTATAGCCCAATATGCCTGATGCTCGACTTCCACTGGGAGATGACATGCTTTCCCAAAAACAATCCGAAATGGGGACATACCAATGGGGGTCTTGTATGCTATTCTATAAGCCCACAATGCATCATCCAAGCGCTTTCTCCAATCCTTCCTATTTGGCTGCACGGTTTTATCCAATATTTGTTTCAACTCACGATTTGAAACCTCAGCCTGGCCATTTGTTTGGGGATGGTATGGTGTTGATGTTTTGTGTGTCACCCCATACTTACGAAGGAGGGAAGAAAAATTCCTATTGCAAAAGTGTGTCCCTTGGTCACTGATGATGGCCTTTGGTACTCCAAACCTGCAAAAAATCTGTGCTTTGACAAAGTCCACAACAACATGAGAATCGTCAGTCCTGGTGGCCTTGACCTCCACCCATTTACTCACATAATCAACAGCAACCAAAATATACAAAAATCCAAATGAACTAGGAAAATGACCCATAAAATCAATGCCCCATACATCAAAAATCTCACAGAATAGTATGGGTTGTTGGGGCATCTCATGTCTCCTAGAAATATTCCCAGTATGTTGGCAACAAGAGCATGACTTACAAAACACATGGGCATCATGGAATAAACTAGGCCAATATAATCCAAAGTCCAAAACTTTCCTAGCTGTCCGTTGGGGTCCAAAGTGTCCACCACATGCAAGTGTATGACAGAATTGCAAAACAGACTCAAACTCATGATCAGGAATACACCTCCTAATAACTTGGTCACTACACATGTGCCAGAGGTAAGGATCATCCCACACATAAAACCTAGACTCACTTTTTAATTTTTGGACTTGATGCTTCTTCAAATTTGCTGGGATTTCAGAGGAAACAATGTAATTAACTAAATCATCATACCAAGGATGCGTACCTGAGATGGTATAGAGATTCTCATTGGGGAAAGTGTCCCGAAGTGGTACCTGGTCCAAGGTGTCATCCTCTAGTGTGTGAGTAAGCCTACTCATGTGGTCTGCCACCAAATTCTCTGATCCCTTCTCGTCCTTTATCTCAATATCAAATTCTTGAAGAAGGAGTATCCAACGGATAAGTCGTGGCTTTGCATATGGCTTCTTTAGGAGGTACCTCAAAGCTGCATGGTCAGAAAAAACAACTACTTTAGAGCCCAATAAATATGAACAGAATTTATCTAAAGCAAATATGACAGCTAGAAACTCCTTTTCTGTGGTTGTGTAATTTGATTGGGATGAATCCAGTGTCCTTGATGCATAGGCGATCACATGTAAACGTCCTTCCACCCTCTGAGATAAGACTGCTCCAACCGCGAAGTTGGAGGCGTCACACATAAGCTCAAATAGAAGGTCCCAACGCGGGGGCTGTATGATCGGTGGAGTGGTCAGACACTTCTTTAGCTCATCAAATGATACTCTGCATGAATCATCAAAATTGAATTCAATATCTTTTTGAAGCAATCGAGATAAGGGTAGAGCGATCTTACTAAAATCTCTGATGAAGCGTCGATAAAATCCTGCATGTCCAAGGAATGATCGAACATGACACACACATGTAGGATATGGAAGGGATGAAATAATGTCTACCTTAGATTTATCAACTTCAATGCCATGTTGTGAGACTATATGACCTAAGACAATTCCCTTTTTGACCATGAAATGACATTTTTCAAAATTTAAGACCAGATTCTTCTCAATACAACGATGCAAAACATCACCCAAACTAGAGAGACATTCATCAAATGAGAACCCATAAACTGTTAAATCATCCATAAATACCTCCATGCAGGTCTCAATGAAATCCGAAAAAATACTCACCATGCATCTCTGGAAGGTACCTGGGGCGTTGCAAAGTCCAAATGGCATCCTCCGATAGGCAAATGTTCCAAAGGGACAGGTGAATGTAGTCTTCTCCTGATCCTCTGGAGCTATAGGAACCTGAAAATATCCAGAAAATCCATCCAAGAAACAATAGTGTGTCTTCCCAACTAGTCTCTCAAGCATCTGATCAATAAATGGGAGGGGGAAGTGGTCCTTGCGGGTGGACTGATTTAGTTTCCTATAATCAATACACACACGCCAACTATTTTGCACCCTCATTGGTATTAACTCATCTTTCTCATTTTTAACAACAATAACACCACTCTTATTAGGCACAACCTGAATTGGACTTACCCACTGAGAATCTGAAATGGGAAAGATTATACCTGCCTCGAGCAATTTATCAACTTCTTTTTTAACAACTTCCAGGAGGGTGGAATTGAGTCTCCTTTGTGGTTGCCTCACCGGTTTAGACCCATCCTCCAAAAGAATCCTATGCATGCAAATGGAGGGGCTAATACCTGATATGTCAGCCAAGGTCCACTCGATTGCCCTGATGTTCTCCCTCAAAAGATTTAAAATTTTTTCTTCATGTTCAAAAGGGAGATTGTTAGCAATTATAACAGGTAATCTCTCACCACTCAACAAGTATGAGTATTTTAGATTTGGTGGAAATGGCTTGAGTTCCAGTGTAGGGGGGTGGTGTATGGATGGGGTCATAGAAGGAACTGAAATATGTGCACAAAGAGCATCAGTATCAGAATATACATCATCATAATCAGAGAATAAAGCATCAAATCCATCAGCATACTCAACAGCCATGTCATAATTAGAGTTCACATGATCAAAATACGAATATGAATCCACATCAAAATTAGATCCAAGAGAGGATTGTGTATCAACAACATGTGTGGAAGTGCTCTTAGACATCAAACTCAAACCAATACTCATAATCTCCCTAAGCATAGGACAATAAAATTCCATGGAGTTTTTATTTGGTGGTTCAAAATGGGAGATAACAAAAGCTGAATGGTCCTCTGAGGGGTACTTCATGGAATCCATAACGTTAAATATCACAACTTCATCTCCAAACTCCATGGAAAGTGTACCCTCATTGAAATTTATGATAGTTTTTGAAGTTTTGAGGAAGGGCCTACCTAAGATAATGGGGGCATGAGAACTTACCTGATCATCCTCCATGTTAAGAACATAGAAATCCACTGGAAAGATCATGTATCTTACCCAGACAAGTACATCCTCAAGAACTCCCGCTGGATATGCCGTAGCTCTATTCGCCAATTACACCACTACTCTTGTTGGCTTCAACTCACCAACCTGCAAGGAAGAGAATACAGAGTGAGGCATCACATTTATTGAAGCTCCTAAATCACAAAGAGCATCAGAGAAGTGCAACTCCCCTATGGTACATGGGATGGTGAATGTCCCGGGATCCTTGCACTTTGTTGGCATTGCTAGAGTTGGTGTAATGAGTGCCGAGACATTCCTTCCAAGGTTGATCCTCTCATTTCCCTTAAGCCCTCTTCGATTGGTACAAAGTTCTTTTAAGAATTTCGCATACCTTGGAATTTTCTTAATGGCTTCAAGTAGAGGAATATTGATCTCCACACGCTTGAATGTGTCCAAAACCTCCTTTTTCATTGCTTCTTCAACCATCTTCTTGGTTTGAACAACCCTGTTTGGAAAAGGAAGGGGTTTAGGAGGAACAACATCAATCTTTTTCTTACCTTTATCTTTCTCCTTGGATTTCTCATCAGTTGGTATGGAATGCAACTTCTCTGGAGTTGAGGTGAATCCCGGTGGAATGGTAGGTATAGATGTATCGTTCATTTGCTTCCCACTTCTCAATGTGATGGCACTAACATTACCCTTTGGATTTGGAGTGGGTTGGGAAGGTAGATTTCCAGAATTCTTACTTACAAGTTCATGGAGGGCGGTGGAAATCTGGCTCATTTGAGTCTTTAACTCCCTCAGCTCCGAAATTTGACTCTTCAGCTCATTCTGTTGATTAAGAACAATTTGCTTCAAAAGATCATCAATATTAGAATCTACCTTTGGTGGGGGATTCCCTTGTTGTTGTCTTGTTGATGCTTGGGCTTCAAATCTCCTTTGGGGTTGTTGGAAACCCTACTAGTAAGGTGGAGGCTGCTGGAAGTTTGGTTGAAAAGGGGGCCTTTGTTGTTGTCTAGAGCCATACCTCATGTCCGACTGATATTTCCACCCTTGGTTGTATGTTGGATCAAACTTCTTTTGGGGATATGATTGTTGTTGTTGCTGCTGATATGGTCTCCCAGGGAACACTGCTGCACAATCTTCTGTTTCTTGGAGTTATGGGCAACAGTCAGTTGGGTGGCTTGTCTCAGTGAAAATACCACATGGACTTGAAGGAGGGGGTAGAGATGTCTTTTGTGCCAAAGCAATTTGCCTCACCATAGTGGTCAATTCTTCCAACTTGGTATCAATCAAATGACTTTCAAGAGATAAAGGACTTACCTGATGTACTCCCCTAACATGTGGTGTACCTCTATCACCAAATTGTTGGGAGTTTTGGGCCATCTTGTCGATCAACGCACGTGCAGCTATTGGTGTCTTGTCCACCAATGCTCATCTAGCCGCAGCATCCACCATGCTTCTCTCCATAGGTGTGAGTCCTTCGTAGAAGTATTGGATGAGTAATTGCTCACTGATTTGGTGATGTGGGTAGCTTGCACACAACTTCTTGAATCACTCCCAATACTCATACATTGACTCCCCTTGGGCTTGCTTGATCCCCAATATCTCCTTTTGAATGGATGTGGTCCTTGATGCTGGAAAAAATCTCTGCAAGAAAAGACGTTTCAAATCGTTCCAACAAGTTACATCTTCGGGTTGTAAATAATACATCCAGTCTTTTGCAGCTCCATCAAGTGAGAATGAGAATGCTCTTAATTTGATTTGATCTTCAGAAACATTTCTTGGTTTAAGGGTTGAGCAAACCACATTAAATTCTTTCAAATTTTTATTGGGATCCTCACCATAGAGGCCATGAAACTTTGGAAGTAAGTGAATTAACCCAGATTTCAGTTCAAAGTCTGATTCGAGATTTGGGTATGCAATACAATTTGGTTGATAGTTAATATCAGGTGCAACCAATTCTAGAATGGTTCTATTAAGTTCATTTCCATTATTTTCAGCCATTGATTCTTCTTTTATGTTTGAATTTTAATAACTTCAAATTCCAATGTTTCCAGAAGAGAGGAATTCACCAACTGGTTGAATATTGAAACTTCCCGTAGATTGAGAATGTCTGATTCGTGCCCTATGGCCACGTTCAATCTCAGGGTCAAGATCTAAGAGATCTTCGGGATTAGTTCGTGTCATAAATAAAATAAAAATGTAAAGAAAGAAAGTGGACCATAGTAAAATAAAAATGAGAAGTTTGAGTTGATGGTCCAAAAATAAGTAGAAGAAAATAAAAGAAGAAGAAGAAAAATCAGATTGGGTAAAGAAGGAAGAAAGAAGAGAGGAAGAGAATAAAATGTGAAATAAAATAAATACCTCTAATTGGTTGAAATAATTACTTGCCTCCCCGGAAATGGCGCCAATTTGATAGAGCGCTGTTGTGGGCGCCCTCAAATGATTAGTGTGATTTTGGGGTACTTAGGTGCAGTAGAGTGGCTGACCAAGGTCGTCTCTCAAAGGAGAAAGTGAATTTAACAACTTATTAAAGGTATTCTAAAAATAAAATAAAAGATAATAAAATAAAAACACTACTTTAAAGGATTGAGGTTTTTTATAGTTTATGAATCTAGAAGAAGTTTTCTAGAAGAAGATTGTATATTTTTTTGTTTTTAGTTTTGAAATGAATTTCGATTAGAATGAAACAACAATAAGATGTTTGTTTAGAAATCTATTTTAAAAGGCGTAATCGATCTAACTATACCTCTTCAATCATTTATTAATCATTATCATTTAAATTAATATTCACTTAATTATGATCCCTTAATTTTTTAAATCCCGAACCCTACGAGAATTAACTTTACCACGAAGATGAAGTGAATTTAACCTTAGGCTAACTTCGAAACATGCAATCGCAACACCCTGCTTTGATTGATGTTCTAAGATTAGCTTATGTTCAGTGGTAAATTAAGGCACATAACCACTCTAGAAATGAGGATTAATTGAGTTTAGGGATTGTATTTGAACTCTACAAATTGATCCCGTGTGGTCTTGTATTACCGATTAAGATCGCGCTCTCACAATTCACACAAATCCCGACCTCGCGCGTTTTGTGTTAATTGTTCAATTGCTCACTTAGTTTCTTATAATTTGAAAACTCAATTAATGTATCATGTTTAGTTAATTACAGTAGATCATTGATTTAAAATAAATTAATGAATAAGGTGAGAGGTCGACCGATTACTAAAAAGAACTACTCTTCCATGGGCGGTGTAGTCATCGTGAAGACGTTTTGCATAAGCAAAGGATTGAAAGGGTATAACCCAATCTTGTCTCCACTATTGATTCCAACCCAATTAAAAAGATTAAGAGAAGAAGAAAAGGGAAGAATACAGAATATTATTTGAATAAAAATTCAAGAAACAAACATGAAATAAAAGAAATACAAAGAAGAGGTGGGAGAGGAGAGCCTTTTTGGAAGAGAGGTTTGCACAAAGGCATACTTATTCCAAGAGTTGTGAGGGGCTCTCAAGAGACACCCTTTCGTCCACACCTTCCCAAATCCTCTACCAGCCTTCTCAAAGAGTTAAAACCCCCTTTAAATAGAGTTTTGAGGGCTAGGGATACATAACTTTTTAAGTGTGAAATGAAAAACTCGGCCAAATATTTTATTCCAAGTTGAACCGCCTATTTGACCTCCAAAACGCGTTAATTTACCGTCCTTCCAGAAGTATGATTTGTTACAAATCATATCCCCGAGATTTCCTCAAAATTTGGGCTCAATCCAAGCCCGGATGTAGAAGATATGACCCAAATACAGAACCCATGTCCATTCTACCGAGTCCAGCCCACCATTGTCTTAATGTCCCATTTACTCCATCCAAATGCAGTTATCAGCTCTAGTGTTCTGAATGAAAGTTGTAGAAAATTAAGTTATAAACACTGTTACAAAATTTAAAATTAAAATAATAAATATAAAAATATTTATCTTCGAAATACTACAATGCACTATAAAGGGTAAAACTGGAATTTTCACCAAATTTTCAAATGAATGATCAAATCCAAAATATTTTATAAATAAACATATTTAGCACAATGTGGGAAAATTATATCATTTATTATCAATAAAATATTCAAAAAAATAGTGTTTTATCACCATGAAATAAATGTCAGACAATAATCCCAAAGAATGGTACACAAGTAGCGTATACGCTGTAACATATCAATGAAAGTAGGTCATATAGAATACTTCATAGCTCCTGGAGTAATGAATCATCACTTTTATAGGTATCCCCAAAGGTGAGGGTTACCGCGTAATGACCACCAATGTACTCATTGTTGGAACCAAAAGGATTCTATATTCCCATATCAAAATGCATGCAATGAATGTGGCTACTGTGAAATATAACTCATATGATCAGGATGAGAGAATGTCGATCCATGTGCATCAAATGACTCACTACCCCTCAAAGAACCCTCTCCATGAGTAAATATCCCCCCCACACTTAGATTGAAAATTATCATGCAAAAATTCAAGAAATGGGTAGGGAAGGGTATCAGCAATGAGATCATCCTAATAGGCGTCTTCATGGATTCTAAGGGTTATACAATGGAGAAAATGTATGGGTGGCTCAGTGGGTCAATGAGGCGGAAATATCAAACAGATGCCTCGGTCATTTTAGTGCAACTTTCAAAATTCCTATCGCTTTGATGGAAAAACATGGCAAGTTCTAGAAGACATAACATGATTGAGATTCCCTCAAGAAAAAGATAAATAAGAGATGATTTAAAATGGCTCAGAGTCCTCACAGGTATGGAAATATAATGTTGGACAACACATATGATCATGAGTGCAAATAAGTGTCTCAAAAATATACAAGTTTTTGAAAAACATTTTCGAAGCATGAAATAATATCAGCAATCATCTAAGTCATGATATCAAGGATCAAAGAATTCCAAACAAGAATCAGGTGCTCAAACCGCCTAGGGACACAAGTGGTATGTTCCCGACTGTGTCGCGAAAAAAATATAGCAGCTTTTATGTGGGTTCATCAATGACAGGAATGTTAGTTTTTTTTCTTCAAAATTTTCTCGTTTTTTTAGTTTACATGGTGTTTTTGGAAGCATAAAATATGGAAAAAATAAAACACTTCCCTGTGTAAGTACAGATAGACGTGGAGAGGATGTTTGTATTTGATGAAGCTCAAAAAATGGTATACCTGTAAAACCTACACATTGAAAACACATACTCGTATCATATCAAAGAAGTCACACCATAATCAAAATCATGTGGATGATAAAAATATTTATAATGAATTTAAATCCACTGCAATTCTAGGAGAAAATAGATTGCAGGAAATGCATGCCTTTTTATTTTATTATATTTTTAAAGAAAACTAAATGAAATGAAATTAAATGCAGTGAAAAGAAAACAAACAAATGATGGCTTGCCTCCCATTGAGTGCTAAGTTTACCTCTTCTTCAGCCAGACATTGTTGAAACTCCACTAGGGTCAAACGGAAATGTAAACCATGCATATGCTTCTTTTTTAGTAGACGTGTGGAATCCATTTGTTGAAGATGAATTTATCCTGTAAGCTGCACAAAATCTCAACGAAATCTTGTTAGAAGAATGGATGTGTGGAATGAAATGAAAATATGCCAACTCACAAGGGAATGAATATATCTCGCCTGAAGAAAGAATCATCGAATAATTGAATTTTAGGAAAAGGCCATCAATGGAAAGATCAAGAAGATTACCTCTTTGAATGATCACAGGTGAAAAAATGCATTTACTAGGCTCCTTCAGTGGTCAGCTTATATCCATCACATCCTTGAATGTAGTATCTGGGTTGATGATGTATCCCAATTCGTTTTCACACCCAACCACTAGCACAGGGAAATCTACTGGTTTCCAACTCAATTCATGCTCGATGGTTTCATTGATTGTTCCAAGGACAACAATATTGTTCACATATGTGGGTATTTCAAGTGAAGTGTTTTTAACCTCGATGCATGGAGCAAGTGGTGCGAGATCAATTGGAGGAGATGACTCCATTGTGTCAAGAATGACATCTTTTTCAAAATTTTCTTCTATATCGCCCTCATCATATTTCTCTATTGGCACATGTGTCACCACAAACTTAGGATTATCCAAGAAATCCCATTCTTACATTGTTTCTAGAAAATTATGAGTGTTCTCTACCACCAATGCTGATTGATTCTCCGACTCCAGAATTGTTTTAGAAGTCTCCATTTTAGAAAAAAGTATCGGACTCACAAAGATTTTCAAAAAGAGGTGATTCAATATGATTTGAAGTGATGTCCTCTAGCCTGTGAAAATCCATTGTCTCTTGGTTCAATTTTGAATCTATCATGGTAAATATTGGTCCTAGTTCAATGTCCTCTTCATACTCAAAAGGTGCAATTTTATAAACATTGAATGTGTCCTTTTTCATATTGGGATGACTGGGTTGTGAACTCATAGAAGGACATGAAATCACATTTTCAGAGGGACCATTATGTTCAACAGGGCGGAAGACCAAGCTCTCATATTCTTGAAATGTGATTAGATTGGAAGAATTATTTTTTGATGGAGGGGAGTCATCAATTGTATGATAATAAGGTAGATCAATCTCATTATCAGACTTGGGACATAGATGTTGTTCAAATGGAACCTCTATTGCACTCTCCTCAAAAGAATTGTTTTAAATTAGATCATCAAGTGGAAATGAAGCAGCTAGTTCAGAAATATGATTCATTTGATTTACTAAATTCTTCAATTGATTTTATATATCTTTTGTTGAGGAAATAAACTTTGCATTGCGTTCATATTGAAGTTCAAACCTCCAATTGGTCTCAGTGATAGCACAATGCAACATGTGCTCAATTATTGAATCATTTGCTTGACATGAATTATCAAGTTCTAAATTTTCAGGAATGCATTGACTTTGAAAATGATCTATAGATGTACAAGGACTTGTTTCATAGCATGGAAAAATATTATCATATGGATCATAGCATGTACTTGAATAAAGATCATTGAAATAAATGGGATTACCTGGATAGATCATGTGTGGTGAATCATTATACGCCATACCTTGAGTCGGGGCTGCATAGGGTGGATACTGGTTGTAATTGTGTGGTGCGGCCCATGTCATTTTGAACTTTTGGGTGTCTTGAAAATCTCTACAATGAAAAATTCCCAGAGTAGTAAACTATTTTTTTATTTAGTTTTGTTTTTTTTGACCTAAATCACTCTTTTAAAGGAACTCCTAATGCTAATATTCTCCCTGGAAACGACGCCAGAAATTTGGCATGCACGTCGCAACGTGTGCAAATTTGCTATATTTATTTACCGACTAACTACTGTAGAAGTGGCGAGCAGGGTCGAACCACAGAGAGAATGCAAGTAGACACTAGAAATGTCCTTTTGGAGGAATGTTCAGGCAGATGAGATTTAATTATGTGATTAAAAAATAAGTTCTAAAAACTAAATGACTATTTTAAAAATGATTATTTAAATTGACTAAAACTATCTAAGTGAACTAAGATATGAAAGAAACTGGCGGGGATGGAAGTGTTAGAGTTGTGACGTCTGTTCTAGTGCATGCAATGTCAATTATTTACTTCCCACATTTGAATATTTATTTATTCAATTATAACTGATTCCAAATTTAATCAAAATACTATCTGGTCTCGGTTCTCTGATGTTAGACAATATTCTAATGTTTACACAAATTATCCATCATTTCATTCTCTATTCTGACGAATAATTTGCGCGTCATTATAGCACTAAATCACTTGGTGAAATATGACGACCCGTTTCTCACAAAGTCGAAGTATCTACCTGCGTTAGGTTCTCTCACATAAGATCACTTATTCAGTATCACTCACACAAGTTTGAAGAAGTGCACACACAAAATATTTTTTTTTTCAATTAATATATTTATTTATTCAGAATTCACTCATGCGCTTGATCGAATTCCGGATAAATAAATTCTATGATGAACTTCCATTCATGATTACTTATTAGGTATCACATGAACAGGTACCAAAGCATGCGTGAAAATCCCAAATGACAATTAATTTCAATGTAGATATAATTAATTAAATAAAAATCCAATTAAAATTAATTTAAAAGGCCATCAGGCATAGGAATAAATTAAAGACATGCATTCACCGTCACATTTGTCACAAATCCAACACAATTGAAATTACCCACCCATTGCGATGACACAACACATAAAATAATAAATAGAAGATATCACCATGCTCGTGTTATTGCTGTGGTCATCGTGAGACGTCATTAATGATCGCAAAATAATAATCATCACTCCGCTCTGTGCAGTCACAGACGCCACACCCGAATCAAACCACCGCGCCGCTGAAAATATGATCTGATCTGCGCTTGCTCTCGCCATCCGATGTGAATCTCCAGAATCCAAGCAAACATCGATGACGTGTCCGAACCTCCGCTGTGCTCCTAGTGATGGTTTGTCACTGGTTCTGACCGAGGAGGACTGCTCGCTGTGGCTGGTGTACCTGCTGCACTCTGAAGTGGCCGAGAAGGGAAGGTGGGGATGGCGTGAGGTGAGGAGGGCGCTGACTATCCGAGGGAAATGGGGCGGTAGAGTCCAGCAGTATTAGGGGTGGATGGATGAGGGCCGCGAGGCGAGAGGGTGGGGGCCTGGGAGGCGTTGTGGGTAGCGGGTAGAGGAGGGAGTAGGGGATGCAGGTTAGGGGGCGACCGTCGGGTGAGATAGGTAGGCGAGATGGGGAGTGAGGAAAAAAGGGGAGGTGGGGTTCTAGGGATGAGCGGGTAAGGGGGCGGCCGTGGGGTAGCGGGTAGGCGTGAGTGGAGAGAAGGGAGCAGGGGGGGCCGACGGGTAGAGGGAGGGGAGCGTCGGGTAAATGGGGGGAGGGTATTGGAGAGAGGGAGTGTGAGGGAGAGAGGCGGCCGAGTAATTGGGAGGAGAGGAAGGGGAGGTAGGTAAATAGGGAGAGGGCGGGGGGGCATGAGATGAGGGGATATGTTGAGAGAAAAGTGGGAGAAAAAGTCAAAACAAAAGAGAAATTAAAACCAGAAATTAGATCTAAGTTAAAGTTAATAATTAAAAATAATCAATTAGTCTCAAGGTTAAATAATAATAATAATAATAATAATAATAATAATAACAACAACAAAAATTAAATATTTATGCACATGTAATTAAATATAATAGTACTATTAAATATAATAATAAACTAATAACAAATAATATTTTATTAATGCAATAAAATAACGAAATAAAATAAACTATAAAAATAGAATTAAAATATACATAAAAATTAATAAAATAAAATAAACTAACATTAGAGAAACTAATAATAATATTATAGTGTTAAATATAATATATAAAATTAATATAACTAATAGAAATACTAAATTACTAATATAAGTATATAAATTAACTAAAAATTATCAAAATATCTAAACTAATACAAAACTACAAAAATAAACTAAAAATATAAAAATTTGTTAAACTAATTAATTAAAACTAAGTTAGAAAATTATAAAAATACATGTAAAATCTATGTACATCACCACTCATCTCTAAAAAAATTTATTTCTAATTTTTAATAAATCATTTTTAGCAATCTTGATAGTAATGAGAAAATATAAAAAAATGATTATGAAATATTTTTAATGAAATTGTAATTACATTCAGAAATTACCTAAAGGGGGTGAGGGGTTGGTTTTTTCATGCTGTATGATTTCTCTCATAAAATTTTAAACATAATATCCACAATCAATTTCATTATCTTGATTTAGACACTGCAGAAACATTGACCAAAATAAGTAAATTTTCATGAAATGTTTTGATAGTTAAATATTTATATATATATCTTAATTTGTTTCCATTTATAGTAATCCACAGGCTTTAGATTTTTGGACACCAGCCTCATACCATGATTTTTCCTGTATTTAGAGACCACCCTATCATAAAAAAATTCTTGTTAAAACACATACTGAACATATAATTTGAAGTTTTTATATAAAATGTTGGTCGTAGTGTATTACATATTCACAATACACATCATGGGTGGTCAATTGGTTGGAATTCCATACATTGAATCTAAAAAATAAATCATCAGAGTGTCTATGTTTAATGCTATCATAATTCAGTGCTTCATAAAAAACAAAAACAATTTAGTAATTCAAAAATTCAAAATATATTTGATGTTATTAGATCTTATAGTTTTACCCTTGCATTGTAGGCATCAAAAAGAGTTTGTTTTCTGATAATTTTTTATTAAATGCTTTTTGTAACTCGTGTCTTTTCTTATCTATTTCTTCCTTATCCAAATTAATTTCTATTATAGAAAGGATATTGGTATTAATGAATCCAAATCGTGCTTTGAGAGATATTCCATTTATATAGTTTTAATATAAATGCTTATACAGAATAGGAATAGTTATTAACTTTAATAAACATATTTATCTAACTATTTGGATAGAAGTATTATGAAAATGTACCTTTTGTGTCTATTCACAACTGAGATGCCCAACCATTCATGCTTGAGAATCTCATTTAGAGTCTCGAGACCAATTCCGTCCATAATGAAAACTCCAAATATTTCTTCTTCAGAGTGAATGTAAGACATATTTTTATCATTAAATGTGGTCTCTGCATGAAGTTCTAATGTTAATAAATGTTTCTCCTAAATTGATGGAGAGAAGGTACTCTTAGAAGTGTTTTTTTGTTTTCTTGACCGATTCAGTAGATTTTCTTAATTCGACCTTTCGTTTCTCCACCGCTTTATCCATTTATAATATCATACATCACTTAGACCTTTTTTCATCAACTGTTACATGTTTTTCATATGAAAAAAATTATTAAAGTCATACATCATGCATCTTTATAAGATTAGATGGCCATGATATGAAAGCTCCAATAGCAGCTTGGACTGTTGTAATATCTAGATATTCAAGTGGAACAAGCAACTCAGTAGTCAGCTCATAAGCTACCTCAAATCCCACTCTCTTGTGATCTTTTGGGAGGGGTTGATTGTGTAGTTGGTGTCTCGGGATATTATAAATTGTACCCCTCGCAACACGAAAGTACGTGGGTATTGAAAAATAAAAACCACATACAACTACACCCTATATAATTTTAGTAATATAAAGTTATCATAAGTTATTTTATTCACATTTAGAATAAAGAGTATTGAAAAAATTGATTACCCAATGTAATGTTTTGGGGGAATGACTAGCCTCAATGCTAGTGAGATCATTTGGATCTTGTGTGGATCTTTTCTCCACCATTGGTTCACTTTGATCTTTTCTTATACATTGGTCTTCCAAACTAGTCTGTAAAATAATATCTTCCATTGAGTCTATTTGTGTCTACATTCATCTCATTATATTATATGTATATTCATGTGTTTTATCTTCTCGAAATATGTTCGAGGAGAGACTCTAAAACCTAATCCTCTAACGTGACCATATTGTTCAGGCCGCTTCAAATCTACTGAAAGAAACTTTTCTTCTGGTACGACCATTGCTGATTCATGTGTCTAAACCAAATAAATATGAACATATTTATTTTATGTAATATTGTTATAAATCATAAAGAATTAAAATTATTTCACACTTACACATGATTCCCATATTTATTTTGTGTTTTCATCAACTAATATACCATCCTTATTTAAAAGAGCCTCCTTCTATAGAATATGATGTGGGATGAAAGTGGCTTTAGATTTTGATTCATCAATATGCATATAAACAAAGGAACATATGTTATTTTACATCACATAATTAAACTTTTATTATTGATTTAAAATATATACCAATTTATTCTCTAATGAAGCATACCCCATTTTTTCTTTTTGATAGGGGTATGTTGGTTTTAATGCACAATCTTTATTTTCATCACTATTTTTCTATTTCATAAATTAACAGTTTTGAATCAAGTTGGATAAAATAAATAATGTAAAATAATATGTTATCGAATGAAATGCACCTGAAATGATTTCTCATTATGAAGATTGCTGAAAGTAGTCCATGTTTCTTGCTTTATAATGTATTCATAACAAAGTGGTGGGTGGGGATTTATTTTCCCCTTAGCATCCCTAAGATGTAAATTTGTTAAAAGAGTCCAGAAGACTCTATGGGATTTTCCAGTGGCCATTAAGACAAATTTCTTACAACATTATTTTACAATAAATGAAGACTACAAAGAATAATGAAAACTAAATCAACATTTCATTATATAATTTTTTTATTAAAATAAAGAAATTATATTGTAACATTACCATTATATCTTTCCAAAGGAATTATTTAGTTACAGGTTGGACATGAAGCCATGAGTCAATATCAATCAGTACATTCATCCTCATTATGACCCCAAGATAACTGATGAATGTTGAATTATTGGAGTCAATAGGTTGGCCACGTTGATTCTGAAGGTTCCGGGTGCAGCGGAAGCACGTGGGTGGATGTGCCCACTTGGATTTTTGTCATTAAAAATGATCAATCCGGGATCAATATGATGATAAATGCCAGTCTCCATGGATCGAATCACAGAAATGGACAAAGAAAAGGAAAGTCCTGGAACCACAAATTAGGATCATTATAGGTTGATTATAATTAATTTAATCAATTGAAAAGAAATACCTTTTGTGTGTTATTTTTTCGTTGATGTTCTTGATCACATTCCGATGTGATTCGTCGTTGCGTCACAGAATCCAAGTGTAAACTTCCTCTAGCGGTGATCCACACATGTACCTCATATCTTGGGACGTCGCCAAAGGAGTCTCCGAGTGCTAGCATGGAGAAACCTTTTCTTACGTTGTCCGCCTTAGATCATCTTGATCCGATGGAAAAGGATCTCTCTCAGTCTTGAGAGAGTTCTTGGAGGAAGAGGTTCTTTCGGCCTTGAAAGAATTCTCCAGAGTTGTTGTGCACAACGATTCTCTTGTGTGTCCGAAAAGAGTTGGGGTTGTGAGGATATTTATAATCAGGTTTGAGGTTGTAGAGTTATGAAAATAAATAAACGCGTTACACGTTTTATTTATTTCATTGACTCTTATTTAAAATCCCCATGTCGAATAATTAATTCCTTGAAATGCGCCCATACTGATTATAATAAATATCATTTAAAACAATATTATATCCTCAAAATCCCAACTGGAAAAACTACACGGCGTGTATTAATAAATACACGACGTGTACTTGTTTTTTATTGAAAACTACACGGTGTGTACATTCAATGTACACGACGTGTATATCTTGTTTTCATTTATTCATTTCCTTTCCATAAAGAAAACTACACGGCGTGTAATTATTAATACACGGCGTTTACTTGTTTTCCATGAAAAACTACACGGCGTGTAATCTTTAATACACGGTGTGTATATCTTGTTTTTCATTTCCTTCTTCCTCCATCATTAAAACGATTTAGGCTTACTTGAATAATTATTAAACCACGTACGGGAATAATCTTTATTCTACTTGAGATACTTGAATACACTTAGTGTGTGACCCTCTAGGCCTCTTTCTCGTTGGCATAAGGCGGGCTTGCCTAAAGTCTAAGATTACTGTCTAGCAATGGGTAAAGGCACCCAAGAGAAAGAAGTTGACTCCGCATTGACGTATCACCTCATACGAACGCTTATTGTGTAATTTAATCCCTTTGTCTCGATATCTCATTAAGCAGGTTTCATGGCAGTGTCATAAACCTATATGCTTGATCCATCATTCTTTGACTTCCTGAAATAAACTCGTTGTTTACACCATGGCCATGGAATTTAATGCGACAGTTCTATTTCAATAAAATGGCCAAGATATGAACTTCCATAAATGGAAGGGACAAATCCTTCCTCGACTTATGCACTAACAACATGTCACTCGTGACGCACCCAATGTACCCTACTTCCCACCAACTATCTGCGTGACGGTTTTCGTCAGTAAATCTAAGTGCGTGAGTCATGACACAAGTCAATGATAATCTTCCAGTCTAAGGACCATTACACACACTCATAGATAGCAATGTACAATGACACCAAGACATGCAGAATTGCTACTGGCGGGTCTGTTCTCATAATCTCCCATCTTGGAGATTACCAAGTGCGAACTCCATGAGAGAGAGTCTCATCTTCTTACGAGTACTCGCACATGACGGTCTATATACTATGTGTCCTATCATAGTATGTCATCCAACCGTAGAACTTTATTTAAGAATATTGTTATAGAATTTCAAGGTTCTCATCATAGTGGGGATCTTTCATGACCTTATCAATGCAACAAATATTCCAGGACATTATTATATTATAGTCATGCAGAACAATGAACAATATATAATAAGTTAACATTCATGTAATCAAAGTACAAAACTGTTGGTTCTTAGGACACCAACCCTTACAAAATCCCACTTGTACTAGATCCAACTACCTACGACTTTTAGTCCGCTAGACCTCACATGATGATCATCTTTCTACTGAGTCAAGGATTTAGTCAAGGGGTCCGCCACATTGTCTTCCGTGGAAATGCTGCTCACTGTAACTTCAACTCTCTGAGAAAAATCCCTCAAGAGATGATACTTTTGAAGTATGTGCTTTGTCTGCTGATGTGACCTTGGCTCTTTTGCAAGTTCCCCCACTGCAGTATTATCACAACAGAGTGTGATAGGATCTTTACTGCTCGGTACTACATCCAGCTCTTGGACGAAGTTTCGCATCCATACTGCTTCTTTAGCTACCTCAGAAGTTGCGATATACTCGGACTCCACTGTAGAATCTGCCACCACACTTTTCTTTAAGCTCTTCCAGATCACTGCACCTCCATTAAAACTGAATATGTATCCAGTCTGCGACTTCATTTCATCTTGATCAGTCTGGAAACTAGCATCTACATGTCCTCTGATGACTAGTTCCTCATCTCCTCCATAAACCAGGAACATATCCTTAGTACGCATCAGATACTTAAGGATAGTCTTGACTGACATCCAATGGAGATCTCCTGGATCAGCTTTATATCTTCCTACCGCACTTAATGCGTAAGAAACATCTAGCCTCATACATAGCATAACATACATGACTGACCCAATCTCAGATGTGTAAGGGATCCTTTCTATTCTATTTCTTTCCTCATGTGTCTGAGGACACATTCTTGGAAAGATGAATGCCACATGACACTGGAAATAATCCCCTCTTGGACTGTTCCATACTGAATCTCTTCAGTATCTTGTCAATGTATGTACTTTGACTCAGGCCTAGAATTCTCTTGGATCTGTCTCGATGGATCTTGATCCCAAGAATATATTCTGCCTCACCCAAGTATTTCATGGAGAAGCATTTATGCAACCATGCCTTAACTGACTTTAAGACAAGTACTTTGTTTCCAATTAGTAATATGTCATCAACATATACTATTAGAAAAATGACCGCACTTCCACTAAACCTCTTGTAGACACAAGGCTCACATTCGTTCTTAACAAAGTAAAATTCCATTACAGCTTCATCAAAATGAATGTTCCATGACCTTGATGCTTGCTTTAATCCATAAATGTATTTCTGCAACTGGCATACCTTGTTGGCATCCTTTGGAGTCACAAACCCTTCAGGTTGTGTCATGTAGACATCTTCCTGGAGGTTCCCGTTAAGGAATGCTGTTTTGACATCCATTTTCCAAATTTCAAATTCATGGTAAGAGGCAATGGACAATAGGATTCTAATGGATTTCAGCATCACAACCGGTGAAAAAGTTTCATCATAGTCAATTACTTGACGCCGTCTAAAACCTTTTGCAACCAGTCATGCCTTATAGGTGCTGACTTGCCCCGCCATGTCCAGTTTCTTCTTGAATACCAATTTATTACCAATAGGATTTACATCAACTAGAGGATCTACCAAAATCTAGACTTGGTTTTGGTACATGGAATCCATTTCATAATTCATAGCTTATTGCCACTTGGAAACGTTTGTGCCTTAAACTACTTCCTTGTAGGTAAGAGGATCATCATTGTCAACCACTAATGAGTCACCATCCTCGGTGACAAGAAAACCATATCGTTCTGGTTCTCTCACCTCTCTCGTGCTCCTACGTAGTTCTTGTGTCTCTGGAACAGATTTTTCTTCCACGAGGCTTTGTGGAATCTGTTCTTGTACTAACTTCTGTGTATCTTGAGCCTCAACTTCATCAAAGTCTATCTCGCTCCCACTATCTCTTTTGGAAATGTGATCCCTCTAAAGGAATATGGCGTGTTTTTCTACTGTAACCTTTTTGTCTGAGGGGTTGTATAGTTAACATCCCCTTGTTTCCTTGGGATATCCTATAAAGATACACTTTGTGCCTTGAGGTGCAAGTTTGTTACCCGAAGAGGCCTTAACAAATTCTTCTCTACCCCACACATGTAAATTCGATAACATGACTTTGCGTCCACTCCATAACTCGTATGGAATACCATTTATCGATTTAGTTGGTACTTGGTTTAGTATGTGCGCTGTTGTTTGTAATGAATATCCCCAAAAGGATAATGGAAGACTCGCATGAATCATCATTGATCCCACCATGTCCAACAGGGTGCAGTTCCTCCTTTCACTTACACCATTCCACTGCAGTGTGTAAGGAGGAGTGAGTTGAGATAGAATCCCAAACTCCTGTAAGAAATCAATGAAGTCCTGATTAATATATTCTCCTCCTCTATCTGAGCAGAGTTTCTTAATCTTCTTACCAAGCTGGTTCTCAACTTCATTATTGTATTCTTTGAACCGATCAAAAGAATCCGACTTATACCTCATTAAGTAGATATATCCATATCTACTAAAGTCATCAGTAAAAGTTATGAAGTACGAGAACCCACCCCTTGATTCAACTGGAAATGGTCCACACACATCTGTGTGAACTAATTCTAGAAGCTCGTTAACTCTTTCACCTTTCCCACTAAATAGGGCTTTGGTCATTTTGCCTTTTAGACACGCATGACATACACCAAGTGGTTTTAGTTTGAAAGAATCTAAATACCCATCTTTATGTAATTTTGTCAAACGTTTCTCATTGACATGAACTAGCCAGTGATGCCAAAGTTGGGTGTGGTATGAGTCATGTGAATTAACTTTGTTATTGATTTCCATTACTTGGGTTGTGTAGTCTAACACATAAAGGCCGTTATATAAATGTGCCCTACCAAAACAAATGCTATCTTTATAAAAATAGCAACATCCACTTCCAAACTTGAAGATGAATCCATCAGTATCTAATCTGGATACTGAAATAATGTTTTTGGTTATAGAGGGTACATAATAACATCCTTTCAAAACCAAGACCATCCCAGTAGGCAATATGAGGTGGTAGTCGCCGACAGCTACAACAACAAGTCTGGCTCCGTTGGCTGCTTGTAGATCTACCTCCCCTTGATCAATCTTCCTGAATCTACTTGGGTCCTATATTTGGATATAGATGTGGGAACCAAAAGCAGTATCTAATACCCAATTAGTAGAAATAGATAGATTACATTCAATAACAAACACACCTGAAGCTTCCCCTTGCTTCCTTGGCTGGGTGCAGTTTTTCTTCCAGTGTCCCTTCTTGCCACATGCGAAACAAACAACATCCTGTTCCTTTGCCTCCCCTTTGATTTTCCTTTTCTTGGAAGGCCTTGAAGAAGCTTTGGTCTTAAATCTCTTCGCCTTACCTTTCCTTTTATTCACCATGAGGACAAAAGACTTTTCACACTTCATGTCATTGTCCACTTGGTGAATAAGGATAAGAAGATCAGACAGAGACTTGTCAATGTTTTTCATGTTGAAGTTCACAACAAAGTTTGAGAAGCTCTGGGGGAGTGATGTGAGAATGAGATTGGTACCCAGTTCTTCGGGGAGTTTAAACCCTAGAACCTCCAAGCGCTCAATGTAGCCAATGAGCTTGACCATATGAGGCCTAGCTGGGGCAACCTCTCCAAGATTGCTCTGAAATAGAGCCTTGGATATCTCAATCCTTTCCTATCTTGCTCTCTCCTGGTATAGACCACAGAGGTGCTCGGGCATTCTATAGGCATCCATGTCTTCATGAGACTTCATGAGCTCACTATACATTGATGATATCATCAAACATTGAACATCAAGTGAATCGTTCAAATGTTGATCATAGACTAGGAAATCTTCATCACTCACCCCTGGGGCAGGGGAATTAGGAAGTGAGGACTCTAGTACGTAAAACTTTCGTTCATGGCGTAGGATAACCCGAAGGTGCCTAAACCATTATTGAAAGTTACTGCCAGTGAGGATGTTGTCTTTATCCAGAATTGATCACAGAGAAAATGTGGTTGATGTGTTTTTCATTTTTATTCTACAAATTAAAAGAGCATATTTATCGGTACTTTCTTGATTACATTTTATGAGAAATAATAAATTTATTAAGTCTCCCACTATTTTATCAAGTCCCAATGGCCCTCACCATTGAACTCGAAATGTCCAGTTTATTTGACATTCTAGTGGAAAGGATCCATATTCTCCTTCGCATAACCCCAGCAAGGGTTGGTCAAGATATTTGAAGGTATTCAGGTAGGCAGGTCTTTGCCAACTGTGAGCTTACAGTTCCTTGATCTGTTGAGTGGACTCCCCAATCCTGAAATCCTGACTTGGATTTCCTCAACTCTTGCCTCCAATATTACATCAAGTCTAGAAAGGGCTACTCCTCTTGATTTAATATGGTTAAGTCAACCCAAAACCTTTCATAAGGGCTTCCTTTATAAAAGTAAGTGTCCCAACAAGGGTTGGTCAAACACATAGTTTTATTGAGTCTTTCCCTTAATCAGGTAACGGAAGGCTAAGTCAGACTTAATATGGTATTGAGGGATTTTAATCCTTTATGCGTAGTTTTGCATTATCACATGCTTGTTAATATTAAGCGATGCTTTCTTAAGTGATTAACCATGTTATGATAATGTTTACACATAGTCTAGTTTTTATTTTATTCCATCTTTGCATGCTTGTTTATTTTATTAACTATGTGACCACGACAACACATACATAATAAATAAACCATTAAATTTAGACATAAATAAAATAAGATGGCATGATCATGAGCTTCTATTGTTTAGCTTATCTAGCGGTTTTGATAAGCTAACCCTGACCTAGGGAAAAACACCTTGAACCCGGTGGTTTGTGTTTTGCAGCTCCCACCTATCCACCTTTTTATCTTCTTGCGTCATTTTTGCCTCGGCATCGAGATTTGAACCATCTCCTCTGGCTTGGGAGATCCTCCATTACATGGGTTTACATTAAAGAAACCATGGGCACGCAGGCCCTACATTTTATTGGAAGAAGGCTCATAGGTCAACAAATTTAAATTAAATAAATTTAAATGAAACCATACACATACAAAGGGTCTTTGGTCTAGATCATGATCATCCATAGCATGCAACGATATTTACGTAAATTTAGAATTCCAATTCTTTTAATCGTTCTTTCATTTAAGATAAGTCGCGCTCGAATTAAATTAATTATGATCTTATAATTAATCAATTATTTATATTAAATTCCTTTATAAATTTCCTTGAGATTCTTCTCATCCATATTCCTTGTACGAGTCTTTGTACATTGGAGGAAACCTGGTGAAATTACATTTCTGGAAAGTACACGGCGTGTAGTTTATAATTACACGGTGTGTATTTCTTTTCAATCTTCATCCAAAGTACATGCCAGGGGATTTGGCGTGTTTTTTGTACTTTGGAAATTTTGGAGTACACGACATGTAGATAAATCATAAACGGCGTGTACTTCCTTGTTACGCGGTAACCAGCCTGGTGATCCCGTGTACGCAGTACGCGGCTTATCCTTGTACACGGTTTCACCTGGGCCGGAACGGACTACACGGCGTGTTGCTCCAACAAACACACCGTGTATTCCAGTTTCCACATGCCGTTCAGTTCTGGTCAACATGGCGTGATTAAAACTTAGGCATAATCAATTCACATGGCATGGTTTGGAGGACCAGTACCGGTTCGTTGAACCTAAGTACATGGCGCGTAGTTTTAATTACACGCTGTGTAGTCCTGTGTTGTACAGACAGAAAGAGCGTCTCCTCCGGATGAGTTCCTTGTTTTTATTTTAATCAAAATTAAAATTAAAATGCCGTTTCTATGATATGAATCTAGAAACTAAGGAGGAAGAACAGATCTCGTTTATTCAGATTTATAGAATGATTTATTTCGAATTGAATCAAATATAAATGCGTAAATTATCAATGAAAATTAAATAACTATAATCAATGTTGTAACCTCCCTTTGATACCATTTTAAGGTTCCGGGTGCAGCGGAAGCGCGTGGGTGGATGTGCCCACTTGGCTTTTTTGTCATTAACAATGATCAATTCGGGAACAATATGACGATAAATGCCAGTCTCCATGGATCGAATCACAGAAATGGACAAAGAAAAGGAAAGTCCCGGAACCATAAAGTAGGATCGTTACAGGTTGATTATAATTAATTTAATCAATTGAAAAGAAATACCTTTTGTGTGTTATTTCTTCGTTGATTTTCTTGATCACGTTCCGATGTGATTCGTCGTTGCGTCGCAGAATCCAAGTGTAAACTTCCTCTAGTGGTGATCCACACGTGTACGTCGTATCTCGGGATGTCGCCAAAGGAGTCTCCGGGTGCTAGCATGGAGAAACCTTTGCTTACGTTGTTCTCCTTAGATCGTCTTGATCTGATGGAAGAGGATCTCTCTTGGTCTTGAGAGCATTCTTAGAGGAAGATGTTCTTTCGGCCTTGAAAGAATTCTCCAGAGTTGTTGTGCACAACGATTCTCTTGTGTGTCCGAAAAGAGTTGGGGTTGTAAGGATATTTATAATCAGGTTTGAGGTTGTAGAGTTATGATAATAAATAAACAAATTACGCACTTTATTTATTTCATTGA
This sequence comes from Viscum album, assembly GCA_963277665.1. NCBI lineage: Eukaryota > Viridiplantae > Streptophyta > Magnoliopsida > Santalales > Viscaceae > Viscum > Viscum album. Next base: position 42,892,015 of record OY728145.1, on the reverse strand, counting down.
ATCTTATTTAAAACCCCCATGTCGAATAATTAATTCCTTGACATGCACCCACGCTGATTATAATAAATATCATTTAAAATAATATTATATCCTCAAAATCCCGACTAAAAAAACTACACGGCGTGTACATTAAATGTACACGATGTGTATCTCTTGTTTTCATTTATTCATTTACTTTCCATAAAGAAAACTACACAACATGTAATTATTAATACACGACATGTACTTGTTTTCCATGAAAAACTACATGGCGTTTAATCTTTAATACATGGCGTGGATATCTTATTTTTCATTTCCTTATTCCTCCATAATTAAAATGATTTAGGCTTCCTTGAATAATTATTAAACCACGTACGGGAATAATCTTTATTCTACTTGAGATACTTGAATACACTTAGTGTGTGACCCTCTAAGCCTCTTTCTCATTAGAATTAAGCGGGCTTGCCTAAAGTCCAAGATTACTGTCTAGCAACGGGTCAAGGCACCCAAGAGAAAGAAGTTGATGCCGCATTGACGTATCACCTCATACGAACACTTACTGTGTAATTTAATCCCTTTGTCTCAATATCTCATCAAGCAGGTTTCATGGCAGTGTCATAAACCTATATGCTTAATCTGTCGTTCTTTGACTTCCTGAAATAAACTCATCGTTTACACCATGACCATGGAATTTAATGCGACAATTCTATTTCAATCAAAGGGCTGAGATATCAACTTCCATAAATGGAAGGGACAAATCCTTCCTCGACTTATCCATTAACAACATGTCACTCGTGACGCACCCAACGTACCCTACTCCCTTCCAACTGTCTGCATGATAGTTTTCGTCAGTAAATCTAAGTGCGCAAGTTATGACATGAGTCAATGATAATCTTTTTGTCTAAGGACCATTACACATGCTCATAGATAGCAATGTCCGATGACACCAAGACATGCGGAATTTCTACTGGCAGGTCTGTTCTCATAATCTCCCATCTTGGAGATTACCAAGTGCAAACTCCATGAGAGAGAGTCTCGTCTTCTTACGAGTACTCTCACATGATGGTCTGTATACTAAGTGTCCTATCATAGTATGTAATCCAACCATAGAACTATATTTAAGAATATTTTTATAGCATTTCAAGGTTCTCATCATAGTGGGGATCTTCCATGACCTTATCAATGCAACAAATATTCCAGGACATTATTATATTATAGTCATGCAGAACAATGAAAAATATATAATAAGTGAACATTCATGTAATCAAAGTACAAAACAGTTGGTTCTCAGGACACCAACCCTTACATATTCTAACCAACCTCAAATTTTTACCTTGACTTCTTGCCTTGATAATTTTATTCAAAACTGTTGCATTGTTCTTGTATTTTTCATTTTTTTCATCAACATGTTGTTTATCCCCTAATAATTCTGCAGTTTCATCATCCATAGTTTATTCTTTCTCAGGATTGTAAACATCATCATGTTCAGAAGACATTGTCTGCATGAGTAGTCAAAAATTTAATTTCTCTTGAATAACAACAATGCAATACACTCTAAGCATAAAATTCCACAATTGCATAAATCTTACATGAAAATTGTTACTATCTTGAACTTATATATAATAATTCAATACTATAGTACAACTAATCTTCACTACCTTTATTTAATCTGCCCTCAGATGCTTTATTGTCTTCCATCTCTTGATGATGGATTTGAGGTTCTCATTCCCTCTTTCAAACAGGCCTTCCTGCCATCATTGTTTGGTGGTATGTCATCAATGAACTTTGAAACCACAATGATGGGAGGAAAGCTAGTTTGAAAGAGGGAGTCCAATCCATCATCAAGATATGGAAGAAAATCAAGCATCTAAGGATTAAAGTGTCCTAGGAACTTACACTAATGAAATCACTCAAAAATTATCCTCAATTGAAGAGGAATTAAAATACCTCCACTCTAATGGTCTTGCAGAAATGAATCTCACCCCACCTACATTGGACATCAATTTTTTCTACTCAAGGATTTCTCACCTGACTGTTTTGGATATTTTTTAATCCACCATAAGATCTCTCCAATAACATTCATCCCTTTAAAGGGCGATTTTTTAACTTATTCTCAACATTGATCTAGAATTTTTTTACTCTTATAAATGAAATGAATCTGTTCAATAAAATCCTAAATGTATTATTATGATATATTTCCATAAAATCTTAGAGAGGAACCATAGATACTTCCCATCTCTGAAAATTATACCCCATAACTTGAAGTAGATCTATAATTATCTTTAAGAACTTCCTACTTTACTATTGATAATGACATTATCGATTGTGAAATATAATATTGGAGAGAGGTATCCCACAACTCAATCGTATTCTATGATGAAAGTTTAATCATACGCCATGACTGGTTAATGTTTAATAATAATCATAAATTAATTTAAAAAAAAACTCTCACAACATGAATCACTAAAATAATTTTTGGAATGTGAATAATTAATTAAACATTTTTTTAATTTAATAAAAAATTATTCATAAAATCATAAATCTAAATAACCCATTTCACGGTTTAACAATTTACATGAATAACCAAAATCCATAAAAAAAGTTATAAGGATTTTTACACTTACCTTGGTCTCTATATGTTCATCACCCATAAATGAGGGCCACAACTTGGTATCCCATAATCCTTAAAAACCCTTATAATTAAGCCATTAGAATATATTATATAGTATATAAGATGAATTAAATTTGAGAAACTACCTAGAAACTACTAGAAATCATACCTAAACCAACACATCTATTCCAATAGTTTGTAAAAACCGTTGGTATAGGTCCCCCTTCCCAACGGTTTTTCCAAACCATTGGGAAAATCCCACTTTGATACCACTTTTCCCACTAGTTTGGAAAAACCATCGGGAAAGGGTATGGATTTCCAACGATTTTCCAAACCATTGGGAAAATCCCACTTTTAGACCACTTTTTCCAAAGGTTTGGAAAAACTGTTGGGAAAGGGTATGACTTTCCCAACGGTTTTGCCAAAACGTTGGGAAAATCCCACTTTAATACCACTTTTCCCAATTGTTGGGAAATCCAGTCCCTTTCCCAATGGTTTTTCCAAACCATTGGTAAAATCTCACTTTGAGACCACCTTTCCCAACAGTTTTGCCAAACCGTTGGGAAACGGTATGGATTTCCCAACAGTTTTTCCAAAACATTGGGAAAAGCCCAGATTGATACCACTTTTCCCAATGGTTTGGAAAAACCATTGGAAAAGGGTATGAATTTACCAATGGTTTTTCCAAACCGTTGGGAAAATCCCACTTTGATACCACTTTTCCCAACGGTTTGTCAAAACCATTGGTAAAGGGTGGGTACCTATCCCACCAGTTTTTAGAATTATTGGGATAGGTACCCTTATTTTTTATAAATTATTTTGTCAAATATAATCAAATAAATCAATATATAAATCACACACACACACACACATATTTATGAAAATATATTCACAAAGGTGATTGTAGGATAGTGGTAAAGTCTTTGATATATAACCCATAGGTTGTGGGTTCAAACCTCCACTGTATTTTTTTTAAAATTTACCTATACCAACAGTTTGGGAAGCCGTTGTGTGATTTGGTGTGGAGATAGACCTATCCCAACGGTTTCAGGAAAACAGTTGGGAAAGACCTATCCCAACAGTTTGAAAACTATTGGTATAGGTCTATACCAATGATTTTAATACCGTTAGGATAGGTTGTTCCCAATAGTTTTCCCCAAACCGTTGGGATAGGTTAATCCCCACGCCAAATCACTCAAAGACTACCCAAACCATTGGTGTAGGCTATACCAATGGTTTGGGGACCTATACCAAGGGTTCCAAACCGTTGGTATAGGTTATTTTTCCACTAGTGAGATTTGAAATCCTATGTTATTCAAATTAAGAGAAAACTGAGGGGGGATGAGAGGTTTACTTATCAATGTCGAGAGTAGAGTAAACCATCTATGTGTGTCTCTAGGGAAAAATGAGCTGGACACTCAAATACATATGAAAGGAGAATAAGAAATTGAACCACAATCGTTGTCTTTTAGTAGCGAAGAGAAGAGATGTAGGGTACACCATGTTTAAGAACAATGCAAAATTACAAAACACGTAAGCCAAAACATTAAACAATGATAAAGGAAGAGTATGAAATAAAATACAATGGATTCTAGCCTTGATTAATCCGAGGGAACGTAGAGGAATCGCACCGACAATAGATGAGTTCTATGAGAGCTTGAGAATCATGAGCTATTGAGTCACGGTCAAGGTTTTTTTTAAATAGATGAGGGACACTTTTAACAGTGCTTTCAGAAAAGCATTGATAAAGATACCTTTAATCAATGCCAAATTTATAAGTACTGATAAAAGGAGTATTTATCAGCTCTTTTTCAATACTAATAAACATCAAACTTTATCAACACTAAAAATGTGCTGATAAAATGAGTATTTATCAGCGGTAACATTTTAGTATTGATAAATATGTCTTTTAACAGTGCTTTATTAGTACTGATAAAGATTGATCTTTATCAGCGCTACACAAGTGCTGTTAAAAGTTTTGTAATTATAATTATTTAAATAAATTTATTATAATTTTATAAATATTTAAATATATATAATTATTTATTTATAATTATATAAATACTAAATTAAAAATAATAATTATTTATTTATTATAAATATTTTTTATAATAATTATTAATATAATAAATACACAATTATAGATATATTTATTTACAAATATATTTTTAACATTATTAATGTATATATAATCTTAAATACATATATTTTAAAAATTAGTGAAATTGAATAATTCAAAATGAGTACACTTTAAAAATATTTAAAAAAATGGATAAGTGTTATTAATTAAATATAGGTTATTAAAAAAATATGGATATATAAATATATATATTTAAGTGGATGAATACACATTGAAAATACTAAAACATAGTAAATAAATAAATATAAATAAATAATAAAAAATGATCAAATTCAAAAATAAAATTAAAAATAAAAAACATTAAAAATGAATACCCCAACTATAGTATATTTAAAAATAAAATAAAATTGACCGATTAAAAAGAAAATATATATTAAATGTATCATGTTATAATTACATTCTAAAATATACTAAAATATGAATAAATTATATAAATATTTGGTGTATGAGTTTCTATATATTGCGTAATATATTTGTGTGTGTATTTTTGTATAAAAATACATTAATATATATATATATATATATATATATATGTGTGTGTGTGTGTGTGTCTATGTGTGTGTGAAATAAATTCAACACATGACATTTAATATAGGTTAAATTAAAAATCAAACAACATTAAAAATGAACAAGACATTAATATGTCTTTAATTAACATTTTATATATATCATACTTATTCATTTTATATATTTATATTTAATATATACTATTCATTAATATTTTTAATCTATATATATGCATATGAAATCTAGTCATTTTTATCAATAATTATTTAATTTATAAAATGTTTCATATTTTTCTTAATTTACTCATTTTATTTTTATTTGTTTAATTTTTCATTTTATTCCGGACCTTTATTAGCACTAAAAAAGTGCTGATGAATGGAAACTTTTATCAGTGCTAAATAAGTGATGATAAAGGATACCTTTTATTAGCACCATATATAAAGCACTGATATAAGTTTACTTTATCAGTGCTAAAATAAAGCATTGATAAAGGTTACCTTTTATCGGAGCTAAAAAAGAAGCACTGATAAAGAGTGCATTTTATCAGTGCTAATAAAGGGTTTCCTTTATCAGTGCTTATTTTAGCACCGATAAAGATGAACTTTATCAGTGAATTTTTTGAGCACTAATAAATGCCAGCGCTGTTATAGGCGGGTTTTATAGTAGTGATAAGAGGATCGAAACCCATGTTTAAGGTCTCAGTATTATGTATAGGTAATTTAGGTGTATTCCTTGAGTTACTTAGGTATTAAATTATTAATAAAATTGTATAATTCATTTAAAAAATGATAAAATATGTGTCTGAAGATCGATGTTTGTCCATCACTGCCTTCTTTGGTTTGTTTTTTTACATTTCAATTTGCTTCTGAATTCTAATCACTAATATATATTTATTATTATAATATGATTTTCTCTAATTTAAATTTTCTTAATTAATTTAAATCCCCATTTATATTTAATCCATTTATCGAAAACAAATTATCATAGTGACTGTTTGATAACTTAGTCTTCCACCTCTTTATGATACAACCCCACGATCACCACTGTGCTACATTTTTTAAGGGGAAAATATCGACTTGGGTAACATGATTGAAATACCCATACTCAATTTTTTTTTTCATTTTCAGAAAGGTGGACTATGTTTTTTTTTAATTTTTTTCTTAATTTTTAGGATTTTAACCACTAATTTTTAGTTAAAAAAACAAAATAAAATAGATTTTCATAGTGACTACTTTTATGTTTGGCCTAATTATCAACAATTTGAGGAGTCTAGTAATGAATATTTTTTTTAAATCTAAATTCTATGAAAATTATTTCATGATCAAAGAAACTAATTTTAGAATCTTATAGAATGATTTAGTGTTTCAACACCAATCTTCCATGATTCCAAAATTAAGCAAATAAGTTGAAATTCTTTCCACTGCTTTAAAAGAATTGAAAGAATAGAAATCTTCAAAAGAAGATGAAGAAACGAAAAACCTTGTCCCATACACTTTTTATATTAAAGAACCTTTTGTAGGATAATTCAAAAATGATTTGGAATCTCCTTTATCAAATTTGAAGGAAGAAATTATCATTGATTTACCAATTGATGTTGATTTTAGAAATCAAATGTATTTGGAGAATTATTGTTCTAACTTTTTTGAAAATTAAATTCCATGAATGTTGTCCAATATTGAAAATAATTTTCTTGTGTGTATTTTTAACTCTTTTATACATATTCTTCAAATTCACCTAATTTCATGAGTGAACCAATCCATGATTTATTAAACTAGAACTTGATTTATTTCTATCAATACTTGAGGGTTGGGGTACTTGTGATTCAAATGAATAAGGAAATTATTTGGATTTTGAAGCCCCCTTTTCAAGATAATCCTTTTTATTTGTCTTACCCTATACATTTGACCTTGTTTATCCCTTATTACCCATGTACATCTAGTTAGTTTAGCCACATTACAAGAAAATTTTCCCCTTCCAACTTACTCTAGAAGTGAAAATGCATGATTTAAGTGCGACAGGAATATGACTTGTGGTGTAATACATAATTTAGTGATTCTTTGGGTGGAAAATAAAACTATGAAGATATTTTTATACTACTGAAAAATATTTTACTAAAATCTACGACCTTATGAAGTTTTCAAGGGAAAAAAGAGATGTGCCTATCTGGAGCTCTATAAGGAATAAAGTTGTGCCTATATAGAGATTTGAAGAGAAATAATGTGAAGAAAAATATCATGTTTTCTACTGAAATATTGATTCCATGTGATGGAAAATATTTTTTCATGCTTCATGCTTGTTTTAATCTATTGAGAGTAAGGAGGAGACCATAGTTGAGTGAAAGCTGGAATCATGCAATTTTGCTTCAACAAAGAGCCAAACTATCTCTTTCCGCCACATAATTTTTCAGATTTGAAACCCAAAAAAATTAAAACCTAATAAAAACCCTTTCTATGTACTCCTTTTGGATACAATATATTGAATTAAATAGGTGTATATTTAGAAAATTTTCAAGACTATGGCGAACCTTGAAATTTTTTGTATGCAAAAGACTTTGTTCAAAATAAAAATCATGTGTTGAGAGGGAAGATTTGTGAGGTAGGCATACATGTGCATGGAGTAATGAAATAAATGGGATTAGAATGAATGCACATAATGAATAATTTATAATTTAATATGTTTAAGAGGCATTATAATTTGGGTTCCTTGATTTTGAGATCTTTGATTTTCATTGACTTGTGTCTTGAATTTTCGTTGGCAATTTATTTTTAGTGATCACTTATCTCAGATTCCAAGTTCTTAGCATGTAGGGATTTATAGATCTGATGTTTTAGATATTTTTTTCTTGTATTTAAATTAATATATTCCCCAAAATGTGTCATTATATGTGAAATTTCAATAATTTTTATTTTTGATGAGTTTTGAGCTAAATTGTGAAAATGCCCTAATTCGGGAATTTTAACAGTTATTGATTAGGTTCGTGTTTTCAGATTTTTTTTATAAAAACTAATATAATTTTGAAAATAATTTTTTTGTAAAAATTTTCTCATTTGAATCATATTTTCCTATTGGGACAAGTGATAAATGACCATTTGGAGGCCCCAAAAATCATTTTTCAGACAAAATTAATAATCCTTAATTGAATGATGCATAACTTGGACCATATATGTCATATTGAGGTGATTATATATTTAAAGGAAATTGTATTTTAAGGATAATCTACAAATTTAATATAAATATTAAATGGGTTCATTAATATGGTCATTGGGCGCATGAAATTGGAGGAAGACAAACAATCACTTCTGCCTGAAAGAGCTGTTTTAGTATTTCGTCTATAAATTCCAAAAAACATGTCAAAATGAGATACAATTTTTCATGAATAAAGTTATGAAACATTATAACATTATATATGAAGTAATATATTCATGATTATTTGACAATTTTTACCAAAATAGAGACAAATTTTTGAAGGAAAGCTTCTGTATAACACCATGGTCACCCCTGTTTTCTTTAAATTTTCATCTTCACCTTTATTTGAGTGGATGGTTGGATTGATGGGGGGTGGGGGGGGGGGTGGAGGTGGTGGTTATATTACGGTAAATATATTCTGTATAATAGGTGTTACATTGAATATAATAAATCCATATAGATCTATACTATATGTGGTGGTGGGTAGCGGAGATGTGAGGACACTTCTCTTTTGAGTTTGTGGTTTTTGTTGTCTTCCTTTGTATTTCTCTAGAAACTATTTTTCTTGAATGAATAGGGTCATTTTATTTCTTGAATTAAATTTATTATAAATTAATATGTATTTTTTTCAACTTATTAATGTAAATTGGAAATTATCATTGTTTAAATTTCTCTGGGAGAGGTCTCCCCATTGAGCATAGTGAGCGTAATATGTTTTGTTGCTAGAAGGTATTCGAGTAATCATATCAAATTCATAAGAGGATAGAAACCAATTTTTGAGGTATCAATATGGTTTCTAGGTAATTTATGTGTATATCTTGAGGTATTGAGGTATATAATAATAAATACAATTGGATAATCCATTTAGACAATGATAAATGGTGTGTGAGAAGATCAGAGTTTGTCCACCGCTACGTTCTTTATTTTGTTTTTTTCAAGTCTGGTTTGATTTTGATTTTTGGTCACTTATAAAGATTCATTATTGAAATATGATATTAACTAATTTATATTTTTTGAACTTATTTCAGTAACCATTTCTAGTTATGGAATAAAAAAAAAAACAAATTATCAAAGTGACAATTTGATAACTTTGTCTACAATCTCCTCGCGAGACAAACCCTCTGGTCACCACTGTGCTACATTTTTAAGGGTAAAATTATTGACAGGGGAAACATGAATAAAATCACCAGCATTAATTTAGATCAATTTTTAGGGAGTTTTCCTAAGTTTTTTCTTAATATTTAGTATTTTAACCGCAAATTTAGAGTTATTTAAAATAAGGATTTTTATAGAGACTACTCTTATGTTTGGTCTGATTATCAACAATTTGAGGATTCTAGTAACAAATAATTTTTAAAAATTCAATTCAATTAAATTATTTCATGATCAAATAAAATAATTTCATGATCCAAAAAAATGTTGCGATTCTTCAACATTGATCTTCCTTGAATCTAGAATTAATAAAATTAGTGGAAATTCATTCCGCTACATTAAAATAATTGAAAGAATTAAAATCTAAAAATGAACCTAAATAAATGGAAAAACTTTTCCCACCCAATTTTGATATTTAATAACCTTTATTGCGTGAATTGAAAAGTAATTTGGAATCTACATTTTCAAATTTAATGAAATCAATTCTCACTTATTCACTAATTGATTTGTATTTTGGAAATCAAATGTCTCTAGATAATTATAGTGTATACTTTGTTGAAATTGAAATTTCATGTGGAGCCTATATTTTTAAAATTGTAAACTTAGAACCCTTGTATGAATATTTGGACAAAGGGGAATAAAAACTTTATCCATTCACTTTTGAAGAGATTTTGGAGGAAACTGAGTTGCTTTACACTTTCACTACAACTATTTTACACTCCCAACACTAATTAAAAAATACCTTATACCAATGGTTTGGAGAACCATTGGCTAGTAAGCCGTGGGGATAGGTCTATACCAACGGTTTTGGAAAAACCATTGGTATATACCTATACCAACAGTTTTCAAAACTGTTGGTATAAGTAATATGAAAAATCTATACCAACGGTTCCATAAAACTGTTGGTATATATACTTCAAAAAAGAAGCATTCTATTGGTTTTGATCCCAGTACCTCCGGTTTATGATTGAACGACCTAACCACCAACCTAACTTGACTTTTGTGAACATAATTTCATAAATATATATATGTATTATCATAAATATTTTAAATTTTTATTTATTTAATGTTCTCTGTAAGAATATTCCATAAAAAATACATGTAACTATACCAACGGTTCTCAAAACTGTTGGTATAGACCTATACCAACAGTTTTGAGAACCATTGGTATAGATTATTTGATTTTGGGACCTATATAGGGGGGACCTATGCCAATGGTTTGTCCAAAACTATTGGTATAGGTCCATATAAGTGACCTATACCAATGATTTCTCCTAATCGTTGGTATAAGTCCCCCCTATACCAACAGTTTTGGGCAAACTATTGGTATATGTCCAAATTAATGACCTATACCAATGGTTTTAGCCAAACCGTTGGTATAGGTCCATATAAGTGAACTATACCAACGGTTTTCCAAAAATCGTTGGTATAGATCTTATTTTCAGTAGTGAAGACTATGCTAGAACCTAAGAATCCACATGGAGATGTATCAAATCTTGATACCATTTTTCCTGATTATTTTTATACTAAATTGCTAACTCCTTATACCTTTGTAGATTTAGTTACCATTGCTTTTAAATGAATTTATTTTTCAAATAAATAGGATATGAATACTTAAACAGATGAAATAATGGTGTGACCATTTTACTACTCTAGTATACATGAGGATAGTGGTACCGATATATTTTTAAATAAAGAAATATTTTTATATGAAATTGAAGATGAAGAACATCTTGGAATTACATTTTAATAACCAGAAGAGGCCATTTATGAGGATAATGTCTTTGGAATTTTTCCTTAAAAATTTTCCCACCAACACCATATCATTGCAATGAACATTTCATAGAGGGGAAATGGAATAAATCTATTTTTGGGAGATTTTAAAAGTTTTGGGAGCTGAATAAAATTGGATAAATTCCTTTTTGGTGGTTCCTGAGGAAGAAACTACACCCTCCTTTGGATTGGGTGTAACCTGCTGGAACTGCCTGACTAGGGGTAGTAAAATCCAAGCATAAACTTAGGGGTTCATGCTAAGGATATTTTATCTTCTATTTATTTTTATTTTTCATTCATTGATTTCAATAAAATTTTGATGCTTTGTTTCTTTTCATGTAGGTTTCCAAGTTGCAGATTTTAGGAGGCTAGATGAAGGATGCTACTTCTCAATATAAACTAGGTTGTTTCTATCCTTACAACTTGTTTTTGTCTTGTATTATATTATTTATTTTCATTTCTCATATAAAATATGAAAAATTATGAAATTGTACGAAATATGTTTGGGGGGAGGAACATGCTTGGTAGATTAGGATTTTGTGTGTTTTGTTTTCAAATATTGTGTTTTTTCTTTTCAAAATTTGAGTTGAAAAATACTTGTGAGCTTTAATGTAAAATCTTTTGTTCATTAAAAACTATTTTCAATGAAATGAAGCAACTTGATTCATGGAAATGAACTAAAATTATTTATGAAATTTGCTTTGTTCTGAATTCAAATTGTGGAAATTCATGAAAAGACCATTAAATTCTAAATTTTATTCCATGAATGCTATATAATATTGGAAATAACTTTCTTATGAGGATTTTGAAACCTTTTTTACATCTTATTCACATTCATCTCATTTATTTAGTGAACTAATCCATTATTTCTTTAACCATAACATGATTTATATCTTTCAAAACAGGAGGGTTGAGATACTTGTGATTTAAATAGTTGATGAAATTCATTGAGTTTTGAAGCCCCATTTTTAAAAGAATCCTTTTTATTTTCCCTTACATATATTTTTTACCTTTGTGAGTTCTTAGTATCCGTGTACAACCTATTATTTTATCCATATTACAAGCCAATTTTCCCTTTGCAACATACTCTATAAGTAAAAATGCATGATCTAGTTGAACTTAATTTTGGAGGGAAGACAACTTGTGGCGTGATACATCATTTGGTGATACTTTATATGGGAAATATAACTCTGAAGATATGTTTCCTCTATTAATTTTTTTATTTAAATCTTTTCCCTTATAATGTTTCAATGAAAAAGATATCTGTTCCTATTTGGAGATTTAAAAGGAATAAAGGTGCGCCTATCTTGAGCTCTCAAGGAAAACAAAAAGTGAATAAAAATGTCATTTTTCTGCTGATATATTGATGATGTGGGATGGAAAATAGTTTATCATTATTTTATCTTGTTTTAATATAATTTTAGTAAGGAGGAGACTATACTTGAGTGAAAAATACAATCATGTATTATTTCTTCATCAAAGAGGCAACTCATCTCTTTATACCTAATAATTTTTTACATTTGAAACCAACAAACCTTAAAATATCAGAAAAAATATTTCTAAGTAATCACTATGGATATAAATCATTGAATAAAGTGGGTAGATATTTATAATGTTTTCAAGCCTATGGTGACCATTTCAATTATTTGGAAGAGAAAAATATTTCTCAAAATCAAAATCATGTGTTGAGAGGAAAAATTTGTGTGGTAGGCATACTTGTGCTTGGAGAAATGAAATAATGTGAATGTAATGAATGAAAATAATTGATAATTTTGAATTTAATCTATTTAAGAGTCATTATAAGTTGGGTTTATTTATTTTGATCTCTGTGAATTTCATTGACATGTGTTTTTAATTTTCCATGGTAATTAATTTTGAATGATCACTTATCCGGGAGTCCAAGTGCTAAGTGTTGAGGGATTGTCATAGAAGATATTTTAGATATTTTTTTATTTGTATTTCAATGAATATATCCCCACCAATTTTTCATTATATGTGAAATTTCATTAATTTTGGATTTTTGATGAGTTTTGAGCTAAATTATGAAAATGCCATAATTTTAGAATTTAAACAGTCTTTCATCAATTTGGTGTTTTGGGAATAATTTTTTTTAAAAGTTATCCAATTGTAAAAAATATATTTTTTAGGAACCATTGTATCATGTTATTCATATGTTCCAAATGGGATAAGTGCTGAATTTACCATTTGGAGGCCCAAAAAAACCATTCAAATTGAAAAACCATTTTCCAGACAGAATCAATACTAATTCATTAAATAAGAAATAACTTAGATGAAATATGTTCAATTGATTTTATTAAATTTATAAAATAATTATAATTTGAATTATCATATCCATAGTGAATACCAATATTAAATGGTTTCATTTAGATGTCCACTGGGCATGTGAAAGTGGAGGAAACTGAACAATCACTTCTGCTAGAAAACGTTTTTTTGAGTATTTCAGCAATAAATTCTTAAACATGTGTAAAAATAGCTCCAATGTTTTTATAAATAAATATAATACTCATAAAAATAACATTTATGAAGGAATATATGCATGATTTAGTAGGGATTTAGCCTCAAATTGAGCCAAGTATCAGAGGAAAGATTATGATTATTTCCCTGGAAACCCCATTTTTCTTAATATTTTCATCTTCACCTTCATTTGAGAGGATATTTTGATTGAGTTATAGTTATATTATTGTTAATATATGATTTATAATAGGGGTTACATTGAATATAATCAATTAATTAAGTGATAAAATCCATGGGGTGGTGGGAAATAGAGATCCGAGGACACTTCTCTTTTGAGTTTGTGATTTTCTTTGTTTTTCTTTGTATTTATATGAAAACTGTTTTTCTTGAATGAAGAGTGTAATTTTATTTATTGAATGCAATTTCTTCTAAATTAATCTGGTTTTCTGTTCAAATTATGAATGTTAATTTTTTATTCTTATTGTTTAATTTTTTTGGGCAAGGTCTCCCCATCGCGCACAATGAGTGTAATCTATTTTGATTGGTCGGAGGTCTTTATGTAATAAGATCAAATTTATAATAGGATATGCACACATTTTTGAGGTCTCAATATGTTTTCTTTGTAATCTAGGTATATCCCTTGAGGTATTGTGGTATAATATGATAAATACAATTGGATAATTCATTTATACAATGATAAAGGGTGTGTCCAAAGATCAAAGTTTGTCCACCACTAACTTCTTTAGTTTGTTTTTTAGTCTGGATTGCTTCTAATTTCTAATCACTAACATAGATTTATTATTTTAATATGATTTTATATTATTTAATTTTTTTAACTCATTTAAATCCTCATTTATAGTTATGATATTTAATAAAAATAAATTACAAAAGTGGTAATTTGTTAACTTATTTTTAAATCTCCTCACGAGACAACCCCATGGTCACCACTGTGAAACATTTTTTAAGGGTAAAATTAATGAATAGGGTAACACGACTAAAATCCCCAACATCATTGAGCTTCTAGAGGTTAGGCTTAAACAGATCATGATAAATGTGAGTTTCAAGGAGAGGCATGTATATCTAATATCCATGGATTCCTTCACATGCCAACAAGGGGAACCTAATCTTCCTTCCACCCCAATGTGAGTAATTATTGGTGATTAGACAAGAAATTAGGAGGCACCACTTTTTTATGAGTCATCTTAGGATTAGTTAGTAGATGAGGATGAATAGAGCTACAATTATGAATGATCTTGGGGATCAACTGCTGATTAGAAAATTCCATGGGAGAGTGGAAAAATTGTGGCCTCTAATGAAAACTTAGATTTAATTCTCAAGGTATTCCTATTAAATTACCCACATCTTTCAGTTCTTCCTCCTTTTTTTGTTTAAGATCTCTAACTAAAATTTTCCTCATATAGGATAAAGCTGGATATGACCATGAAGTCCATACTAGAGGTGGTGAAGATGCTCCATTGGATAGCGAGGGGTGTCCTTGAGGGATTGTTCCTGAGTTGGGAGTGACTGGTGGGACCATCAAAGAGGCTAGAGTGGTGAACTCAGAGCCCCAAGTCCTCCTTTTCATCTATGAGGGACAACTCCATAGTATTCT
Organism: Viscum album; assembly: GCA_963277665.1. Classification (NCBI taxonomy): domain Eukaryota; kingdom Viridiplantae; phylum Streptophyta; class Magnoliopsida; order Santalales; family Viscaceae; genus Viscum; species Viscum album. Next base: position 42,876,580 of record OY728145.1, on the reverse strand, counting down.
AATGTTGGCACCCACTGTTGGTGAAGCAATGTGCCTGAGGTGACTCATAATTGAAATTCATCTATCTTAAGGTAATAGAGAATATCAATTCACTTTGCCCCTATAAACCTATAATAGTTCCTTTGTATCAATGCGTTTATATGTTTCCATGTATATCCTCCTCAACCAACTCAAGAGGAGTTGAAGTTGTCCAGTGAAGTACTAACTAGTGGTGAGGGATCTCCTATGGTGTAGCTCCCTATTGAGGATCAAGGAACAAATCATTAGTTTTATGGCCTCTGTAAGTCCTTTTCTATCTCATGAGCCCAAATTATCATCTTATGATCAAATACATTGACTTTATCTTATTTTAAGTAGTAATCAAAATGATGTGTGCCCAATAAGAGACTATAGTAGGAGCATCTAGGGTCCCTTCCTTGGCTACTGCACCAGCCCTTGATGAACCTATCATTAAGGCTGACCCAACCTTAGCCCCAATAGAAAATTATACTACAGTCATGGGTGACTCCACTAGTGGGGAGGAGATCAAGGCTGGATGGGGAGATTATACAGAGGAATGGTCATATGAAGATGGCCAACACCTTAATCCGGAGCCCGATGTGACCAAGAGGATCCTAGAAGAGGACCCTACTGTCACTGTCCTTATGGATTTCCCTGAATACAAGACTACACCAATCATTGATCTAGAGTAATTAGGGTCTGATGTTGCCAAGGAGAACCACATAGTCTGACATAGGTAATATAGGATCATACATCACTTCATCACTCAAACTCAATAACTATATATAGTGATCCGGATGGGGTCCCTCCATCATGGGTTGTGCAATCTAGGCACCAGAGGGGTGGACCCTCGTGCTACTCATTATCTAGTTCACAAAATTCTTACCAATATAGTACATGAATAAATCCATAATTTGGATGTCTCCTAGCATGAGAAGAAATATGAAATCACCCAGAAAATATAGGAGGGAAACTAAGAGATCCAAAGTCTGAAGGAGTAGGAAAATGAGTGTGCAACTTTCCTTAACGCCCAAGAAGAGCTTATAATCCAACTAAGGGATTAGCTGAAGGATGCCGATAATCAATATAAGTAGGTGATATATTAGATATATTGGATCTAAGCTGAGTGGGGATGTGTGTATATCAGGGATGATGATATTCATCCTATGGATGAGGAAGAAGAAGCAAAGATCGGGAGGCTCCATCAGGCCCTTGAAGCCACATGCCAGAGGTGGGAGGAATTAGAGAGTTCAATTTCCAGAGTGGGTCCATTGGGGAAATTTTGACTATGACTCAAAAGAGGCTCTAGTATGTGAATGAACCTTTCCTATTACTATAGTTTTATGTTAAAAATTTCCTTCACGCATGGACATATTTCTTTCATCACCTTTAATTATTACACTTGAATCATATATGTGAAACAACCGATGATCCATCCCTAAGCTCACACGAGTCATTATCAGTGTGAGAAATAAGGGATGACCAGATGATTTCTAATTTATATGAGAGTGTCATATAATCATTAAACACTCAGTGCTCTAGTCTACAATTTCTGAATTACCACTAGGAGTGTTCAGGCTCAGAGGGGCCATGGATAGAGAAATGGGATCTCTGAAGAATTGATTTGTTATTTCAATGTGTGTTAGTTCACGAATAGGATAACACCAGGGGAATTGAATTCTATATGAATAAAGGGTAATGGAAAGTGTGAATCGCGATGTCCAAAATATGGAACATAAGGGGAGTGTCACGGTGATATAGGATAACTACTAACCATGTTCGATACAAAGAATCCACAATTATTATCTGAGAATGGGGATAAAAAAATTGAGGTCGACTACTGACCATGTTCAAAAAAATGAAATCTATCTCAAATTTTTTTCCAAAGTATTCTAAGTAAGTGGATAAAAAAGGTAGGTGATCCATTTTGGCCAGGACCCATTTCCATTAAGGGATTCCTTCATACATGGAGTAGGATGAGAATCCAAATAAGTGGAATGTGAAGGATGGAAATGAAGTGATAGAATGTTTGATTGGATTCCAACACTATCATAACTATGAAACCATGAATTAGAGAACATTTGGGTGGGTGTATCAGTCTGAATAAAAGTCAAACTCTTCTTCTAGGGGAGAATCTTCTCGAATGCCAAGTGATGGTCGAAGAACATGAATAATGCAATAGATGACTGACACCATAGGAAAGGACTTCTTAAGAAAGGGCTTAAGATGCACTATAGTTTTACATCATGAAATGAGGATGATAGAAAAATAGTTTAACATAATAAAACGAGGAATTCAGATACACAATTTAACATCATATGGTAAGGACTGAGCATTATACAGTTTAACATCATGTGATTATGACACAGATCATAGTTTAATGTCATGTGATCAGGACATGGTGGGTGGGAATTATGTATGGATATACCCACTATTTTTTCCTAATGTCAGGCCAATAAGGAATCCTATGTCCATTTCGAAGGTATGATTGTAGTTTAGCATCATGGAAAGATGAATTTAGGTTTTTTAGTTTAAAGTCATAAAACATAGACTATAGGGGGTGCAAATAGTTGAAGCTAATAATTATTAGACCTTAGGGGATATTAGTTTAAGGTCATAGAGTTTGGAAGATTGGGAGTATCCCACAAGGGATATGCATGGAGTTAAAGGAATAAATAAATGTGAATTTATGGTCCTAGGAGGTTCCTTATGTCACACAACACATTCTCGTGGAAGAATCACACAGAGTTTAAATTCATCACGATTTGACTTGGGATGTTAGTTTAAGGTCATAAACATCAGACCTTACAATTAAGAATCTCAAATATATATGTTTTTTGAGGTAGGATGACAAATTCAACATGGATGAAGGACAAGGAGACCCAAAATCACACAACACATTCTTTAGAGGGCTTGTACACAGTTTAAAGTCATGATGCATGGACCATGGATTTTAGTTTAAGGTTGTTAAGTTTGGTCCTATTGACTTGGTAAGGAAAAGGCCTCATGATGAGATAAAGGTAGGGTTGGACTCAAGATACAATATCCAGGTGTCACTATATAACCTATGAGGATGGGAATCAATCCACACATAGTTTTGAAACATGGTTTGATAGAAGACTGACATAGATAGGGGCATACCCCCTTGAATGAGGGTATTTAATCTTCTCATACTTGGATATGAGGCATCCCAAATTTATAAAGGGTAAGGATATAGTTTAACATCATTTTTGGAGGATTTTAGTGTTTTTTCATCCAATATTTTTCATACAAGGCATCCTAGATTTATACAGGGAAAATCCGTCTCTTATTCAGTGGCATCCCAGACTTGTTTGGGATAAGACTGTAGTTTAACATCATGTGATGAGGAAATTGTAAATATTAATCATGGGATTCCTATTATTTCCTTACTCATATTAGGATATGAAAAAATATCATCCCTCTTATGGGTATAGGGAATTAAATAGGGATTATACATAGAAGGAATCTCATAGGAAATTTTAGGGTGATATCACCACTGGTAATCAATGATTTTGTAGAGAATCTATAGCTGGTCCTTTAGATATAAAGTCTAGGAATCACTATATATCCCATAAGGATCGTAATCCAGTCACACATAGTTCTGAAAGTGATACACATAGTTTAAGGTTATATGGCATGGACTATGGAAAACAATTTAGAGTCATGTTACTTGGACCAAGGCAAAATAGTTTAAGGTCATAATGCTTGGACCATAGTAGTGTTTGTATCGAGGGTACTTGCATGGAACCAAATGGGTAAAACCTGACATGAATGGATCCAAATGAGGTTCATGTACCACATAATTATTTGTATGAAAACGACACATAGTTTAAGGTCATAATGTTTGGACAATGGGAAAATAGGGAAAATGTTTAACATCATGAGTCTTAGACCATAAATTGGACCAGAGGGCTAAAGGGGTGTTGAATTTGCAGATTTTCCTAGAGATATAAAGTCCATACATCACTAAATATCCCATGAGGATGGGAATCAATCCTCTCATAGTTCTGGAAACATGGTGTGTAAGAAGACCAACACTGGTAGGGGTGATCCTCTATGGCGAGGGAATTTGAGGCATACCATGGTTATAATGGGGCATACCATATTTAAGGAATGGGGTAAAGTTTTTTGACCATCCCATACTTATCATATGAGGCATCCCGATTTAGATTGGGATAAATATAATCTCTCACTAAACAACATACCTGTTTTATGAGGGGTAGAATTGTAGTTTAGTGTCACGCGTTAAGGATATTTGGATTTTTTTTAAATTAACACAACTTGGACCGTAGGGATTGAAAATAGTTTAAGGTCATAATGGTTGGATGTCATGGGATATTGGTTGAAAGTCATAGAGTTTATACTACATGGAGTATCCAAAATGGAAAATTCATGGTGTGGTAGGAGCAACCTTATTTTAATTAGGGACTAGTTGGATGGAGCCATATTACACTTTTCCAAGAAAGCCCACATGTAGTTTGAAGTTTTGATTCCTTGAATTGAGATCTTAGTTTAAGGTCATAGATTTTAGACCTTAGAGTGGGGCTACTCAAGTGGATATATGTAGTGAAGAAAAGTGAAAAAACTAATGTGAATGAGGTCTAAGGAGGCCTAATGCCACTCACCACATCCCGAGAGGGATCACACACAATTTAAAGTCATGAATCTTGGACTTGGGATCTCATTTTATGGTAATAGAGTACAGACCTTGGCACCTCCCTCACACAAAGGACTTATTGAGAAACTTGGAATTAGTGGGAGTTGTGATATGCTCTCTATCCATGGTGATCAAATAGTACTCTCCATTGGAATAGATCTTATGAATGGTGTAATGTAATTCCCACGTTGGATCCTACTTGGGTGGATTCTTATCAAGTATCTTGGGTGTCCTGAGAGATAATACAGTGTCTCCCTAGAGGGAGAAGATGTAAAACTTCCCTTTGAAATTATCACTATCATGTTCTTGCATCTCTATAGATTATTCATGGCTTGGAGTTTGTTTTTTCAAGAGATTCCATCTTAGAAAGAAATAATTATACTATTTTGTACAGTGTCATTTGGTTGTTGATATATTTTCAGAGCAATGTAAACTGAACCTCAATTGGCAAGAATACCTATTTTCTATACACTAAGTAATATTGGGTCACCTAGGTGAAATTTAGGGTCATCATCCAATAATACTAGAGAGATTTTGGGAGATTTTCCATCCAACATTTCTTATTATGACCTTCCATATTCTGTAGAATATTAGATAGGTTCTTGTTGAATGCCTCAATCTATCAATTTTCCTACAAATGGTATCCATATGTATGGTTGGACCAAATTTTGTATTTAGCATACAACCACTTCAACTTATAAGCCTAGAAATTGATTCCATTATCAGTGAGAATATAATGAGAAACTCCAAATCGATGGATGATATGGAATATCGTGAACTCGATCAGGGATTGAATTATATGAGGGGAATTACTTCTTCCCACTCGGAGAAGAAATGTTTCATGGTCAGAATAAATATGCACTAGCGATCTTTTTCCAGTAGGTATGAACCTACCAATTTGAGTCCCCAAACTAAAAAGGACAAAGAATACTTGATGGTACAGAGGATCACTAGTGGTCAATGATACAATTTTTCATGGATATGACATGAATGGATCATTTTTGGAAAATTCGATGCAGTCGTGGACCATAGTGGGCTAGAAGTAACCTAAAATATGAATATGGTGGGAGAGATTCAATCTTGACTAATGGGAACCATCAAAACAATAATAAAATTCCTTCATAACCTAGGTAATCTCATCTACTTGGATGAAATAGAGGACTATTCCATTAAACCCATGTCTGTAGAGAGTTTATTCATTGTTAGGTATACTCTGGATGGTAAACTGCACTACATGCTGACATATTCTCTCATGTTTATCTTAGTCTGGTGGGAGAATATTTCACTAGATATACTCAATGAAAGGAGTTATCCAATCAAAGGTTTCCTCTACTATAAGGAACCCGTGGTCCCTGATGTAGAAGCGCCAACAACTAGATTTTTTTACCTATTTCCTATAGCTATCATATGAAATGATGGGTGAAAAGACCCTCTGATATGCGACATGAATGAACAAGTCATCCTATTTTGGATTTGAAATAGATACAAATAGGATATTCAAGTCATTAGTGTGACTATTCTGTGACCAAGGGACATGAGTCACTTCTGACTGAGAAGTGAACTGATCCCTTATCCAGTGAGTGCGCTCTAGTAGGGGAATGATCTCTAGCTTCCTAATGATGTAGTCACCATTAATTTATTTGATGGAAAATTTAGAGTCCCCCTTCACATGAAAGAGAGTGTAATAAATATCAAGGTCTATCTTGAGGCCAATAATGAGATCCTGACAGTCTACCACATTGTTGGTGTAGTCTTATGATAGTAGGAACAAGTATGCTAGGGTGGACTATTCTAGAGTGTTGAAGATGATCCCCAGGAAAACTCTATTGAGCATGGGATTATTGATCATTCTACCAGATGAGATTTTAGAGGCTCCATGAAAATTCATCTTCCAACATGGTATAGCTGGACCCACTTAGAGGATAGCCTCATATATGAAATCAATATCCAAGGGTGATTATTCAGTGGTTAGATGGGTGTCCAGGAAGTTTTTCAATACCTAAACCTTAATGAATTTATATATAATGAACCTGATATTGAATTTATGAAGGATTAATACCCAATGATCCATCCATCCCATCAGTATGGGGAAGTTTAGGAGATACTTTATTGGGTCTACATGAGACACCATCTGTATCTCGTGATGCTACAGATAGTGCTGCAACTTCTGTACTATGAAAATGAACGTGATTTAAATCTTCTTGATGGGGGATTATCTGGTATCCATGTCAAGAAGCATTAAAATGAGATAGTATAAACTATTTTCTCTTCCCTCATTATTCCTCTGGGTGAGAAGGTTGCCTAGGGACCATTCCTGGGATATCACATAGGGGATTGGGTATTTTTGGAGATGGGTTGCATCAGAACCATATGTTGTATTAGATACTTATTGATCTACTCAAATGTGGTCTATAAATCCTCATCCCACTAGTACATGGTTCCTTTCTCCATGAGTCTCAAAAAATGGCTTACACTTTCCATCTTGATTTTAGATAAATTGTCATATAGACGCTATGTGGCCATGGAGGCCTTGCATATCCCAAAGGTTTATTAGGGGAGGAATTTATATGATGGCCTTGATATTATCTAGGTTTATCTAGATGCCTCTGTATCTGATGATGAATCTAATAAACCTCCCAAAGCTAACTCCAAATTCACACATCAAGGAGTTCATCTTTAAATTATGGGAGCAGATGGATCCAAATACTTTCTCAAGATCTTTGATATGGTCTTGACATTGGAGGTATTTGACAAAAAAATATTCAATGTAGCAATCCAATAACATCCTGAGGATGGATTTGAAGATGTGGTGCATGGCCCAATGATATGTGGCACCTATATTTTCAAGGAAAAGGAAATTACTTTATAGTAGAAGGTCCCTTGGGGAACCTTGAAGGCGGTGGAATTCTCATCCTTAGGGGACATCTGGATCCAAATGTACCTTGATTATCCATCCATAATTAGAGGTCTTGGAACATGGATGTAGAATTGATCAATAAATATGTCACTGGAAGGGTAAAATAATCCTTTGGACAATAGAGGTTGAGGTCTCGGAAGTCGATATAGACTCTAATCTTTCCATTATTCTTCCTGACTAGGATGATGTTGGATAACTACTTGGGGTACTCAAATTTCCTAAAAAATAATTGATAAGATTATCAACCTCATCCTCGACCATAACACCATGGAAAGGGTGCTTCTTTATGAGAGGATAATTGAATCCACAATGAATCACTAGGAGACCAAGACGGTAGACAATGATATAATGGTCTAGTCTTGGAATCTTGTCATTGATCCAGGAGAATACATCACAGTGATACCTCATGAAGGCCACATAATGTTTCTACTCCTTTGAAGACATTTTTTCACTAATCAGTGTTGGCCTTAGGTCTTCCTAGGGATTGAGGTTCACCTGAATCGACTCATCAATGACGGTGGATAAACCCTATTCAATAGGAGGGTAATCTTACAAATCATATTAATCATCTGAGGTAGGATAATATGTAGGAGGAGGTGGATGTTCTATACCATCTGATTTGTGGGGATCACTGGTGCTTGCTTTGGTAGACACAAAATCTCCACTAAGGGGCTCTTGCTCTATCAAAACCATAGTTGTAGTAGAAGTTTCATCAATCCATCCCACCTTAAACCTCAAGGTTCATGATTAATGTCAAAGCAGTGGTGGAGGGTTAGTTTTTATCTATTCATTCCTGCTCCACATAATAAGTGACAGTGTAATGAAATTGTGGTCATATGGGAAACTTCTTAGTACTATGCAGGGGTATGAACTTTTGGTATCACTCAAGTCTATCCTATATAAGAGTACAAGGAAATCCATGGACATTACTTCTTTTTAGGGACATAAAAACACTTCTTATTGGAGACAATGAAACAAATTTCAGGGTTTAGTGTTTTGAAATATAACTCATAAATCAGAAGAATAAAAGTATCAATTTTTTTTCTTATGGATTAACCATGGTAGTTGTGCGTTCAACCTCATAGGTCTGAACCCACTTCCCTTACCTCTTGTAGTAGTGGGAATCCAAGTAGAGATAATCAAATAAGTTGAAGGGAGATACAACAAATTGGAGTACCTCTACTCAACCATTGAGGGAGTATTTGAGGCATTGGTGATGTGAAGATGGGACTTCTGTATGAACATTAATCTAGGGCCTACCAAATAGCACATTGTAGGTGGTATCCTACAATACTAACATAAATTTAGTTCTTTCTATCAAGACACAAAAATGGGTATTTATCCAGACCTTTACACACATTTTCTATTCACTCCTATCATTGACCTAGATTTTTAGGTTATACGAAGTAAGATATTCATCAGTCAATCCTAAATTTTGGAGTGTCCTAGTAAGTAATAGGATAATCCCAGAACCTATGTCTACTATAAAATACTGGATCTCCACACCATTAAACTATATTTTAATGCACAGTGGGTGTGTGTTCCCCTATATGAGAGTGCCTTTGTCTTCCCTAGATAATGATATGATGGCTTGGAACTCCCTTTTATCGACCTCCTATATAAAGTAGGTCTCTACGGAAGCTACCTCTACTTGAAATTGGAGGGGAAATTTCAAGGCTTCTTCCATGGCCTCACATATTTCTTTCAATAATAGAATAGTCATAAGGATTGAGGGCCTTGCATGTATACTATAGAGTTTCTTAAACATGAAATACTTATATGCCATAGGAATTATTTTCCCATGGGGGGGGGGGGTTCTCCTTGGCGATAGGCATAACGTAAATTTCCAATCATACCACTAGGTTTTTAATGGTACTAGAAATATCCTACTGCTAATCCATTGATCTACTCTAAACCAATGCATGATGACTTTTTGCTGTCTAAGGAATAGATTTGTCTATATGGGGATGATAACGGTTCCATCACGGATGATCTAACTGATTAGTTAGCATGGACGGATTTGGAAGCATGTCTGATAGAGAAGGATGGGAGAAATGTGCATACTAAGCACTACAAAAAACTGCTACCTAGTCTGGGTTGCATGCATGACCTGATTTGAGGTGTTGGATAGAAAATTCTAGTGGTTCACATGTCCTTGACCTATCCTTCGATGGCATCGACCAGAGGTAACTAGGGGGTTTGTATCACATTACTTCTTGTTGGACATTGTGAAGCAGTCTACCATCTCAACGATGTTCATGAAAGTGCACTCTTTCTCATCATTAGTGAAATCGTCCAGTATCGGGTGGACCCTGGGTGTGGATCCCAAATTAAGAGGAATGAAATAAATGAAGTTATAGGATGGATTTGGCATCAGTGGAGGAATATGTTTTCTCTTACACAATCAGCACCTAATCTTTTGGGATTTGGAGGGCCGTGATGTGGATGCAGTGGTCGTATCTAGAGAAGGCGTGATGTCCATAGGAAATTTTGGATTTCTTAAACATAAATGGATAACACCATGGGTGAGAGAAAATGTACTTCGAGCCAAACCTTCATCATAATTCTAGTTACCATAGATGGAATCCTGTATCAATTCACCTGAACCATCACTATTGATTCTATGGTTAGAGAAAATATGTGCTACTTGTGCTAGGTCATCACCAACTTGACCGGGCTATGGTTCAGTTAGTCTTAGATCCAATCCTTTAACACATATTATTACTTGATGGTATGTGTGAGGATACTGTGGTATTTTCAATGGTTTGGGTGGTCAGTAAGTCTGACCTTAGGGGGCCATATGTATTCAAGAAGCTTTAGAATTCCCTTCTCCAAGGAACAAATAAAAGAGTTGGGAACATATGAATCCTTGAAATAATAGGTCCAGTTACCTATGTCTAGAAAGGGTGCCCTAGGATCCTATCCTTTAACGAGGGGTTAGAGCTATATTTTCTTTTCTTAGTAGATAGTCTTGGTGAGGCGGTGCCTAGCGGTTCTACATCGGGCAAGGGTGATCCTGATAGGGACACTGCACTGGGTGAGGATGGGCTTGGTAGGGATGTTATAATTGAAGAGCCTCTTCATGTAAAGGGTACAATAACTCTTCTGAATTAGGGGCATCTACCTATATAGTAACTATAATATCTTCTTTGGAAGGTCATATCACAGGAGATGGGAGAGGCAACAGGTGCACCTGTTTAGCTTTCTTCAAGGCCTCTTCCAGATGATGGGCCTTATCAAAAGACTCCCGAAACCCACCTGGATTGGTATGAGCGATGATGGTAGGAACCATGTTAGTATTAACATTCCACATGAAAACTATTTGTAGATACTCTTGAGTCAGCAGCATGTCAAGTGAGTATGTGAGACCTCTATAGTAGGCAAAAAAGTTTGTGACTCTCTCATCAAGAATTTTCTTTCACTTGAAAAGGTTGAAAATACTTTTCTTATATGTGGTAAAGATAAACTATTATAATAACTATCTTTAGAGGTCTTACCAACTAGATATGATCCCTATGGGTAGCTAGACGTACCAAACAAACTCAGGTCCCTCCAGTGTCTGAATAAAATAATGAATCATGGAATATTTCTACTATTCTAGGCTCCCCACCATAGGTCCACACCTTGAGATGAAGTGGGTCAAGTACTACAGGGTTTCACCAATCCTATTTAATGAGGAAAATATAGAGTTCCCAAAATATGGGGGTGATCAGATATCATCCACCCATGATGGGTACGCCTTTCTGTCAGGCGGGATCACCACCTATCACATTTTCAAGGCCTCAAGGTGAGTGGTGAGAGTAGGTATCAAATAATCCCAGCGAGGGTATCGATCTTGATGCGGACTCATAACCACCAATGCATTGAAAAACTCAAAAATCGATAAGATAGTACAATGGCTTATGGAGCGGCATGACCTACATCTTGAGGAGGATAGTTACAATACTCAGGAAGGTTTGGCGACTCACACCTCTATCCTTTTCCATATAATTATGCCTCTTCTATTTCTGGATATGCAAGATTACCAAGCTCAATTGGGGGCATGCGTCTGAGAAGGACCTAATACCCCACTAGGGAAGAAATGGGGTTTCATCAAGTAGTGCCATAATCTGGATTCCACTCAGTAATGAGATCATCAATGTTCCTTTTCTAATTTTCGGCTTTCTAGATAAATTCAGCTACCATGGGCTCGACCTTTGTTTTTAGCACAACCACATATGGATCAGAAGGACTGACATTCTCCTTACCCTTATTGAGATGTCGACTGGGAGGCAATGTATCATTAGAAAGATCACTAAGACCACATGAATGCCTTTGATGATGAGTAAGGGAGATTGTCTGATGTTATTAATTTATTATTAATTTTTATTTACTCCCTTTATTCATTTTCTATGAAAATTTTATAATTTTTGTGAAATATTCATGTTTTAATATTAAATATAATTTTCAAGCATTATTTGAATTAATCCATGTTAGAGTCAGTTTGATGTTATAATAATAAATCTCATCCTATGGATCCAAATTGTGTGATTCTTATTTTTTAGGGTTCCTTATTTAATTTTCAACATATCATTAGAAGGAATATTTGTCCAATTCAGTGATTTGAATGGTCATATGGTCCACGCAAGAAGGACTAAAGAATCTATGAAGAAACTAGACTAGCCATGATGGTAAAATTTATGGGCTCAATCCCGAAGCCCAAATTTTATGAAACTCGTGAATATATTCTTGAATATCCAAAGAAACCATGGATAAAAATTTCAAGGACCAACTCCAATTAAAAGGGTCCCAAAGGATACTTTGAAGTCCAGACCACCATTCTGTATGAGAATTACAATCAACACACATTTATTTACTTTTCTTCTTATATAGACATCCATTCGATAAGAAATTTTATAGTGTGAAATATAATATATAGGTGAACTAATTTTTAGGATAAAATGGTTCAGATTTTAGAGCATATTCCTTTTCAAAAACCCATTCACATTTCATCCTTTGAAAAAGTGTTGATAAAAATGGACACCAACAAAATGTTTAGTAAAATGGCCATAAATATGGAAAAAAGGTCTAATGGGTTCCATATTTTCAGAGTAGCCATAAAAAATCCATATCTATAACTTTTAATAAGAATATATCTTAGGATTCTACTGTCTGAATGGTAAAATCACCGAGCCAAGTGGATGGGTAGTTTTTGAATGAAAATAATCCACCTCCTTGGGCTACATATACATTACGCTCATATACTTGCAATGGGTTGTCATTTCATCACTTAAGGAGGAAATTGTTCATGACTACAACCTTTTCAAGGGCCTTTTAGTACTTTCCTCGACCTTGTTTCAATAAGGGAGACCTCTCTTCCACTTTCCTTTTCTTGTTTGTTTTCAGTTGTTTTTATTTGTAATCATGTAAGTGTGTTTTAATTTACATAGAATTTTAATGCATGTTTCTTATTATTTATCACTTATTTTAATCCACCTTATATTTCATAATATTAATGGTCCTAAAATAGTTTAATTCAATCAAAATAAACCCTTTCTTATTTTGTTTTCTAATTCAATCGAAATTTTGTATTTAACTTTCTTCACTTCTCGTGTGTGTGTTCGGTGAAAAAATCATTTCTTATCCCATTATTTTCATTTTATTTAAAAATATTTATCATAAAAATATTAAAATAGAGTAATAACCATCTCAGTGGCTGAGTAAATCTCCCATTGGGGTGGGTTATAATTCTGGGATGGTAAGCCATTGAGAGATTTTTTTCTATAATTATTCATTAAATTAATATTGTGTATGTTAAACTTAAAATGTCATGAATTAATGAAATGATTTATTTAAAGAGTGGTTTCAATGGATTATTATAACCATAAATAAACTACCACATTTTTTTATTGAGATTATAACCCTATGTTATGTTAAGTCTTGGATTAAAGCCTAAACTCTTGAGAATTACGATTAAAACCATCTTTTGAAGTGGGTGTTAATTTAATGAAATATAAAGAAAAGATCAAGGATATAATAATATTAAATATTCAATGTTTAAATCACACTAATATTTATCAAATATTTAAATCAAACATCATCCACCAATCATTTCATTTAATATCTGCAACAAACCCCCCATTATAAAGATAAATCAGTTAAAAACAATCGACACTAAAATTTGTACCATCACTGAGGATTTGACCGTAGTGCTGCTATACAAATTAGAAGAGCACCATAATCTTAAATGGAATATAGGAGAAAATTTTACATTCTTCAAATGGAACCTTTGTTGGGGATGGTTCATTAATTAATTGATAGTTTTTGATTTCTGTAAAACAAAAAAAATTTAAAAAATATACCCAAAAAAATTTATGAAAAAAACACAAAGAAAAACCCACATCCCTCATCCTTAAAAACTTATATGAATTCCCCATAGTCTCCCAAAAAATCCCTCAGATATATTTGAAAATGAAATTGAGAGATCTCTTTGCCAACTTAGGAGGAATATTAGGGATAACCAAATCACTCAAAATCCAGTCATTGTCCAACCAATTGAACTAGATATGGCCAATCCTAGGGAAAACACCATTAAAGAACTTGAAACTCCGAACATGAATTACCAACACCTTGGTATTAAATATCCAAATATTGAGGCTTAATTTTAGCTCAAATTGGTTTTGATTCAGCTTTTACTTTATTTCCACAGACTAGCTGGTGAGAATCAACATCTTCATCTTAGAGGGTTCCAAGTGGTGTGCTCTACCATGAAGCCGCAAGGGGTTTCTGAAGAACAAATCAAACTTCAAGAATTCACTTTCCCCTTAGGTGACTCTAAAAATTCATGGCTCTACTACCTCCCTTATGGTTCTATAATCACATTGAATGACATGAAGTGAATCTTCTTAGAGAAATTCTTTCCTTCTTCTCAAGCTGCTTCTATCCAAAAGAAAATAAGTGGTATCCATCAATTACCTAATGAATCACTCCATGAGTACTGGAAGAGGTTCAAAAATATTGTTACAACCTACCCACACCACCAAATCCCTGACCAACTCTTTATCCAATACTTCTATGAGGGGTTATTGGCTTGGAGAGAACTTTAATTTATGCCATAAGTGGCAGTGCTCTTGTTGATAAAACTCACAAAGTTTCACGAGATCTCATAAGAAATATGGATACAAACATGAAGAAATTCCATACTCTAGCACATTATCAAGTAAAATAAGTTCAAGAGAATAAATCCGTTGATCCCAACAAGAAGAATGAGTGGATGAGTGTACTTATAGGTCTTGTGAGGCAACTAGTTGTCACTTCCAAATCCCCAACATCATCTTGTCCATAATATATATTCCCTAGACCTATCAAAAACTATGGAATCTATAAATCACCAGCTCATTCAATCGACACATGTCCATAACATTAAGAGGATCTATCTAATTCATCCGAACCAATGGAGCTTTATGCAACATATCCTCAGAGGAACACCAACCCTCAATAATCAGAACAGTTCATTAAAAAATTCAACCAACCCCACTCTAATCCCTTATATTATACCTATAACCCATTCTTGAGGTATAGTAATCCCTTATCTCACCCCCCTCTATTCCCTCCTGAATACCAAAACCAATTCCAATATTGTCAAGGTGTTGGTAACTTCCAACAAGCTTACCCTTTTGTTCCTCAATATAAAAGGATCATTCCTCCTCTTTCTACTCCTAGATTAAATTATCCTAATGAGCCTTCCCAATTCTCAACCCAATACAATCACATTCCCAAGAACCAAAATCAAGGCAATCCCAATTCGGGAAAAGCCTCTTCTTCCATGTAACCATGGGAAAGTGCAGTGGAAGATATTGCCTCCTTCACCCATTTTAGACTTAAAAAAATTGAAACCAAAATTGATCAAATTGAATACCACATAATCCAGTAGCAACAAAAAAATTCTTCCTAACTCCCATCTCAACCATTACCCAACCCCAAGGGAAATGTAATTGGAATTTCACTTATATCGGGAAAGAAAATTTATATGCCTCATGATGAGTCCTTTAACTCCCCTTTAAATATTGAAATGTAAAATGGAAATAAAAATAGAATATAAAAGGAAACTAAAGCCACTCCCTCACCTCCTTTAATTCCTCTAAAAAACCCAATTCCTTTTCATCAATCCATCTCTAATCCAAGGAAGTCCTTTGAACTTGATCCTGAAATGATCAACATGTTTAGACATGTTGAAGTTAACATTACCCTCTTAGATTCCATAAAAAAAATTCCTAAGGATTTTTAAGTTTCTTAAGGAGTTATATACCCATAAGAGGAAACTTAGGACCATTGAGAATGTTTCAACCCAATAGTCCATACCCATGAAGTGAAAAGATCCAGGTACCTTTACAGTTCCATGCTAAATAGGAAGTTCAAACTTCAATGATGCACTCATAGAATTAAGAGCCTCCATAAATTTCATGCCCAAATCCATATTATCTAACCTTGGTATAGGTTCATTACACCCAACAGGTTTTTTAATCCAGTTATCCAATCTAAGCACTTCCAGTCCTAACATAATAATCAAGGATGTCCTTATCTGTGTTAATGATCTTATCTCCCCAGTTGATTTCTATGTCCCTGACATGAAAGGTGAGATGGAATCTTATCAATCTCCTATAATTCTAGGAATACCATTACTAATAATAGCTATAACTAAGATTTATGTCTATGGGGGTATCTTATCCATGGAATTTGGTGACCAACTGGTCAAGTTCAACATTTTTCAAGCCATGAGATACCCATCTGAAGATCACTTTGCCTTCTCAATCCATTCTTCTAAGGAAAATTCTAAGATTGGATCCACCCCCATTTGATCATGTTAATCATGTTCTAATGATAGAGAATCTTGTGATATTTTATCCATGATTAACCAATTCATAAATGGGGAAGTTTATGTGGAACTCTCATTCATAGACTCCATCAATCTAGAGAATCTTGAAAGCTCTCTTGAATCCCCTCTCAACTATGATCTATTCTCTTCCACCATAGAAAATTTTGATGAAAATGAATCAAAACCAATTGAAATACCTTACTCCATTCCAAATTTTTATATCACACAAATGAAATATGAGACTGATTTGAAACCTCTTCCTACACACCATAAATATGCATTCCTCTTCAATGATCACTCTTATCCTGTCATTGTCTCTGCTACACTTACTGAAACCGAGGAGTCCAAACTTGTTTAGGTGTTAGAGGAAAACAAAAAGGCCTTAGGTTGGAATGTAGATGAAATATCAGAAATCAACCATTCCCTTTTCATTCATCACATCCATCTTAAGGAATCATCCAAACCAATCAGACAACCACAAATAAGACGCAATCCACTCATACTTGAGGTAGGTAGGGAAGAGATTACCAAGCTTCTCCAAAATGGTATTATCTACCCAATTTTTTATAATGAATGGGTTATTTAAATTTAAGTG
The DNA here is from genome assembly GCA_963277665.1 of Viscum album. Lineage (NCBI taxonomy): Eukaryota > Viridiplantae > Streptophyta > Magnoliopsida > Santalales > Viscaceae > Viscum > Viscum album. The sequence goes on along the minus strand of OY728145.1, from coordinate 42,859,536 downwards.
GTACCTAAGAAGGGTGGGATTACTATTGTCACAAATGAACATGGAGACATGGTCACAAATCCTGTAAAAAAATGGCATGTGTGAATCGATTATCAGAAATTGAATGAAAAAACATGAAAATATCACTACCATCTTTAATTACTTGATAAAATTATAGAGAGGTTAGTTGTAAAGTCACACTATTTCTTTATTGATGGATACACCAACAACTTCCAAACCCCAATCGCACCTCAGGACCAATAAAAACTACTTTCACTTACCCCTTTGGAACATAGGAGAATGAATTTTGGACTTTTCAATTATCCGGAAACATTACAGAGGTGTATTATGAGTATATATTTAGAACTCATTGATCACTTAATGGAGGTATTAATGTATGAAATTACCATTTATGGTGAGTCATTTGAATCCTGCTTGCATTCTCTCTCTATAGTCCTTCAAAAGTATGTCAAATGTAACCTTATGCTGAATTATGAAAAATGCCACTTCATGGTTACTAATGGGATTTTTCTAGGGAACATAATTTTACAATATGTTATTCAAGTCAATCCTACTAAAATTTTGGTGATCCAATCACTTTATGAACCCACAATAGTTCAAAACATCTGTTCATTCCTTATTCATGCTAATTTCCATCGGCGATTTATCCATAACATCAGTAGGATTTCCCTCCCACTCAATCAGATACCCCAAAACGATGTTACATTCCATTTTGATGAGGCTTTCAAGAGATACTTCATTGAACTTAAAACTGTTCTTACATCTACCCCAATAATCCAACCCCTAGACTAGTCCTTACCCTTTGAATTGATGTGGGATGCTTCTGATAGGTCCATTGGAGCTATTCTTGGTCAAAGAATATAAAATATTCTTCAGGACATCTATTATTCCTGAAAAACATTGGATGAAACTCAATATCACTACACGGTTACTAAGAAAGAACTTTTAGCTGTGATGATAACAATTCATTGAGCGCCTTTAATGTCACTACACGGTGACCGAGACCCTTCTGCCCTGATCACTTGAGTAGAATTTCTAATTATTCTCATTCAAAAATAAATGATCATGAATTTCCCACTGATCATATTTAATCTCTTACTCCGAAGTCACCATAGTATTCCCCAATTATAAAATACTTGTTTTCTAGTGTTTTTCATGGAAAATTTTCAAAATAACAAAAAAGTGAAGCTGAAAAGGATTCAAAATTTTATTTTTGGGAAGATGATAAACTTTGGAAAACTAGGCCTGATATGGTAATTAAGAGATGTGTTGATGATGATGAGCATTCCTTCATCTTATAATTCTACCACTCACTTCTTGGAGGTGGCCACTTTGGACCCAAAGGACCTCCCGAAAGGTTCTAGACTCTGGATTCTTATAGAATTCACTCTTCAATGACTCCCATGAGTTCTGTAAATCATGTCTAAATTTCCAAAATTTTGGAACAATTTCTGAAAGAAATGAAATTCCCCAAAAGCTCTTAATATTTTTTGATATCTTTGATGTTTGGGGCATCAATTTCAGGGGACCATTTACACCTTCCAATAGATTCTCATATATTCTTCTAGCTGTTGACTATGTTTCTAGGTGGGTTGTGGACAAACCCACTTGGAATTATGATGCACATAATATTAAAGAGTTCTTAGAAACTCACATTTTTCATCGATTTGGAACACAGTGTGCATTTATAAGTGACATAGAAACTCATTTATATAATTGGACCATGGAATATCTTCTGAAAAAGAATGGGGTTGTACATAAAACTTCAACTGCATATCAACTCCAAACTAATGGCATGGATGAACTTTCTAATAGATAAGTGAAAAGAGTGTTTGAGAGAATTGTAAATCCCATCAGAAAATAATATCTTGAAAGACTTGGTGAAGTAATTTGGGCTTATCAAACCGCCTATAAAACACCAATAGGGATGCCTCCATTTTGTCTAGTTTTTGATAAAACATGTCATTTACCAGTTGAAATCCAACACAATTTATTTTGGGATGTGAAAATATGTAATTTTGATTGTGAAAAATTTGGTGAAGAAAGATTTTTGTAGTTGAATGAATTGGAGGAGCTTTGACTAGATTCTTACAAGAATTCCAAAATGTACAATGAAAAGGATAAGGAACTCCATGACAAAAACATCTTGGAAATGGTATTTCAGGATGGTGAAAAGGTAATGCTCTTCAATTCTTAATTTTAGAGTCACCCATGTAAGATTAATTCTCATTGGTAAGGTCCTTTTATTATTGCTAATGTTTACCCATTTGGTGTAGTGTAAGTCCAAGACCCTTCTTCCAAAAAGAAATTCACCATTAACAAGCATCAATTAAAGCATCACCACGAGAGGAAACACATCACAAGAACCACATCAACTTCTATCGAATCCTCAAATTCTATATTTGACCCACCATAGGATGGAGATAGAGACCCACCAAATCCAAATAAGGGGGTACCTATTTCCATTTAACTCCTTTTTCTCCCTCTTCTCTCCCTCTATCTTTTATTCTTACTCTCTCATTCTCATTTTTACCACTTTCCTCATCAAACTTTTTATTTACCCTTTCTATTTTGTGTGGGTGTGTCTTAAAAAAAAACTAAAAAAAACTAAAAAAAATACAAAAAAATACAAAAAAATAAAATTAAAAAAAGTCATAATTACTCACCATTGAGTTTTAAAATTTTTTCAGAACATTTTGGGGAGTCAAAATACACGTTTTTATCTAAAAAATTATATATTTTCATCATAATTTTGGATAAAGAATCTTGTTTCAAAAAAAAATAAATTTTGAAATCTCATTTTTTTATTTGGAAAATGATTATTCCCCAACCATGAGGAACAACATTAACTTTAATGCCAAGGAAACCTATGAACATCTTTTCCAAATTTTTGTTTTTGACCCTCGATTGTGACTATTGAGTTTGTGGACTGTCAAGCCAAATTTCTTACTTTAGTGTCCATTAATATAATATAGTCATTTTTTGAACCAAATGATAATTATAATAGCCAAATATCCTCCCATTACACTTACATTAATAATCCTTTTTAAATCCCCTTCAATCTTATGAAAATATTTTCTTTTATATCCAAATTATAAGCCCAATACCTTATCCCACCCTAAATCTACATGGAATTATATTTCATAATTTATTGAAATTTAACTGTGGGGGGAATGGATATCATTTTGGGTATCCATTTCCTAATTTTCAATGTGTTATAATATTATTGAGGGAAATCATCTATTTTAGTGTGGGGGAGAGGTTTTCATTCAGGGAGTTTGGGGAATGAATTTTCATTTATGTAATTTTGTTGACAAGTGTTCAAAAAAATTGATTTTTTTTCTTGTGCACGTTAAAAATCACTCTTCATTAACCTTTGATATTATTATAACTATTAAAATTAGTATTGCGAGGAGATTAAAAATGGGTTAGGAGATGAGTGTTAGATCTGTTTCAATATTAACTTTCAAAAAAATGAAAAAAAAAATGAAAAGAAAGAATACTTATGTCATTGGGAGAAGTTTTGGGTTTTGTAAGTATTTAATCTTCTCATACCATTAAAATTTTCTTCCTCATTTGTGTATTTCTTCACACAATCATGCCATTGTAAATATGAATTTCCATTTCCTTTCGTGTTTCTTTTTAAAAGAAATTGTTCATTATTTTACCCATGTTGGTGTTTTACCTCTCTTTTTCCACACTTTTGGACATTAAATTCCTACCACCCTATATCCACATAAAAACCCCTAAAAAATACCTCTTGATTATTATGAAATTTAAGATAGTGAATGTAATATGAGAGATCTTTCAAACTCTAAGAATTTAACTTTTGGATGGTGAATGAGTGAACCTCCATAAATAAATTTTTATCATCTTGAGAGGAGTGAGTTCCGAGTGCCAAAATTTTCCATTTCTAAATTTGATCATGAAAAATGAATTGCTTTTGGATTTTTTTTCTGTAACAATTTGTAGTGGAATTCAATATGGATGAGTAAAACGGTCTAAATCTCCCATGATTGGGGGAAACAAAATTTTAATATTTTTTTGGCCTGTGAAAATGATTTAGTTATGATTTTATATTTTTTGTACATGAAGACATGAAAAAATTGGTGTAGGGGGAGTTGATGTTATTAATTTAGTCATAAATTTTTATTTACCCCCTTTACTAATTTTATATGAAAAGTGTATAATTGGTGTGAAATATTCATGTTTTAATATTAAATATAATTTTTGAGCATTATTTTAATTTATACAAATTCAATTCTGTTTAATTTTTTAATCATAATTCTCATCCTACTGATCCAAATTATGTGATTATGGTTTTTTGGGTTTCTTATTCAATTTCCAACGTATCATTAGGAGGAATCTTTGGTCCATTCATACATTTTAATGGTCACATGGTCCACACAAGAAGGCCTAAATAATATTTGAAGAAATTGGACCAGAAATGATAGTTTATTTCCGGGATCAATCTAGAAGCATAAATTTTATGAAACTTCTGAATATATTCGTGATATCCAAAGGAATCGTGGATAAAAAAATGAAGTCCCAACTCCAACAAAAAAGGGACCAAAGGATGATTTGAAGTCCAGAACATCATTTTATTAGAAAATTAAAACAAGCACACATTTATTTACTTTTATACTTATATAGAAATAAATTAGAGATGAGTTTTTTCAGTGTAAAATCCAAGATATAGACGGTCGAATTATTGGAAGAAATTTCTCATATTTGAGGGCATCTTTCTATTCAAAAACCCTTTCACATTTTGTCCTTTGAAAAATTGTTGATAAAAAATGGATAACTGTATATTGTTTAGTAAAACAACCATAAATTTGGATAAAAAAGTTCACTGGCTGCCCAATGTTCAGATTATATATAAAACATCCATATCTACAACTTTTAATAATAAGATATCTCATCATTATGCTTCCTGAATGGTGAAATCATCGATCCAAGTGGAGGGGAAGTTTTGGAATGCAAACAGTCCACCTCCTTGGGATATATATACATTCCCCTCATATCCTTGTAAGGGGTTAGAATTTCAACACTTAAGGAGGAGGTTTGGCATAACTAGATCCTTTACAAGGGATTATTAGGACTTTCCTTGATCCTGTTTCAATAAGAGAGACATCTCCTCTGCTTTCCTTTTCTTATTTGTTTTTGATTGTTTTTATTTGTAATCGTGTGAGTGTTTTTCCATTTCAATAGAATTTTAATGAATGTTTCTTCTTCTTCATCTCTTATTTTCATCCACCTTATGTTTATTAATATTAATGGTCATAAAATAGTTTAACTCAATTAAAATAAAACCTTTATTCTTTTGTTTTCTAATTCAATCCAAAGTTTGTATTTAACTTTCTTTACCGCTTGTGTGTGACTTCGGTGCACAACTTGTTTCTTATCCCATTATTATAATTCTATTTATAATTCATCATCATAAACATATAAAAATAGGGTAATAACTATCTAAATTTATAAGTAAATCTATCATTTGGTTTAGTAATAATTTGGGGATGATAAGTGATTGAGAGATTTTGTTCGATTAATATTCATTAAATTAATATTGTGTATTTGGAACTTAAAATTTCATACATTAATGAGATTTTTTGTTTAACAAGTGTTTTACATGGAAAATTAGAACCATAAATAGAATACCATAAGCAATTTTTGATTGATATTATAACCCTAACTTAAGTTAAGGCTTGGATTAAATCCTTAACACTTGGGAATTCTGATCAAAATCATCTTGTGAAGTGGGTGTTAATTTAATGAAATATAAAGGAAACCTCAAGGGTATCATAAGATTCCATACCCAATGTTTAAATCACGCCAATATTTATCAAATCTCTAAATAAAACATCATTCAAAAATAATTTCATTTGATATCTATAAACAAAACCCCTATTGAAAAATCAATTAAAAACAATCGACCATAAAATTTGTACCATCACCGACGATTCGACCCGAGTGCCGCTATACACATTAGTGGATCCCCAAAACATTGGACAATTAATAGGATAAAATCAGTCACACTTCACTATATGAGGGTTTTGATATTACTAAGACACCCCTTGAGGAGGTTCTTGCCTACCAAGCCCTACATCAAAGCCCCTATTCTCACAAAACTTAGGAACAACCGTGATCATGGTAATGATATTCGGAGGGGAAACTTCACTGTTGGTGGGTAGGTCAGGCCGTCGTAAGACATGGATGAATTATAGATCAACATATTGTCCCCGACCTCTTATTTTTTACATGTAGATATGCTCCTTCCATAATCTGATAGAGCACTATGAGGCTCTTGATGCATCTCTGTTGAAGGGTCTAGTGGTAGATGAATGAATGAGAGCACTAAGCCACTAGAACAACTGCCGAGTCAACCCTTCATCACTATAAATATATTTCCTCATGGTGCCCCTGGATTTATATGTAGGCCAAATGATAATTACGAAGGGGATGAAGCATCACCCATATTATTTGGTAGAAGCACTTGGCTTGACCCTTAGTAAGGGAATCTAGAATGTCAAAGTTGGGATTTTAAGGTGTCAAGAACACCACTGACAGCTTGTCAGTTTCCAGAGTCTCCCATAGGCTTTCTTGATCTGATAAAGGGCCCTACTCTTAGTCGACCTAAGATCCAATCAGAGTTGGTTGAGATATGAGTGGTGACACCGATATGGATCGGTTCAGAGGCTATCTAGATAGTAAAGGTGATACTGCATGAGTCATCTATTCCCTGCATGCTGAGACATCTATTGGGGGTGACAAAAACTGCATCATCACATCCTAATAGGATGGGGTATTCACCACTACCTTGAGTGAGAGAGAAAAAACCCTCATCTGTGTCTCAATAGAGTGCTCACCCTGTAAAGGAGTCATCCGAGACCATAACAGCTCTCCTACATCTTGTGTAAAGGTAGAGAGGAGTGAAATTGGAAGCAATGAGGATGGATACACCCTGAATCCCTGGAAGGGGGAAAATACTTCCTCCACCTACAAATACCTATGGTGGGATCAAGAGACACTATGGATCTCATCTTCTATAATGGAGAACTTTAACTACTAGAATCTTTACCTCGACTCTAACAACTGGGTCAAGGGATCCATCACTAACTCATTTATCCTCTTGGAATCTGAGTGGTTGATGAGGTCGACGACGACTTAGCATTTCCTAGGATTTCACATTTGACACCGAGAGTTTTTCCTTATACTCTGAGACTTTTTTTAGTGTATGTTACCTCTTCAGAATGGGGAGGACCTATATGGTGGTGAGTGGTGATGCAGTGAGGACCTCATTTCGGTTAGTTGGGATATAGGGAGGGCCTCTGTACCAGCTATTCTTGGAGAAGGGATGACCTCATCTATGACCAATAGAGTAGTGGGGAGGACCTACACTCTAGTTGGTAAGAACACAAGTAATGATTTATTATTGTTTTTGGGAACACGGGGAGGACCTCCATGTTGGTAATTGGGGGTAAAAGGAGGACATCTATATTGATTGTTGAAAGAATAGGGAGGACCTCTGCTTTGGTTATCGATGAAGCGATGGGGTCCTCCATCTGGGATTCCACTTGTAACACCCTAAGTGTTTTATTAAATAGATCCTATTTAAATAATTTGATTTCTTTTATATCTTTCTTTACATGCAACACCAGCTTAGCTTGCATTACACACAACATTGAGTTTCTACGAAAGAACATTTTATTATTGTAATTATTTAAACAAGAAAATTATTACACAACCATTAGAATGGTGGGTATGAATAGTATTAATTGAATTATTAAATTATAGTTTACACATGTATATATAATTCCTTGATAAATTAATTATAAATGAATGTAATTTTTTTTAAAAGGAAATATTTTTATGAATAACTATTAAATGTGCACAAATGTGTTTTATACCAATAAACAAACAAATAAATCTTGTTGGATTATATTTAAAAAAATATAAAATATATTTAATATACTTTTTAACATTCATATTATGTGTTTTCTATACATGATACAAGAAAAAAAGATATAATTTTATATATAAAAGAAGTAATTATCTAAAAGGCAGTTTTTCCGCCATTTGATGGACCACTTGTTTACAATAAAGTTTTTAAAAATTTTACAAATTATATTTGACAAGGTAAACTTATTCTTTGAAATAGGTCTATAAAAATTTACTTTGGTTTATTTTTTGTAATTTTTCTAATAAGTTTCCTGTTTTGATGAATAGTGAAAATACTAATTTTTATTGAAAACAATATTTTCTTTTAAAGCCTTTACAGGTAAAATTATGTTTTTAATGAGTTTTAAATTTTAATTAGTTCAATTATATTTAAAATAATCCAATTATGGTGTTTTAAAAGTAATTTATACATGAATTTATTATAAAAAAATTATGTGTTTTAAAAGGGTAATTTTTCTAAAAAACTGTTTTCATTCCAGTTTACCTGTTTTATTTTAAATTAAATTCTCCAAATTCTATGTTATTAATTATGAAAATTTGATGCCAAAATTGGATTTATAAAGTAAAAATTTATTAAAGAGGTCCCATTTATTTTTTAGTTTTTCTTTTTCACTAATATGAATCGTAACCATGATAAATTTTGTTACCACGGTAAAGGGTAAATTAGGTAATTTTGGTTAAGAATAAAATTATAAAGACTATATAAGGACCTTAAAAATTTACCAAATTTTATTATATGAATTAAATTTGACTCTCAACAACTTAGTATCAAAATTAAGTTATTTAACGTAAAATTTTACTTAAAAATGACTTATATAATATTTAAATCAAAGAATGACACAACATGTTATTTTCTTTGTCTTAAATATCCCTTATGTGTCCATATAGGGAAAAATTTAAGTAATGAACGAATCTCATGAATTTTTTTAATTAATAAACATATTTTAATTATATAAATCTTTTTTTGAGGTTATAGTCCACTTATATGAAATTATGATATTTATAATATTTTATTTAATGATAATTTAATGATGTCACATTCATGTTTTAAATATTATCCCATTTTAATATAAGGTTGGTAAAAAAATATATTGGGGTATAAATATTATTATGAAATATAAAGGATTTATTTACATAATATTTTTTTTAAATTTTATTGAACAAATAATTAAATTAAATAATTGCACAATACTGATGTAGTAATTATTTTATTAATAGAAATATCCAAAAAATGTTGCTAAAAATATTAAAATAAATATAATTTGAGATAATTAATGAGATCAATGAATTTTTTAGAATACATTGACCTCATAGGGATATAATAAAATATTTGGTTCAAAGTAAACTAGTTATCTTGATATTGATAAAAGTCTATATAATGAATAGTTTCAAAATTGACATTAATGACATTTTATCAAAATAATATATTATTAAATTATTTAAAAATCATTAGACATATTTAAAGATAAAAAATATTATAAGGTGGTATAAAATGTTATAAATATTTCATTTATGATTTAATTTACATCACATAAGAAAAATTTATAACCTTTTAATATTGAAAAATTTGTTACCTTAGTCAAAATTAAAATATGTTAAGGGTTAATCAAAATGATAAATTTTAAAATAATACCAAAAATTGTTAAATATATATTGGTTGATGAGATTAAAACCTTATATCTTCTTATATTTAAATAAATTATATTTTTATTAATTTTTATTGATATTGAATTTCGTATAAATTAATATTTTTGGAAATTTCAAAAGTTCCCTCACCACAATTATAAAAGATAACCTCCTCCCTCACTTATTGAGATCACTTTGAGCCTTATATCTCGACAAAACACTTAAAAATTATCTTTTTCACTTCCCTAGACAAATGTTAGAAGTTCTGGTCTTCCCAAAATACAAACTCTAGAGTCCTTTAGAGGAGATCTAAAGGAGACATTTTGAAGAAGAGGCAACTACTCTAACCAATCACTCTCTTTTTCTACACTTCTATACCTTCTTTAAATATATATTATATATAATAAAATAATAAATTAAACATAATAAATATTATTAAATGTTATTATGATTATGAAAACACCATTATACAGTCCCTTTCCCATAAAAAAGGAAAGTATTGCTCATACACACATACATTTTACCCTCTCCATGCAGCGATACAATTCATTTTCCATCACCATATTTTATGATTGATAATTATGATGGTTTTAATATTTATTTATGATATTTATGATATAATTATACTTCTATAATTATAATATCATTTATACCCTTTTACCACCCATATAATATTTTGGGAAAATGATAACGTCGCTCATGCGTACGTATGACTTACCATCTCCACGATGTGATGTGATTCATTATTCAACTATATTTAACAAGGATGGTATTAAGGATTAATTTTATGAATAAATATGTTAAATATGAAATAAAAAAAATGATTTTGTAATGATAATATATAATATAATTTCTTTTCTTTTAACCCGATAAGAAAATGAAAACAACGTTCATGTGTACGTAAGACCTAACGTCTCCATGAACGATGTATTTTATTTTCTATATCCAAATATTATGAATCACCATGAATACATTTATAATTAATATATATATATATTATATTTATATCATTATTATCATTCTGGATATGATGAAATCATAATCTATATAAGAGGATCAATAATAACAAGTTAAAACACGTATGATAAACAAATCCATTATTATCTGAAACATTTCTTTAACATGAAAATATTGATAAACGAGTAATATAAAGTCATAAATGAATAATATATTGTATTATAAATATGAAAATGGTTATATAATATTTATATAATAAACATATTTTTATTATATGTGAGTTTTTCATGAGAACAACGAGAGTCATGACATAAGGTAATGGAATTTCATCTCACTTTTTGTTTCCATGAGATATATGACATATTCACCATGCGATTCTTTTTTATGATATATACACTGAAATATGACATGTTTTATCATTAAATTTTGTTATTTAATTATATTAAAATATTTATTTTTTGTTATTCTTTCACGGGGTTCACGATTCTGTAGTTATGCGAGTAGTTAGGGGATTTATGTCTCACTTTTATTTATGTAGGACAAATGCCTTATACATTAATTATTTCTTATAAGTGATATATATACTTCCCATGAATGTATTTTATGATTCTTATCCATAATATTATATTATTTTTATATCCATATAACTATCTTTATTTCATGGTGTATACAGTTCTACTAATTATAAATTGATGGGTATTTATTTCATAATCTTATCAATATTAAGGACTATTTCATTTTAAGTCTCTATTGGGAAATATTTATATTATACTTCTGTATTTTATAAAAACATTTAGAAGAAGTATTTGAATATTCTCCTATAAATATTTAAAGTTTTTATTACCCCTGTTTTTCTTTTTACTAAATGTTTTGAAAAGAATATTTTTTTTTTCATTTTCTAAGCAAGGCTCTTTGGGAATTTACTGAAAAAATATACAGAAGTATTGTTTTATTAAATTATATGGAATGAAAGTATTTTTAAATTTATATGAAACTATAATGCCTTAAATATTACCTTAAAATATTACAATATTATTTTTAAAAAAATTCTTTTAAAATTTATTGACATTTCAAGTAAAGAAAATATTTTCAAAGTAGAACGAATATTTTATTCGAGAATTATTTTCAAGTGATCTCTCAATTTTTTCCATATACAATAGAATTATTTGATATTAATTATGTTTTTATGGGAATAATTTTCAGATATAATTTCTAGATTATCTTATGGTTGGTTTATGTTTATGATAGATTGAAAACTATGAAACTTGTTTATTTTTTATGGGTTATGTTATGATTGAATGATATTTAAGAAACACATTTATTTTTAGGGGTTATGATTTGATTAATGATTTATGTTCTTGTGGAACAAATTTGTATGTTTTTTATTATATGATAGGTGGGACCTATATATCCATCCAATTCATTTGATAAATATTTATATAAAATGATATAGACAAGAATGAAATGTGAAGTGAACTCGGTTCTGTAATATAGGACTAGAACAAGAATAAGATCAGTTCAATAATAAAGGGTTGAAAAGGATGAAACTTTGTTTAGTAATATATGAATATAAGGGGAATAAAATAAGTTCATTAATACAGGTTTGGAATAAGGAGTGAAATCAGTTTATTAAGGGAATTTTTTAACTATAATTTTCTTGGTAGTGATCCTTGACTAATGTGAAAATGAAATTCCATGCTTATATGTTTGCCACAAATTCCATGTTTTATGATAATGCTATTTTATCATGGCTTACGATCCTTTATGATTTATATCTTATAAACTACCAATATTTATTCCATGAATCAATATTATGATATATGTTATACAGTGTATGTGTTTTGAAGTTACGTTCATGTTTTTACATTTTTATAATCATGTTTTTATTGATATTCTTCTTGTTTACCCTTACTAAGCATCCAATCTCAAACTTTTCTTATGTTTCATTTCTGAGTACATGCAGAAAGATTTTAAATGAGTTTTTTATTGAATTATTTCACATGGATGATGTTGATGACTTGTTGTGAAATAAGAAAAGCTGGGTACTGTGGGAGACAAAGTCAATTTTTTTATAAAGAAATTGTTTATGAATCTAGGATTAGAGTTTATCCTAATTCTATAAAACTTTAAACCTAAAAATTCCTTGTGTATTTAAGTGATCAATTATTTCCTTTTGATGTTGTAAGTTTTGATGAAAAAAATTGGGTCACATTTGTAAAGTTTACCTCTTTAGCATCAGATCCTAAAGTATGGATTTTAGTATATTACATTTGGTATCAAAGCAGGGTTTAAATAACATGGAGGTTAAGATGTTTTAATGATAAGTTATCTTAATAGTAGTAGAAAGTATTATGGGTATATCAAACCATATGTTTAGAGTCTTAGACACTCATTTTAAGTATTAAAGTAATGAAATTTTAATTCCACTAATGATATTTTTGGAGACATTTATTCTTGAGGTAATTATGGTTTATTTCATTTTGGGATGCAAAATGGAAGGTATGTGATATCATTTTATGTTAAAACATTTCTTTAATGTTGAATTTGTTAAGGTTAATTTTAATGTTTTTTATCTTGTTACTAAAATTTTATAAATATCATGTTAACATAGTTTTATAAAAAGGAAAACCAGTAGGATGAGTGTCAACCCATCATGTTTGGCAAGGCTTTGGGGATTGAACCTAAAAATGAAGGGTGAAAAGGGTACATCACCTACCAAAAGCCTATATAAAGTATAAATCAGTATTAAATTTTATTTTTAGTTAAAAAAATTGATGGACAAAGAATAAGTTGATTTTAGGGAACATATGTTTTATCCATGGATTTAGATATTGATTTATTGGTTTATTAATGTAATTTTGAAAGAATATTTATTTTTTGGAAAACCTTATATGATAACGTGGGTTATTATTTTTGGAATAAAGGTTGGATTATGTTTTATATGAATATTTGTTTTTATTGTGGATTTATGGTCATTCAGGTTATTTATTAAAATGGTAATCATATCTTCAATATTATTAAGGAAATTACTTTTTAGTATGAGAAATTGAGAGCAAATGATGTTATTTGGAGACAAATGTTAAAATTTATCTTGGAATACTATGTGATAAATTACTTCTGAATTTTTGGGTTTTAATATTATACTTGAATAATTTTGATGAATTTTGATGGTAAATATTTATTGAATGATCCATGTTGAAATTTAGGTATTAAAAATATAAAGGAATATTATTTTTAGGGAATTATATTATCTGGTACTAAATATTTTGGTTTTGATAAATGAATAAAGATAGGGATAATATATTTTTATATTCTTTTGTGGATTTTTGTGATCCATAGAATAATAATTTGATTCTTTTGGCATGAAAAATTAATCTCTAATACTCATTATTGGAGAAAAATATGAGTTTGTGGTTGAGATTTATTAAAGGATAAAACTACACCTTTTCAAGTTAGTATATTTCCTTATGTTCTTAAATCTAAGTTGTAAAATAATTACTCAAATATATGAAAAGGATATTAGAAGAAAAAATAGAATTCATTTAATTTTCTTTTTGAGAAATAAATGGTCTTATAAAGGGAATCCAACTTTACAGCAGATTCACTTTCCCAGGTTGGAATTACTGAGGATTCCCTCATAATTTTCAACAGTTTGGGTTCTCTACCGCTTGAATATAATATCTTTGTCTAAGGGGATACCCCTGGGATGCACTATTTTAGTCCCCACTAAGATGTACTTTTTTGATCATTGATGGTTCTTTTCCCATCCTAATATAATAAAAAGACAATTTACAACAGTGAAAAAATTGCCTTCTAAAACATCACAAATTTATGGTTTGTGATAGTTAACTTTATAGTGACCATGTTTTCTATCACTCTCAAACAAAATTTGATGGTTATTTTTCTCTTCTATGTCCATGTTTTCACTTGTAACATATTTTTTTCATATGTTGAAACCAATTTATGAGTTACTTTGTGTAACCATTATGTTACCAACTTTCTTTTTAAAGGAAGTTTTAGTATTAATTTTTAAGAAGTGGATTTCTATGAAAGAGACATTAAAGTATTAAACCTTTGATATCCCGAATGAATTTTGAGTTAGAAATTAATATTAATAGGGTTATAATTTTACTCCCTGATATTTTTATGAAATAGTTTCTATTTAAATAATTTTATTTCGTTTATGTCTTGCATTACACACAACATTGACTTAGCTTGTGTTATACACAACACTGAGTTTCTATGAAACAACATTTTATTATTGTAAATATTTAAACAAGAAAATTATAACCTATCCATTAGAGTGGTGGGTCTAAAAAATATTAACTAAATTATGAAATTATGGTTTACACATGTATATAACATTCTTTGACCAATTAATTATAAATGAATGAAAAACATTTTTTAAAAGGAAATGTTTTTTGAATAACTATTTAAATGTGTACAAGTGTGTTTTATAATTATAAATAGACAAAGAAATATTGTCAGATTATATTTATAATATATATATATATATATATATATAATATAATATAATTTTTAACATTCATATTATGTGTTTTCTAGATATGATATAAGAACAAATCCAATTTTATGCATAAAAGAAGTATTTTTCTAAAAATGAAATTTTTCTACCTTTTGATGATACACATGTTTTATATATAGTTTTTGAAATGTTTATAAATTATACTTGACAAAATACAATTATTATTTGAAATAGTAATATAAAAATTTAGTTTTTGGTCGATTTTTTGGAATGTTTCTGATAAGTTTTATATTTGTATAAATACTGAAAATATTGATTTTTCTGAAAAAAGTTTTTTCTTTTAAAGTTTGTACAAGTAAAATTATGTTTTGAATTAGTTTTAAATTTTAATTAGTTCAATTTTTTTTAAAATAATTCAATTATGGATATTTAATAGTATTTTATATGTGAATGTATTATAAAAACATTATATGTTTTAAAAGGGAATTTTTATGAAAAACTATTTTTCTTGGTAGTTTATGAGTTTTTTTTAAATTAAATTGTAAAAATATTGTGTTTTTAATTACGAAAAATGGATTCAAAATTTGGATTCATAAGTTCAAAATTTATTAAATTTGTCCCTTTTTTCCAATATGAATAATAACCATGGTAAATTTTGTTACCACGGTAAAGGGTAAATTATGTAATTTATGTCAAAAATAAAATAATAAAGACTACAAAATGACCCTAAAAAATGAAAAAAATTTATTGGATGAATTAAATTATATTATTAACACATCATTATCAAAATTAAGTTATTTAATGGACATTCTTCCATGAAAATTACTTATATAATAATTAAATCAAAGAAAGACCCAACATGTCATTTTCTTTGTCCTAAATATCCTTTATGTTTCCACATTGGGAAAAAGTTATTTAATGAAAGAGTATAATTTAATTCTTTTTACTCAATAAATTTTTTTTAACGATATAAATTTCTTTTTTACGTTTTATGCCACTTAGATGAGAATATGATATTTATAATATTTTATTTAATAAAAATTTAATAATGTCACATTATAGTTTTGAATACTATATCATTTTAAATATAGGGTTAACCAAAATATATATTTTAACATAAATATTATCATGAAATATAAAGGATTAATCTTCATCATGGTATTTTAATTTTATTTTTAGTGAAAAAATAATTATATTTAATAATTACACAACGCCGATATAGTAATTATTTTTTAATAGAAATAAAAAATAAATGTTACTAAAAATATTAAAATGAATATAATTTTATATAATTAATATGATAAACAAATTTCATATTTTAAATTTAACTCACTGGGATATAGTAATTTGTTTTGAAGTAAATATGTTATCTTGATATTTATAAAAGTCCGTATAATGAATAGCGTCAAAATTGACACTAATGATATTTTATCAAAACAATATTTTATTAAATTATTTCAAAATCAAAATACATATTTAAAAATACAAAAAATTATATGGTGGTATAAAATCTTTAAAAATTTTCATTTATTATTTAATTGACATCGTATAAGAAAAATTTACAACCTTTTAACATTGAAATATTTTTACGTTAGTTAAAATTAAAATAGGTTAGCTAAGGGTTAATGAAAATGATGAGGTTCAAAATAATACCATAACTTGTCAAAAATATATTGTTTGACTTATTACAACATTATATAATATTATATTAAAATAATGTTATTTTGTAGGTATTTTTATTGAGATTTGATTTAAAATAAATTAATATGTTTATAAATTCCAAAAGTTCCCCTCATCTCAATTAAAGACCAGAACCTACTCCCTCACTTCTTAGATCACTTTAAGCCTTATATATTAACCAAAATATTCAAAATTATATTCTAAACATCCCTAGACACATTATATAGGTTCTGGTCATCCAAAAATTTCAACTCTAGATTTCTTT
Organism: Viscum album; assembly: GCA_963277665.1. Taxonomy (NCBI): domain Eukaryota; kingdom Viridiplantae; phylum Streptophyta; class Magnoliopsida; order Santalales; family Viscaceae; genus Viscum; species Viscum album. Next base: position 42,842,563 of record OY728145.1, on the reverse strand, counting down.
AGATGAGAACTAAAGGAGCCATTTTGAAGAAGAGGTAATCGCTCTAACCAACCACTCTATATTTATACAATTTTATTCTCATCTAAATATAGGATATATATTATTAAATAATAATTTAATCATCCTAAATATTATTAATTGTTATTATGATTATTAACACACCATTATAATGTCCTTTTCCCATCAAACAAAAAAATGAAAGTATCGCTCATGGGTACGTACGACTTACCATCTCTACGTATTGATACAATTCATTTTCCATCACTATTTTTATGAGAGAGAATAATTATGATTTTAATATGTATTTATTATATTTATGATATAATTATACTTCTGGAATAATAATATCATTTTTACCTTTTTACCATTCATCTAATATTTTTTTTGAAAATGATAACATCTCTCATGCTTACGTATGGATTACCATCTCCACGATGCGATGTGATTCGTTATTCACATATATTTCACATGGATGATAATAAATATTAATCATTTGAATATATATATAACATATTACATAAAAAATGATTCTTTAATGACAATATATCATATAATTTCCTTTACATTAACCCAAAAATAAAATGAAAATACCATTCATGCATATATACAGCCTACCAGCTCCCTAAACGGTGTATTTTATTTTCTTTCTCCATTTATTATGAATCCCCATGAATACATATAATATATATATATATATATTATATTTATATCATTATTATCAATCTTAAGATGATTAAATCATGATCTATGTAAGAGGATCAATAATAACAAGTCAAAACACTTATGATAAACAAAGCGATTATTTTCTGAAACATTTCTTTAACATAGAACTGTTAATAAACTGGTAATATAAAGTCATAAATGAATAATATATGGTATTATATATATTAATATGGTTATATAATATATTTATAATAAATTTTTATTGATTATATAAGATTTTTTCATGAGTATGATGAGAGTTAAGACATAAGGTAATGGAATTTCATAAGGTAATGGAATTTCATAAGGTAATGGAATTTAATCTCCCTTTTTATTTCCATGAAATACATGCCATATTCACCACTCACTTATTTTGTGTTTTGCATACACTGAACTATGAAATTTTATATCATTAAAATCCTTTATTTAATTATATTAAAATATTTAATTGATGTTATTCTTTCACAGGGTCCACGATTCTATCGTTACTCAAGTAGTAAGGGGATTTATGTCTCACTTTTATTTTTGGGAGACACATGCCTTATAAATTACTTATTTCTTATATATGGTGTATATACAAACCATGAATGGATTTTATGGGTCTTATATAGTATTTTATGGTATTTTATTATCCATATAAAATTATTTATTTCATGGAAAATATTATTCTACTTATTATAATGTGATGAGTGTTTATTTCATAATCTCATCAATATTTTGGATTTTTTATTTAAAGTATCCGATGGGGAATGTTTATCTTCTATGACCACATTTTCAATTTTTTTCAAAAATGTTTTTAATATTCTCCTATGAATATTTAACATTGTTTTTAATCATATTTTACTTTTTATGAAATGGTTTGAATATAATATTTTTTTTCATTTTCTAAATAAGGCTCCTTGGGACTTTACCAACAAATACATATTAAGGGAATGTTTTTTTAACTTACATAGGATGAATGAATTTGTAAGTTTCCATAAAACCCTAATTCCTTGAAGATTCCCTTAATATCTTACTATACTATTTAAAAAATTGTTTCTTTTAAAATTACATTTCACTTCACGTAAAGAAAATGTTTTCAAAGTAGAAAGGATATTTTCCAAAAGAATTATTTTCAATTGATCTCTCAAAATTATTTTCTAGATATAATGAAATTATTTGATATTAGTTATGTTTTAATGGGAATAATTTTCAAGGATACTATCCCTATTATTCATATGGTTGGTTTATGTTTATGATGGAATGATAACTGTAAAACCCATTTATTTTCATGGGTTATCTTTTGATTGAATGATGTTTAAGAAACCCATTTATTTTTGTTGGTTATGATATGATGAATGATTTATATTATTTTGGTAAAAATATTTATGGTTTTCATTATGTGATGAGTGATACCTATATATCCCTCCAATTCATTGGGTAATGATTTATATCTCATGAGATATACATGAATGAAACAGGAAGTGAACTCAGTTCCGTAATATAGGTCTAGAATGAGAATAAACTCAGTTTCATAATATAAGACTGGAATGAGAGTAAAAATGGTTCTATAATATAGGAATTGAATGGGAATAAACTGAGTTCAGTAGTACATTTCTAGAATGATAAGTGTGCTCAGTTTAGGTTGTGACTTTGTTCGTTCTGATTATCTTTGGAGTGATACTTGACTAATATGAAAATGATTTTCTATGCTTATGTGTTTGGAAAAAATTCCATTTTTTATGCCAATGATATTTTCTTATGGATAATGTTCTATTATGATTTATTTCTTATGAACTTCCATTATTAAATGACTCTATATTATGATATATGTTATATAGGGTATGATTTTTAAATTTATGTTCATTTTTTTACATTTTTATGCTCATGTTCTTATTGATACTCTATTTGTTTACCCTTACTGAGCATCCGAGGTCCCCCTTTTTATATGTTTCTTTTCACAAGATATGAGGAAGGATGTTAAATGAGTTTTTTTATAGAAGTATTTTACATGGATAATATTGATGACCTACTATGTGATAATAAAATATGTGCATTGTGGGAGATAATGTTGATTTTTTTATGAAGTAGTTGTTTTTGAATCCAATATTAGAGTTTATTTGAATTATCTAAAACTCTAAACCTAAAATTTTCTTTGGTATATAAGTGATCCATTATTTCATTTTGATGTTGTAAGTTTTTATGAAAAAAATTGGGTCACATTTGTAAAATTTATGCCTTTAGCACTAGTCCGAAAGTATGGATTCTGGGATATTACACCACTGAAGCAGGGAGGACCGCTTTGTGAGCTAAGAATAACATGGAGAAGACCTATGTTCTAGATATTGGATTATAGGGGAGGAACTATACACCAAGTCTCATCATTATTATTTTTCCCATTATGGTTGTCGGTGGTTCTGGAAATTGAAAGGGTCGACCAAAAAAAAAAGGGTCAGCCTGACCTGCCTATGAGGTAGTTGGGTTATCTATCCCAATCAGAAAAAGACGAATACCTATTTTTTTGTTACAAAGATCTGGTGGGATGTGATGGTGGTGTGAGGGGACATTAGAGCCATAGATGATTCCCCTTTTGGGCATTATCCTGAGCCTTTCTCCAATATTGTCATCAGGTGACTGAGACTGAGACTGGGGAAATAGGGGTAAAGTCCACCAATTCTTTAGCTTGAGGGATAATTCATTGCTATTATTGAATGGGCCTCATGGGATCCCTTTTTAAAGTATCACCAGAATTAGTCACCTTTGGTTTGACTCAAACACCCCTGCCACCTCATAATAGGGGTGTGAGTCATAGGACCAGTCTAAGGAGAGACTCCCAAAGTGGTTTTCTCTCAGAACATGGGTTAGTTTCTACTAGAACAACCCATAAGGGTGGCGGGGTCGACGATGTGTTGATGTCTCTAGTTTATATAGGTCTATGTTCCTTGTGATAATAAATCCCTCATTCTCGTACTAGCAAAAAAGGTTGTCGATCACCCTCTACTTGATGTTCTGAGAGGGTGAGATGAGGCACGGGTGCCTGGTAGATGAATTTATGGCAGAGGTCATGGAAGAAGAAAAATTGTGTGGGGTTTCTACATCATTGTTCTTCTTGCCTCAGCTCCCGTGGGAACTGGGTTGATTAATTACTATTACTAGAGTCATGTAAGGTAAGTGGATTCAGCCGTCAATATATGTACAATGAAAGATATGTGCAATTACCCAACATCATCCAAAATATTAAGATAGAGAGGGAACCATACTGAAAATGTCATAGACTGAGGATTCTCAATGCTAACTATCCCAATTCTCTAATGAGTTCCATCATGGTCCCACCGTTTTCTTTGTAGGACCTAGTGTTAGATGTTTTAATCTGGTGAATATGTAATCCGATGATGTATCAAACTCTACTCGTCCTAATGATTATGGAGAAGAGTTTCATATTAGGTTCGCCATTTCTGTTTCCGAAACTTTTGCCTGGGAACTCCTATGTGTTAACACAAATGAATTCAATAAATTTATATTTTCTTGAATCCCACATTACAAAGGTTGGTGGATTACATAACATTCATCGAAAATGTCTACTTATTGATCAGAAGAGGTTGATGGGATATCAATTCCTCCTTCCATAAATTCTTCCTTGGAGTTCGTTGCCTAGTCCAAGTTTCACTACTAGATTTGAGTCATGTTCATGGAACTCATTCCAAGTGCCATATCTTTGTGGAAAATGGTTACTTACACCAATTTTGTCTTGTTAGGTAAATAACCCAGAGTCAGGAGAGTAGTCACATTGGGCATCACTGAGCATGTCTGGTCGTTGGGCTTAATGGTCACCTGTGAATCATCCTCTTGGGAGGGAATCTCATATGAGGAATATTAGGTGTGGAACCTAAAGAATAACCTATAAATAAAGAGGTAATTATACTATAGGAATATGTATTCCATATACTTTTACCTTAGTAATCTCAGTTTTATTACATGGGGTAGGTGTTTTGGGCAAGATAACAAGTTCTACATCTTGCGGAGATGGATCAGGATGTTAGGTTGAGAAAGATCGAGGAACGAGGTTAATGTATTGTAGAGATGAATTGGTTGAGTAGAATGATCCATGGATGTGGATAAATAAGGTTCATCCCTAGGAGGGAATGTGTCACACTTGGATAGTTTACTATTTAGTGGGATCAAATGCCATGTGAGGTAGATGTTGAATTTACCAATGTTGACCGAACACTGTGTGAGGCATATCCAGGTGGTGTACCTGGGAAGAAACATCACGATTTTACCAAAATGGATCAAATTTCCTATGAGGAATATATGAGAGGTGTGTCCCTATAATGGAAGATGTCACACCTGGATAGTTTACCATTTTTATGGGTTGAACCTAAAAGAGGCGTCCTACATACCCTATTTAGTGATAGGGATCAAAACCCATGTAGTTTCATTCCACAGTTTATGGTCATATGACAGGACTGATCCATGCAGTTTAGTGTCATTTGTTAAGGATGATCGTGTCATGAAAGGATCATCTATGGGGTATGGTGTGATGTTATTTATTGAACCTACCATTTTCAAGATTATTTCTCTTGAGGGAAATGTGCGGGGCTTACAAATTGAATTTGACCTCGGGTAGTGTCTTGTACCCCTCTAGGGGTGGGTTGAACTCCTACAAGGGTGAATTGTACTCCTAAGGAGGTGAATTTCACTCCATGTAGGGGGAGTGTGTAATTCCATGATTATAATGCATGGGTAATCCCATGTTCATTTCGTGAGGTAAGACTATAGTTTTACATCAAGTGTTGGGAACATTTTCATGCAGTTTAACATTATACAACTAGAATGTGGGACTAGGAAGTTTTACATCATGCAAATCGGATTGGGGGGGGGGACTCAATCCTCACCCCTAGGGATTATGTGACCACCTATTACATGACTTTGGGTGAGGAGTGGGGTTGGTACTACCTTTGAGGAGTGGTCAATAATATGGTCCATGCTACGGTCCCTTGGCTCAGAAGAAAAGGGGGTTTCGATACCTATGCTTAGTAGCAAGAGGTTTGGTAATGGTTTCACTAGAGAAATAAGGTAAATAATGTAGAGAACCATGAAATTATTATGTGCAAATTATTTTTTTTCCAGACAGGAGTTGCTCAAGACGGGTACTCTAGCATAAGGCCAATTGATGGGGTCAGGAGGCATGTTTGAATATAAGTTTTGATGTTGTGTATAGATCATGGTTTCATGTTGGAAGGTTCTTTGTGTGAGACTAAATAACCTTAGGGGTAGTTTAATGTGGATAACTATACAGTATAACAAGTCAAGTTTGGTCACATAGGAGTTTTTTCACACAAAGTTTCTACCCTGTTAGGTCCATGTTGCACACTATCATGGAGGATTGGAGGTTGTGTACAGTAGAGCACTAATTTATCTTATAGATATCTATCTACAGGGGGTGGGATGTGATTATATTTATAGTATAATTATCATTTTTTTTGAAAAAATCATCGGGCACAAAACTTTGGTAACACACATTTTTATCCTTTACCTCTATGGCTTAGACATGCAATGTCTCTGAATTTTCATCACCATTAGTGAAAAAATGGGTGGTTTATGTGATAGGGGTGCATCCAAGGATTAATTATTTCACATAGAAAGTATTTTTGGAAAAAATATATTGTTTATTTCTTTCACTAGCCTTAGGTAGTCCATCGTCCCATGGGGTAGCCGCAGAACTATACATCACTATTGGTTCATAACTAGGTTGTGTGTGAAACTCTATCTTTGCATGTACCAACTAAAACATGCATGTACCTAGTCTATTATTCCTATAATGGTCCTTTGGGGTGGGTGGTATGTTCGGTTTACCCAAAAATGGATGTTTATGTCCCCATATGAGATTTTAGAGCAAACATATATTTCAATAATATAAACCGTACATCTCATAATAATAGGATAATCCCAAGAATGGAAGGTTTACTTTCTTCTGGGATCATCCACATAAGAAACTTATTTTATGATACATGTGAACATTCCTCCACAATAATACCCCTATAGACTCTATTATTTAATTTTTATAAGAGATACTTATCTTCATAACATGGAGAATCAAAACATATTGGGAAAAAATTAGATACAAACTAAGGCTAAACATACAAGATAACAATTGAGGATCATAAGTGAGCATAACATAAGCATTTGGTTATGATATAATAGTCAAGGTTTGTATAAATAAAATTAGAGATGATAAAAAATAAACATGGATCATCAATCATAAATTAAGACAAATGTATATGAGCATAATATAAGACATGAGTCATCATAATATGATAACATTACAAGGAATATGAATATTGAACAAACATTAGCATAGGGATATTATAGCATTGTGAGAAATTTCAATCATACGCAAACATCAAATTGTGAAAGATCAAAATTCACACACACCATGATGTGAAAAAACAAAATTTTCATGCTTCCTATGTGGAATGAACAAAAATTTCCATGATTCATGTTGTGATAATTTTTTTTTCTACACTTTATGTTGAGAAAAAACAAACTTTCCAATATTCCTATTGTGGAAAAATAGAATTTCCACACATAACATCATTAAATAATGAGATATAAAACATTTACCAATGCATTTAAGGGAGATATAGGACCCTAAAAATCATATAATTATAATACAACAATGAATTCCATAATAATTATGAAAACATTCATAATTCTAGCATCACTTAATTATCCTATGGAAAATTGTGAAAAGTTTAATGAGTATTTCTATATAATATTTCATAGGACATACTTAGAAAGATGGTGGATGGTTACTTAGGAACATAACCATAGTGTAACATAAGGATTGTCAAATGATGTTGACATAGATATACAATACATTCATAAGAGGAACACTTTGAATGGAATCAAATAACATGGAATAAAAAGAAGATTGGTCGATACCAAATTTTTAACACCCAAAAGAAGTATTTTTTAAAGACATTTATAAGTTTATTAATAAAAGATAACTCCATAGATTTTATATATTTTGGTTTTTAAAGAGGAAAAATGAATCAAAATATAAAAGAGTTTTTAGAAAACATTTATTAACATTGTCATAAAAAGAAGAAGATATGAGTCAATTTTGAAAATATATTTTTTAAGAAATATAATAGAATGAATTATAAAAATTATTATTTTAAAATAAATATAAATAATAAGGCATTGAAAAATATTTAAAGGTTCAAAAAATTTGAAGTTAAAAGTTTTTAAAAACTTTTACTTTTTTAAAGAATCTTCATTAATGGAAACTTAAAAATTCATAGAGGTTTATAAAAGTTAAAGTGAAATAATTTTGAAAACTTTTAGTTGTAATTTTTTTAATAACGATGATTTGTAAAATAAATAAATGATATCCTATGGAAATTTATAGTGGAAGATAAAATAGAAGTCCATGAAAGGAAAACATTTTGAATAAAAATTCATTTTGAAAATTTCAAAAAGTGAAATACAAAGGTCACTTGAGATAACATGTAATTAGTTTTCCAAATATAATGGAAAAAATTTTCAGGAATATAAAATATAGACATAAAAGATAAACTGTTGTTAAAAAGTATGATAATTATTATAAAATAAGATATAATTTTTATAAAATAAATTCATCAATTTAATATATTTTAGTTTTAAATTTAATTTACCTAGATAAATTATTATACATATTTTTTTGGAATGGAAAATAAAATAATATTGGGAACATATATGAATGAAGTGGAAGAAGTAGATTTATAACCCAAATAACTAAAATTTGAGTTAAGAAAACATCTTATAACTTTTATAGCGTTTGAAGACAAAAAAGTTTTGTTTAAGAGAACTTGAAATGGATTTTTAAACCATGATAATTTTACAAAAATCATGATAAAGGTTACCCTTATGGATTTAAATACACCAAAAAAATAAAAAAATGTGGTTAATATGACTTAAGTCTCAAAGAATTAAAATTGAGATTAAAAGATCCCTTACCTTGTGATATTTATTAGTCTAATTCATTATAACTTATTTTATAAAAAAATAACTATATTAATGAGTCATTTAAGAAGATTATTCAAATATTTCACATTCTAATTTCTTTAATTATAATTATTTATTAGACATTTACTAGTTTTTTATGGTTTATTTTCAACACCATATGTTTATTATTTTCATTTCTCTGCACTTTCTTGGTAATGTTAGTGTTGATACTGATTATTTGATAAAAAATTTATCATTATTATATTATTTAAGGTACTTTAATAAAATATTTATAATTGTTTTAATATTTTAATTTCATTCCATGATATTTTTATATATGATTCTTATTGATGAAAATAGTGGTGTGCCTGTTTCAGTAATTCTTAACGGAGGGTTGTATATTAATAATAAGTTGAATATTAATATAAAATTATAGAAAGTTAATTAAATAATTATTTTATTTTTTATATCTTATAATACTATTAGTTAATTTCCCATAGTTTTACATGTTATAAATTTATAGCATTATTCAGGTAAATGGTTGAAGAAAGCCAAACAAAAATACACTATAATCGATGAGTGAATATGGTTTAAAAAGGAACTATTTTAGAATAATACCATTATTATAGAACAATTATCATTATTTATATTTTTTTATTGATGTGAATATTTTATGAGAGTTATATAATTTTAAAAACTCTATAGATATATAAAATTAAATACATCACTTCATAGAGGTAGTAGTCCGCACACACACATAGATGATGTTTTAATTTTCCATAAAATTGGAGAAGTATAATATATGTTTTATTCTTTTATAGAATCTTAATAATAATAAAAATATAATATTAATCCATTAAATGAACTTTTATAACAATCCATGTAAGTCATTAAAGGAAAAATAAAACATGTCATTCATGGAGGTGGAAGTCTACATATACGCATGATGACAGTTTCATTTTTCTAATTAGAAGGGAGAAAGGTTATTAATGTTAGTTGTATAAAAATAAAAAATAACAGTATATAAATAATTATAATATCATAATTTTTAATGGTTAATATAGTTTTTTAGGATAAATAAATACAAAGAAAAATATTAGAGATTTATTAGTACTTATTTCGAGAAATTTGGAATTTCTCTTAAAGTACTTCTTGTAATTGAAGTCGTTATGGATTTTACTTGAATAAAATGGTTTATTTTTTTGGAAATGAATTAAGAATAATTATAAAGGGTATGATTTTTATTATTAATTGAATATTATAGTGGCCTTGAAGGGGTGGTCCAAGGCCCCATTTATAATTAAAGCAATTTTTTTAATAGCCCTTATTTTTTAATTATGGAATAAAACTATTCAAGGAAAGAAATGTAAAAAATGGAAAATAGTTGAGTGTGGTACAATCTAATATAGATAATACTTTGTGTAATTAACTTAGAATAAGGTTTTGATTGTTTTTAGTCTTCCCCCCTTAGTTTTTGACTTTAACCAAAATTAACTTTTACTACGATAAATAAATTTTTATACTTGGTAATTTATTTTAATGAAAAAAATTAAGATTAGAAATATAAAATTATAATTGAATAATTCAATATCATTTTATTAAATAAAATTTCAAATTTTGAGAAATTTTATTTTTAAAATTAGTGCATATGATGCGTAAAAAGAATTCTTTTAGAAAAAAGTATATTTTGAAGAATGATTTTTTTTGGTTAAAATAGCATGTGTTATGGATTTAAATGAAATTATATGGTTTATTATTAAAAAATAAAAGTTACGTGTCTTTAAAATAAATCCAAAACCAAAATTCACCACGTGAATTTTTAATTAAAGAAAGACTAATTTTTTTTTATTGAAATAAAATATTACAGGAATTAATAATTTTAAACAGAGGGTTTTAAATTAAAAACAATATTTCAAATAAATAATTTTACTTATTAAAAACATATTTAATTAGGGAAAATGTTTCATAAATTTTTATGAAATTATTATATGCTAATGATGTCAAAAAAATCTCTATATTTAGGAAAGTAGTATTTTACACTATTTAGAAAAAAAAACAATCTTTTTTGAAAAGTATAAAAAACTCATATTGAGAAAATACAGACATGTTGAATCCAAAAATGAATTTAATTTTTTCAAATATTTTTTTAAAATTTCATTTTAAATTTAAATATAAAATATAATGACAATTTGTTTTTAAAAAGAAAATGATTATTTAGATATAAAATATTCTCATTGTTATTTCATATCAATTACTAATTAAATTCGTGTTAATTTATTATTAATATAAATAATATATTTTATCACCATTAGACTATAATATATTTAGTTTATTAAAATAAAAATAAATAGTTCCTAAAAAAGTTTTTTTTCTTCAGAAAATATATTCTTAATCATATAATGATCTTATTTGTTATTTAGCTATACTAATTGAGTTTTATCTGTTAATTGGTATTATAAATATCCATTGTATTTTCCTTCCTGTAGATATTTCAAAATTTGGTTAATTTTTTTATACATTCTAATTGAAGGGAAAATTATTACAATTATATTTATTAGCTATAATATTTTTAAAAAAAATGTATTCTCAGTTTTGTTTTTGTTTGGTGTTTAATGTGGAACTAGATATTTAAAACATTTGATTTTCATGATGGAAATATATATAATTAAGTATTGTGGAATTAAATACAAGGAACCATTTTTTATGGGTGAGATGGAGGTTCATGGATGTCATATTATTGATGGGACCAATATTTGACTTAGGACTTATTTTGTAGTAGTTTTCTTTATTTTATTTGTTTTTTGAACCATTTTTTACATAATCAGAACACAAACAGTCTTGGTGATTTTTGTATGAATTGTGTGGTATTACAATATCTCATCTTATTATGACATTTGAGTTATTGTTTATTTATATTTGGAATTCTGTTTTTAGGTTTAATTTTAATTTTATTTTATTTTATGATTTCTATTTATATATTTCTTCCACTATGATTTATGGTTATCTGTACTAGAGATGTTATTTTCACCCCACAAAATATATCGACCCACACCAATACTCAAAATCCTTTAAAATTTGTGGAGGAATACATGAGGTATGTATCATCTTGTTTAGTCATGGTGGAGGTGAATCAGGTCAGGGACAATACACATAGAGATTCACTTCATGCTTTTCAATTCTCATAAATATAATTGGTTCCTATAATTTTATACATATGTGTGATTTAAATTCTATATCCGTTATCCAACTTTTAGAAATAGGTATATGTTTGAAGTTCTTAGGATCAATTTTATCCACCAAGAAGGGGAGGGGTATGAATCAGTGAATATCAGTTTTTAAAATTTCTTCCATTTTAACTCAAACTATGTAACCTTCTAAATTTTGATACATTAAAATTTGAAGTCTCAAAATTACTCAAAAAAATAAATAAATAAATAAAGGATAAATGATGACATATATTTTTACAGGTTTCATCCCCTTCATGAGAATTATACTCCTTACAGGGACTGGTCAGTCTACAAAACCATATATTCTTCAATATAAACACAACTGTTTACATGATTACAATATAAGAATAAAGTCACACTATTATTATAAAGAGTCACACTAGGACCAATAGAATTATACTGATAAAAAACAAATTGAATATATAATTTTAAATATCCCTATAAAGCTTCAATTTCATTATCAACAACAAATATTGAAATTCCACCATGAGTCTCTATGATGTTCATGAACAATATTCTAACACAATTCAGTATATGATATAAATCTACACCTATATTATCAACCTCATTTGTAATTCATTGAATTATTTTGATTAAAAATATATATACAATCACTTTAAGAACCATGGGAAATAGGCTATATTATTCTCTAAATTTCCCAATAATTAACTCAATATAAGTTATACAAACATTATCTTAGATTACTCCCTATATTTGTGAAACTAAAAAACCAAGAATTAAAATTAATCAGTGAAATAAAATTTCCACCTCAACATTCTTGAAACTTCACTCAATAGAATCATACACCATGATCCTTTCCATTTTATTATTCAGTTATCCTTAAAACCATGCACTATAATATCAAAATATTAATCATTTTTAATAAATATATTTATACAAAAAAATTCCCCCGCCATAACTCTTTTTATTCAGTTAGAAAAACAAAAACCGATCAAGAGTTTTATCTAACATCAATCACCATAAAAGAATAATTCACAAATGAATTAATTTTTTAATATTTTGAAATATCTATCTTATTCTTATCATTGAAACAACTTCAATATCATATTATATAATTATCCTAAAACAAGAAGAATAAATCAATGTTGTGATAGTCAAAAACTCAGTAGCTTGAATATCCACACCGAAAAACATTGCTATAATCACTGATAAATCCATTTCATGTGATTATTTGAACTTTAGAACAAATGAACATAATCATAATAATTATTTATATTTTTTAGACATTATTCAGGAAAAAATAATCCTTAATACCATTCTCACTTTTGAATCACACAACTATTAAAACATATAAATAAATATGCACATAGATCTTCCTTTCTAAAAATATAAATGAATCAGCTTGAGTCAAATTTAAAATTTTATGTTCCAAACTTTTAATATCAACTTAAACATCATTAAGATAATATTCTTTACAAAATAGGAGATTTTGAAACATATAATTCTCATATGGATAAAATTTTCCTTATGACTCACCTGTATGGGATCATCCTTACAAATATTCAATAAAAACTTGATTGTATGGATGAATAATATTTACAGGATCCAGAATCATCCCTATGGGGATATGATACTTACATTTCATCACACTTATAAGGAATCAATCTTATACCATCCTTCTTGATTATGTGGGGTCCATTCCTATATCTTATTATATTATCCTAACAAGCATGGAAAATGATTCTTAAACAAATTATTCTTACGGTGTATGGATTTTACTTACACACCAATGACTCATACTTACATAGTTGTAAATTAAGTTTATAAAATATAGTGGATCATATTTATGAATCCACATAAATCATCCTTACGACAAAGAATATGATGATTATGAATAAGTAATTTGCTAAAAAATATCTCAAATAGAATTACATGTTCTCTAAAAAAGCCACAAAATTACTTCAAAATAACTCAATAAAAGTATAAAGAACATCATAAACATTGTTCAAAGCTTTAGTAAATATCTCAACTATCTGAAATGATTCTCATCAATGAATTACTACAAATTTAAACCATCAATAACTCTAAGGGAATTTCAATATCCTCCTTTTGAATTTTTTAACAACATCACTCAATGATTCTAAATAAAATTAGAGCTATTCAAAAATCGCAAAAATTTTGGGAGAATCATAAAATCAAAAAATATATCATATTATAAGTTTCTTTGAAAAAATTAATGAATAAGGTAATGTTTCTGACATAATTTTATCCCTTGGTGAGAAATTTTTTTCCATGTGACTTAGATGACCCCCCTCAATTCACATAACCATTTATTATTTATGTAAAGTTCCCCATTGAAAATTATCCAAAAATTTATACATAAAAAGTTAGTGAACAGTATCCCTATTGTAAAATAATCTTCCCCATGATATATATTTGTGTCACATTTTTCAGACATGGTTAAAAAAATCCAAATCATTATAGGAGTGCATTTAAAAAGTTTTTCATGTGATAGGAGAGGTATTTACATGGAGTGTCAATATCTAATAAAAAATTATCTAACCTAGAGACTCTTTACTTAATGAAATGATACATGATTTCTATTTATTCGGATCTATAATACTACATAGGTTTATTTAATAGACCAGTTTCACTTTAGTTATCACAAAGTATACTCAATCAACTCTTAGAATCAATATTCAAATCAAAATGATATACCTATATCAATAGAACCTATATATATATATGGGTTGTTTCTACATACTCTTAATCATATGTTCTATGTGTCACTAAGTTCTACTTCTTGTTGTACAAGACCACACACCCCTCACCAATGAAGAAAGTTCCCCCTAATGGGTATCTCTTATTAGTGAAATATCTCACCCAATATAAATATGTAAACACAAAAAAGTGTAAATATAAAATGCATCTATAAAAAAATTATCAATTTTTTATTCACTTCATACATCTCTATAATTTTTTGGCAAGAATTTGTGGGTCCCTTGGGTCACCCTAAAATATTGCACCAAGTATCACTACATAAGTAATGTCCGACCTTGATGTTGTTAAATACGTCAATCTTACAAAGAATATTTAACTCATTCAGACCAACCATGTAACCATCCTTCTATTTACACAACTAGGTTCTAAATGAAATGGTATTTGAATCTTATATTTCCTCTCCCATGTCGAACCATTTCAATAAACCTCTAGCATACATTTCTTAATATTAAAAGATGTAATCAGATTTTTTGTCAAAATTTAATCCCTAAAATTCTGTAAAGTATTCCAATAAAGGAATATGAAGATTATTTTTCATACACTCAGAAAAATCCTTACAAATCCATACATTGTCTCTAGTAAACATTTTAACATCAATCAGTATACCTATTGATGAGTCCTTTATATATATTTATTTTTACAACTTTCCCTTTTTAAAATTTCATTTCTTTTAAGAATCCATCATGTTTTTAATACTTAGAAATTGGATTATATTTTAAGGTACAAAAATAAATTTTTAATATGTATACCATGATCCCATAGAAATTAGGAAGGAAACCCACTAATTTCTCCATGAACACTTCTTCTCTAAGTTCACCATTTAAAAAGGTTGTTTTGAACATTCCTTCAATAAAATTTATAATTATTATGTCAAAATATTTCCAAAATTTTTAATAGTTTCCAATATTTATACTAGGGTAATGGATTATTCAAAATATAATCTATCCAATTGATAATTTCCCTCATAGTGCTGTCTTTCCTTATTTTTTGTAGCATCACCTTTCTAATAAAATTTGTTTCTGTACATCCACTTGGTGTAGATGACATTTTTATCCTTTTTATTTTAGTAAATATTCAAAGTAGTGTTTATCTCAATTTGATTCAAATTATAATCATTTTTTCCCAATATTCATGCTTAAGATATTTATCCATAGTTCTTGGTTCAACCTATGTCATAAGATTTGTTTTTATTTTTCAATTCTCAGTATTCTTGTATAAATTGGTACCTCTTATTTTTTGAAGATATTTTCCATTTAAACATGTATTTTAATCCTATGTAACTATTTTTTTCACTTATAAGAACCTCATATTTATCACCAGCAAGTTCTGAATCATCATCATCATTATTTAGTTCAATTTCATCAACCTTTTTAATTCTTTGGTAAAAAATCGTCATGTTTTTTTCTCTAGAAAATTAGAAATATATTGCAACTATTTGGAATGATGCAAATTGATGTTCAATACATTTAACATTACAACTATCCAATAACTTAAAAAACCACTCATTACATCACCTATACTAAATTACATTCGATAAGTATCCCATAAATTGTAACATCCTGATTCCGAAAGCCACCCAGAGGCGCCCCGTACCTGGTTGGTCACATGGCCTCAAGCGTATTTCCTTGAACCCCAGAGGCTGCCGACTAGCAGCGAGGGCCTTGGGTGTGATAGTGGGGAAACTATTCTCTCATTGGCAGAGTACACAACAGAAGATAAACACGATACAATAGCGGAATTAGTAATAATCCATACAAAATCAATCAACAGAAGGGTAAAAGTAGGAAAGAACTGGAGCACATATATAAATGATGCATGATATATATGTCTAGGAAAATAGAAAAAAAAGTCACAATGCTGAATACAACAGTAATGAACCAAAGTAAAAAAGAAAATATAAACAACTCCTCATCATCACAAGACAAATCTTGGTCCCATGCTCTCTAACTCCACAACAAGTCAAGTACCTGAAGTTGAAGGGCGCTTGCCCTTTTCTATACCTGCAGCAATATAATATGTTTGGGCCCAAAAGCATGGCCCAAACAGGGTGTGAGACTAAATCCTAGTAGGCAACCACCCAGAGATCTGTGCCTAATAGTCAATAAATATGTGGTAGGTAAAGTACAGAAAGCATTAAACAGGAAAGAAACTCAACAGTAAACAATCCACAATTCCAATATCAAGCAGCAGCTAACAGGCAGCTAAACAAAACAGGTAACCCTATGGGAAGTACTCACAACCATCCCCTCTAGTACTACCTAATAAATACCAAAAACCCTATGAGAAGTACACTCATCCTAACCCCTCTGGTTTGGTTATACGAAAATTATAAGAATCTCTGAGGAAGCTCACTCGGTCAATTACCCTTATAGTCTAAGGTAGTCAGGGACTCTCTGAGGAAGATCACAGAGTCAATTCCCCTTATAGCCTCAAGGTCAAGAGACTCTATGAGGAATCTCATTCGGTCAATTCCTCTTATAGCCCCAGGTCGTTCACAAACTCTCTGAGGAAGCTCACCCAGTCAATTCCATTTATAGCCTGGAGTGGTTCAAGGTAATGAAAGTAAAACAAAGACTCTCTAAGGAAGCTCACTCAGTCTATCCACTTATAGTCTATAAAGCTCAAAGACTCTCTAAAGAAGCTCATGTGGTCTATCCCACTAAAGTCTATAATTTCCAAAGAGTCTTGAGGAATCTCACTCAGTCTATCCTTTTATAGTCTATATTGTCCAAAGACTCTCTGAGGAAGCTCACTCGGTCTATCCACTTTTAGTCAATAGCACCAGGTTCTCACGGCCTCGAGTAGGTAAATGCATATTAATGCTATATGGAAAAAGTAAACCTAAAAAAATACTTGGCTAACCAGTCTACAACATATCAAGCATGTCAGAAAACAACACTCCATCCTACGACCATAAGGAATGGAAAACAGGTAACAACCAATATGCTAAACAGGAAAAAATGGTCATAAACAGAAAAAAGAATGAGAAAAACATCCAAGGAATAGCAATTAACCCAAATAATATCCAATTAACCTCTATACAAGTATAAAAGCATGGCGGGAAAACAACAAGGGTAAAACGGTAAACACACAACACCCCGTTCAAGGGTATTGTTGGAATTTTCACATAATACTGAAAGATTTTGAACGGAAAGGCACAAACCACCAACCTTGGGGTTAAGAGATCAATATACTTGAACCACGAGGCTTGAATATCCTTAGAAAATCATCGATCTACAAAAACGCATAAAAAATTCAACCCACGATAACTTGGAAAAGAGGAATAATTGGAAAAAAATGCTCTATAAGAAGGGAGAACTCGCCGATGCGATTCCAACACAACAGACAGAGTTCGATTTAGAGGAAGAATGGAGGCTCTGGGGTTTGTCAAAGATTTGTAGCCGTACGATTTCTCCTAGACAAATGGAACCTAAAAGAAGATGGTTCTGTCTGTCAGATGTGACCCCAATGCTTTTAATGAAAAAACTAAAGTACACGGTGTGTACTTTTAGAGTACACAGTGTGTACTTGCCTTTTCCATACTCCGCTTTAAGTGGCCTCCATGTCACCCCACATGACCGTGTGTGTGGCCATGACACAGCCAGTACATGACCTTCCGTGGCAATAAAGCACACGGTGTGTACTCATAAAGTACACGACGTGTACTTTAAAAATTTCCAGAAACTCCTCTTTTCCCAAAAACTCCAGAAAAAGGAAAAACATACCTAAAAGGAAGATCAGGGTTCTTACATAAATACCCCTTTATCTTCATTCTCATTAAACTTTCCCAACTTATTATCTTTGATATTTATCTACCATGAACTACCAAATACTTTGAAATACCAAATTGTTGGATTATTTTTACACCACATATCATAAGGAGTAAAATTTGTCATAGTTATATTAGTTTTGAATGTGTATAAAAGTTCTCACAAATTCTATAAAAAAATAATTTGAGATTTTATTTTTATCCATAATTTTTTGACTAATTTTAACAATGCTTTTATTATTTTTCTCAACAACACAATTATGTTGGGTAGTATTTTCGGTGCTAAATTTATTCTTAATTCCACATTGAGAATGATAATTCTTAAATGGATCACCTATATATTAATTTCCATTATTATATTTTAATTTCGATATATAGGTCCCTAAATAATTTTAAACATATATACTGAATAATTTAAACATATAAATAGATTTTGAATTGATGTTAATGTACATCACATTGGTCATTTGGAAGAAATAATAAATGAATGCATTGAATTATAAATAAGCTATTTTATAAATTTTCCTCATAGGACTACAAAAATTAGTGTAAATGAGTTTTAGTGGTCTACTAGAAATAATTTCTACCTTTTTTAGAGATTTCTAAGTCATATTTAAATTTTAGAATGTTCCAAAAACATCATCACTTTATCTTTTCATATTAGGAAGATATTTTAAAAAATTATAATTTTGAATTTTATTATGGTTCTTTGATAAATATGAACAATCCTTCTATTCCATATCATAATAGCATATTTTGCACCAAAATTAAAGGAATCAATAGGATCACTAATTAAAATCATATTACTATTAGTTATTTTTCCTTGAGATATGATCCTTCTACCCCCTGAGTTTCTAATGATACATGATTCCTTATTAAAAATAATCTCATTCCCATAATTATATAGTTGAATAATAATAAAAATATTTTTCTTCACCCCCCCACATTTAAAATATCATTCACTTTTAGATTTTGAGCTTCAATTTTAGTTGATCCAATACCTTTGGAATTATGATTCTATTAGCCTTAAAAGTAACATTAGCTATATATTTATTTTTATCCTTCGGATTCAAAATACCTTTTACCTTTTTAGTATAAGAAAATAGTCCTTGTAAGATTTTCATAAAATTCACTGCACAATAAACCTACTACTCACAGATACCACAATCTTTATAAAGACATTTAAATCTATTTTTAGTTTTATAGTTTCAATTTTTTTCAAAACCTATCTTATCTTAATATATGACTTTTTATCCTTTGAATAACTCCCCTTGAACTCATTCAAAATTCCATATAAATATAAATTATACCAAAATTTGTTGGCTTTATTTCTAAATAATCTGTATAACTAGAAATACCCATAGAATATAAATATTCTAGGACCATAAAAAGTATATCTAAAATGTTTTTCAGGAATTTTATTCTCACCTAAAATTTTGGGTCTAAATTTTCTTTTATTTTGGTTTTAAAGGTATTCTATGGATCCTCCTTTTATTACTAAAATGGGAGTGTGTTTTTTCATATTTTTCTTGGTCTAAACTTAACCCGATTTAGATTTTGATCTCATAATAATAGAAAAAATAATAATAATCAAATTAATCCATTACAAATTTAACTGTATATTTAATGAAACTTCCTTCAACCACTTTAGAGGATTCACACCTAACTGCAGTAGAGTTTGTGAAGTTTTATTTTATTTTCTTTAGATTAAATATTATATAATTCATATTCATAAAAAATTTTTTTCTTCAAGATCCTTCAACATATTTTCTATTAATAATATTTCAATTTTAGATTCCTAATTTCATCATAGATTAATGCTTTTTTGACAGCCAAATTCTTATCGTCATTCAATTTATTTTTTATTTTATCAACTACTTATTTTATTTCTTTATCTTGGTATTTTTATGAATACAAGATTAATGTTTATCTTTCAACATCTTTCCTACTTAGTTGGTTTATATTCATCTTCATCACTACTTGATCCATCAAAACCTTTTTAAACATGGTATATGAAATTAGTAAATTTCTTAATAGATTCAAATCTAGATTCATTTCTATATAATTTAGTAACTTATTATTATTTTTATAGATGTTTTATTATATTTGTTTTCAAAAATTTCTTTATTGTTATTCATTCTTTGGATACTTCATTTGATATTTTACCCCAGACATTTCTTTAATATTTCTCACCATTTTTATATTCAAAATCTATGTGGGTGTGTGACCTTCAATTTTGATGATACAAGTATTCTTGGTTCATACTCTCCTTGAGAAAAAAAATATTTGGTTTCTTTAAGTTGTTTAGTGTCCATCATCAAGGGGACCCATTTTTTCTAACCATTTTTGTGTTGGTCCAATATTACCTCACTTTGAACTGCTTGTTTTGTATCTCTAGTGAGTCGATAAACTCATTTAAATATTTTTTTTTGATTTTAGGAATCTGTCAAATTTTATTTGAAGATGACATATTATTTTTCACCAATGGGGGAATATTATTAATTAAATATTTTAAAGTGATATTTAATATTTATAGGAAAAGAATTGGATAATGAATCAATATTGCTAAGAGTAGTGTTTACATATCTGGGAGGTTATCTAGAATGAAGGAAACAAACACTGAAGATTATATTTTTAAATCTAGGAAAAAAATTCCAATAGATTATTTGGGCACCCTAATTTATAATAAAATAATTTGTTCTAACTCTATTGAAGATTTTATCAACTGAATAATAGGTTGCTTAAGAAATTGGAAGAGTCAAATTTATTTTTTGGGTAGTATAATCTTCCTTGTTTACAATGTTCTTGTGTTGATACATATAAATTTATTTTTATTATTTGATGTTTTAATCTAGTAATTTGAAGAATCATAATTATCCTCGACAATTTCATATGATATTATCAATAGTATAGATGGAATCACTAGGCCAAAATGTCTAGAATTTTGGTTCCGATTGAATAAGTAGGCATCATACTAAGATGAGTGGATGATAATATATAATGCATGATTAAAATTTTAGTATAGGATCCAGTAGACTTTCAATATCTTTAGACTAATTTTGTTAGGGATAAATATAGGCACTTGTTTATTAGCTGGTATTTTAGAACTAGTGTGGGTTCCTCTTTCAATCTCATCCTTAAGAAACCTATCTATATTATCTTAGATTCCCCCCGATGGATAGTAGGTTGGGTTGATATTTATTTTTATAATGAAAGTTGTTCAAGGTCCTTTATTTACTTAGTAGGATTCCCATTCATGAATATTATATTTATAAAGGTATGTGAGTACCCTAATTTTATTGATTCCATTTTGAATAGTGATAAAAAATATATCTATTCCACCATCTAATTAATTTAGGGCCCTGATATTTACAATTTTACAATATCTTATTATGGAGGATTTATCTCTATGGGTATAAATAATCCTTTTCATTTTTGGTATTAGGTGGATGACAAGTCCAGTCATTTTTGGTATAAAATTCTTCTCATGAAATTCAATTTTCTATTCTGGTGGGTTTAGAACCGTGCAATCCTTGAGGATATTAAAATATAGAGTATTAGTGTTCCATTTAAATCAAAATGTTAGTGTTACAAATATTATGTAATGGAATCTATTACTAACCTATTCAAAAATAGTGAATGGGTGATATTTACCTGGTTTATACTTAGGGATAATTCTAGGGTTAATATAAAGTGCTATTACTTTGACCATTTTTTAATACTTTCTTCCACTTCACCTCAAGAAATTCCTTGGAATCATAGGCTCATTATCTTTTTACTATATTTGGATATTGGGTTATGTGGGAGGCATGAAAAAAATTTCATCTCAAAGGTGCGAGGATTACTAAATTTCCACTAAAATCAAATTTATTCACCTTGGTGGTCTCCTTGTGGCTGTTATGCAAAAATCCATAACATGTCTCTTTACTTTTCTATTCTTTTCTCTAGGCCTGTCCAGCCAAGGTCATTTGTAAATATGGAGAACAAGGAGTGGTTCAGTCACTAGGTGAATTAGAAATATAATTTTCCAATGCTAAATGAAATATTTATAGTGGTGGTATCATTCAGGATCATCGAGGTTCATATATTTTGGACTACATAGCCTTCTACGGTGAGGGTAATGATATTTATGTTGAAGTGAGTGACTACCTTAATATATTATCACTCTTCCATATGAAAAATTTTGTTCTTTCAGGGATAGTGTTTGAATTAATTTTTTTAGTGAATTCATTGAATGGATAATCACCTATTCGCATGAGAGTATCCTATATTATTTTGTTATTCATGGGAATAACTCAATAGGTGTTGGATATTATTCACACAACAAATGATGTGGATTGTTCTATAAAATTCTTATCTTCAAAGGCTACCTTTATGGAGGATATGATTGTTTATGTGAGTGTTGGATCCTTACATTTGGATTATAAAACTATTGTGTGGGGGGATAACTTGGGGTTACCCCACTTTATACCTCATTGATATTGATTATCTTTTGTTTCTGCTGCATTCATAATAAAAATTCCTTTTTCAATAATTCTTGTATTTAAAGATCATTTCAAAATGTGAAATTTTATTGCATATTTATTTCATAATCGAAAAATTTCCTTTACTATTTCTCTTTCCTTCCCAAAATTCTCTAATATGAGATAAATGATTGTTTGATAATATTCATCCTCTTTTTCATTCTTAGGTTCACTTGGATTTTCAACATCATCATCTTCTTTAATTATCATATTTTTTATATCTTGAAATCCCATTTAATTTTTGATATTTCTCTTGAATGATGTTATTTTCTTATCATTTCATAGGCAATGATACTATTTTTTAATTTATCTATGTAAAAATATTCTCAGTTTCTAAGACATGAAACTTTAGGATCAAACATATTAATAAATTTTTTAATAAGCTTCTTTATAATTTTTGTCTCATCCAGCTTTTCACTAAGACCTCAAATATCACTGATATTTTCATTAACTCGAGTAAAGTAATCATTACTATTTTATTACTTAAATATATTGATTTCTTCAAACCAACTTCTCTAAATTTGTAATTTTTCTTCCTTTAATTTTAGTTTTTCCCACATATTTTCCTTCTATATATTCCAATATTTCTTTAGATTTTTGAAGTACCATCAATTCTATATATATTTATTTTGAAATATATATAAGAATATTTTTTTCTCTTACCATTACAATTTATATTTATTTTATATATTTTTTTTACAGAATTCCCCTCAAGTTGTAGAAAACCAATATCCACAAAAATTCTAACACTAATCCAATGGATAAAAGATATGGAAACATTCTGTTTTTAAACTATGATAGTTTTTTCCATAAAATGTATAAATAATGTTAATGTTGATTTTTTTGATTATCCATCATAATTACATAAATGTATTAAATAAAGTAAATAATTCTCTAATTCCATTTGATATACCTAAGATCATGTTACTACATAGAGAAGGGGGGATGAATCAGTGAAGACTAGATTCTAAAATTTCTTCCAACATAATTCAACCTATATGACTGGTTAATGTTTAATACACTCAAATATGAATTAAACACCTCACTCATACATTTATAAAATTGAAGAGTAATGAATACGAGTTTCAAATAATTTTAATAACTGAATTTTACTTTTTTTTTAATTTTTATTCTTTGTTTTATTTTTCATACCATCTTTTCCCCTCCTCCACGTGAATCGTGCGATGTGTCTCCCCCTCCCTCAATGGCACATGAACCTCTCTCTTGGACTCCCTCTTCAATCATAGTTTCCACTGATTTTATCTATGATTTCTCATTGATCCTTCCATGTATGGTATCTAGTTCTGTTTATTATCATTTTCTAGTCATTTTCCCTATCCCCATCGCCTAGAGAGGAACAGAAAAACACTAGGGTTTGGGGATAATTATGATTTGATTTTACTTTGATATTAGGGTATGTAAAGGGTCTATCGAGTCCCCTTCATGCATATTTCAGAATCCACTGCTAAATTTGAAGTCGATTGTTTTGATTAGTCTTTTTGCTGCTATCTGATATATGGGTTTTCTTTTACTTCTTTATTTAGAATATTTATTTTGGGTCTCTTTTGTGATTTAGGGTTTCTAGACATTGTTCTTAGAGAATTTGGTGGTTACTTGAAGGGTTTCACTCACATACATAGGTATGTGTATATATATATGTCTTTAGTCTGCATATTCCCTCATGGATAGAGGAATATGTACATTGGATTAAGGGGTGTATATATATAGGAATCATTATGCATGGAAGTATGGGGAGATATTTTTCACAATCATCTAGTTTTGAAGTGTTCTAGATTGATCCTATTTACTTTGAGATAGGTGTCACTATGCAATTCATTTCCATTGGACTTATAATACGCTCGTTCCCTTTCATTATCTTTTCTGAATATAAATATATTTGATAGTCTTGTGATTATTTGAACGAGTGATATTTTTCCTTGTCCTTGGAATAAATGGTTGGTTTTATATAATTCATTATTTATGATTTAAATTAGAATAATTATTTTTTAAGCATTTCATGAAATTCATTGGGATTTTTTGAATGGTTTTAATGTTGGAAAATAGGTTTTTAACCTGATGGGATCTTCATTGAGTGAAAATGATATTTTAAAAGTTGAATTTGGTTATAACTTTATGTGCTGATATCCAGTGACTTAAAAAGAGGATTTCGGTTTTATTACAAATGGTGATTTTAATTGTTTGGGTGGTTTAACTTTTGGTGAAAAAGCCGGGTTAGATTATTTTAAGGGGGTTTAATGGAAATGACATGAATTTGTGCCCTGTTTTAGTTTAGATTGAAATATTTCATGAAATGAAGGATTTTGTTGGACCTCCAAATATGATTTATGTTGTAATTTATGAAATGTGTGATAGAAGTAAGGACTTAATCCATGTTTTGGTTTTTGAAAGATGAAATTAATTGTGTGGGGGTGAACATCATATACGTGTAAGGATTGGGTCCTTCCTTGGGAATGAATGTGGGAATTTCATTGTGCCACAGAACATGGTTATT
Source organism: Viscum album (assembly GCA_963277665.1). Classification (NCBI taxonomy): domain Eukaryota; kingdom Viridiplantae; phylum Streptophyta; class Magnoliopsida; order Santalales; family Viscaceae; genus Viscum; species Viscum album. Next base: position 42,817,120 of record OY728145.1, on the reverse strand, counting down.
GAATGGGGATTCACATAGACATAATGTTTGATTAAAATACCAATAAAGGTTTTCATTGTGAAATGAAACTGATCATTGGGATTTTGGCCAAATGGTATTTAATGTGGGGTTCTATTTTTTAGAGGGTTTCATTATCTTAAAGGGTTGTTTTGGTTTTATAAAGTGAAAATGGAGTTCCCGTGACTTATTTATCCAATTTGGATAGGGTGTATTCATTCATTTGGAATTTTTTCTGAATGTAAAATTGTTTTAAATGGAATTTTCAAATGTACATGATATGAGTAAAGGCCCTGTTGAAACATTGATATGATTTTGATTTTCCCTTGTTCAACCCTCTTTTTTTAGATGATGTTTCATTTGTTTATGGGACGAATTGTTATGATGTGATTAAGGATTATGCCATCTGTCTCATATTATAGTGATTATGGATTCCATATTTCAGAAATGATATATTGTATTATTAATTTATTAATTGAGGCACTCATGATCCATATGAGATGCAGAGATGATTGTGGGGTTTTGGATTGAGGATACCTGTGGGGTGTGCCGTGTTAATGAACATAGGTTTTTGCTAAAAAATATACACATGTTGGTGGATAATGGGTTTTGTAATGGCCTAGACCATCCTGGTCCATTAATTTTCCAAATTCTTGTGATTGGGGTGTCCTGGACACCATCGGTGAGTCAGAAGGGTGTCAGTTTCATAGGAGAGGTGTCACAGTGGTACCATCGATCGACACTGAACGATTCCACCAAGGGGTATCAGGTTTCTTTCCCCAGTTTTCCCATAATGTATCATTTAAGTTTTATTACCTATTTTACAGTGGTTTAAGACCTTTTTAAGGTCGATATAGGGTATCTTAAATCCCCCAAATGTGGTGATATCCTTGAGATACCAAAATGTTTGGCCCTCTTAATCAGTTTCACACCCTTTGTTGCATTTTCAAGTCTCTCTTTTTTTCCAACCATGCCCTTGTTATGTATTTATATTGATTCAAAGTTAACTCATCATCTATTAGCTGTGCGTTTTCTATCTCATCCACCCTAATAGGGAATTATTAAATATTAAGTAATCCCAATGTGTGAAACCACCCATTCGTGTGGTCAAAACATGATCCACTTTTCAAGAACATCGAAATCAAAAATCCTGTAACTCTAGGTTTAGGACTTTTTATCAAGTTGAGTTCTTCTTCTGATGTATCTTTTGTTCCCAATTGGTGTTCTTGGAATATATATTCTAGAGATGAGTCATGCTTGTGAGAGATCCCTCCGGTTTGATTCTTATTAGAGTTTCCTGTGGTGTGACCCCGGTTCTTGGCGCATGTTGAATACATCGATCCCTAATCATCATGGTAGGGTTTCTTCCTTCATCGCTATTTACTGTGCATCATGTGGGGTGTGTATGATTATGTTCCCTCAAGACAAAGAAGAATACAACATTCAAAAAGTTGAAAAACGGACTTTTAAACAATGAATTGGCGGGGAAGATGATGTTGTGGTTGGTTTATCCCTTTTTTTATGTTGTGAATTGTATGGGCTCATGCCCACTAAAAATCCTGGCCATTGGTGGTCCTTTCTTGCTCACTAATGAAGATCTATTTTTTTTAAATGATCTTCTGATTGAACGACTGTAACATAGAACTAATTAATCACATAAATGTTGTTGACTAAATGGATTCCTAATGAATATGAAACATTGTGTGGTCATCCTAATTAACCAAATGGGAAGAAGGAACTTAATTAATGGTGTTATCTAAATCTGAAAATTTATGTGCTCTTTTATGATGTTATGTATGGTTGTTTTGTTTGATGTTAATGAGGTGATGGGGGGGGGGGGGTAGAACCTCTAGTTGAGAGGTTGTTGGTTTGTAAATTTGAGGTCGTTTTGAGCTAGTAGTAAATTATATGGACCTATTAATTCGGGGCATATTTTTGTTCCAGTACTTTGGGGGATCTCACAGGATACCATTTTGATGTCGATATTTAGATGAGAACTAGGACTGAATGCTTAAAGGAATGCTTGTCTATTTTATTTTAGTTGTTGTTTTGGATCGTGTTTATTCATGTCGGTTTCTCGGTAGTAAAGGAATATTTAAATAGAATCAGTTGAGCAACATAATTAGAACAGATACAATGGGGAACTATTTATAGTAATGGGTTGTTCTATGGTTGTGGTTGTTCTATACTTGTGTATGTAGGGGTTGCAACAAGAGTGATTGTGTGTGATCTGGTTGTTGGTTTCAGGACCCTAAGGTTTGGATGAGTTCTTTATTACCTATATGTATAAAATTTAGTTCTTTTTTTTCTTATACGCACCCCACCCATGTTGAGAACTTCATTATGAACACCCCCATTTCGTGGGGGTGGGTGTTTTCCCAACATTCCTATGAGTGGATAGTTATATCTACTTTCCAATCCCTCTCCATGGTATCCCAAGACTCTTCAAGTAGGATGTTATGGCCTAAGGTTCATTATATCCCAAGACTCTTTGGGCAGGGTGTGTGGTGGTGGGTTTTCCCAACTGTGTGTAGAAAGGTTTGATTCCAAAGAATCTTTGGGATGAGGCCCAGGTGCGTGCTGGTAGAAAGTGTTGTTGTGGTGTCCCATGTGTCTGTGAGCAGGATGTGTGGTTGTAGTGAACCAGGTGTCTACAGGCGAGATTTGTGGTTGTGGTGGCCTTGGTGTTTGCGGGTGGGATAAACGTGTAGTTGGGATGGCCCTTATGGTTGTTGTTGGGGGAGGTAGTGGGATTTATGGGGAATCTTTTATGTGTAGGATGTTCTATATAAAAATTTTGAAATTATTGTGGGGTACCTAAATATCGATGTGTGGTTACAATTATTTAACATGACTTGCGTTATTTGGAGAGTGTGCCTTAGTGCGGTTGGGTGGATAGTTTCCCTTACTAGGTGTTTTGGTTACCTCTATTTTCTCACAAGTCATTAGAACATATCCTTATTTTTGAATGAGAGATCCTGGTTTCCCTACTAATTATACTTGTATACTCACCCTATGTATATAAAACTCATTTCAGGTTTCTAAGAGGTATTTGGGGACCATTCCAGACCTTACTAGCTCAGGCATCGAGATAGTTGTCATTGCTGCATTTCTTTCTTTTGGTACTTTCCTTCAGAGTGTTCTTATACTTTTTATCACTTTATTTTGAACATGAATCTGTGAAAAAGGTTTTCGAATTTACTTTTACATTCTGTATTTGGAGTTTTTTATGATTCACCATCTTATCTCCCGATCTTATTCTATAAAAAGCATAATACCTTCCATATTACATGAGTTTATATACCCCTGGTGCTAGTCTTCACTCTTGGTCATATTGAAGGTGAGACATGGGGGTTATTATCTTTCCTTCAACATGAAGAAGGAAGGAAAATATTTTTTTGTTCATTCCATCATCTTGGAGAAGGTGGGTCATAACAGAATGGAATCAGAGGTGATGGTTGAGAGATAGGATGGATTTTGGGGTTAGAAACAATGAGGATTGTGTGCGATGGAAGGGAATCAGTGTTCAGAAATCTGGGTGTGTAAAATAGGCCAGGGAATACCGGCTAGGACACCGGATTTTTTGGCCCCCCATGATCCGACACAAGGACTCTGAGCATACCGAACAACCAATTTAGGCTACATTGATTTCATGGTACATACCCTAAGAATGGTACATGCATCATAATGACTTCTGTTACTTCTTAATTTGTGGTGTCTTGTGAAAATTGAAATAAATAATAATGAAGACCCTATGTAAATTACTTCCTACTTGACCTTAGGCATTCCTTGTTTACCTTGCAGTTATGGCACTTGAGCGTCGTCCATGAGTAGTGCGGGTAGTCAAGGCACAATAGGTTGATCTGGTTGATCAGTGGAGGGATGGTCAAGAGGAGGAGGATGACCAATGGTATAAAATTCTTCATGAATTCTATTGACAGACTCTCAGAAAGTATGAGGGAAGCATATCAAACATATAGATGGAGAGGAGGGTCAAAGAGATGGCAATCACTTTCTTCTTGATTTGGGCTCCAAAAAAGTATTGGGTTCTTCTAGAAGTGAGCCAGATGCAAGGGGAGGTACATCAGTGGTGGAAAATTTATCTCAGAGAGAATAAGGAAACTAAGATTTCGTGGACTGATATTGAGAAGGAGTTCTGGGTGGAATTCCTTTCTTCCAAGATGAAAGATGAAAAGAGGCAGGATTTTCTCACCCTTTAGCAAGGGAGTATTTCTGTAAGGTTGTTGGGGATCAAGATAAAGGATCTAATCTTTTTTTCTCTAGACCTCTTTCTAGATGAGGATTTGTGGGAAGGATGAATAGATGAGGCACTCCGGCCTTTTATTCAGTATGATGTTACTCCCTTCACTCTACCTACATACGTGGAGGTTCATAAGAAGGCTGATGTAGTGGAGATGATGAAAATGTTGGGAGGTGTGCTGCGAGAGGGGATCCAGTTGGGTTATTCATTGGGCAAGGTCATTAGTATCATGCCTTCAACATCAAGGCCTTCTAGGTTTCGATTGGAAGGGAGCATGCCTCAGTAGTTCCTGTTCTGATCCCTCGATCCTCTCCCTTTCACCATGTACCTGAGACTGATGTGATTTTCTTGTTGAGGTTTTGGGAACATCCAGGGTTTTTCCCAGTTCGATCTCATACAATGGGGGTGGGAAGGTTCAATGCCTACCTCAAAAGCATAGGTTTCCGACCAATCCATTTCAATAGAAACAACAATCCCCCCCCTGAGAATAGACATTACCGGAGGAGGCCGACTTCAGGGCACTCCTCAGGGACCTTAGATAGGGCATGGTCAAGGAGGCATCTAGCAACTGAGGGGTATAAGAGTTGGGTGTGGGCAATTTCATGCCGTAGAGGTAGTAGTTCCAGCATGGCTAGAGGTCGTTCGAGGTACGATCTGTCTGTTTAGTAACCTTTCATGTTTCTTATTTGATTCAAGATATTCACAATCCTTTTTTGAACCTATTCTAGCCCATTCCTTAGGTCTAGATATTGAGAGACATTCCATGAACCTAGTTTTGATTAGTACAGATGGAAGTAGGACCATCCGGTTTGATGTTTACTGAGGATGTAGGCTTATGTTGGGGCCACATCAGTCTAGTGGGGATCTTCATCTCCTAAAAAAGAATCCATACGTTGTCATCATATGAATTGGGTGGCTGTTTTCCTTGCACACTGTTATCAACTGCTTCAGAATAAGAGTTGTTTTTTATGATATGGGTAGCGGGTGTGAAGATTTTGTTGGTGAGAGGGGTTAACATGAAGGAATCCAGCATGTGGAGCTGCTTATTTCCTCGTTATCCAAGCTTTTAGTTGAATCAACAAACTCAATGATGGTGGAAGTTTCAGAGATTTTCTGTGAGTTCCTCGATGTCTTCCCTAAAGTTTTTGTGAATCTACCCCCTCAATGTGATATTGAGTTCATGATAGAAATATAACCCGACACCTATTCGACCTTTATGTCTCTCTATTGGATGGCGTCTTCAAAGTTGCAGGAGTTGTGGATTCTGGTTGACAGCCTGGTGAAGATGGTTTTTATCCGACCAAGTGTGTCATCGTGGGGTGCTCCAGTCTTGTTTGAAAAGAAGAAATACGATGGTCTCAGGATGTTCATAGATTGCCGAAGACTAAATTTTGTGACGGTCAAGAACCGTTACCCCCTATTGAGGATCATAGATCTTTTTGACTAGTTGAAGGGATAAGGTAGGTTCTCTAAGGTCGATCTATGTTCTAGATATCACCAGTTGAGGGTGTAAGAGTGTGACATCCCAAAGACTAAATTTTTATGTGGGTATGAGAACTTTGAGTTCGTGGACATGTTGTTCGGTGTTATAAACACAGAAGCTTAGTTCATGGGGGCTCATGAAATCTATTTTCTACGAGTATCTAGGACATTTCATGGTTGTATTCATTGACGACATCCTGATCTACTGAAGATCATTAGAGGATCACACCGAGCATCAAAGGACAGTTTTGGAGGTCCAATGACACCAACAGCTCTACATGATGTTTTCCAAGTTTAGGTTATGGACATGAGAGGTGCACTTCCTTAGAAATGTGGTTTTCTTGTAGGTAATAGCTATGGACCTTCTAAGGGTGAAGTGGTTGTTTCTTGGGTAGCACCCAAGAATGTGGCAGAGAATCATAGTATCTTGGGTATGTTAGGTTACTACTGGAGGTTCATACCCTACTTTTCTTAAGCCACAACACAATTGAAACCTTGACTAGAAAAGGACATTCTTTAGTATAGAGTGATAGGTTCCAAACAACATTCAGTTATCTGTATGGTAAGCTAGTCAGAGACCCAGTGATGAGGTTGTAAGAGGAAGGGGTAACATTTTAATTGTTCGGTGACGCTTTTGGTATAGTCTTAGGGTGTGTGTTGATGCAGTAGTGGGGAGTGATCTCTTATAGGTCTAGGCAGTTATGACCTCATGAACATAACTATGCCACTGAAGACCTAGAGAATAGTACAGTTGTGTTCACACTGAAATTTTGGTGACATTATCTCATTAGAGAATTCTTCATGGTCTTCCCATATCATAAAATCTTGAGGTATGTCTTCCCCCATTGAGGCTATAACTTGTGGTAGTAAAGGTGGATAGAGTTTCTCCCAGACTACGACATCAAGAACTTTTATACCATAGGAAAGGTGAACGTGGTGGATGATTCATTGTGAAGGAATTCACATAAAGATGTGGTTTAGGAGTCAGTAGATGCTTGGAATAAAATAGAGGTTTTGGCTTCTTTACATTTGGGCATGAGAGTGGAGGATAGTAAAGGATGTTTTTTTTAGATGACAGTGTAATAATTCTTGGTGTGGTAGGTGGAGGACTCTTAGTGGGGAGGCTCAAAATTTGATGTAATGAATGACCGAATTAGCCAATGTGATGCTCTGGTTGGATGGTTGGAGGATAATCACAATCAGATTCTGTTACGGGGGAAGCTGCTTGTCCTGATGGATATCAGAGAGGGTGTTCTAGGTGAGTTCCATAGATCACCCCTGGTAGTAAATCTTGGAGGCTCAAAGATGTATAGGTCTTTAGAGTTTAGTTTAGGTGTCCTGGAGTGAAGTGGGTATTGACAGAGTTTGTGTTAATGTGCCTTGTGTGTCAGAAGGTTAAGACTAAACACGGTGTTTCTGATGGTCAATTACAGCCCTTAGACGTTCCCAAGTTGAAGTGGGATGATGAATCGATAGATTTATTCATCGAACTACCTATGGATAAGGGAGGTTGTGATGAAATTAGGGTAGTAGTGGACTGATTGATGAAATCAGCTCACTTCTAAGCGGTCAAGGATTCAAGTGTTGTGGGTGCATTAGCAAAGAAGTACATGGGTGAAGTTGTGCGACTACACAGTGTTACCAGAACCATCATTTTGGATCAAGATACACTCTTTACATCATGAGTCTAGAAGGGATTACATCATGATTTTGGCACACAACTATGACTTAGAAATTCATTAAACCATCATACGGATGGGCAGATAGAGAGGACCATCTAGACATTGGAGGATATACTACAAGCGTGTATTCTAGACTTTATAGGATCGTGGGTATGACACTTTCCCCTGGTAGAATTTTCCTACAATAATAGCTATCACACCACCATTTTTAGGTAAATACTCAAATAATTTTATGGAAGAGCATGTCGTTCAACCGCGTGGTGGACAGAGGTTGGTGATGCAGGTGTTCTTGGCACATGGGTAGTGCAGAGCATGAAAAAGAAGGTTCAGCTTGTGCCTGAATGGATAAAGGTAGCACATGGCCGACATGAGTCTCATACTGATCATAGGAGGATACCCTTGGGGTTCAAGGTTTGGGGCCATGTGTTCATAAAGGTGTCCCCTCGGTGTGGACAATGGATGTTTGGATGGGGGTGTAAGCTTTCTCGGAGGTACATCGGACCCTTTAATGTGTTGGGATGAGTTGGCGAGGTGGAGTATAAGCTTGCATTACCCCCATAGTTAGATAGGATCAATGAAACCTTTCACGTCTCTCAACTCCATCAATATCTATAAGAATACTCCCATGTCATCGAATAGGGAGAGTTGGATTTCAAGGACAATGTGACGTTCATGGAGTATCTAGTGAGAATAAATGATCATAAGGAGAAGGTGGTTTGTGGTCAGATCATTCCCTTGGTTCCTGTGTTATGGAGGCTTGGTGGCCTCGGGAAGAGTACCTGGGAACAGGAGGCACAAGTGTTTTCCCCGTACCCTATGATATTTTGAGCTTTTCTCTTTTGTTTTTCTTTGTACTTTTTTGTAGTGGATTAATGTCATTATTTGCTATGATATGAGATATCTACCTTACTCTCTGAATGTGTATGAAAATAATTGATTGTGGGGAGGGGGATCTGATATATAATTGAGATGCATTAATTTGAATGTGATTAAACCCTCATGGGGGAGTCGATTCCTCCCAAATAAGATAGTATCTTGACAAGGAGGAAGGATATCCCTATTCTATGTGTCAGGATGGTGTGACCTTTTGTGTTTGTGTGGTTACTTGATGGAGTGGAGAGGCATTGTGTGTTTATACAGTTGTTCAAGAGATAGATGTGAGAGAGATATTCCTAGATATTAATGGATGTGAAGGTTTTATTAATGATTTCAAACAACTCTAGGGAGGTTTTTTCCTGAGAGGTATCTTACAAGGTGTTTGTTTAGAACCCAATCTTTTCTTCAGGTTTTTCTCTTGAATTCTCAGGGGAAAAAATAGTTTAATAGGTATCTGATGTAATGGAACAGACCCTCCTAGTCCATTAATTTTCCAAATTCTTGTGTTTGGGGTGTCTAGGACACTATTTGTGAGTCAAGAGGATTCCATTGTCAGTATCGAGGTGTCACCTTCGTGTCACCGATCGGTGCACCCGAGGGGTGACATGTTATTTTACCCAGTTTTCCTATAACATATCTTTTATGTTTCATTAGCTATTTTAAAGTGTTTTAAGACCGTTTTAAGGAAAATAGAGGATATATTAAATCCCCTAAGAGTGGGGAGACACTTGACTTACTAAAACATTTTTCCCTTTTAATCAGTTTAACACCATTTTCTGCATTTTCTATTCTCCTGTGTTTTCCAGCTATGCCATTGTTTTGCATTTTTCTTGGTTTAAAGGTAACCTATAAATTTTTAGTAGTATGTTTTCTATCTCATACGCCCTCGAGAGGGAATTATTAAATCTTAAATAATTCAAACATGTGATACAACCCAGTTGTATTTTCCAACCATGGTCCTCTTTTCATGCACTTCAAAATTATGTATCCTGTAACTCTAGGATCGGGACATTTTATCCCACCGAGAGCTTCTTCCTCTGTCTCTTTTGTTCCCTCTTGGTGTGCTTGGAGTTCCTCTTCAGTAGATGAGTCGTGCATGCATGAGATACATCCTGTTTGGTTCTTCATGGAGTTTACTATTATGCGACCACGGTTCCTAGCACATAGAAAAAACTACAATCCTTGATCATCCAGGTAGGGGTTCTTCCTTCGTCTCTCTTTACTATGAATCATGCGGGTTGGGTATGTTGATGTTACATAAGTAAATAGATGAAAAAAACTTTAAGGAATATGATAAACACAATTTTAAAGTATAAAGGGGTGGGGAAGATGATGATGATGTTGTGTTATACCTTTGTTTTATGTTGTGAATTGTATGGTCTAATGACCACTGAAAATCATGTCTGTTGGTGGTCCTTTATTATGCACTAATGAAGCTATGTTTTTATGGATGATATTGTGATTTAATGATTGTAACATGGAACTGATTAATCACGTAAACATGGTTGATTAAATTGATTCCCTTTGAATAAGATCCCTTGTGTGATCACTCTAGTTATCTAAATGGGAAGAAGGAACTTAATGAATGGTATTGGCTAAATTTGAAAACTTCTTTGCCATGTTTTGATGTTATGTGTGGTTGTTTTATTTGATGTTTGTGGGGTGATAGAGAGGGGGGATGGAACCTCTGGTTTTGAGGATTTTAGTTTGTGAATCTAAGGCCATGTCGAGTTGGGAGTAATTGATCTAGACCCAATAAGTTATATATTATTTTGGTTCCAGTACTTCGAAGGTTTCACAGGTTCCCATTTTGATGATGTTATTTATAAGAGAATCGAGAGTGAATGCTTAAGCACATGCTTGGATGTTTTTTCAGTTGTTGTTTTGGATCATGGTTATGCCTGTTAGTTTCCCAATAGTGAAAAATTATTTAAATGGAATCACTTGAACATGATAACAAGAACGAGTACAATGAGGAACTATTTTCTAGAAATGGGTTGTGCTATGGTTTTGGTTATTGTATACTTGTGCATGTAGGGGCAGCAACAAGAGTGGCTGTGTGTCAGCTGGTTTTTGGTTTCGATACTGTTAGGTTGGGATGAGTGCTTGACTAACTATATGTATAAAATTTAGTTATTTTTTTCTTATATACACCCCACCCATGTTGAGAAATTCATACCGAACACTCCCATTTCATGGGGGAGGGTGTTTTTTCCCACATTCTTATGAGTAGCTGGTTAATATCTCCTTTCTACTCCCTCTCCCATTTATCCAAATACTCTTCGGTCAGGCTGTGACGACATGAGGCTCACTATATCCCAAGACTCCTCGGTCATGGTGTGTGGTGGTGGGTTGGCCCCGGTGTTTGTGGGCAGGTTTATTTCCCAACCGTCTTCAGGATGAGGCCTAAGTGTATGGATGTAGGAAGTGTGGTTGTGGTGTCCCAGGTGTCTACAGGAAGGATGTGTGGTTGTGGTGTCCTATGTGTCTGTGGGTGGAATGTGTCTTGGTGGTGTCCTAGGTGTTAGTGGGTGGGATAAACGTGCAGTTGGGATGGCCCATACAGTTTTTTTGGGGGTGGTAGTGGGACTACAACGGGATTTGTGGGGGCGTTCGAATGTGTAGGATGTTTTAAATAACCGATGGGAAAGTGGTGTGGTGTACCCAAATATCGATGTGTTGTTAATATTACTTTACCCGACTTGCGTTATTTGGAGAGTGTGCATTGGTGAGGCTGGGGGGATACTTTCACTTGTTAGTTGTTTTGGTGACCTCTATTTTCTCATGGGGCAATAGAACATCACCCCACATATTCACAATACCTTTTGGTTTCCCTACTGAGTATACCTATATACTCACCCTATGTATATAAAACTGCTTTCAGGTTTCCAGGAGGACTTTGAGGACCTTGCCAGACCGTACTAGCACGGGCATCCAGACAGTTGTCGTTACTGGTTTTCATTCTTTAGTACTTTACTTCAGAGTTTTCTTTTAATTTTTATCACATTATTTTGAACACGCATATGGGAAAAGGTTTTTTTCTTTACTTTTACTTTGGGTATTTGGTGTTGTTTGGGATTTACCTTCTTATGTCCAGATCTTGTTCTATAAAAAGGGCAACATCTTCTATATTATGAGAGATTATATACCATTGGTGATAGTCACCACTATTAGTCCTATTAAATGTGGGACTTAGGGGGTCATTATCTCTCCTTAAACTTGAAGAAGTAAGGGACTGGCAGTTTGCTGTTCCCTCCCTTGTCTTGGAGAAGGCGGGTCATGACAGGGTTAAACCTAGGTTTTTATATTTAAAACAATACTTTTTTTTTGTAAATGAATTTTATGTTGGTTATTCATAATTCATATCATAGAAAAAGAGCATGTTTGGAATAATATTAATGGATTAGTGATAAAATGATTTGAAAATGGAAATTGTGTTAATGGGTTAATAAATAAGGGTGATTTTTGTGTTAAATGACACATTAATAGTAATGTTTTTTTTGTGTTGATTGTATATTATATATATATTTTTAATGGATGAATTAGCATGTTCACATGGATTGGTGGTGGGTTAAAGGACTAAGGCTACTCACACTGGTCGCCATGGACTGATGCTCTAACCCCACCTCAGAATACATGAGCTAGGGAGTCGAACTAGTGATATATGCCACTAATTCTTATATTTAATGAGAATAACTATACTGAGGATCCAATATATATTTTATTTATGGAAATTCCTGAATGTTATACTACATCTCTATTCATCCCATCATAATTTCATAGTGTGGGATAAGATGTCATAATTTGGCTATATGCTTCCAAAACACATGGACAAGGACATATTATTGGACTACAAGTCTAGGCTGTGTAGATAGTTATGATCTAAAAATTAATTTGAAGTAGCAATGTATTTTAACCCCTTATATTGGTTAAATTAAAACCTTATCCCCTTATTTAAATGATGAAAATTCCTAACCCATGGAACATGTGATGAAAATGGATTTTTTGATGAAATGGAAACAATGAATAAAACAATAAAAGTGAATATTTAATGAAAGTGGAACTTTTTTATCCTTATTTACCATGTCACTCCCTAATCACATGATCAATGTTTTCGAACTCATGAAATAAAGGTTGGGATGATTTGAAATTGCATTTTGGATCGCTTGATGTGTTCGCTACTTAGTAGGACTTGTTTATTTTCTTGACGTATTTTGTTTGTGTCAAGATTGAAATGATTTATTGAGATATGTTATACCTATTGTTTTCATTGAATATATGTTAATGATTATGTCCTCCTTTGATATGAATTTTTGATATTTGTGTTTGTTGTTCCTAAGTGGTCTTGGGTGTTTATTTGACCCTTAAAGGAAATTGTATGAAAATAATTATTTTCATTAAATAAATAAAGGGGGTAGTTTTTTAAAAATGATAACGGTGTGTTTTTTTATGACGAGACTTAAGCCTATGGATTTGTTTTCAAAACACATGTTTCTGGTTTTGGAAGGAAGAAAGTAAAATTATTTTGAAAGGGAATTTAATATTGGCATAACAATGAAAACATCTTTAACCAAGTGTGGCCTTAATTTATAAAACTTAGTGTCTAAGGAAATGTTTGGTTTTCCTTGTAAGTGGTTTATAGATTGATTTAATTTATTAAAGTTGATAATTTTTTTGAAGAATATTTTTAAATTATTTTCAAACTAGTATATGATGGATTTCCTTAGGGAACCTATTTAAAAAAAGTAATGCTTGTAGTGACCGAATGGGATTTTATCCCACACCTATATAATTCTAGGTTATCAACTGTATTCTTTTAGTACTTAATGGAACACATGGGGGGAGTGTTGGGTGGAGATGTTTTGTGTCTATTTCTGAGTCCGTTAGCTTCTTTCTCACTTTCTTGTAGCAATTTCTTATAGATTTTTTTATTTATAGCCTTATTTTATCATTATTTTTTATTCTTGTCATTGCATTTATATTTTTTCCTATCTCAGTTTTGAGAAAAATTATTCCCAAAATAATTTTGATAATTTCTAGGAACTAGTCCCCAGTCCATAGAGATCGGGATTGAACTTCGGGCCTCATACCAAATCAGGTTGAGTGTCAGGCTGAATGGATTCTCAAATAGGTTCCTTAAAAAGTGGTATCATATCCTATGTTCTTAATGGGACCTAGGGTTTGTATAGACCATGTTATTTGGGTATGTTCAGGTAGAAAGATGACTATTTTTATCAGAGCATAATATTAAATCCAAGGATAGTCTAGCTAGCTCCTGCTTGTCCTGAGCCTCATGATTCTTGTGAATATTGATTTTCAAATTGTGTATTTTTTTTATTTATAGATGCTTTGATTTTTTTATGTGATGGATTTATTGATACCCTTTGAGAATGTGCTTGATATTGTGGGTCAATATTGTTCTCAGGTTAGACAGGAAAGAGAACATAAGATGTGTGATTGGCACACATTGCATGGGAAACCATATGGTGCCCATGAGGTCAAGTATTCCTATTATATAGAGTGTGTTTCAATGTTGGATCATCATTACCAAACCATGGGGACAATTCTTTCATGACACTATTCCTTCTCTAGTTTCCAGTTTTGGACTCCTCTTGATTATGGACTTCTAGGAAGTTGTTTCCCACACATTGGAGGAGGATTGAGGAGTGTTTGTGTATGTGATTTTTTGTATTATTACGTGGGCTGTTATGTAGTGCTTGTCTATGGTTGGTTTTGGATAATTTTATTGATAAATAAAGAGGGGTATTGAGGAAAATATATATATTCCAAATTTATATTTAGAAAAATGTGGAAGGGTGATTTTTATTTTATTTATAAAATTATTTATATTGGTGGTTTCCTCTATGTGAAAAGATATTTTCAAAATGAAAATTGAGTTTTTAATTAGTATCATTGGGTTCTTGGTTTTCAAAATGAAATGGAATTTCAAGAAGGAGTTTGTGTGTTTTTCCTTATTTGTTAAATGAGTGGTTTCCATAATGTTTATAGTTTTAAAAGTGGAATGGATTAGTTTTTGAGAAATACATTTTTTGAGGTTGATTTTTTGAAATGGATGTTGGTGAAAATGATATTTTCAAAGTAAAAGTTATTCTGGTGAAATTGTGTGTGCCTCTTTTAAGGGTTGTTGTACTCCTTGTTATCAAATGATGTTTTTTCATTCCTTGATTTAGAAGAAATCATTTGGTTTGTACTATAAAGCATGGATATCTTAGGTCCATGTCTAGTGTCATTGTTTCATTCCCCTAAAATGGTCGAAGGAGTTTGTTCAAATCTGGTGCTTACCCCGACTCTCTTTAGGGAAGTGGATGAAAACCCATATTTGGGAGAGAAGATGAGATTTATATTTTTTGTGTTGGTTGAGTTGGATAAGTTTACTTCCTTTGGTAATCCTTTATTTGGGTTATTGTGATATTGGTTTTGGATTTTTCGGATGTGGTTTTTTAGATCATATGGATGTTTTACCAGTTTTTTATTGATCAATTGAGTTTCTCATTGTTTTTTCAATATAGAGGCATTTAGTGTATAATAGGTTAACTACAGAGTTTTGATATTCCAACTGAGTTTGGTATATTAGATGGAATTTGGTTGCAACTATTTTGGATGCATAGTGGGGGGGAGGGGTCCGTGCATTGTACTAATGGTTGATATCTTTCCTTATGACTGATGTGATCCATTTTTTCTACTTTGTTAGTCCTTATGGTGGTTGTTTCATTCTTGGGGGTGGAATTAATTTTACTTGATAATGTGTCCCTCTTGGATGTTCAATTGTTTGATGATATGTATTTTGGTAGTTTTTCTTAGTAACACCATTTTAAAGGAACTCTGAATGGTGGGGAGACCATGTTAGAGGTTATATTGTGCAATAATATTTATTATTTTCGGATTTTTTCTATTCTTAATTGGAGGCCTTGATTCCCTATAACTAATTAGAGAGAACATTTTTGAGTATTTTAGTTGTTTCCCTCATGGATAACTCATTCTAATTGTTTCTTTTCATTAGGTCATCATTGAAACTTTTATTTTCATTCCTATTCCATCAATAGGGAATTTCTTGGGATAGAAACTGGCATGGTGCGGATATTGTAATACCTAGGGTGTTACTTTATATTTATTATAGATTATTATTTTTAGAGTGGGATTGAGTTTTGGTAGTTGGCGGGCTGAAAAGTTATCTTTTTGAATACTTTTAGTTGTTTCATGGTTTGCCCAAATGGTTAATAGTAACCAGGTGGTGCCTATGCGGCTGCCTAGGTGAGTTAACAGAGTGCCACACAGTTTTCACATGGTCTATTAAACCATCTAGAAAGCATGTGGTTGGGATCTGTAAGATTATAGTGTAGTGTTACATTGATTGAGCACAATTTCCTCAACTGTGTGTCTACCTACATGTAATCATGAAAGGCATGCATAGCATTTGAATTGGCTATAGAATGGTGAGCTCATGATTTGGTAAATGATGTGATGTCATTCAAGTTCCCTATAATTTTAAAATCATATATATATTTTTTTTATCTTTTTCTTATATTTTTTCCTTCCCCACATTCCCCTCCTCCTTATGTGTCGTGAAAGGCATCTCTCCCCTCTATCCCTAACACATGACCCCCTCCCTCGGCCTCTATTTTCAATCATTGTTTCCACCATTTTTTAAAATGATTTCAATTCAATCCTTAAATGTAGGTTCTATAGATCTATTTCCTTTAAATTTTCATTAGTTTTTTCCTCTCCCAGTTCAGGGTGAGGTGTAGTTAAACCATAGGGTTTTGAGCTTGTCTGGATTTTTCTTTTCCCATGACGTTATGGTATGTGAAGTGTCTCTCAAAACCCCTTCCACTATATTCCAACATCTATCACAAAATTTGAATTGAATTGGTTATATTATAATTTTTACTTCTTTATGAGGTAAGGGTTTTCCTCTGATGTTTTGTTTAGAACCTTTATTTTTTCCCATTTGGTGATTTAGAGTTTCTAGACATTGTTTGTAGAGCGTTTGGTGGATCCATGAACAATTTCACTCACATACATAGGTAAGTGTATGTGTGTGTGTGTATTTCCCCTTGTACATATTCCCTCATGTATAGGGGAATATATACAGTGGATTAATGGGTATATAAATTTGAATGTACATGCGTTCAACTGCGGGGTGATCTTCATCAAAATATTCTTATGCCGAAGTGTTCCATCTTGATCCTCTTCTCATTGAGGTGGGTGTCACTATGAAATCCATTTACATTTGAATTATAATATAATTTTTCCCTAAAATTCCATTTTCATGCGAATATAAATCTATGCGATTGACTTTTGATGATTTGAACCATCATTATTATTCATTTTCCTTTGAATAAATGGTTGGTTTTGTGTAATTAATTTTTTAATATTGAAATTGGGCTAATTAATTATGCTAATATTTTCATGAAATGCATTTGGGATTATTGAATTGTTTTTAAATTTGGTGGATTGGTTTTCACCAAGTCTGGTCTTCATGTAGTGAAAATGATATTTCGAAATGGGAATTTGGTCATATATTTAGATGTTTACTCAAGTGACTTGAATATGGGTTTTCTATTTTCTTCCATATGTGGATTTCAGTTATGTGGATGGATTACTATTTCACGAAAAAGTCCATTTGGCTTCATTAATGGGTGTTTAAGGGGATTGAAAAGTGTTTCATCCTTTTTTTAATTTTTTATATGGATGTTTGAAATGTTTTTTGAATTAAATGATTTTTATGGACCTCAAAAAAAGTTTTATGTGTAGTTTTATAGAAAGTGAAATGTAAGAAAGACCTTGGTTCATGATTTTATTTTTTAAATATGATATAAATTATATGTGGGTGACCCTGATATACTTATAATGCTTGGTTCCTTTATTTAGATGGAATGGGTTAATTTTTTGTGACCAAGTATTTTCCTTGTAATACTTTGAAATATTTATATGGATATTTCAGAGTTGGGCACTGAGACAACGTGAAATTCCTAGGCCCAATGTGCCCAGAAATAATTTATAAAAACTATTAACTATATTTTTATACTATACCTATGAAGGAAGTAGAATAAAACTTAAATAGTAACTCAGATCAGAAATCTGAGGCCATGATTGAGTCTCAAATGTGGCATTTACCATAGGCAGGGCTTAACGTTTTTCATCGTGGGACTTTTTTGAAAAACTCTATCCATGTAAAATCATAATTAAAATAATTAAATAAAAATATTTCCCCTAATACTGAATAAAATAACATTTAAACAAGGAATTGTATTTGAAATTTGATACCGTCATTGAGATTGCAAGGGGTTGTTTTTACTAGGTGCATCATAAAATGAGAGGGTGTGATGGTTTCATATTTCCACACCATGTGGGACACCTATAAATAGAGAGTTAAGTATTTTAAATTAGGGTTAATATCAAACAACACACTCTCTCTCTACAAGACTATGCTCTCTCCCTCTCTCAACTATTCTTTGTCATTCTTCGCTAGATCGAGGATCAATTCTTTCAAAAATCTTGGAAGATTGAAGCAGGATCATTGTGTACGTGTTGCCTTGAAAGAACGACCATTTTGAGGTTGGATTTATCTCATTTTTTTTATTTTTAATTCAGTTTATATTTTGAATATCTATCTCTTTTACTTGATCTTTGTCATATATTTGGAAAAAAACATTGATGGCTACATGAAAAAGGCCATCAATTTGTGTTTAACCATCATTCATTGTTTGTTCTTCACTGTTTTCTGCCATAAACTTTTAGCCGCATTAAGCCACCATCAAATCGATGATCAGTGGTCGGTGTAGTGGAGAAATTATCGCAAGGGTCCCCAATCTACTAACAAAATAATTATTAGGAAACCATATTGAGACTTGTGGTATGTGGAATAGTCCACTGGGGAACCGCCGGTGTGGAAGACTTTAGAAAAATTCGACGGTGGTATTTAGAGCAGTGTTAGTACCACGACATGAGGGAGTGGAATTGCCACCATGACCCGGTGGAGCGACATCGAGACCATTGCATGACTGTGATACATTATGGCAGGCCACATGACTCATCCAGTTGGTCCTGTTGATGTAGATAGTCTACTACATTGATGCGTCCAATGAAGGGCTTGCAGGTCAGGGCACATTCAGTAGCGGGTCGGTCCAGGCTTCCTTGGGCCATCCCAACAACAGAGGGTTGGGCTGTGCTAACGGGCTGGGACCAACCCTGATGGGTGGGGCTAGAAAACTATGCCTAGTCCAACACGATGGGTCAGACCCATCTAACTAGTTCATAATCTCAATCAACTGGTCGAACACAGGATGGATGACTGCTATGGTAGGTGGGCTGATAGTATTTTGGTCCACCCCCCCTATGACCCTCTTCTGAGGTTTCAAACAACCATATCTTTTGAAACGGGTGTCTTTTTGATACCGCATATTGGAAAGAAAGGCCCTTTATTTGAGAAGGAACATTTTAGATAAATTTTAGAATTTTATTTTTGGGGTCAGAAGGTAGGCCCCACATTGACCTATTCGGCCGTCTTGGGGTAAAAAGTGCCCTCCCCACCCGTAGTACATTTTGGGAAAATACATATCAAATCCATCGTTTTTCCATGTTGAATGCAACAATGACCTATATTGTGGTTTCTGTGTTAAGTTGAATGGTTTTAGAAACTGAACGCTCATCAAGTGGTGTTTGATGATGGAAGTAATTGAAGTGAGGAATTAAGGATCACCAGAGCAGTACCGACATACCCTCAAGAGGGGATAGCTGTGGTGTTTTTCGATGAATATTCCATATTACCATCCAATAGAGATGGGTAGTGGAATTCTCTATTTTAAGTTCTTGGATTACCCTCCCCCCAATGGGGATAGGTTGTGGCATTCACCATTTTATCTTCCAATCTTACCCTCTAGCGGGGCTGGGCAGTGGTGTTTTTCATTTGCTCTTAGGGTATTACCCTACAACGTATCACCCTTCATATGGGATGGTAAGTGGGTTTTGTTGACAATTCATTACATGATTTTTTTGGCTTGACCTTAGAATCATAATAAATAGGGTCACTTTCCCCACTGAGATGTGTCTTTGTGGTGCGACCTAAAATTGTGCGGGTGAGACAAACCCACATAGAGTGTATAGTTTCAAGCAGTGGTGTTTGAGTCCATTTCACTTGGAGTTTAGGGATGATGTGAGGAATGATGGGAATCTTTGGTTGTCACTTTTTGGGACTGTTGGCGACTCTTTTTTAGGGCTGAGATATGAGATTGATATCCATTACTCTCTCGTTGGGTTTATTTGGCTGAGAATATATAAACACACACACACACACACACACACCCCAATGCAATACCCACCCCTTGGGTTCTAGTTACTCTCATTCCAAGAGAGGTGAAGATGCATGGGATAAGATACATGCTTTCTATGTCTAGCTTATCATGGTTGGACGAGTCTAATCTCCTAGTATATGTAGCGAAGACTCGATGGTAAGTTCACCTTATCACCATCTCTAGCTACTTGTGATTAGATGAGATTATTTCACTCCTTCTTGGGTTGAGCTACACTCTCTTATTGTACCTTGTTCTCTTTAATAATTTATTCTTCTCTTCAATCTCATACCGATCTCCCTTCTTTTTGAGGCATCCTGCTATGTATTCTAATACTCACCCCAACATTGGATTTTTCCATACATACCATGCTAATTTCAAGTGATGGATAGGTTTGATTGGGATTGTAGGGAGCTTAGGGACACTGATGTCTGGACAACGTGTCGTGGTCATAGTTTGGGTTTCTGGTGAAGGGATTTCATGGTTTATTTACTTTATTATTTTCTATCAAGTTGGTTTCTTGTAAGTTAAGTGTGTACTTTTCCCCATTTTACTTTCTGTTTACATTACTGTACTCATACAATTTTAGAGGTCCATGCATGCTGGGGTTTATTTTTACTATTTTTTCTTAATTTTTTCCCTTCCCTTTATACTTTTTCATTGGGTTGGTGGTGTGTGTGTATAAGTACTTATGAAATGACATCCCTTAGTTGTTGTAACTTCTGCTCTAGTCGCCACCCCTGGCCAATGGAGGTGGTCTTAGAGTAGTTGCGACCCGAGCCCCGGTATGGGTCGGGTCATGGAAAAGTGTTATCAAATAAATTTCAATCCTTTGGATGTCATTCGGACATTTACCATTAATACGATTTGTTGTGTAATGGTAAATAGTGAAGACATGTCTTGAGAGTGTCTCTCAGGCATAAGAGTCTAATAATGGTGCAGAAACTGACATAGCCATTCAATAGGACCCTAATTACCTTATTTTAAACTCAGAATATTGATACATTTGTTGTAGGGAACATTGGTACATGAATCATATAGTATTGATTGTTTGAATTTACTTGTTGAGTTAGCTCTACTTTGTTTTTTTCTTGATATATATATATATACACTCATCTGACCATCTTACTTCGGGATAAATTTAATGATTCCTCCATGATGCCGGATAGCCAGGATGCATGCATTGGTTTCTGACAATGACCTCACGAGTGATGAGGCCTCAACACAGTTCCCATCATGTGATCCCCTTCCTCCTGGTGGGCCCATAGCAGCACCTCCCACTATGGAACAGAATATTGTATTAACATAATGTAATGAGGATGAGTACAGGCTGATGGGACTTCTTGAGTTTCAACACCAAAGGCCATTGAGGTTTCATTGTGTGTCAGGCCCTCAAGTGGTAGAGGTCTGGTTGGAGTAAGTGGTTTGCATTTTCAAGGTGGTGTGAAAAACAATAGAGTAGATGGTTTTATTGGTAGAAAAACATTTTATTGGGTTGGATGGGAATTGGTGGGGTATAGTTACCCAGATTCATGATAAGATGACTCACTCATGTGATAAGTTTCAATACCTATTTTGGGATGAGAACTACCCCTTTTTCTTGGGCTCCATCAAAATTCTTGAGTTTATGGAGTTGAAGCAGGGAGCTATGACAATGGCTACATACACAGTTAGGTTTACTGACCTAACACACTACTACATGGATATGATCTGTGACAGTTACATCTAAGAACAAAAGTTGGAACAGAGCCTCTTCTGAGAGATATTTGCTAGTATAGTTCCCTTATGCATCCCTACCTATGTCGGGGTGATATATTTGGCACATGTAATAGAGAAATTATTATCATAAGGATACCATTCAGTTAGGACTAGTAGTGGTCACTTCCGAGTAGAGATGTCCACGATAGTTTGCGGGTATTAGATGACAAGGTCACGACGTAGGAGACCTTCCCAAGATCTGGTTCGACCATGTAATCATACGATAGTAGGGAAGCGTAGAGAATCATGTCAGCCGGAAAATTGTTGATGTTATTGTTGTGATGGGAAAGGTAACATAACAAGAGACTGCCTGGACAGATGAGCTGTGCATCCTAGGTAGGCAGTAGGTGGAACACCATGGCAGAGGCGCTGCTGTTACTAGGGTGGTGCCCCAGAAGGAAATGTTAGCAGAGGATTAGGAGTAGGAAGACCAGGTGGTGGATAATGACACAATGAGATCCTCCAACCCAAACCACAGGGTGGACCACGTCTAGTTCATGGATCTGGAAGCTGGGGTTGTGGACAACATGAGGCTATGTATGTATGTTATCCTTCACTACATGAGATGATATGATGTATGCTCTGTGTTTATTCTACTCTTACTTTAGTATTATTAGATATATGATCCATTTACACTTTTATCTCTTTACTCCTGGTATAGGAGTTGGAGATCCCAGTAGAGGTACTATCACATTATATTTATCTCAAGGTTTCTATGGGATTCTATTTATATGCATATTTTATCTTTAGTTTGTGAAAGCTTTCATATGGAGGAGAAATGTTCAAGTGTTACCGACTGGTCATTATAATGGAACCTCACGACTTCATATTGGTAATCCTTTTACATACCATGGTTCTAGACCCGATTGAATTTCTCCACATTCTAGTCATATTTCATCACACTGATGTGATGGGGTTTACCTTTCTTAGTGAACGAGGACCTATAGTAGGGCAAGCGAGTGCTATGAGAAAGAGAGTAAAACCTTTATCCCATCAATTAGAATGTGTGAACCTTGGGGAAAAAGGCTTCTAAAGCACCTATTTTCCTTATATTGTGGAGGATTATATGGTAATTTTCATTGAATATGTCCCAAGACTACCTCCTTAGAGGAAATTAGAGTTTTGAATTGATTTTCAACCCAAGACAACCCCTATATCTTTCACAACATATCATATGGAACCCAAAGAGTTCTGGGTGTTACTTTGACAGGTGGAGGACCATCGTAAGAAGGGATTCATCAGACCCATTTTGTCTACCTAGGTAGCTCTGGTTCTATTTTTGAAGAAGGGAGATGGATGTTTCTTGATTTGTGTGGATTATTATTTCCTGAATCAGGACACGATAAAGAACATGTACCCTTTAACGAGGATCAAAGAACTCTTCAAATAGTTTTGAGTTGTGATATCATTCTCCAAGATCGATCTTAGATCCAACTACCACTATCTATGGTTTCATGAGGCTGATATTCTGAAGTTGGTTTCCATTTTCTAAATGAGGATTACATGTTACTACTTATGACCTTCGATGTCAAAAATTACTGAATCATTTTATTGGATTCCATGAACCAGGTCTTCCAACCATACATGGACTGGTTTGTTGTTGTCTTTATAGACAACATACTCGTTTACTCGATGTTAAAGGTGGAGCATGTGCACAATTTGAGGATGGTACTTGATTTACTTCAAAAGAACTAGGTTTATGGAAAGCTCTCAAAGTGTCAATTAAAGATACATGTGGTTCTATTTTTAGGGAATGTCATCTCAAAATAGATTTTATCAATGGATCCCATAAAGATAGAGGCAGTGAATTTTTGGGAGCCTCTAAATAATGCATCAAAGGTGGGGATATTTCACGGTTTGGATGGGTACTACCAGAGTTTTTTGGAAGAATACTCTAGGATTACAACCTCTTTTACTACTCTGATAGGGAAGGGACAACCATTTACCTGGTTTGAATAGTGCAAAAGGAAGTTCATGGAGTTAAGGGAATAGTTGATGAGAACTTCAGTTCTGAGACTACCAGAGGTGGGAACTGAGTTTATAGTGTATTTTGATGCCTTAGGAATTGGGAATGACTGTGTCTTGATGAAATGATAAGTAGTCATCGCGTACGAGATGAGGTAGTTGAGACCCCATTAGAAGAATTATGTGACACATAACTAGGATCTTGTAGTGGTAGTATTTTCCATGAGGATTTAGAGACACCACCTCTTGGGAGAGTTCTTTGTAGTTCACTCAGACTAGGAGAGGCTCAAGTATATCTGACGCACGCCTGTCGTAGGGCGTGGCAAAACAATTATTTCCTAAGTTAAAATGTAGTAACGTGGTTGACCTAGGATGTCTCCCGAAGAGGAGTGCACACAAAATGGTTTGTCACTTTAAAATGGGGGTAAAAATGTTGTGAAAGGAAATTTGAAATTCAAATGATTGAAAAACTATGAAATTAAAAAGGGTGATTAGGTCGGGGTCGGTTTCCTAATTATAATGCTATCCTTGTTCAATTTAATTCAAACCTCTTCTTCTTAGTTGATTAAAGTGAGTTTCCACAATCGTTTCCTCTCACTTCCTTGGTGAAATTGTTATTGTGAGAGAAAACCTTACCAAGATCTCGGTTTGGTCAACTCTCCTTCCATGTGTAAAATAGTTGTATTGAATATCCTTAATTGAAATGGGCAATTCCCGATCGGGTTTTGTTTATCCCAAACAATCAAGAACATTCACTAC
Source organism: Viscum album (assembly GCA_963277665.1). Lineage (NCBI taxonomy): Eukaryota > Viridiplantae > Streptophyta > Magnoliopsida > Santalales > Viscaceae > Viscum > Viscum album. The sequence continues at coordinate 42,793,028 of OY728145.1, read as the reverse complement.
ACCTTTTACACGTACTGACGATCGTCGAGTACTTCACCACTAATTCCTAGTTTATTCCATCGTATATAAACCAGAAATTAGTGGAGGGAGATATTGATTATTTTACCAAGGCAAAAATAAATAACGGAATTAATATTCAAGAACGATCGCACTTGATTATAAAATCCGCTATAAGAATTTGAAAACAACTTTGAAGAAGAAAGAAATTTATTCAATTGCGTTCAAGAACTCAAGCATTATAATGTAGAAAACCAACCCTTCCCCAATCACACCAAAAGTTTACCCCACCATGGTAAGGGTAATAGAGTTGAATGGGGAAGAAGAAGGCATTACAAAACAATGAAAAAGAAAATAAATAAAATATAAAGCTGAAAAGTTCTCCTTCTTGGTGTCCCGGAAGGAATGAGGTGGAGAAATGGATGCCTTGAGAGGGTGGAGCTCTCCTCCTTTTATAGCCAGAATTCTTCCCCCGAATGTCGACGCGTTGTATCCCCATTAAATGACATCTTCACGCGTTGATCCCTTCATGAATGTTGTTCATTATTCCCTTGGCCGTGTCCCCTCAAAATTGCAGCGGATTTGGACATGTATTCCGAGAGTTATGACCGTTTTACTATGAGAATTTATTCTGTCCAGTCAGACTCTCCAAAACGAAATCCTCCGGATTAAGGTGCTTTAATGGCCCCATAAACGGCCAATTCACTCGGTGCTTCCTTCATAAAATATGCTCCCAAACTCCTTTCGCGTCCACCCACCGAATTTCACAAGCTTTGGGCCCACAGTGGTTGAGATATGGATCCCACATCAAAACTAGGCAGAACTGAAAACAGTTTTCTTGAGCCAACTTGTGAGCTTCTTTTGAGCTTCCATATGGCCGATTCAGATTTTGGTCCAAATATATTAAATGAAGCCCTGGATGTGTAGAATCTGAAAAAGAAAGAATTTCGCAATTTGGATCAGTGTAGTTAATGTTATGGCCAATCTACCGAAATCATTTAAAACTGTTAAAAAATCCAAAATGGCCAATTTTTACAATTCAGCTCAAAATAACACCATTATCATAAAAATGAAACAATTCATCTTAGAAGAACAATTTTGTGGGTTTAAAACAATGATATTCAATATAAATTAATTGAAAATATTTGCTCTATCAATTCCCCCACACTTAGCACTTGGACTCCTGGACAAGTAAAAATCAAATCAAATCAAAATCAAAACACATATCAATGAGATCAATCAAATCAATTTCAAGAAACAAAAAGATATCATGCCTCATAAAAAACTGTTATTTCAAGTTCTCCATTTAAGATTTTAATATATTTCCACTTCATTTCTTATCCCATGCACACAAAACACCTACCTCACATGAATTTTCTCTCATCTCACAAATGTAAAGGCTGAACAAGGTTTTTCTCATCCAAACTCACACAAGAGTCACCATAGGTTTGATAAATTCCTAATTCTCCACCTGATGTGAGTCAAGAACATGTGTTTCTCATGAGGACTTTTCAGGGTTGTTCTGTGGCTTCCGGTTGGTAGGATTTAGATGTTAAAAGTTCTGAGGCCGAAAAAGGAAGGCTTGGCTCTTATTGAAGCAAAATTGCAAGATTCTAGTTTTCACTCAAATATGGTCTCCTTCACTTCCCCTTTGATGAAAATAGGCTCCATCATCATTCAATCAGCTCAGCAGCAAACATTTCAATCTTTTCAAACATGATTTTTTTTAAAGCTCCAGATAGGCACAGCTTTCTTTTTACATTGGAAGCTCCAGAAAGGCACAACTTCTCTTTTTACATTAGAAGCTCCAGAAAGGCACAGCTTCTCTTTTTACATAAAAGCTCCAGAAAAGGCACAGCTTTCAACAGAATAATTTTTCAGCATCACACACATCTCTTCCACAATTTATTTTCCACCCAAAGTATAACCAAATGAGGTAGTACATCACAAGACATCTTCCCCCACACTTAAGTTCAACAAGATCATGCAATTTTACTTCAAGAGCAGGTATGATAGGGAAAATTGGCTTGTAATGTGGCTAACCTAACAGGCAATTCATGGATACTAGGGGATATAATGAAGGATAAATGTAAAGGTGGGCCATAATGAAATGGATTATTTTCAAAAGGGGGCTTTAAACAAAATAAGTGCCTCAATCATTTAAAACACACGTACCCCAACCCTCAAGTTTTGAAAGGAATAAATCAAATTCTGGTTAAAGAAAGCATGGTCTGGTTCTCTCATGAAATGAGGTGAATGAAAAGAATATGACAAAAATGGTTCAGAAGCCTCACAGGAAAGTTATTTCAATGATATAGACAATGAAATATGGCATGGGTTTCAAAAATCAGTGTACTTTTCATGAAATTCTAAAAGATTTGAACTTGAAAAGAAGTCATTTCAGCATTCATTTAAGCTCGGTTTCGTGAAATAGATTGGTTCACTCATTGACATGGGTTTCAATAATGGTATTGATAATCTTTTCAGCTCAAAAGTTTCAGAAACACACCAAAAATTGAAAAATAAACACACAAAAATTTGAAAACACACAATTTTTTTATTTTTATTTTTATTTTTTTGAAAACAAACATCAAATAAAAATCCTATACTACAAAGGTTCCCTCCCCCACACTTAAATGATGCAGTGTCCTCGATGCATTTAAGTGGATTTAACATGTAAGAAGAATTCTGATTAAATCACAACAGCAAGAAAATGTGAAGGAGAGGTACAACCTGATGGATCTTATTGATAAATAGGTTGGAGGAGCATGATCTCCTCCAATGGCTCTGATGGTAGGGTCCCAAGGAATTTCTTCAACCTATGTCCATTCACAGTGAATGGATCCTGCTCTCCATCCTTCATAATCTGCACAGCACCAAAAGGATATACATGAGTAACAATAAATGGACCTTCCCATCTGGAACGAAGTTTACCTGGCATCAACTTGAGTCTTGAGTTGAATAATAACACTTTGTCTCCAGGAGAGAAGTCTTTTGGTTGGATTAGCTTGTCATGGGCCACTCTTGTTCGTTCTTTGTAAATCCTTGAGTTTTCAAAAGATTCCCTTCTAATTTCCTCTAACTCCTGCAACTGCAATCTTCTTTCTTTCCCAGCTTTCTCAAGGTCCAGATTCATCTCTCTGACCGCCCAGTAGGCTCTATGCTCCAACTCCACAGGAAGGTGGCAACTCTTTCCATAGATCAGTCTATAGGGACTCATCCCTATCGGTGTTTTGTAGGCCGTCCTGTATGCCCATAATGTATCATCTAACTTTTGGCTCCAGTCCTTCCTGTTTGGATTAACAGTCTTTTCCAAAATTCCCTTGATTTCCCTATTTGAAACTTCAGCTTGCCCATTAGTCTGTGGATGATAGGGAGTTGATGTTTTATGATGCACCCCATACTTCTTCAGCAATGTCTCCATTCTCAAATTGCAGAATTGAGTCCCTTGATCACTGATGATTGCTCTAGGCACTCCAAACCTACAAAATATGTTAGACCTGACAAAATCACAAACAACTTTAGCATCGTCAGTTCTGGTTGCTTTTGCTTCCACCCATTTGGAAACATAATCAACTGCAAGCAAGATATATGAATTTCCAAATGACATCGGGAAAGGTCCCATAAAATCTATCCCCCAAACTTCAAAAATGTCACAAAAATTCAGTGGCATTTGGGGAATTTCTTGTCTCTTTGAAATATTTCCTGAAAACTGACATTTTTCACATATTTTGCAAAATTCATGAGCATCTTTAAAAATGGTGGGCCAATAAATTCCAGATTCTAAAACCTTCCTTGCTGTCCTCTGAGGTCCAAAGTGGCCTCCACAAGCTAAAGTATGACAAAAATCAAAGACAGATTTAACTTCACTTTCAGGTAAACATCTTCTTATTACTTGATCATTGCAAATCTTCCAAAGGAATGGATCATCCCAAATGTAATATCTAGATTCAGCTTTTAGTTTTTGAATTTGGTGATAATTGAAATGAGATGGGACCTGAGATGTTACCAGAAAATTGACTATGTCAGCATACCAAGGCACTTCTCCTTCAATCAAGTACAACTGCTCTCCTGGAATTTGATCATTCAGTGGGTCTCTTTCTGGAACTTCAATTTCAGCAGTGTTTGGCAGTCTACTTAAGTGATCAGCCACTTGGTTCTCAGATCCCTTCTTATCCTTGATTTCTATATTGAATTCCTGCAGTAGTATCATCCATCTCACTAACCTTGGTTTAGCATCGGCTTTCTTCATCAAGTACCTCAAAGCTGCATGATCAGAAAACACAGTGATTTTAGTTCCAAGAAGATATGATCTAAATCTTTCTAAAGCAAAAACAACTGCAAAGAACTCTTTTTCCGTGGTGGTATAATTGAATTGGGCCGCATCTAAAGTTCTCGAGGCATATGAAATGACTTGTGGTCTGCCCTCAATTCGCTGAGAAAGGACTGCTCCAACTGCTTGGTTAGAGGCATCACAAAGTAGTTCAAATGGTTCTTCCCAATTTGGAGGCTGCATCACTGGTGGTGAAATCAATCTCTTCTTCAACTCATCAAAGGATTCCCTACATGCACCATTGAAATCAAAATCAGCATCTTTCAAAAGTAATCTAGAGAGAGGGAGAGAGATCTTACTGAAATCTTTGATAAACCTCCTGTAGAATCCTGCATGTCCTAAAAATGATCTAACATGTTTCACACAAGTAGGGTAAGGTAATGAATTTATCACTTCAATTTTTGATTTATCCACTTCAATTCCATTTTGGGAAATGACATGACCAAGTACAATTCCTCTTTGAACCATGAAATGACATTTTTCAAAGTTTAAAACAAGATTTTTTTCAATGCAGGTTTTCAAAACTTTTTCCAGATTTTTCAAACAATGATCAAAAGAATCTCCAAAAACTGTGAAATCATCTAAGAAAACTTCCAAGCAATTTTCAATGTGATCAGAAAATATACTCACCATGCACCTCTGAAATGTACCTGGAGCATTACATAATCCAAATGGCATTCTTTTATATGCAAAAGTACCAAAAGGGCATGTAAATGTCGTCTTATCTTGATCCTCGGGGGCAATGGGTACCTGGAAGTAACCTGAAAATCCATCCAAAAAGCAATAATGAGTTCTCCCTGCCAATCTTTCTAACATCTGGTCAATGAAAGGGATGGGGAAATGATCTTTTCGAGTGACCTGGTTCAATTTTCTAAAATCAATGCACACTCTCCAACTGTTTTGAATTCTCATAGGGATTAACTCATTCTTTTCATTTCTCACAGTGGTCAGGCCAGTTTTTTTTGGAACGACATGAATAGGGCTGACCCACTGCGAATCGGAAATGGGATAGATGATCCCAGCTTCCAAGAGCTTTTCGATCTCCTTCTTCACAACCTCCATCAAGGTGGGATTCAGTCTCCGTTGGGGCTGTCTAACAGGTTTTGAATCTCCCTCAAAAAAAATTCTATGTGAGCATATTTTTGGGTTAATTCCTGGGATATCACCTAAGCTCCATCCTATTGCCTTGATATTCTCTCTCAAAAGCTCAATCAATAATTTTTCGTGGGTTTTAGAAAGATTATTTGCAATTATCACTGGTAGTTTCTCTCCCTCCCTAAGGTATACATATTTCAAATCAGTGGGGAGTGGTTTGAGTTCCAGGTTAGGGGGATTCTCAAGGGATGAGACTAAATTGACGTTTTCTTCTTCCAAATTTTGGACCTCCTGCACACAAGAAACCATATTATCTTCCTCATTATTTAACAAATCATCAAAGAAATCAGATTTTACCTCTTCCTCCCACATGAAGTCAGAATCTCCAACATCTTCAGCATCCACATGATCAATGATATTTTCAAGGGAAGAAGTCTCTCTTAAGTCTAAGAATTCAGAGAGCATACCTGATTCTTCAATTGGTTCTTCACCAACTTCATGGGAAAGAGAAAAGAGGGAGTGATCATCTGATGGATGCCTCATGGATTCAAAAATATTGATGTGGACCGTGCTCTCTCCAAACTCCATGGTGAGTGTCCCCTCGTGGACATTGATGATGGTTTTGGCTGTCTTCAAGAAAGGTCTCCCCAAAATGATGGGTGAATGAGATGGGCTCCTATCTTCTTCCATATTGAGTACGTAGAAGTCAGCTGGGAATAAGAGATCTTTGACTTTCACAAGGACATCCTCCAAAACTCCTGCAGGAAAAACTGTGGATCTGTTTGCAAGCTGGACCACCACTCTTGTGGGCTTCAATTCTCCCATTTGCAAAGAAGTGTATACCGAGTGAGGAATACATTAATTGAAGCACCTAAATCACACAAAGCATTAGTGAAATTTAATGAACCAATGGTGCATGGAATGGAAAACGTCCCTGGATCTTGACATTTGGTTGGAATCTGTGGTGTGATAAGGGCTGAGACACTTCTTCCCAAGTTAATTCTTTCATTCCCATGAAGCCTTCTCTTTTTGGTGCAAAGATCTTTCAAAAATTTTGCATACCTTGGAATTTGTTTAACAGCTTCAAGTAGAGGGATATTGATTTCCACTTTCTGGAAGGTGTCCAGAATTTCTTTTTGAAGTGCTTCTTCATGCAATTTCTTTGATTCAATCATCCTTGTTGGAAATGGTGGAGGTAATTCTTTCTTCTCCCTTTGTTTTCTTTGCATTGGTGTTTCTTGTTTCTTATTCTGTGGCCTATCCTTCTCCTCCTTCTCTTCCTTTTCATCTTCTTGGTGGATTCTCACAAGACTTTTTGAATCATTATCCCTCAGAATATGTGGTATTATTTCAGGTTCAGGGTTGGATGGAGGTGGGATTTCTTTTCCACTTCTTGTTATGATTGCACTTACATTCTCTTTTGGATTTGGCACTGTTTGGGATGGAAGCTTACCTGGATTCTTGGACATTATTTCAACAAGACTTCCCACTGTGTCTGCTAGCTTGTCAACCTTATCTGCTAGGCCCTCATATTTGGATTGTAGTTGTTCCACAGAAGGTTGTGTGCTGGTGGATGGTTGTTCATATGTCTTTCTTTGGAATGGTGGAGGCTGAAAAGATTGTTGGTGTTGGAAGGGCTGTTTATAAGATTGTTGGAAGGGAGGGGGGTTCTGGTATTGCTGCTGGTGGTAAGGAGGTTGACTGGGGTGCTGGTTAAATGGTCTCATCTGGTTTTGTTGGTTCCCATATCCTTGTTGGGATTGCAGTTGATTTTTTTGGAATTGTCTTGGTTGAAAGGCCGCAGCACAGTATTCTGTCCCCTGTATCTCAGGGCACTGGTCAGTATAATGAGTGGAAGAATAACATAAACCACATACCTGAGCTGAAGCTTGTTGTCCATTTGCTTGTGTTACAGCCATTTGACGGACTAATCTTGCAAGGTCATCAACTTTGGTTTCAATCAATGTAGATGAATCAGATGTTTTTACCTCATGTATCCCCCTGGTTCCCATTCCTCTTAGTCCAAATTGTTGTGAGTTTTGAGCAATCTTCTCAATTAGTATTCTGATATCTGCAGGAGACTTGTCAATCAGGGACCCCCCTGATGAGGCATCTAGAAGATTTCGATCATTATCCATTAGTCCTTGGTAGAAGAACACAAGGAATTGGTGTTCCTCCATTTCTTGATGTGGGCAGCTGGAACATAGCTTCTTGAAGCGCTCCCAGTACTCGTAGAGGGTTTCTCTAGTTGATTGTCGTATGATGTAAATCTCTTTCTTGATGGCAGTGCTCCTCGATGTGGGAAAGAATCTTTGCATGAAACTTCTTTTTAGGTCTTCCCAATCACTGATCTCCCCTGGTTGTAGGTTGTACAACCATTCTTTAGCTATTCCTTCAAGTGAGAAGGGGAATGCCCTCCACTGAAATTGGTCTTCGGGTGCTCCTCTTGGCCTGAAGCTTGAGCAAGTGTATCTGAATTCTTGCATGTGCCGATTTGGATCTTCTCCTGCAAGACCATGAAACTTTGGAAGAACAGGAATCATATTGACACGTAATTCAAAATCATTTGGTTCAGTGGGTGCAATTAGTTGGTTATTTTGAATGGCAAATTGTGGGGCACATAGATCACGCAGGGTTTGGTTGGGATTTCTAGCCATGATTTCAGGTTCAGAGTGAACACTAAGAGTTTCACTTGAATTTTAGAGATCTATTTCTTCAAATATTTCTGGTAGATTTCTTTTTCTTAGTTGGGTTAATGTTCTTTCAATTTCTGGATCAAATTCAATTAATGGTTCTTTTGAGGTGCGGGTCATTCAATTTTGTTTTTGTTTTTTTTTTGCACTGCCTCCCCGGCAACGGCGCCAAGTTTGACGCACGCCTGTCGTAGGGCGTGGCAAAACAATTATTTCCTAAGTTAAAATGTAGTAACGTGGTTGACCTAGGATGTCTCCCGAAGAGGAGTGCACACAAAATGGTTTGTCACTTTAAAATGGGGGTAAAAATTTTGTGAAAGGAAATTTGAAATTCAAATGATTGAAAAACTATGAAATTAAAAAGGGTGATTAGGTCGGGGTCGGTTTCCTAATTATAATGCTATCCTTGTTCAATTTAATTCAAACATCTTCTTCTTAGTTGATTAAAGTGAGTTTCCACAATCGTTTCCTCTCACTTCCTTGGTGAAATTGTTATTGTGAGAGAAAACCTTACCAAGATCTCGGTTTGGTCAACTCTCCTTCCATGTGTAAAATAGTTGTATTGAATATCCTTAATTGAAATGGGCAATTCCCGATCGGGTTTTGTTTATCCCAAACAATCAAGAACATTCACTACACCTTTTACACGTACTGACGATCGTCGAGTACTTCACCACTAATTCCTAGTTTATTCCATCGTATATAAACCAGAAATTAGTGGAGGGAGATATTGATTATTTTACCAAGGCAAAAATAAATAACGGAATTAATATTCAAGAACGATCGCACTTGATTATAAAATCCGCTATAAGAATTTGAAAACAACTTTGAAGAAGAAAGAAATTTATTCAATTGCGTTCAAGAACTCAAGCATTATAATGTAGAAAACCAACCCTTCCCCAATCACACCAAAAGTTTACCCCACCATGGTAAGGGTAATAGAGTTGAATGGGGAAGAAGAAGGCATTACAAAACAATGAAAAAGAAAATAAATAAAAGATAAAGCTGAAAAGTTCTCCTTCTTGGTGTCCCGGAAGGAATGGGGTGGAGAAATGGATGCCTTGAGAGGGTGGAGCTCTCCTCCTTTTATAGCCAGAATTCTTCCCCCGAATGTCGACGCGTTGTATCCCCATTAAATGACATCTTCACGCGTTGAGCCCTTCATGAATGTTGTTCATTATTCCCTTGGCCGTGTCCCCTCAAAATTGCAGCGGATTTGGACATGTATTCCGAGAGTTATGACCGTTTTACTATGAGCATTTATTCTGTCCAGTCAGACTCTCCAAAACGAAATCCTCCGGATTAAGGTGCTTTAATGGCCCCATAAACGGCCAATTCACTCGGTGCTTCCTTCATAAAGGATGCTCCCAAACTCCTTGCGCGTCCACCCACCGAATTTCACAAGCTTTGGGCCCACAGTGGTTGAGATATGGATCCCACATCAAAACTAGGCAGAACTGAAAACAGTTTTCTTGAGCCAGCTTGTGAGCTTCTTTTGAGCTTCCATATGGCCGATTCAGATTTTGGTCCAAATATATTAAATGAAGCCCTGGATGTGTAGAATCTGAAAAAGAAATAATTTCGCAATTTGGATCAGTTTAGATAATGTTATGGCCAATCTACCGAAATAATTTAAAACTGTTAAAAAATCCAAAATGGCCAATTTTTACAATTCAGCTCAAAATAACACCATTATCATAAAAATGAAACAATTCATCTTAGAAGAACAATTTTGTGGGTTTAAAACAATGATATTCAATATAAATTAATTGAAAATATTTGCTCTATCAATATCTTTACCCTGAAATATCTAAATCTAAGGATGTGACACCAGTTTCAGTTCTTGCATGAAAATGACTTTGAGATAGTCTATACTCTAGGTAAGGGAAACATTGTAGCAGAAGCCCTTAGCAGGAAGTTCCATACTTCCCTAGTTAGGGAATCTTCAGAGCAGTCTGTTGTACCTCTCGTACCCCTCCTGGTTTAATTTTCATGATCACAATCACTCTCTTATTTATCTAATCTTGTTTTAAGTGTTTTTGGATGATAGGCATGATTTCAGGTTGCCAAGGAATTGGGTCAAGAAAGCCAGAAGGCAAAAGTGGACTGATTTCAGTCCACCGGCCAACCGGTGGATGACCACCGGCCAGCCGGTGGAATCTTGACAGAAGGCATCCCCTCTGTCCAGACCACCGGCCAACCGGTGTCCCATCACCGGCCAGCCGGTGGAACCCAGACAGAAGGGACACCTACTGTCTCACCACCGGCCAACCGGTGGCCTCCTCACCGGCCAGCCGGTGGTGCCTGGGCAGAAGGCCTCTCCATTTTCCAAAGCACCGGCCAACCGGTGGCCAAGCACCGGTCAGCCGGTGGAGCCAGTCAAACTAGCCGTTGGGCTTTGACCAGCCTGCTCCCAACGGCTCCGAAGACTTTTTCAACGGCTCCGAAGACCCCGAACGGCCATATGAGGGTTCCCCCTCTATAAATAAAGGACTAGGAAGCCCCAGAACAAGTGTGGAACAATAACCAAGCCAACGGAATCCAACGGAAGCTAACAGACACATTTTTCATCATTTGGAAAACCTCCGGCAGATTCCTTCAAGGAACCTCAATTGCTCCAACCCACTTCCACATCCAAGGAGCACCATCAAAGAATCTTGGGAGCGCTCTTCATCAACTTCATCAATCCTTTGACGCCCAAGGCTTCTCCTATTATGGTTTTTCTTGTTTTATTATTTTGAGCATCAATTTGGGTTTGTGCCTACAAACCCCTCTTTCTCTCATCTTCCCTTTGCTTGGGTTTTCACACCACCTTAAAGGTGTGAAGAGGTTAGTCAAGCCTTCCCTTTAAAAGGCTTGAGTCATAGGTGAGCTAGCCTTCACCTGTAAGAAGGCTAGTGGGTTCTTGCTTAAATATTAAAAGAAAGCTGTAATAGGTTCTAGACTACCTTAAAGTCTAGTGGGTTTCTTGCTAAAACCATTAAAAAGAAAGCGGTAGTAAATCTCTCAATGGTTGAGTTGGGAGCGGAGACGTAGGCTTTGGTTTAAGCCAAACTCCGTTATCAAGTTTTGTGTCTTGCCTCTTTTATTTCCACTGCACTTTTAACTTTGTTTTTAAATTGTTAAACTTTTTTAAAAGGCAATTCACCCCCCCTCTTTCCATCACTCTCCGACCCAACAATTGGTATCAGAGGCAAAATTTGAGTAATACCCTAACCGGTTTCAAATTCAAGATCCTTTGTGATGGCTTCAACTTCTTTCGCCCCTGAAGGTTATTCATTGGGTCGTGCTCCTTTTTTTGATGGAACCGACTATACCTATTGGAAAACCCGCATGTCTACTTTTCTTAGAAGTATAGGTTATCCCATTTATAGAATTGTCATGCATGGTTACTCTCTCTCTTCTCCCGATGAATCCAAATGGACCCAAGACGATATTAAAAATTTCGAGCATGATGGCAAATCCATGAACGCTCTTCATTGCGGCCTTGATCGTAATGAATTCAATCGAGTTTCCACATGCACTTCATCTCATGAAATCTGGAAACTATTGGAGGTTACCAATGAGGGGACCAACAAAGTTAAGGATACTCGATTGGATATGTACCGTCAAGATTTTGAGTCTTTTACCATGCATCCATCTGAAAATATAACTGAAATGTTTACACATTTTACTGATGTTTGCAATGGGAGAAAGTCCCTTGGTGATGATGTATCTGCAGAAACGATGGTCAAGAAGATCCTTTGGATCTTACCAAGCACATGGGCACCGAAAGTCACGACAATCCAAGAAGCAAAAGACATCAAGAACATACCGGTCAAAGAGCTCATCGGATCCCTCATGACCTACGAGATCACCATGAGGAGGCAAGCTGAAAAGGAAGGCAAACCGATCAAAGTTCCAAAGAACATCGCCTTCAAAGTTCAAAAAGAAGAAAGCTCCTCCTCCTCATCGTCTTCCTCTTCAAGCGGCGATTCAGAAATCGAGAACCTTGCCCGCAAGATGCACAAATTCATGAAGAAGAACAAAAAGAAGAAATCCCGCAAGGCTCAACCCAACGAAAAATCCGAGCCTGAGGTAACATGTTATGGGTGTGGCGAGAAAGGCCATTTCAAGCCCGATTGTCCACTCAACAAGAAAAAGGCCAAGAGAAAGGAAAAGAAGAAGGCATTCAAGGCCACATGGAGTGATATCTCCACATCCTCCTCCTCCTCCTCCTCAAGTGACAATGGTAAAAAATGCCTAATGGCATTTCATGAGGTATCCTCTTCCGACTCCTCATCCTCCCGTTCTTCAAATTCTTTCAATCATTTATCTTATGAGGATATCCAACATGCTAGAGATCAATTGGAGGAAGGTTTTCACGAACTTTCTTCCAAATTTATTGCTTTAAAAAATAATTTCAAAAAACTTTCTTCCGAAAAGGAACAACTTCTCAAAGAAAAGGAGGAGTTGTCCCTCAAGATCCAAAACCTTCCCGATGTTGATTCTATGGAATTAACAATCAAGGATTTAAGGAAATACCTAGCTAAGTTCACCGAAGGTGAACATAACCTTTCGAAGCTCCTTGGTTCCCAATGCGTATCTAGAACCACCCAAGGGCTTGGCTATTCCAAGAAATCTTCCTCTTCACATGCTCCTACTATTTTTGTAAGGGGGAGCTCCCAATATAAATTTTACAACTATTGTAAAAAACCCGGGCACTTAATTTATGAGTGCGATTGCAAAAATGCCCGGTATGGAAGGCCCAAAACCATTTCCTTTAATGATGAATTTCATAGGAGAAGACCCGCCACTAGACAAGTTTGGATTGAAAAATCCCTTTTAGCGAGTCTCACTGGACCAAAATTTGTCTCGGTTCTGAAATCCTCTCCCCGATGATTTGTTGTTTTTATTTAGGGGGAGTTAGGATCGTTTAAGCCTTTTTTCTTTATATTCAAAACTTTCAATTCAAAAATTTCAATTCAAAACCTTCAATTCAAAACTTTCAATTCAAAACTTTCAATTCAAATCTCAAAAATTTCAATTGGTTTAAAAACTCTATCTTGTTTTTCAACCTTTCCCTCAATAAAGTTTTATGCCCCGTGCTATTTTGATAATCACAAAGGGGGAGAAATTCTTGGTTGATTGGGGGACAAATCTTTCTCTCATGCTTTGCTTTATCCTTTAAAGCATGCCTTTCATTTCATTCTTTTACATTGCTTGTTTTGGTGATTGTTATCATCAAAATAGGGGGAGATTGTTGTACCTCTCGTACCCCTCGTGGTTTAATTTTCATGATCACAATCACTCTCTTATTTATCTAATCTTGTTTTAAGTGTTTTTGGATGATAGGCATGATTTCAGGTTGCCAAGGAATTGGGTCAAGAAAGCCAGAAGGCAAAAGTGGACTGATTTCAGTCCACCGGCCAACCGGTTTAAAGAATGCCTTTCATTTCAGTCTTTTACATTGCTTGTTTTGGTGATTGTGATCATCAAAATAGGGGGATATTGTTGTACCTCTCGTACCCCTCGTGGTTTAATTTTCATGATCACAATCACTCTCTTATTTATCTAATCTTGTTTTAAGTGTTTTTGGATGATAGGCATGATTTCAGGTTGCCAAGGAATTGGGTCAAGAAAGCCAGAAGGAAAAAGTGGACTGATTTCAGTCCACCGGCCAACTGGTGGATGACCACCGGCCAGCCGGTGGAATCTTGACAGAAGGCATCCCTTCTGTCCAGACCACCGGCCAATCGGTGTCCCATCACCGGCCAGACGGTGGAACCCAGACAGAAGGGACACCTACTGTCTCACCACCGGCCAACCGGTGGCCTCCTCACCGGCCAGCCGGTGGTGCCTGGGCAGAAGGCCTCTCCATTTTCCAAAGCACCGGCCAACCGGTGGCCAAGCACCGGTCAGCCGGTGGAGCCAGTCAAACTAGCCGTTGGGCTTTGACCAGCCTGCTCCCAACGGCTCCGAAGACTTTTTCAACGGCTCCGAAGACCCCGAACGACCATATGAGGGTTGCCCCTCTATAAATAAAGGACTAGGAAGCCCCAGAACAAGTGTGGAATAATAACCAAGCCAACGGAAGCCAACAGAAGCTAACAGACACATTTTTCATCATTTGGCAAACCTCCGGCGGATTCCTTCAAGGAACCTCAATTGCTCCAACCCACTTCCACATCCAAGGAGCACCATCAAAGAACCTTGGGAGCGCTCTTCATCAACTTCATCAATCCTTTGACGCCCAAGGCTTCTCCTATTATGGTTTTTCTTGTTTTATTATTTTGAGCATCAATTTGGGTTTGTTCCTACAAACCCCTCTTTCTCTCATCTTCCCTTTGCTTGGGTTTTCACACCACCTTCAAGGTGTGAAGAGGTTAGTCAAGCCTTCCCTTTAAAAGTCTTGAGTCATAGGTGAGCTAGCCTTCACCTGTAAGAAGGTTAGTGGGTTCTTGCTTAACCATTAAAAGAAAGCTGTAATAGGTTCTAGACTACCTTAAATTCTAGTGGGTTTTTTTCTAAAACCATTAAAAAGCAAGCGGTAGTAAATCTCTCAACGATTGAGTTGGGAGCGGAGACGTATGCTTTGGTTTAAGCCGAACTCCGTTATCAAGTTTTGTGTCTTGCCTCTTTTATTTCCACTGCACTTTTAACTTTGTTTTTAAATTGTTAAACTTTTTTAAAAGGCAATTCACCCCCCTCTTGCCATCACTCTCCGACCCAACAATTGGTATCAGAGGAAAAATTTGAGTAATACCCTAACCGGTTTCAAATTAAAGATCCTTTGTGATGGCTTCAACTTCTTTCGCCCCAGAAGGTTATTCATTGGGTCGTGCTCCTTTTTTTGATGGAACCGACTATACCTATTGGAAAACCCGCATGTCTACTTTTCTTAGAAGTATAGGTTATCCCATTTATAGAATTTTCATGCATGGTTACTCTCTATCTTCTCCCGATGAATCCAAATGGACCCAAGCCGATATTAAAAATTTCGAGCTTGATGGCAAAGCCATGAACGCTCTTCATTGCGGCCTTGATCGTAATGAATTCAATCGAGTTTCCACATGCACTTCATCTCTTGAAATCTGGAAACTATTGGAGGTTACCCATGAGGGGACAAACAAAGTTAAGGATACTCGATTGGATATGTACCGTCAAGATTTTGAGTCTTTTACCATGCATCCATCTGAAAATATAACTGAAATGTTTACACATTTTACTGATTTTTGAAATGGGAGAAAGTCCCTTGGTGATGATGTGTCTGCAGAAACGATGGTCAAGAAGATCCTTTGGATCTTACCAAGCACATGGGCACCGAAAGTCACGGCAATCCAAGAAGCAAAAGACATCAAGAACATGCCGGTCGAAGAGCTCATCGGATCCCTCATGACCTACGAGATCACCATGAGGAGGCAAGCTGAAAAGGAAGGCAAACCGATCAAAGTTCCAAAGAACATCGCCTTCAAAGTTCAAAAAGAAGAAAGCTCCTCCTCCTCATCGTCTTCCTCTTCAAGAGGCGATTCAGAAATCGAGAACCTTGCCCGAAAGATGCACAAATTCATGAAGAAGAACAAAAAGAAGAAATCCCGCAAGGCTCAACCCAACGAAAAATCCGAGCCCGAGGTAACATGTTACAGGTGTGGCAAGAAAGGCCATTTCAAGCCCGATTGTCCACTCAACAAGAAAAAGGCCAAGAAAAAGGAAAAGAAGAAGGCATTCAAGGCCACATGGAGTGATAGCTCCACATCCTCCTCCTCCTCCTCCTCAAGTGACAATGGTAAAAAATGCCTAATGGCATTTCATGAGGTATCCTCTTCCGACTCCTCATCCTCCCGTTCTTCAAATTCTTTCAATCATTTATCTTATGAGGATCTCCAACATGCTAGAGATCAATTGGAGGAAGGTTTTCATGAACTTTCTTCCAAATTTATTGCTTTAAAAAAGAATTTCAAAAAACTTTCTTCAGAAAAGGAACAACTTCTCAAAGAAAAGGAGGAGTTGTCCCTCAAGATCCAAAACCTTCCCGATGTTGATTCTATGGAATTAACAATCAAGGATTTAAGGAAATCCCTAGCTAAGTTCACCGAAGGTGAACATAACCTTTCGAAGCTCCTTGGTTCCCAATGCGTATCTAGAACCACCCAAGGGCTTGGCTATTCCAAGCAAGCTTCCTCTTCCCATGCTCCCACTTTTTTTGTAAGGGGGATCTCCCAATATAAATTTTGCAACTTTTGTAAAAAACCCGGGCACTTAATTTATGAGTGCGATTGCAAAAATTCCCGGTATGGAAGGCCCAAAACCATTTCCTTTAATGATGAATTTCATAGGAGAAGACCCGTCACTAGACAAGTTTGGATTGAAAAATCCCTTTTAGCGAGTCTCACCGGACCAAAATTTGTCTCGGTTCTAAAATCCTCTCCCCGGTGATTTGTTGTTTTTATTTAGGGGGAGTTAGGATCGTTTAAGCCTTTTTTCTTTATATTCAAAACTTTCAATTCAAAACTTTCAATTCAAAACCTTCAATTCAAAACTTTCAATTCAAAACTTTCAATTCAAATCTCAAAAATTTAAATTGGTTTAAAAACTCTATCTTGTTTTTCAACCTTTCCCTCAATCAAGTTTTATGCCCCGTGCTATTTTGATAATCACAAAGGGGGAGAAATTCTTGGTTGATTGGGGGACAAATCTTTCTCTCATGCTTTGCTTTATCCTTTAAAGCATGCCTTTCATTTCAGTCTTTTACATTGCTTGTTTTGGTGATTGTGATCATCAAAATAGGGGGAGATTGTTGTACCTCTCGTACCCCTCGTGGTTTAATTTTCATGATCACAATCACTCTCTTATTTATCTAATCTTGTTTTAAGTGTTTTTGGATGATAGGCATGATTTCAGGTTGCCAAGGAATTGGGTCAAGAAAGCCAGAAGGCAAAAGTGGACTGATTTCAGTCCACCGGCCAACCGGTTTAAAGCATGCCTTTCATTTCAGTCTTTTACATTGCTTGTTTTGGTGATTGTGATCATCAAAATAGGGGGAGATTGTTGTACCTCTCGTACCCCTCGTGGTTTAATTTTCATGATCACAATCACTCTCTTATTTATCTAATCTTGTTTTAAGTGTTTTTGGATGATAGGCATGATTTCAGGTTGCCAAGGAATTGGGTCAAGAAAGCCAGAAGGCAAAAGTGGACTGATTTCAGTCCACCGGCCAACCGGTGGATGACCACCGGCCAGCCGGTGGAATCTTGACAGAAGGCATCCCGTCTGTCCAGACCACCGGCCAACCGGTGTCCCATCACCGGCCAGACGGTGGAACCCAGACAGAAGGGACACCTACTGTCTCACCACCGGCCAACCGGTGGCCTCCTCACCGGCCAGCCGGTGGTGCCTGGGCAGAAGGCCTCTCCATTTTCCAAAGCACCGGCCAACCGGTGGCCAAGCACCGGTCAGCCGGTGGAGCCAGTCAAACTAGCCATTGGGCTTTGACCAGCCTGCTCCCAACGGCTCCGAAGAATTTTTCAACGGCTCCGAAGACCCCAAACGGCCATATGAGGGTTCCCCCTCTATAAATAAAGGACTAGGAAGCCCCAGAACAAGTGTGGAACAATAACCAAGCCAACGGAAGCCAACGGAAGCTAACAGACACATTTTTCATCATTTGGAAAACCTCCGGCGGATTCCTTCAAGGAACCTCAATTGCTCCAACCCACTTCCACATCCAAGGAGCACCATCAAAGAAGCTTGGGAGCGCTCTTCATCAACTTCATCAATCCTTTGATTCCCAAGGCTTCTCTTATTACGGTTTTTCTTGTTTTATTATTTTGAGCATCAATTTGGGTTTGTGCCTACAAACCCCTCTTTCTCTCATCTTCCCTTTGCTTGGGTTTTCACACCACCTTCAAGGTGTGAAGAGGTTAGTCAAGCCTTCCCTTTAAAAGGCTTGAGTCATAGGTGATCTATCCTTCACCTGTAAGAAGGCTAGTGGGTTCTTGCTTAACCATTAAAAGTAAGCTGTAATAGGTTCTAGACTACCTTAAAGTCTAGTGGGTTTCTTGCTAAAACCATTAAAAAGCAAGCGGTAGTAAATCTCTCAACGGTTGAGTTGGGAGTGGAGACGTAGGCTTTGGTTTAAGCCGAACTCCGTTATCAAGTTTTGTGTCTTTCCTCTTTTATTTCCGCTGCACTTTTAACTTTGTTTTTAAATTGTTAAACTTTTTTAAAAGGAAATTCACCCCCCCCCTCTTGCCATCACTCTCCGACCCAACACAGTCTTCTTCCCTACAAAAAACCCTGATGAATCAGGAGGGTATAAATTTTTTTATAGTCAATGGTGCTGAATCCCTTACTCCTTTATCATGTGAGAGATTCATAAATAGGGGATATTTACAACAATGTTCTGTGGGACCAGATATCCACAAGCAATGAACTTGATGGGTATTCTGAAGGGGGAATCATGTGATTTTTTTCCATGGTAGAATGGTTATTTCAACTATGATGTAGGATTATGTGATGTAAGAGTTCCATACATCTCTCATAGATGTACATCCCAGTGTGGGGAAATGTACACAAATCTTCAGTGGCAGTTTTAGTGGACCAGCATGAGATGAAGTGTTTTTTTTGTTCATATCATCATGTATTACCTGTTAATAGGAGAAGGTTGAGCATCAGGTTTTAGTGGGGTTTTTATAGCCGCTTAACATATTGGAGTGGATGTGTGATGATATATCCATTGAATTTATCATAGGGATTCTTCCCACAGTTAACGTCCAATACTCCATCAGGGAGATAGTGGACCATCTAACAAAGTCAATGCACTTTCTTACTATCAGAGAGCAGAGTTCAGTAGAGATTTTGGGGTATTTGTACTTATGGTAGATCGTCTGCCTTCATAGGGTACCCTCGATGTCTGTCTCTGATCGTGATGTGTGGTTTATGTCACTATTGTGGAGAGGCCGGTAAGAGAAATTCTGGACATGGTTTTGGATGAGTACAACCTTTCCCAAAATGATGGGTAGAATGAGCACACTATCCAGGCGATAAAGGATATATTGTGGGATTGCATGCTATATTTTTTATGAATATAGGAGAATCTCCTACATTTGGTAGAGTTTGTGTAAAAATCAATTACGACTCTACTATTGGCATGAAACCTTTTGAGGACCTATATGGGAGACCATGCATGTCACATTTGTGTTGTACATAGATTACAGAATTATCCCTCATGGGCCCTGAGTTGGTACAAGCCATGATGGAGAAGGTGTAGGCCATTAATGAATGGATGGAGATGGGCTAGAGATGGCATAAATCATATGTAGACTACAATTTAAATCCCTTGGAGTTTGAGTAAGGAGAACTGAATTCTTGAGAGTCTCCCCACAACTCAGAATGAGATAGTTTGGTTTGGGGAAACGATTTATCCCCGAGGTACATCAAGTCATTTGAGATCATGAAGAGGGTTGGAGAGGTTGCCTACTGCCATTACCTACTCCTATAGATGGATCAGGATCACAACATATTCTATGCATCATTTCTGGGTGATACATTCATGATCCTACACTCACCATCGACAGGGGTGAGCTATACATTGAATATGGATCCACTTTTTCAGATCATCCTATGGTGATTAAGTATTAATAGGGGTGAATCATATGTAGACCATCCATCCCCTTGGTTTGTGTACTGGGGAAGCACAAAAATGTGCAGGAGAGTTCTTGGTAATGGGAGAGCCAAATATGGGATCAGTATTCTGAGTTGTTTACCATGTTTTTTCTTTTCGGGGATGAAACATTTCTTGGAAGTAATCTTGTATAGACCTGGTTTCCACCTTGTAATAATTTGAAATATTTCTAAAGATATTTCAGAGTTTGTTGCTAATACATCGTTCAATTTCAAGGCCCGATATTCCCACAATTAATTTTATAAAAATACAATTATATTTTTATACTATACAAGTGACATAAATTGGATATCTCTTAAATGAGAACTCGAATAAAAAATTAGAGGCCACAATTGAGTCTATAATGTAGAGTTTACACTAGGTGGGGATTAACGTTCATCAATGTAGGAATTTTGTTGAAAAAAGTCATCCAAGTGGGAAAATAGTAATTAAAATAATTAAATGAAATTGCATTTCCACTGATGCTGAATCAAATAAAATTCATATGGGGACTCGTATTTGAAAACTGAGATCGATGTTTAGTTTTGAATGAGGTATTTTTCCTAGGGGTGACATAAAATGAGAGGGCGTGATGGTTTCAGATTTCGATGCCGAGTGAGACGTCTATAAATAGAGAGTTAAGTGTGTTAGAGTAGGGTTAACACCTAATCTATCTTTATCTCTCTACCATCTAATGATTTTACCCCATCTCTACCATTATTCCTCATTTTTCACTAGACTAGGGATTAATCTCCACCAACACATCGAAGAATCAAAGTGGGAGTGCTATGGACGTGTCGCCTACAATGAACGACCATTTCGAGGTAGGATTTATCTATTTTTTTGAGTTTCAATTCAGTTTTTGTTTTGAATATCTATTTAACTAACTATATATATATTGTATACTTATAGAATAATCAATGGCTGCATGAACACAACAATAAATTTTCCATTCTTCATCCATTATTTTTAGTTTTCCATCACATACTTTTGGGTACAATAATCCATTGATAGATAGATGATCAAAGGATGGAACAGTGAAGCCATCATCGCAAGGGCCCTTGGTCTGCTGACGTAAACATGATCAGTTGAGTAGACTATGGATAGATGTTTGTAGAACTGATCACCAGGGTGAAACCTGCATAGATGTCAGTGGTTGGCCGCTCCTGAGGCACCGTGTCTAGGTGGGGTTGTAGGACGCGACCCCAGGAAGCGACCACCAATGAAAATCACATGAAAAATGACCAGATTTCTTGTTGTGCTACCTTGGGATGACCAAACCATAGTGGGCCAGGATGGAGTAATGATTCGGGCCCTGCCCTAATGGGACATGCCGTAAAAGTGGGCTGAATCCCACCCAGTGGGTTTGACTCATCGAACTGGGTGAGAACTCAAGTCAATTGCATTGAAGTCAACCGTGGTCCAAACTGATTGCGGCAGTCAATCACCATGGTAGGTGGAGACCATGAGTTAGACCACTCTCCCCATAACCCTCTTCTGAAGATTAAAACATTCATATCTCTTAAACCATGTTACTATTTTACACGCTGTCTATGGAAGAATGAACCCTTGTTAGAGACTGAAATTTTAAGATAAATTTGAGAATTTGATGTTTTGGGTCATAAGGCAGGCCCCACTATGACCTGTTTGGGAAACATGTGGTCAAAAGAACCATTTTCATCAGTCTTCTATTTTGGGTAAATAAATAGACAATCCTATGTTTTTTGTTCATAGATTGGAATGGTGAACTATGATTAGCTTCCGAATTACAAATCAAGGTGTTATGGACTCAGTGATCATCTAGTGGGGTTTAATGATGGAAGTGGTAGAAGTTATGTTTTCTTGATCACCAGAGAAGTACCATATTACCCTACAATGGGTCTGGGTAATGGCGTTCTCAGATGACTCTTTCGGTCTTACACTCCAGTGGAGATGAGCGATTCCATTCGCTATTTTCTCATCTAGGCAGCATTCACTGTTTTCTCTTCTGGGCATACCCTACAGTGTGGCTGGGCAGTGGTGTTCTATACTTTCTCTTCTAGACTTTCCCTCTAGTGTATTACTATTCAAAGGGGTTAGGTAGTGGTCTTCACTAATTAATTGTGTTGTTACAGGTTTTGGCGTGTCATTGGGCTCATAAATAAGATGGGGTGATTTCCCCATTGAGACACATCCTTGTAAGGATACCTAAACCTGTGTGAGTGAGATAGACCCACCCAGAATGGTTTTTATCGAGGTGTGGTGTTTGATCCTTTTTCACATGCATTTCAGGGAAGACGTGATGAATGATGGGCATCGATGGCGGTTAATTTTGGGAATGTTTGTGACTATTTTCCAAGGTTGAAATATGATATGGAGACCCACTTACTCTCTCATTGGGTTTCATTGGCTAAGAATATATATATATATATGTATATATATACATAGACACACCCAAATGCAGTACCCACTCCTTGGGTTTTGGTTACTCTCTTTCCAAGAGAGGTTAAGACATGCAAGATATTCCATGTTCTTTCCGTTTCTAGCCTATTGTGGTTGGACGAGTCTTCTCTCCTACTATAGGTAGAAAAGACTCAGTAAGAAGTTAACCTTCTCATCATTTATAGATCCTTAGGTTTGGATGAGATTACTTCACTCCTTGTTCGGCTGAGCTACACTATCTTACTGTACCTTGTTCTCTATATTAATTTCTTATTTTCTTATATCTCTTACTGCTCCCCATTCTTTTTGGGGAGTCTTATTTTGTATGTTAATATTCACCCCTACATGGGATTTTCCCACATGTACCCTTCTTATTGTAGATGACATACATGTTGGATCAAAACTTTAGTGAGCTTAGGGACACTGGTGCGTCGACCGTGTGGGGTGGTCATAGTTTGGTTTTCTAGATCAGGTCATTCTCACTTGCATTACTTTCAGTTTTTTAGTCTGGTTGGGACACTTTCCAATTGGGTGTGTATTTTTACCCTTTATCCTTTCAGTTTTCATTAATGCACTCATACCACTTTAGGGGTCTATGCATGCCTGGGTTTACTTCTATAGTAGTTTCATCTTTTATTCCATTTCCTATGTACTTTTTCATTTGTTTGGATATGTGTGTGTGTACATGTACTTAGTTAAAGGACTCCCCAAGTTTCTGTTCCCTCGACGCTTGTCTCCACCCCCTGTCCTATGGAGGCAGACTTGGGGTAGTCACGTCCCGAGCCCCAACATGGTTTGGGGTTGTGACATAATTTCATTGTGCAATGAAACAAGGGTTTTAAATGGGATTTCACATGTACATAAAGTTATATAAAAATCACAATGAAGAGTTTCATTGTGAAATGAACATGATCTATGAGATTTAGGAAGAATGGGTTTTAAAATAGGATTCGTTTTGTGTTTAAAGGAATCCCATGTCTTGAGGGGTGTTTTGGTTTTATAAAGTGAAAATCGTGTTCCCATGACTTATTTTTTTTATTGTTGAGATTGTGTATGCATTCTGTCAGATTTGTATCTAAATATAAATTTTTTTTAAACGAAATTTCTAAATGTACATGAAATTAGTGAAGGCAGGGGTGGAAATTTTGATGTGATGTTGATTTTACTTTGTTGAACCCACTTTTTGTAGATGATATTTATGTTGTTAAATTGATTTATTTTTGTGATGTGATTTATGATTGTGTTTTTAGACTCTTCTTCATGTTATTTTGGGCCACCATCATGAAAAATGACATATTTATTTATTAATTGATTAATTGAACCCATCATGATCCCTATGGAATTTATGGAGGATGGTAGGTTTGGATTGGGGATACCCATGTGGTGTTTCATGTTCATGAGCTTGGGTTCAAGTTGTTAAATACAAAAATCATGGAAATTAAGTGGGATAAAACTAGGATTGTTATTTTAAACATATTAACATGGGTTATAAATTAAATTTATTTTAGTTTTTCATTATTGATAGCATGGAATAAATGAGTGTTTGGTATAATGTTAATTAATTAATGAGAAAATGATTTCAAAATGGTAATTGTGTTAATTATTTAAGGCATAAGGGCGATTCATGTGTTACATGAAATGTGAATAGTAATGTCATGTGTATTGGTTGTATATAATATATATTGAAATGGATGAATAAGAGTGTGAACATATCTCAGGGGTGAGATAAAGGAATATGGATCCTCCCACGGGCCAAGTTGGATTAATGCTCTAACCCCACCCAAGAATGGATGCGTTAGTGAGTAACACTAATGATTTATGCCCCTAAAGTGTGAATTTGAAAATACTACTTGGTCTGAGGCTCCAAGGTAAGTGTTATGTAATAATTTTTTTGGAAATCTGTCTGAGGTTCTATAATTCTCTAAATAAGGTCATGGTTTGGATTGGGATCAAAATGAATCTCTATGCTTCCCAAACACATGGACATGGAATGATTACAAGATTAAAGATCTATGTTATGTTGATATTTATGATCCCAAATTTCAATGTGATTAAAAGAATATATAACCCCTTATGTTTGGTAAATGACCATATTATGACACTATGTAAATGATGTAAATGCCTATCCCATGGAACATGTGATGAAAATTAATTAAGTGAGGAAATAGAAATAATAAAGAAAATTATTAATGTGAATATTTTTAGATAATGGAATCTTGATTATTATTATTTAACTAGTCACTCCCTTAGCACAATCTTAGTGTCTTCTGACTCATGACATAGAGGTAGGGATGATTAAAAATTGTATTCCGAGTCCTTTGAGAATTTGGATTCGTTGTTGGGATTGTTTTTTTGATGTATTTTTTTAGTTCCATTTTTAGCATGATGTATCGAGATATGTTATGAACATTGTGTTCACGTTATATATGTTGATGATTATTTTGTTGATTTTCGTCCCTTGTTGATATTTGAGTGTATTGGGCCTTAGTGGTGTTGGGTGTTTATTTTACCCTCGAAGGAAAATGTTTTAAATTAATTATTTTTATTATATAAAGAAGGTTGGTTATTAGTGAAAAAATGAAACGTTGTGTGTGTGATTTTTGATGAGACATAGGGATGTGGCATTGTTTTTAAAATACGTGTGTCTGGTTTTGGAAAGAAAAAAAGGGAAAATGGGTTTCAGTGGGACATTAATATTGGAATACTTTTCAAAACGTCTTAAACCATTTATGAGATTTATTTCTAAATCTGTATGTATAAAGGAAATGTTTGGTTTTATATCTAAGTCATTTATAGATTTATTTATTTTTCCTAAATATTAAAATATCATTAAATACTATCTTCTATATTTGTTTTCAAATTATAATATTAGGCATAGCCTTAGGGAACATATTGCATTGTACAGATAGATGTGGTGACCTACATAGATTTTAGCTCATACCTATATCATTCAAGGTTCCCATTTAGATTTCTTTTTCTTCTATGGATGGATTGGGGGGGGGGGATTTCATGGGTCTCATATTGAGATAGTTAGATTCATTCTCTCTTTCTTGTAGTTGTTTCTTTTAGTTGTTTGTTTCTGTATAGTATGATTCTATAATTATTTTTTATTTTGGCTATTGAATTTATATCTTTTTATGTTGTCTATATCTGTTTTGGGTGAAATCATTCATAAAATATTTTACGATGATTCCCAGGTGCTAGTGTTCATCCTGTGGCAATTGAAAATTCCCTTTAGGCCTTGTGGTGAAGTAGGTTAGGTGCAAGATGGATGGAATATCAGGCTGGTTCTTTACAATAGAATTTGGAGTGAAAATAGACTTATGTTCTTGATATGTTGTTGTATATTACTTCCCTATGTTTTTATTTCATGACCGTATTACATCTTATACATTGGCTAACTATCCATTCATTGTATAATCCACTTTATGATATCATGTTATGCCTCTAGACTGCCATGTTATTCTTCAGGGTCATGTTTATTCCCATACGAGGATTTCTAGATCACCCTTTTACTTATCTAGTGTCACTATGGTAATATAAAAAAAATTAAATGTTTAATTAGAGTTGAGAGAAATATGTGTATTTTAAAATAAATATTATATTTTTTCATTTAGGATTATATATTTATGTGTACATGCTTCAAAAAATACTATACCAGTGTATACATAGTTAATATGTGTTTGAAAAGTAGGTTAAATGTTATTAGATAATACATGTTTAATCATGGGTCACTATAGTTAATATCAAGGGAAGATCTTGTTTTATTATATATTATGATGGGAAAACATTAGTGAAAACTATAGATATATTCATAAGTGTTAAATAATATATTAAAATTATCATAAATTAGAAATTATATAGTTTTCATTGAAATATATCCAAATTCATATTTATGTAGGTAGCTTAAACTATAAAAATTATTAACTTAGTGGTGATCACCCAAAAAATGGTATGTTGAGCATAGAATTGATCATCACATTGATTTATGATTATTGGGATAATTTTCGAACACCGTAATAGAAACACTCATGGAGTTATTGTTTGTTTAATTCAAATCATTTTTATAAAAAATTATAAAGGATTTGAAAAAACAATTTTCTCAACATAATTGATTTAGAAAACCAATTAAGAATATTTCCATGTATGACATAGATTTAAATTAATAGATTCTTATGTTGGTTTATAAAAATTTTGTATGAATTAATCATTCCAAGTTTATGATTTTTCTATTGTACATATATTGATTAATTTAATCCCACCCTGAACAATATTTTATATTATAAAACAAATATAAGAAAAAAGAATCATGTTAACGACATGTAAAATAGGAAATGTTATGATTTCACTAAATAAATTCCTAACAAGATGGGAGTTGGAGATGATAACATCAAGGAAGAATGGAAAAACTCACTCAGGTTATCAATAATAACATGAATTATATTGAATTCCCTTAAAAAGAAAAATTTGGTATAGATTAATTCATGCATTTCATATGCGAAACAATTAATGGAGCTTATAAACCCCCAATCAATTAATAGTGCATTAACTCTATTTTTAATATATTCTCTTTCCATCAATTCATGGATAGTGGGAAATCTATTTTGTCTAGTTACTACATTAAGAGAGAAAATAATTATTGTTTGGCATTGATAAGATATTCATATCCTATGGAAGAATTTGAATCTATGTAGGGGATGAAATCAAGAGGTAATTTATCAATGTATATTTCTATAACACTACACATTATATACTGGATATGTTATTACCTTCACTAATGAAAAATGAAGGAACTTCATTCAAACCATTTCCTGTGAGTAGTGAAATTATTAATTTATATGCATCTATATTTATCATTTACAACAAAATTAAACTTCAACTCATTTTTTCTGTGAAAATATTGACTATATTAATAGATTTCATCAATTTGTGGCACTAAAAACAATGGAGATGTTGTCTCATGTTCCAAAAATGATGATATATAAATCAGTGATCCAAATTAGTTCTATGGGACTTAATATAAGAGGTGAATAATGTATTTTAAATTTTGTGTATCATTGGATAAAAATCATCCCGGTATGAAAATACTACAACCCACAAGTCTATATTGTGGAAAGAAGAATCCTATAAACTATCACAAGGGGACCCAAAAAATTTCAATGGTCGAAATGAGGTATACCAAGCCACTGCATATAAATATGCACAATATTTTGGATAATTAACATATAAATCTATAGTATGATTTCCTTTGATTCCACTACAATGAATTTAGGGAACTATGAAAACTAGTTCCCTATCCAAGGGTAATCAATTTTAACCAATGATATTATTCCCAAATAGTAATAGAGTAAGGGTGGTATTAGGCTACTACTACTAATACATAAAATGATCAAGATAAATATTTTTTGATTGGTATGAAGACTATTTATTCAATTATAGTGAATATTATATTTGATTCTAGTAATATTCTATTTATTATACCCAGTATGATTCATAGAACTATTCAAAAACCAAAGAAAAACATCAATTTTATATTATGAATAAAGGCTACTAACAGATCTTTTATTTCATGTCAAGTATATAAATTTTCCATATTTTATATCAGTTGGATTAATATCTCATATAATCTTATTTTAATAACTTTAATCGTGTTTTATTCTATATATAAAATTTTATTGTTCTCTTTATATAGTTCCCACACATAATAAATTTCTCTTTAAATTAAGACACATTCCTTGGTGTCTCTTTCTAAATTTATTGAATGATGGAAACCACTCCTTCTTTCATCCTTCTTTTTAACCTTTCAATATCATATCAAACTATATCCTAATATTATTGGTGAGTTTGTAAATTAGTTACAATATTGTTTGTTAAAAATATTTTGGGATAATTGATTAGGAATAATCTTAATATCTCTCACTACAATCATTTTACTATTTGATTTCCTATAGTCACCACATATTCCATCATGAATAAGTTTTATGAGTCATTTGTGATATAGAGATTGAATAAAACCAAAATGAATAATGTGAGAAACAATAATCATAGTGGGAAACAATATTATCTTTTATTTAATGTTTAAATCATGACACATTGTTTAAATCTAAGACACCTTAGGTACATCCTAGGTCATTCATTTCCATAATATATTCATATCATTCATTACAGTTTTAAGGATAATGTGAATTATCTTAATAATATAACATAAGTTTTTTAATATAAGTGAAAAGCAAGGATCATTGTTGGCCACTAGCTGAAAATTGGGTCAAGGAAAATTCATCATTTTCAGGGTCATTACTCACATATAAAAAAATTTAGAACGAAATCTGGTTTTCTTATCCAGAGAGGAATGTATTACTTGAAAAACAATATTATCTTCCTTCCAAAGAATTTAGTATGTTCCTATAAATTTATCCTCAATGTATACCATAGGGCTGTATTCCCTAAATTAGTCTTTACTAAATCTATATCCCAAGTTTGTAATGAACTTTATTGGATACCATATGTAATGACCGTGACTAAAGTAACCTAGAGTCAATGTGAAAATTTATTACATGAAAGATAGCAGAGTGGGCAGCGCCATTTCTCTTCCACAATGGCCGATTCTAGGGTTTCTTGGCGATGGAAATCCTCCACTTTCTTGGGTTTAATCTACTCCATCATTCTGGAATTGTTGAATCAGAGTCTTCCATGAAGGCCCCTCCCGACGCTAAGGTGACTCCAGCGAAGAAGGTCTCATGCGATTCGCGAAGATCCATTCATCGCTGCAGTACATCGGTCGCCATGAAAACATACAACAAGGCCAGATCTTCCTCTGCAAAAAATCCGATTACAGGATCTGGGATTCAACAACTCGGCACGGTCGGTTCAAGGATATCCATTTCCTTGAAGGATTCATATTTCACACGGATCTCTTCGGGACATGTGGGTTTTGATGTGGCGGGAAGAGGTCCTCTCTGGATTTCGGGATTGCAGAGTCCTTGAAGGTTGCGTGAACATCACATGTTTCTCCTCTTCCTGGAGTCCGATCCTTTGTGGATGTGATGAAAGAAACACTTTCTGAGCCGAAGATGGATCAGTCTTTACTCAAGGATTTACACCGAGGAAGAATTCTTCGTAAAGCTTTGTTTGCGCATGTTGAGGCCAATCCTGTAGAGCTTTCAGAGAGATTAGAAATGGTAAAAAACTCATTGATTGTGCGCATTGTCTTGCCCAAAGGTGCACAACCCTGGAAGCTATATGAATTGTTCCAAAGAACATCGATGTTGTGGGGTATTTCCAATTGGAAATTTGTGTCTCTTGGTCGTGGGTTTTTTCACTGCCTTTTTCCATCAGATGACATGAAGCTTCGTGCGTGGAGTATTGGTTCACTATCTATGAAGCTTGGTTGGATTCATTTACATGAATGGTCATTAGATTTCAATGTATCTCGTGAAATAAATGCTTTTTCTCAGGTTTGGGTTTGACTTTATGGACTGAATTGGGTCCTTTGGCATCCGAAGATTTTGCATGACATTGGCTTCACAATTGGGACTCCTATTCGTCTTGATAAGGAGACATAGGATGTTCAATTTGGGAACTTCGCTAGGATGTTGGTGGAGGTTGATCTCATCTCCACACTAATTGAAAAGGTAACCCTATCTACTCTATTTGATAACATTTAGATTGATGTTGAGTATGAAAAAAAGACCCTCTTTAGCTCTGAATGTTTGGCTGTTGGACACTCCATGGTGCTATGCCAGAAAAAAGTTTCTTGTGAGAAGTGTGGGATGAAAGGTCACCGTACCACCCTTTGTCAAAGAAATACAAATGTGAAAGACTCAACTTTGTCAAAACTTGATAATAAGGCCTGTGACCCTCCCAAAGAACCAACTTCTACTGTGGCTATTGGGTTGATTTTGGGGAAGCCTGATTCTCAACTCTTTCTTCTTAAAGGCAAAGAGTTGATGATTGATGCACCCCCTAAACGTGATCATATCGGCCCTTCTAATCCTCAAGATGATTTGGTTAAGAAGGTTACCTTAACGGAGGAAACAATTACTATGCCTTCCCTGGTTGATGTCTCTAATCAAATTGATACACCGTAGCACGCTGATTGTCACCAGGAAATTCAGAAGCTCTTGCAGTCTTCTAATGCTTCCGGGAAATGGGGGAATGTATCTGATGATGAAAGGGGAAACAATAGAACCCCTAATCTGGGCAACGTTCGACCTATATCCTTCAAGGATGTTGTCTTAAGTGGTGAGGCAAGGATGACTAATGGTGAAGATTTTACCTCTGTTCCACCAAAGAGAAGACCTCACAAGGTCATTTCCCATCTTCCGAAGATCGAGTCGACTAGATCATCTTCAAAGGTGTTAACAAATATGGATGCAAATCTTATTAAGATTTTAACCAGGAGAAGCCTCAATCTGAGTGAGAGTCTTCTGGTGACTCCGATTACGGAAATGAGAAGTCATATTATGATTATATGTCATATTATGATTATTAGTCTTTTGATTGAGGGAAATTCTATTTTTTTGACCCCTTTCGCGTCTTTTATGTTCTTCTTTTAAATAATAATTGGTCAGAATCTTTGCTTATGGTTGACCTTTAAAAAAATGTAAAAATTTATTACATTGGAATATGATTTGAGGAATAAAATCCTAAAGGACTGAATAGTTTAGTTGTCTTGATAATCTAGATACATACATGATTCCCATATAATATTTCAAAACACAGATTACAATATATGTTTCATGAATAACATTATTACCTTCTATAATATCCATGAATGCCTATCATTGTACACTTCATGGATTCCTTGGAAAGGATATGTGGTCAAGGTGATATCAAATTCTTATTGATGTTTAGGTATATAGGAAACTATTACGAATCAATTATAATAATCAACATTAAATGGTAACTACCTAATCACATATTTCATTTAAATAAATTGGTTTTTATAATAAATATGTAAAAATATGAAATTGGAAAACATTCCATTTAATCAATTACATTAATATCACAAATGGATTAGAAAAAATCAATATGGAGAGGTAAATAATTGAAAACATATACCATTTAATTAGAAACTGAGATTGAAATGAATCTAAGGATTACGTCATTGTGGAAATCTCATATATGATAATAACCAAATTATCAAGGAAGTAAATCCTTAATTACTGGACATCATTATCTTAGGAGTCAACAAACCCACTACTATAAATAACTCCTCTAAGATTGTTTAAAATTGAGGGGTATGTATACACTAGAACCACATTTAGATAATAATATCCAACTAAATCATCTAATGAGACTAATGATGCATCAAGGGTATATCTTTAATAAGTTTTCTCTTATACCTAAATGTTTAAATAATTCCCCATATATCAAAGAAATTGATTTAATTCATGAACAATATGTCATACCATTAAATATATGTGTTGAAGGAATATATGGTTTATCAATATTTCTGAAATCATTCCAAAAAATGATCAATGTAAGAAACCATATGTATTAATGAGTAACTTCTTAAGAAAAATGTATGTCCATGATAAATAATATTGATATTTATTTGAAATTTAATATCTATTGGGGATAAGAAATTCAGCTATTCTAGAGAATGGTATTGTCTAAAAAAGTGAGTATCAATACATCCCTTGGTAAAAATGATCACATGCCATCATTAAGAATAATATGTATTATATCAATACAATATATCCCAAAAAGATAATATAGAAATGAAATGGTTTTTGTCGTCTATGAATATAATTAATATAAAATGATATTTAAAAACATTATTAAGGGGAATACCATTTTCCTTTTGATAATATCTTTTTTTTAAAATATACATTGAAAAATATACATTAATATTTGAAATATTTCATGGTAATGAAAAATAAATTGTATTCTTCCCATATCAGTTAAAATAATGATTCAATTCACTTTTTGGTAAATTCCAAAAGGGAATTAATGGGAAAAGGACATAAATATCTTTCTATTTTTTTTTGAAAAAAATCAATCATGTGTAATAATTTATTTAATAATTATTATTCAATAATGGTAAAAATAATTTTAAAACATTTAAAAAAAAATTTAGATGAAAAATGATTTCCGACTGAAGAGAGAAATGATATTACATTTTACTAAAAACATTTTCACAATCATTTTAAATACCAAAATGTGGGAAAATGGTAAAATTACATGAATAAATCATGAATAAACATAGGATAATAATATTTAAGTGTTTATTTAGAAACTTATAAGAAAATTTCCTTTAATAGAAAATCAAGTATAAACAATCGCAAATAAATTGATTTTATTAAATCAATATTTTAAAATATCATAATGTTGAAGTAACAATTAATTAATTAATCCTATACATTTATAAAATGTATATACACATAAAACAAGTTTAATATAATATATTACTTTAAAATATATGTACACACATTACCCTATAAATCTAAATAAAATTAATTTTTAATATAACCCAATGAAAATAAATTGAGTTATGAAATTCATCCCCATATGGTAAATTTTATTTCAAAATTTTTTGGGATGAATTAATTAAAATTTAACATTGAAAGAAAATTTATTATCAGGTAATAATGATAATACATGTCAATGAGGTAGTATATATACCTATAAAGGATATTATGTTCACTACATTATAACATTCTTTAATGAAGATAAATTGAGATGATTTTATATACCTCATACCTCCATTTAGTGAAATGTAATTTAACCTCCTATATAATGGTTTGAATCAAATTATTAACTTATAAAAAACTATATTAATATTTATAATGTCAAATATTTCTCTTATATAACATCTTATCACCCATTTGTTTATAATAATCCATTAGTTTCACTAGTTCAGGTGTTAGTATCCTTGTTTTCTCATCGATGTCTTTTCAAGAAATGTACACTTGGTGTGCATATTGTATTACGAAATAGTATCCCAAATTATGTATAATGTTACAAATATCATTTTTTTCATTAGTTATATATTTACAATCATTATATAATTTTTAATATGGTGAATGCATCACATCACTTCATGGATACGGTAGGTCGTACATACGCATGAGCGACGTTATAATTCCCTCAATGGGTGAAATGTTAAGTAACAGTGTTAAATAATAATAAAACTGAATATAAATAGTCTCATATATATCACTTATATTAATAAAATTAATCTTTATTAGTTTTTATGTAATGTGTAAGTGAAAAATAAATCACACTGCTTCATGAAGTCTTAGTATGACATACACACGAGTGACACTATCATATTTTAAATAGACCAGAATGTTAGAATTTTTATACCATATTATAATAGTGAAGTATTATAATATAATAAAAATGATATTTTTTTAAAATACATAATTATAATATTCTTTAAATTTTGTTGAAAAAAAAACAAATTATTTTGGTTCATGTGGTGGTTTCCTATCGTAAACATGAATGATAGTTTCGTTACCCATTAGATGTAATTAGAGATGGATATAAGTTATTAAAATAAAATAATAAGTTCAATATATATTTTAGATATTTTTTATTATATAATATTACCTAAATATTATTTTATGGATTTGTAAGAATAAATAAAACAAAAATTATATTTTAAGAACGTTACATATTCTTTGTGGAACATCTTTTGGTTTGCACCAAAATCCTTCCTATGATGGGTTTATGATAAAAAAATGGCCATAGAATATTAGAATGGGAGGCATAATGAGATTTATAAAGGTATTTAATGATATTAATGGAATTTTAAGTGTAGATAGTTTATTAGATGGGGTATCCTTTTATAAGTTTAGAAAAGGACACTCATTGAATGTTAGTAAAATGATTATATTTCACCCAAATTGTTCTCATGTAAAAATACTCCAAAAGGGTCCATTTTTAAATCTTATAGGTGATAAGGTTGAAATATGGAAGTAAAATGGGTTTTGGATTAGTAATTGGTTTTATTTTGAACCATTAACTTCGTAGTTTACCCCTCTGGTAACCCAATTCCTACATTAACTGTGGTAATTAATTTTTACATCTTCAATAATTCAAAATTGTAAATTTTTTTGAAGGAATTATTATATATGTTAAATTATTCTTATTCCAAACATATTATCCATTATTCTAAATTCAATTCAAACTAGTGAGGGAATCCAATTTAAAATTATACCTATAGACATGAAAAAACAATATGTTTATAAAGATAAAAATATAATAAGCATAGAAAGTATTAACATAAAAAATCAACATAAAAATTCTTCCAATAAAATAAACTAGTTGTGTATTAATATAATTTTACTATTTTTATATTCAAAAAAATTTATAATGTAATTTATACTTGTTAATTATTTAACAAAAATGATAGTTTTCAATAAAAATCACTAAGTTTCTGTACTCATTGAATAATTAATCATTTTAGAAAATTAAAAAAACTTCACCGAATCA
Organism: Viscum album; assembly: GCA_963277665.1. NCBI lineage: Eukaryota > Viridiplantae > Streptophyta > Magnoliopsida > Santalales > Viscaceae > Viscum > Viscum album. The sequence goes on along the minus strand of OY728145.1, from coordinate 42,758,407 downwards.
TAATATTTATATGAAGATTCAAAATATTTTGTTATTTTTATCAAATATTGTTTAAAAACATTTGGTCATAACAAATTTAAAATTATATGTGAAAATCAAAACTAAATTATCTTTTAGAAAAAAGTACTTCTTTTCCAAAAAATATTTCATATTATTGTAAATGATTGTTATTTTATTTATTAAAACATATAAATATAATTATTATAATTTATATATCACTAATAAATACTTCAAATTAAATAGATAGGTTATAATATTTTACTACATTATGGTTAATTTAGATTAATTCTTTTGTTTTCCATAAGATATCATATTTATTAAAATTGAAGAAATATTTATCATATGATTTCTGAACTCATTATTGAATATAACATAAACTATCGAATAAAATTGTAATCTTTTATAATTTTGGGGTGTTAGAAAATAAATCATTATCTCCATCCCTCATAGACAGTTATGGAAAAAAATTATATCGGTTAATGAGGTGGTAGTCTCCCATAGACATGATAGATGATTTCATTTCCCAGTTGACAGAAGAGGATAAATATTTATTTCATGAAATTAACATAATAGAAAATACGTATATTGGATATAATGATGATATAATTTAATAATGGTTTAATGAGAATTGAAATAATTAGAGGATGAAATAAAATTAAAACTAAGGGTTTTTAGACTATACCTCTTCTTTTGATGACCCCTTCATGCATACACCTAAAGCCTTCATAAGTGGGGTTATTATTCAAGGGAACTATATGAAAATATAATTATATTGGGATAAAAAATATTTCATTTTAACCCTTCTCAGTTTAGTTTAACCCCCACTAAACATGTTTTAATCTTAACTGCAATAATCAATTTTTATATTTGTACGATTAATTTTGGGAAGAAATTAGGTTGAACATATTATATAATATTAATTATTCTTATTCCAAATATGGAAACCATTATTTACAATTACATTCACTAAATTTGAATATTTTAACTTAACATTTAAACCGGTAGACATGATGAGAACGTGGTTTTCCAAATAGAACATTTTCATAAGTGTAGAATGTTTTTATTTTAAAAATCTTTTTGAAAATTATTTGAATGAAATAAACTAGAATCATTAATATATAACTAAACTAAATTATATTTTAATACTTTCTTATAATAAAATGGATCCCATTAGTTCTTTAATTGATAATTCATTTATTAATTAAAATTATCACTGTTTAATATTTATTGAAATTTTAATACTTATGAGAAAGTCTAAAAATTATAGTCAAAGAATATATATATATATATATATATATATATATATTTGAAAAATGATATAATTTATTCATATTTATTTTATAAAATTGTAAAAAAATTACATTTATGATTTTTTAGAGAATGAAACAAATCATCTTATGATTGAAGATTTTTTTTGAAACATATAATGTTCTTACTAAATATTCAACACTTTCTTCCAAAAGTGTTCATTATATTAAATATTTATACTTAATATTTAAAATTATGTTATTACTATTCATAAAACCTTATTTAATGATATTTTTATAATAGTGATGTTTAAGTAATAATATTAATATTATAATGAGGTTTATAAAAACTCACTTTTATGTGAAACACAACATATCGAAGAAATTAAACTATTTGAAAAATATATATTTCATAAAACTCAGGGAGATAAATTACACCCCCATTAAAATTAAATTCACCATAGAAATCCCCCACTCCCGTAAAAAATATGGGGAAAGTTCAACCATATCATACCATTATGTTTCCATGTAGATTCCATAAAAATATTACTAGGTGAGTGGTCGTTTTTCAAATAAATTTCTCTATATGATCTAGAAACCCGAATAAAATTTCATTATAAGAAAATGCACGCTCTATTATTATTACCCATTGGTAAAACACAAGTGAATAATTAGGTATGTAACTCATTAGGAGAGATAAATGGAACACATCATGGACATTAGAGAAGTTTAGTGGAAGCACTATGAAATAATCCCAAACACCAATACGATAAAGAATTCAGAAGGGTAAATAGATATAGGGATTATATATCTTATTTTTTACATGTCTCATTACCTTTTATAGTGGATAAATTCAATGATAAATTTTCACAAACATCATATTGCATATCAGAAGAATAAATTCCAGTATATGTTTATATTGACATTATCAAACCCTTATGTTTTATTGAATAGATTTAAGCTTATTTTCCATATCTTTACCTATTTTATATACCAATAGATTTATTTCTCTAAAACAATATCATTTCACTGGATTTTTACACTAATTTAAATATAAGGGTTCATACAGATCCTTATGACTACATAAGTGAAAAATATTGTTGAATAAAAACTCTACTGGAATATGATGTTGATCACAACCATCCTAAAAACCTAATAAAAATGAACTCAAAAAATTCTATATGGTTATAATTGTTTTATTAGAATAACCATAGATCTAAAAATGATATGTATTACTGAAACATAACTCTGTACCAAGAACTTCATGAAGACCTCACTAGAACATTAATGTAAAACATAGATCCTGAACAGACTCAATGGAATATGGATCTCTATACAACTATACCTACAACATGATGTATATATTTTCATGATGATCTATAGATAAATCTTTTCTGATTTTGATTAATTCCTTTTGACATTATATGGGGATCATCCATAACCCGTACCGAAATATTTCATTTATATGTTTTGGGGAGTTTGATGACAAAATCCACGGTAAAATTCTCTAAATTCCATTCTATTATGTGTAATGGATGTGGAATCCCCTTATAAATTTTTAAATTATCCACAACATGTTCTCGTACTAAGAACTAATATACAAATTTTAAAATATATCATTTCATTATATCCTATTAGAAATAATATTTTATATCTATTTATATATTCATACTCCATCGATGAATAAATATTGAATAACTATGAGATTCCACAAATATCTTACAAATTAAATCTTGTAATGATCGAACAAATACATGGTTCATGAACCTTATCATTCCATCATAATCTTGGTTAATTTCAAGAACATTTTCATCTTCTTATATTTATCTATATAATTTTTTTCTATCTCATTAATGTTCACATTGATGGATGGTTGAACACTCATTTGATAAAGATATGATTTATCTCCTTAATTTAATAATTATATATCCATCCATTACAAACAAAAAAATTATTCTTTTTTGATTCTCATCATAGATAACCTATAATTTTCCCTTCAACTTAAATCATGTGGCACCTTATTCACTTTCTGAATTTCATAATTTATTGATTATTCATAATTTATAATCAGCTCCAACAACCATAACTAGTTAATGTTAAACTACTATTGTGTAATATAAAATATATAATATTTTGATCAATATATATATCAAAATTATCACCATAATGACAATTTATGCATATAATTAATTAAATAATTACTAAAGATTCCCCCAAATCAATGGCTGGGTAAATTTTCTTATAAAACCTCAAATGTGGTTTTGTATTATTTATAAAAATGTCATTAAAAATGAGAACACATCACACTCACTTTTTGTATTAATAACTTTAGATTAAAAAACATTCTTTACTATAGGTTAATTAAATATGGTTGAATTGACTAATATTCCCTTCATTTCCTGAAAGTTTTCTCACATTATACAATCCTGAGGAACATGGATCCCTTTAATATTAACATGGTGAGGGGAATTGAGATTCATGATAGGTTATCAAACAATCGTCAATAATATCATTCCAAACAAATAAAACATCAAATCTTAGTTAGCATGTTTCGTATAGGTCAATGTTTAATCGCCTATGTATTTTATTGATCCAATTTTATGCCCTAACATGATATCAGGCAACCAAAAAATGAAAACAAATTACATAAATTTCATATATTGTGCATTTTTATATAGTTTCTCATTCTGAAGGGACTCCATTGAAATTACCAATTGATCATCATACCATTCATTTAAAATTCAAAATATAATAATATCATTTGAAAGAACTACAAAGAAAATATCAATGTAATCTATAAAGAAATTATAACTTAAATACATGAAGATTTTATTGGAATTAGTAAGAACAAATTAGATCACTAGATATTCATAGTGTGCATACATTTTTATGAAGCTTGACTTTGGTATATCTCCCTTATTAACAATAAATTGATGATATCCAGAATGATTTTCAATGTTATAAAAGTATTGGGAGGAATTTTTTTTTTCAAAAAAATCCTCAATATGGGGCAGAGGATACATGTTCTTTATTTTGATCTTTTTATGATCCCATTTATCAATAATCATCCTCATTGATACATTGTTTTTATTAAAAAAAATATAGTTTCACTACCACGAATCGACGAGGGTCAACCCTGAACCAACCACCTAGGATGATCTGCAACAAAGCCCTAAGTGCATTCCCAATCCCCATGGGGTAGAAACTACTGTCGGACATCAATATTTTGAAAATGGGAATGATTTTTCCCATGAAAAATTATAAAAAATTAAATTAAAATCAAACATAATAATAAAAAAATAAGAACTCATATTTGAAAAACATATGAACATCTACAATTACCATAATGTGACCACATGGGTCACCACCTAACACCAAACTAAGCTCACTCTAAGAGTGATGTGAAACTAGGAGAACTGGAAACAGAAAATATAGAGTTAGAGTGAGAATCAATACACTTAGTAGGAATTCAAAAATAAACCACACCTGATGCCCAACATATAAAATGAAATCATTTATTTCTAGTTTTAAAATAGGACATATAAAAATATGGGTATCTATGCTTTGATCTAATCACATAACAAGCTTTTAATTTTTAGAAAAAAACTTTTTATTTTTTTTGAAATCAATTACCAAAATATATAAGTCATTATAATGAATTATTTTAAATGTAAACTAGAAACAAAAAGGTATATTAATATAAAAAGAAATGTAAAATTGTCATGTGGACATGTAACCAAATGCTTCAAAAATGAAAGCTGTAACATATAAGGGTGGAACCATGGGTATTTCCTAAACATCCAAAGAGAGGTCATTGGATGTACTCGGTTCAGAACAACCTATCAGTGTATGGTGAATCTCCCGAGTCTATAACCAACTGGCCGACCTTAACTAAACAAACCAATGGAACAACCCACCTAGCCTCTTTACAAATCAAGGGTTTCCCAACCCATCTAATTGGGGTTGACTAACAACCGTTACTCGATCCCCTAAAATTTGACCAGGAAACCCATGGTAAAATTGTACAATTTATATAGGAGGCCCTCACAAGTGTGACTAACCTTACATATATTCACTGCACTCTCCTACCCCATACACGGACCCTACCTATATAATAATCCATATAGGGAAATCCCCAATAGGTGTTCCCATCATATAAAAAACCAATGATAAGTTCCAACAGGGCTGTCTGATCACATAAAAATTTAAAACACTTCACCAAGAACTTTAAGTTTCCAAATGTGCCTTTAATACAATCATTCAAATATACCATACTAAAATTCCAAACCATTTAAAAAATAGCACGTACCACCACTTTTAAAAACACTTTTCCATACATGCTATTATATTTTCCAAACCAAATTCCACTACCAAAACAATTTAAAATTCCAGTTCAAAAGTACTCAACACACTTATAAAGTTCCAAATGGGCCTTCATGTCATTTAATTTTCAAATTTCAATTGATGGTGATAGACAAGACATGTTTGACATAACACATTATATAAATCCTTTATGTTCTAAAAAATACACCTCATAAGATAGTAATCCTTTATCAAACTATTATAAAACATTTAGGATTCATCACATGTAAAAAAAACTTGTAAATATTCATTGATGAGATATATAAGTAAAGGATAATCCAATTCCAAGAGGTGAAATCAATGTGACCAAACAACCATACTTACACACACACACACACATATATATATATATCATAAATATATAAAAACACACTTTTAAAATAATAACCATTTAGGAAACTAAAATTAAAGGTGAAATCCAAGGAAAAATACCTCAACAAGGGAGAAAACCAAGTCGATACACTTTAGAACTTGAGAAAAATAGGTGTCAACCACTCCAAACTAGTCTTTACTCACACACACGTACACCCTTATATATATATCCTTTAGTCCAAGGTGGGTATTCCCAACACCACTAGGGAACACACCTGAGGGAGACACAAACACAAACACACACACAAACACATATATATATTAATGTGTTTTCACACCAAAAATGATGATTAAAACTCTTTATAATCACGTTTGGGTACTCAATACACCTTAATACTAACAAATTAAAGATGCACAAAAATGCAGTGGGTTAAAAATACAACCCCAAAATGATGATGGTGGAGAGAAATGACCTAAACTGCCTCGCTGTCCATAGAAGTTTCCAAAAAATGACCAATGGGTCCTCAGATGCCCCTTTCATTCCCTCAAATTAGAAAAATCACGAAAAACCAAATCAAACCCTCATATAGGGTTTTATCCGAATGAGTAAGGAAACAAGAATTCTAAAAAACACCAGAAAATTTAAGGAGAATGGAATGGGAAAAATTACCTTAGAGATTGAAGTGGGAAACCATGAATAATCAGATAGTTCAATGGTCGTAGGGGATCTGTTCACAAATGGGGTCATGTGAGGTGGATGAGGCCCCATAAGGAGGTCATGTAAGGGAGACAGGGTGTGAGAATTTTTTCTTACAGAGGAGGTTGCTGGAATGAGAGTGGGGCACCCACCAAGGGGTTTCTAGAGGGAGATAAATGAAGGGGACGTTAGTGGAACAATGATGGTGAGAGGATAGGAGGGTCACATCACAGGGAAGAGGGGAGGAGTGAAAGAACCAAAAATAAAGAAAGAAAAAATAATTGAAAAAGAAAAAATAAAATAAAACCTAACATAATAATAATAGTAATAATAATATTCATAATAATAATAATAATATTATCCTCAATAATAACATTATAGTAAAAATTAATATTAAATAATATTTTTAATTATATTTAATTTTATTTTATTTTCATTTAATTTATTTCATTTTTGAACATAGGCACCATGTATTGTATGAACACAGTTCACCAAACCATGCACTGGCCAGTGCCTAGGTCATACACCATTGTATGGTTTCTTTTAGGAAGGAAAAATGTTGAGAAAACCATTATTCAACCATGCCAATTGGAATTTTAAATGATAGACCATCAGACATGGTTTTCACACTGTTATTCTTAATAGTGTGAAACTAGTGTGCAAGACCCAACAACTGCTTGAAAATTTTAAAAATTTAACTAAAACTGGCCCAAAATACAAAAATACAATATAAATAATTAAATTAATTAAAATAATTGAATTTTTAGGTCAGGGTGTGAGAATTCTCCCCTCAAAAAAAAAAAAAAATTCTCCCCCATAATGTCACCTAGCTGAGCAACACAAAACTCAAATCCATGCCCAAACAAAACTGAGACAAACATTGAACATTTGGGTGTGACCTTTCACACCAAAAGTCGCACTCGTCCAATCAAGAAGAAACCAAAACACAATAATAAGGGGGGAAACATGAGGGTGTTCTCCCCACAACAAGAACACAACTAGAATATTATAACATAAAAGTATAACACAACAGGATCCATGGTGGTTCTCCACAACATTTAAGAACTTACCAGCAAATATAAATCATGTAATTTCTATGACTAGCAAACTTTAGAGATAACAACACAAACCGAAATGAGAACCCACATCCTAGACCTATCACCACAACTCCTACACAGATGAAACTCCACCACATGTGGGGCCTAATGAAGGACCCTCAAACAAAGAAGAGAACCAAAGGATTATTAATTACTTCTAAAAGATGTAAAAATATCCAAAACAAGCATAAAACAGAACTAAAACCAATCCACAGAGAGGCCATTTTTAATGGTTCACAATTATAAGTCACAATTACAACTATGAAGGTTTATAAAGACACAAATCCACTAAAAAATTCACTACCAAAAGGGAACTTTGAAAAAAATACCACAAAGAGTAAATGAGTTCTATAATCCTTTTATGAAAAATCAAAACATTAAAAGATTAAAGATGCCCCAATGGAGACTTAAACTATCCCATTTAATCCCTGGAGACAAATGTTAGACCAAGGTCCTAAAAACTCCCTATGATTCTTGACTACATGAAAAGAACCACTCTGATACTTGTGGCTAGAGCTATAATGCCTTGAAGAATCTCATGCCCCCACAATCAAGAGATGAGGTCCTCCGAATAAGAATTTACCTTTTAAGTGAATTCACTTCCCGAACATCACCAAGTGACCTAAATGGATACATCATTGTCAAGAAGCTAGGGTATATTCACCAGATGATATTTGAATGCCCAAACATTCCACAATAAAAACACACAAGCTGAAAGTCTGAAGAACTACAGATCATACCAAATTAAGGATAACTTTCCAAAGTAGGATAGTATGGAACACTCCTCTCTCTAGAATATGGAACATTAATGGGAAATAAGAGAACCCAGATAGACAACTACCCAAACTCGGGAAACCTACTCAGATAAAAATGCTTCATCCATCAAAATCCCAAAATGATATTCTGATGCTACCTATAAATAAAAGGATACCAGATCCTTGATTTGTTAAACAAAAGCCTCAATTATCTACTGACATTTCTAAACACTAATGAACCCCACCACATTTCTCACTTTTTCATACTCAGGCACAAATAACTATATAAAAGTGATCTTATAGAATCCCCATGTCACTCCAAATTTCTTCGATACTAGAACAACCACTCTCTACAATTCCAATGATGGACATCCAAACTATCTCAAAATGGCCTAAACCCTAACCACATCAGGAGATCCAGAAAACAAATTTGAAATCCATTATCCACTCCATTACCTCTAACAAACCTCGATTACCCAAAAAATAGACAACGGAAAAAACAAACTCGATCTAACCACTCCTCTAAGAGTTTGGGAAAGGCCAAAGACTGAAAAATATAAGAAACTTCTCGATCATTTCTAGGATTCATAATACAAATAGAAATCGAATAAAAATCCAAATCAACACCCAAACATTTCTTAAAAAATATGAGACATCACCAACTAATGACCAAAACATCATTAGCCAAATTGAAGCCAAATCAAATCTCAACCAAAATAACTCCACAACAAAATCACCAAACATATCAAGAATACACTTTTGAAAATAAATATTTTAAAAATTCAACCAATTTAAAATTTAATACCCTTTTGAAATAAAAAATCATTTCCCATTTAAAAAACCATTGTAGAACATTCCATAAAAAATACATGACACTGCCACAACTTTTCCCTATAAAAACCAAGAATCTCTTTACAAAAGATGCCTTTTTTTTATCAAAAACCAATTATTGTTTCTAAAAAACATTTGAAAACAAGATCAATTTTTATGTTCAAATACCCACCCATGGTATCCTATGAACTATCAAATATGTGTTTTTACCATATCTGATTGTATAATCAAAACATAAATACCAATATTCACTTTCACTACACACAAGAACCTATGTGAACGTCCACAAAGAACACCTAGGGTCACATATACCCTTTAACCATAAAAACCATGAATTTACAACATAATTATAATTTCATATTTTATAAAACATTTCAAATTTCAAAATAGTTTCTCTTCAAATCTTAAAAAACACAATGTTTTATTTTTTAAAATCCAATCTTGACAGATAGAGGCTCATTTTTTATCTCAATAAAGAACCCCAAAATTAATTTTAATTCACACCATCAAAAACCAAAACAAAAACAATACTTTAACCGATGTACCTAGATGGGAAACTAGTGGTCATTACTAACCTGAATACATGGTTTAACATACCATGTTCTAAGAAAGTACCAACCAATAGGAGTGTTACTAAATGTTAACTTGAGATCTAGATGGATAGCTACACCCTTTGAGTCCACCGTGAAACATTGACTCACTCCCTTGGTCATCCCCTGTAAACAGAAACCAAAACCAAATACTCAAATCCTAGACTACCACTAGTGGAGTGAGGATCAAAACAAGAAAGATTTCGTGAAACTCTTCAGGTACCTAACTACCAAGTTCTTACAGTCTTAGTCTCTGACTACATGAAAACTAAAATAACAAGTGGCACATATGATACAATTTTTTCCCTAAGTGGCCTGAGTCAACCATAAACTTGCCACACAATCCATTCTGCGACAAGCCCCTTAATGGAATTCCCAAACACCAGGGGCTGGAAACTAGTTACATGCATCAAGATTTAATAGGTAGGAATGATTTTTACCTTAAAAAAAAATAAAAATAAAAAAATTAAAAATCAAACTGAACAATAAAAAAAATATGCACTCAAAGAGGAAAAAAATATAAACTACTACACATACCTCCATGTGACCTCATGGTTCACCACTAAACACTGAATGAGGCTCACTTCGAGATTGATGTGAAACGAGGATATCTTAAAATAGAAAAGAGAGAGTTGTCGTGAGCACCGAGTTTCTCAGTTGGAATGCCAAAATAAACCATTCCTAATGCCCTACCTCTTAAATAAAATGCTGTCTTTCTAGTTTGAAAATAGGATATATAAAAATATGGTTTTAAATTTTTTTATCAAAACACATAATTAGATTTTACTTTTAAGAAAACCCATTTTCATTCCATTTTCCATATCAATTAAAAAAATACATAATTCATTGAAATGAATTATTTTAAAATCAGACAACTAAAAAATAAGTCTTTTAATAGAAAAATAAAAATAAAAGTTTCTTGATATAAAATGACCAAAGGTTTTACAAAAGAATATATGAACACACATGTATGAAACCATGGGCATTTCATAGACACCCCTAGGGCGATCCTTTGATGTACTTGGTTCGGAACCACCTCTCAACACATGGTGAAGCTCCTAGGTCTATAACTAACTGGATACCCTTGACTTTACAATCTAGTGGCACAACCCACTTGGACACTCAAAAAACCTAGAGGGTACCAAACCATACAATTGATGTTGATTATAATCTATAAATCAATCCCCTAAATGGATCCCTGGAAACCCTTGTTAAAGGTATAATTTTTATGAATGAGGCATTATCATGATTGACCCACCATACCTGCCATCACCGCACATTCTTACCCCATACACAGACACTACCTATAAGATAAAAAATATAGGGAAATCCACAATAGGTATGCCCCTCATATAACAGACCAATCACAAGGGCTAACCAGGCTGTCTCATCATATTAAATTCTAAACCATTTCACAATGATCATTAAGTTTCAAACTGGGAATTCACACATTCAAAACCAAATTTCACTTCCAAAAATTAGTAAGATTCCAATTAGTCCTTTAATACTATCATTTTAATATACAATAAAAACATTCGAAACCATTTCTAAAACAATGATAAGGTTAACTTTCACAAACACATTTCCATACAAGCCTTCACATTTTCCAAACCAAACTCACATACTAAAACCATTACTAATTCCAGGTCAAAATTAAAAGAAACTTATCATATTCCAAATGGGAATCCATTCCATTAAATAGTAAAACTGAAATTCAGTGGGACAAACAAGCCATGTTTTATATAACACAATTAAATAAAGCCTTTATATTCCACAGAAAAACTTCACAGACTATGAATTTGTTAACAAAATATTCAAAAAAATTTAGGATTCTTGACACATAAAAAACATGTACACAGTCTTTAACAAGCCATATTTATAAAGGGGAAACTAATTCCAAGAGGTGAAATCAATTTTACCAAACAACCAGCTATACATATATATATGTATACATATAAATATCATAGAAATATAAAAAACACACTTTTAAAAGACTTAGCACAGAGGAAACTAAAATTAAAGGTGCGGGCATAGGAAACATACCTCAAAAAGGGAGAAGACCATGTATAGACACTTTGGATCTTGACAAAAATAGGTGGATACCACTTGGAACTGCTACGCACTTGCACCCATATATACCCTTATATATATACTTTAGTCCAAGGCTTATATTCCCCGCACGATGAGGGAATATGCCCGATGGGGGATATATATATATATACCTATGAATGTTCTTTCACACAACCAAGGATGATCAAAACTCCATATAATCATGTTTAGGTACTGAATACACCTTAAGACAAACAAATAAAGGATGAACAAAAAAAAGCGGGTTAAAAATCTTACCCCAAAACAATAACGGCAGAGAAAATTGACTTAAACCACATACACATTGGATGTAGTTCCAAAACATTGACCAATGGGTCCAAAGATACCCCTTTAATACCATAAAATCAGAAAAAATCAGGAAAAACTAAATCAAAACCTCACATAGGGTTTTGTCCGATTGGGTAGAGAAACGAGAACTCTGAAAATCACTAAAAATTGAATGAGAAGGGATGAAGAACCATTACCTAGGAGATTAGAGTGGGAACCCATGATGAATCTAATAGATCAAAGGAATTAGTGGAGATGAATGCGAACGAGTTTGCATGAGGGGGGTGGGGAGATGGAAGGAGTTCATGTGAGGGAGACTGGGTGCTAGAAGTTATTCATCAGGAGGAGTCTGCCGAAAGGAGAGTGGGGTGCTATCCAAGGGGTTCACCGGAGGGAGAGTGGAAAAAGGGGGAGGGGTGGTGCGACGTTGGTGGGATGAGGGTAGTAGTGCGACACATCTAAGAGTAGACAAGGAGAGAAAGAATGAAATAAAAAGAAAGAACTGACAATGGAAAATGTGAATTCCCTTCCTTGGAGATTAAGGCCTAATTTATACAGAGACAGACAATACATTCTAATTTAAATTTCAAATTCAATCGAATAGAGAATAATAAGTTTTATATTAATAAAATTCCCATAAACATCAACTGATTATTAATCAATAACATGATATGTGATAATAATTCCATTTGGAATTTTCACTAATAATTCAACATCTAATCATTGAGTTGGTATTTTTAAACCCTTTGGAAATTTTATAGAAAAAATGAGTTTGTAGATGAATATTCAAATAAGAAATTAGTAGTTCTATATTAGATGGAAAGTATACCATTCACCATGTCATTATTGTTCCTTTAATCTGAAATAGTGGACAAATTATATTTTCATTTGTATCTTGTCTGAAGAGGTTATTTTTTTCGATAATCATCATAATAATTCAAAATTTTATTACATTATATAATAATTCCAAAAATATTTTCATTTGAAAGAAAGAAATGTATGGGGTGCATTATATTGGCATTTCATATTATTTTTAACAATTTAAAACATATTACCATAAATTTGACATTCAACCACATGATAATCTTCCATTCCATATACAAAAACCTATGTAGTCCAATTAATAAAATTTAAACAAATTTTTCCAACCACACTATTAAAATAATAGAATGATCGTATATTTTTCTATGGTTTTTATATTTTCTCTTGAATTCCAAATTTATTTTGTTATAAAAACTAGGTGATTTATGGGATACAACTATAAGTATTTCCTCCATGATTGATTAATGAATTATTTCTCCATAGCTACCAATGTCCCTTATGGATAACTCCCAATTGAGAATTGGTCTTAAACCCCCAAAGAATCTAATGATCTTACATTCATGTTTGATTATAATAAAAAAATAAAACTTCACATATCTTTTAAAAGGTTTTTCATAGGTACTAATAGAACCACAATCCTTTTAATTTATCTCTATAAATTCCTTATTATTGAAAAATAATGAAATTACCATCCTTATTCAATTTTTTATGAAGAATTAAAGAAAATTACAAGTTGAAAATTAGATAATAAAGTAATCCTACTTCTTAGAGTTTATTTCTTATTATTTTCCTAATATTATTGACAATAGTACACCATTGATATATTTCACCTTCCAAACAATTGGTATCCAAAATGAATTTTTCATCATACAAACACTATAGGTGGGAGAATATCATTTAAATGGAAATTATTCATTTCTATGTAACTAATTGAAAAGTATAACTAGAGAAAGAATGTGGATGATTCCCCATAAAGGATTCAACTTATTGTTGTTCCCACCATTGATTGTATGAAACTATAGTATGATTCGTAGCTTGAGAAATTTTTGTGATCCTTACAATTTAGTTTTATATTTCTATCCCATACCAGTTTTTTTATTCAGGAGGAATATTATTTTGTTTTCCATGAAAATAATAATTAGCTTAGTTCCTTTTGGTTACAACAATTAACTAAATTAAAAAATTATGGTGTAAGAATTAATAATGATTGGGGGAACTAGATAATCCAAGGAATTCACATATATGATTTTTATATCCTAAAATATCATTTTAAATATATGAAACATTAGGATCATCCTATGATTTTAAAGGTCATTATGCAATTATTTTGACATAGATTGTAATTATTTTAAAGAATTTTGAAACCATATGCACATTGAGTGTCAAATTAGGGGTGCAGTGAGTAATATCTTCACAAACTAGGTGACGATGGAATCCATAACACTACATATTTTATAGGGTTATTACAAAAATATACAACTATTCTAGATCCATATCCACTTGTATTATGTTGATAGGGATTTTATATCTCTAAGAACAAGCACTCTATACATCAAAAAATTTCAATGATATTTTAATATACATATACTTATCCTAATGGTTTTTATAAAATATTGTATTGTATCAACTAAAACATAATTATGATAATATTTCAATTGGCCCTATATTTTTATACTAAACTATTACATATTAAATATGAATGTAAAAAATTAATAAATAGAAAACCCGATGACTGTAATGATTTATGGTATTTGGAGACTAAATACATAATCTTATTATTTTAGAAAACGTACTCAACATTTACAACAAATGACTACCCATATAATATAATTAATATTCATATCCTACTGAAGACATTTATTCATATGCTGGGAAAAGGGATCATAATAAAGGGTGAGTATGATTCTCAGTAAGGGTAAAAAAAGGGGATGCCAACAAAAAATGAGAATATGGGTATGATAAAACTAGAATAATATATGAAAATCATAACCTTCATATAATAGATCATAAAATCGAGTTATTCCTAAAATCATGTCAGTTGATAAGACATAAATTAAAATTGAATTAAATTACATAAAACATGATATTATAACAATTTCATAAGGCGTATATATATAAAATACACATAATCATAAAAACTATTTTGAAAAGAATTACAAAAAATTCATTAATAACATGTTAGGCATGGACTTATCACCCTTGTACCTACTTCATCCATGAGATAACCTCCCATGTTCAATATTTTTCAGGATTGGGATAACCACGCATGTACCATCACTTATAGGATTATGATAATGTCCAAAGTACCATATGAGATCATAAAAAATTAATCCTTACCAAATGCTTTGGAGGGAGATATAGGTCCCACACATCACGTAATCTATATACTTATGTAACATATGGTCATAAAAAAATAATATTATAACATATAAACCAAAAAACGGTTCCATAATCATGTAATCATATCATAACTTATATTAAAGAAAAATGATTCATAATCACATAATCAATTCTTCTTACCATAAATAATGGAAAAGTAATAAGATTAAAAACATCTCATTATCATAATAACAAAAAATCTATAGAAAAAATAAGTATTTGGTCAATGGATAATATCCCTAGTAAATATTAAGTAACATAAAAGGATGATATTTTAGATGGAAAGTTATTTTGACAGATCACAGAGAACATTTCTTTAGGAAATAATGATTTTCTCTTTAATATCACATTTATAAAATCCAAAAAAACTGTAATGTTAATTAATTTTTTTTATAGAAAATATACATGAAAACTTGTAAAGGAATATTTAAATCAATGTGTTTCCATGATGGGGGGAAAATATCATTCATTTTTAGATGCAAAAATGATGATCCCATTCATATATCTGGTAACATTTATAAAGAGACTTGATTAGAAAAATAAAAGTATATCCATTTTATTTTTCTTAAAAAACATTAAAAATTTAAAAAATTTAAATTAATCAATAATTATATATAATTTAAATAATTTTTTTAATTTTTTTAGAAAACATTCACATTGAAGAAAAAAGGTTTTCAACCAAATAGAGTTATAAATTTGGGTCTTCAACAAAATAATAATTTTAGGGTAATAATTACCTAAAGAGAGGACAATGGAAGAAAAAAATTAATAAAAATAAATAATTATAGGATAATAAAATTCTTGAGTGTCAGGATTGGTATATAATATTATATCATCATTTGAAGTATAATCATAATCAATCTTGATAAACAATGAGATCATAAGATAAATCAAGTACCACTTCATAAATATTTGAATTGTAATACCAATAAAGGAAATTAATTTATATGGATTTTTATATACCATAATGATAATGAAAGGAATCAAAAATTTCATTTGTTGGAATTATATACACAAAAAAGGAAAGTTGTCAATTTTTCATTTTCCCAAAAAAATAAATATGAGACAAATAATTAATTACCCTAATTCATAATAAACATAATACATATAAGAACACAACTTATTATAAATATAGGTTTTTATAAAAATATTAAAAATTTAATCTTATATATCATATCATATATGATTTTATTTTTACTTTTTTATTACCTTATGAGTAAAAATTCTCTGTTTAAATCATGATTTGGATATTCACTACTTTTTTCCTTGTATGTTTCTGTTTGGAATTTGTAGTCCATTTTTGTTGATAATTTTTCCATAATAAATATAATTAAAATCATGTTATAAATAAAATATTTATTCATTTTATTTCTAAATTTATTAATCCATTAATGTTGTATATAGAAAAAAAATTATATCATTCTTATAGATGAATGTATGCACATACACATGAATATTTGTTGAATTTTCTTGGAGGATAAAATGAAAGAAAATTAAATATTAAATCACCATTCTATAATAACTTTTATATCATATATATAATATATATTCATTTAATGTATCCATATTTTCATACTTTTCAAAAATAAATCAAAATCATATCAAATCGATTCTTGGAGGCGGTATTCCACACGTACGAATGAGTGACATAATAATTTCCTAAAAAATTGGAATGTAATAAAAATTTGTTTTATATTAATATATATGTATATTAAATTAATTAATATATTATATATTAATTATATCCATAATTTTCTCCATCCATGAGAGGTAGTGATTGAAAACCAATTAAATCTATTCGTGGGGAAGTAGTCCTCATTGAACATGATCGATGGGTTCATTACGCAATTGAAGGAAAATGAGATATATGTAGGTTATACTATTAATATAATAACATAACAATATATTATATATACATATGTTATGATATATCCATTGTTGATGAATATTTTTAGGAGTTATAGGAAGAAATAAAATGGTAACCCAATGTTAAAGATAATTCCTCTTCTTTGGAGATCCAAATAGGTTAAAAAACAATGGAATCATAGTATAGTTTCCTAATAAAAATAAATCATATATGATGTTGGGAGATAATTTTTTAATGTATCATGGTATGTAATTTCTGATAAAAATTTTTATGGATATGTGAAGAGGTGGGGTGGGGGTTTACCCTTTTATAAGTCTGGGTGAGTACCCAAATAGAATTAATGAATGGAAAAAGATGTTCCCATGTTATAAAATTCCCAAATGGATCCAAAATGGATCATTCCATAATATTGCATGATATAAGTTCAAAATATTGTCTAAAAATGGAAAATGAACATGTTTTTAGTTCATCTAGCACCTTATTATTTTAGATTAACCACACTTAGTAAACCTATTTTGACCTGAACAACAATAATTATTTTCTAGTTTTTACTCTTAATATTCAAATTAATAATTTTGACCATGTTATATAATAATAAATTTTATAATTAAATTTTTTAATCCATTATGAATTTTTTTATATAAGTGTAAAATGTTATTTTAAAAGGTAAACATTTTTTCCTAATGAATAAGCATTTATCTAAAGAGAAAATTTTCAATAGTGTAGAAATTATAAATATAAATATTTAATATTAAATTGAATGTTATGAACAAAATTACATTAATTAAAATGTATTGCATCTAATTTTACATTAAAAACCAATTTCAGATAAAATTATGCTTGGAAATGTTTTAAATGAAAAGGTAGTTTTTCATAAAAATGAATTCTTTTATGATTCATAAAAAATTAATGTGTATAAAAAATAAAAAACATTAAATCAATGATTTTTTTACTTGTATATATAATAAGATAATTATATTTCTTCAAATAAATTTTTTAAATTTGGAATCAAAATAATTTTATTATTTGTAAACAAAAATAAAAAAACATTTTTCATCAAAATAGACTTATTTAAACATATAACGTTTTTACTAAAAATTAATTAATTTTTATCCGTATGATTTATGTATATCAAAACATTATAATTAATTTTTTAAATTTTGTAATTCATATTCATATATAAATTTTTAACTGCTAGGTTACAAAATTTTTAGTTAAGTGTTAACAAAAATAGTATATTGGGGTTATATAAAACTATGTGTTTTGTGTTACATAAGATATCAAATAAATTATATTACTGAAAAAAAATATTTCATAAAAACATAGAGAATATTGTGGAGATTAAAAGTAATAAAACATAAATCCATTGGATATCATATTTTATGAATTTGTTTTTCATAGAGTACAACACAACGTTGGAAAATTTATTATCCTTTTTTGCAAGAAAACTATATATTCTGATATAGGATATGAAATGATGGAAATTTCATCATACATTAATAAATGATATAGTTAAATTTTAGTATGGAGTGTAGAATGGTTTTATACAATTTATACTATAAAAATTTAATATTCTATATAAATATTATGAAGTAAATATTGAAGATTTAATATTAAGAACAACTTGATCATGTTAGGCGTCACCGGTTTATGGGAGAGTAATTGGATATAATATACATTGTATGTGATAAAAGTAATTAAACATACATTTTTAGGCAAAATATTAAATCAATGGAGTTAATTCATGGATCAGGTAGAATAATAATAACCTAGACACTGCTGGAAAGGAATTGGGATGTTCTGTTGGACTCTCTTGAAAACTATTGGGAAACAATCTTCACACACAAAGACATATTCCGCAATGTTTATTTAAATTTAATATATTGACACATAAGGATTGATATAGATTCCCATCTGGAATGTTTGGGTGATTCATTACAATCCCTGGATAATTATCATAGGTTAGAACCCATAGTGGTTCCTAGTGGGCTAGACCAAGGTGGTTTGGGTTGAGAAATCATAGAATTGGACTGAATTTTTCTTACACATTTAGTTCTACACAAAAAGTGATCTCTAAAAATAACTTATGATCCTATTCAAATTTATATGAGACACATTTTTACAATAAGACACACTAAAAACTAAAATTATGAATTACATATAATGATATTAAAGAAATCTTATTATGGATTATTAAATATTAACCGCATAATATTTTTCATATGTATGTTAAATAACACACACCCATATATATATATATATTTCATAGTGTAAAAAATTAATATTTTTTAAAACAATGATACATTTAATTAAATTAGAATTAAGATAAAAAATAATTTTTTCCCATAGACTATACCATATTTTTTCTCAATGTATTCTTAAACATGTTGGAATTTTCATCCCCCATTTTAAAAACAGTCGAAACACATGAAATATTTTACGACTACAACCCAACCAACAAATTTGTGTTCTAATTTTAGAATCATTGGGATGAGCCCCATGTTGTACACCTAAAATATATTTATTTGTTTCTTGGTGATTAACAGAAACCACACAAATAAGGCCTTCATCATTTTTTTATGTTGTGAATCATACTTGTTTCATTATTGTATAATATTATTTCCATTTCAATACCATAGTGATAATGTTTTATGGATTATTTATTCATTTTCACATCCCATATTAATATTAATTATATTCATAGAATAATTTAATTTATTGGTTTTGATCGTATATAATGTGACATTTTATTAGTATCCATATAGAGAAATGATACTAGAGAAAGAATATAATAATGAATTATTAAAATTTCATATAATTATATACAAGGAGAAAAGATAAATAATGAAATATCAATAGCATGAATGATATTATGTTTCATTTTATTAGTTCCTCAGATAAAATAAATATTTTATGTATATAAATATTATCTCATTATTGAAAGTTTTTGGTATCTATATTCTCAAATCCCCTAAAATTAATCTTTATGTCTGTTGAGTATAGTACCACATTGCAATATAATTTCCAATATGAAGATATTTTTCATATCTATTATCTTTACTAAATATTATGATTAATATTTCACTCCAAAAGAACACTATCATGATCTATATAGGATCTCTACATAGTCCTATATCAATGATATGCATAAATATTCACAATGAATATTCATAATAATATCAATAAATTCAAAAAAATATTAAATTTCTTATTAGATATTCCTATATATAACAAAAATCATGGCTTAATAGGGTCTAACACCACATGTTTTCCTTTTCATAAACATGATCCTAAAATCATAGTTCAGTCTTAATACATTAATTATTTAGAATTCATTAAATTTTATTGCCTTCCATAATATTGGATTGATATAATTTTTTATCATAAATATAACCATAATTTATAATTCAATACATTACATCCTTAAAATAATTGATAATAAGATAATGCATGAATTTTTTTACCTTAATATATGATATAGTATAAAAACCATCACTGAATACACCCATATAATGGTTGATGAGTTCATAATTCTGGCTTTAATAAAAATGATAATTATTCATGTTAAATTTATTAATGAACCACCAAATAATTTTTAAAACTATAGTAATTTAAGATTGAATATTATATCTAGTAATGAACCATTACCCCATTTACTCCCCATGGTGTAAATGTACTCAAAATTTCACATTTAATAAATAATGGTTATTATCATCAAATTATTCATATAGAGTTTTCTCCCTGAAAACTGATGACATTTTTTTGAACACTACAAAATTTATTATTCCAAAAGTGAATTAATCAATCTTTCAATCCAATATATTTTTTTAATCCTTCATTTTTTATTTCCCTCATCAATAAAAATAGAGAACCTAAATAATGAGTCTTTTGAATTGACACAAGATACGATTTGAAATAGTGACTCCTTATTCATGATTTGAATACCAATAATGTGAATATTTTAAAATAAGAAATAATATTTAAATAGACATACAATGATATATAATATAAATTAAATGAAAATAAAAATTATGAATGATTGGTATAGAATTTATATTTATCTTTATAAACTCATAGCCATTGAAATAATGAATAGTTAAGGACATTTATAGGTTCTTTCCAATGAATCATTGATTTCAATAGTTTAATATATATATATATATATATATATAAAATTTGGTGATAAAAAATTAATTGAGAAAATAAAAATACAGTTTACAATAGAATGAGTAAAAAAATATTTTTGGACCCTAATTTTTAATTTTGGAAATAATATATGGAGCTCTACATTTCAATGAACTAATATGACTTATTATATTCTTTGACATTAATGAAAATAATATAGTCAACTTTTAGTGTCCTCATACTCACATAAACATTATATCATGATAATACCAATCTTATTTTATGTTTAACATAAAAGACACAATGAATTTAATCAATAATGAATATATTAAATTAAATTAAAGTAGTTTATCAATAAATTAAAAAACATTATATTGGAACATCATTATTAAATGAGAACATCCACCCCGTAAATTTATTGAGAAATCTAGGTTGCATTTATATTGTTAAGAAATCCCATACATCATTGATGGATTTCCTCAAACAACATCATCATAATAAAAATTTGAATTTCATATTAGATAAGTAAAAATTTACTATAGTATGTTAAATACAACATCATATCTTATTCAACTGGAAATCTAGGTAAATCATTTTATTATGATCTTTATTGATTAAATTCTTCAAAAACAAATTGGTGTGAAATTAAAATAATATGTGGATTATGGAATCATGAAGCTCGTGTTATAGATGTAGGATAAAATTTCTACAATATGATATAGTCTAGATTAATGATTTATTTCATGATTTCATAATATAATGTAGTGGGAATGAAATTAAAAAGATATATCAAAATGGTTCTTGATTTTGCTACTATTTTTGGGGTATTTTAGGTACTTAGTAAAACAAAAAACAATGACATTTTTTTCTTGAATCAATTTCATTATCAAAAGGTAGAAATATAAATAGTCATCTTATTAGTGATATTAATTATTGTGTGAATGGTTTTTAGTATTTTAAAAAGAATAAAATATACCTTTTCCTAGGGTTATTTAGTAGTTAATGGTTGAATAAAATATTGAATACACATTTTTCATTTTATATATCATTCAAATAAAAATGATAGTAATGATATTAATCATATCATTTGTTTTTAATGGATAAAAAAATGGATGATTTTCAAGAGTTAATAAAACATATCTGACAAGGTCATAGATGATATGTATTATAGATATAGATTTTTGAAGTATCAATAAATATATTGATTCATAGTATGTAAGATCATGGGGGAAGAAGACATGAAGAGGAGGAATTTATTTTGGATATACAATTAGAGATTTACCAGCAGTGGATTTTATCCATGAAAAATGATTTCATTTTGCTATATCTTGACCATTTATAAAATAAGATGGATAAAGGAGAAAATCAATAGTATTTATGCTATTTGAAATTAGTATTTTGATACTCCATAGTATTGCATGTTTAATTAATAAAATAATCATAACTTTTAATGGCGTTAATATATGTATATATATATATATATTACTTCAATATAGTTAATTTCATATTAATATTATTTTCAATTATATAGAAATTATATATTTTTTATATAAATTTTATTAATGTATTAAAGACACATAAATTTATATATTTATTTATGAAAATAATACAAAAAATAGCATTCTTATAATAATAATAATAATGTTAAATTTTCATTATTTTATAAATATAAAATATAAAATTTTCATTATTATAATTATATATTTATATGTTTCTTCATTTTTTATGTTCAATAGTATACATTTATAACAATGATATGTTTTTTAAGAAGGAACAAATTCAAAAGGGAGAATGAAATCATGGGAGAAAGAGCAAGGTGGGGAAGAAAAAAAGCTCAATGAAAGGGTATGGTAAAGAACACAATAAACGAAGAGAAAATGTGAAAACAACATCACAATTTCCATTTAAAAATTCTATCATTTTCATATATTAAATAGATTTGAAACTATATATTTTATGTATCCTATAAAGAATGATCACATCATGCATGGTTAGATTAAATAATTGAAGAAGAAAATATACAACAATTGAAAATAAATGAATGGATGAAATTTTAGGTAGTTGTCTTAGTGGAATAAGGTAAATAAATGGTAAAAACCTGACCATGTGGTTCTTGAAATGGTACTAACAATATAAGGTTCATGTTCAAAAATAAAAAACCATGTTTTATAAATCTTTATTATGTTGTAGTCTGGTTGTTTAACATATTATCAAAAAATTAAATAATATCTTATAGAATTCTTGATGAAAATTTTAATCATCATTGAATAGAATGATGGTGATGAGTAAAACCAAGAGAATAGTTACTATTTTATCAAAGTGAATGATGAAATGAAAATTTGTAAATTAAAAATATATAGGAATTCAAAATTATCAGGTATTTTGTTATATAAAATTTGATTAATGGTTAGAAAAACATGACCCGAATAGAATAAAATATATTATTTTATTCATATGCATATATTTATAAATTTTAATTACTGATTGAATTTTTGGGTTGAACTAAGTTCATGAAACATTATAATGAGTTTAATTTTTCTCAAAATATTGATCGAGAGTTAAAATATGTTGTTTTATGTCAACCAATGAATCATTTAATATTTTTGGTGATATAAAAAAATATATATAAGGAAAGATAAATCTTGGTGTGTTTTGACAACTATAAAATATATCAATACATTGATAAATAGAAAAGTATTAGACATTATATTATGGATATAAAAAAAAGGTCAAGTCTGATTTTTTAGTAGTTAATAGTGAATTTTTATGTAAAAGATTTATTTTTAAGATAGATTATATTATTTTTAATTTTATTAATTTTAGAGAGAACAATTAGTTTTAGAATTATTAATTTATTTTTTTTATGTTTTTTATTATTTTTCTTCAATGATTGTTATGAAATTTATATATTTAAATCAATTAATTTTTTTAGCTAATTATATTATTTTTCCTTCATTCAATGATTTATATAGCACTGAAAAATAAATATCCACTAATAATGTGTTGAAAATAAAATAATTAATGGAGAATAATATATTCGAATGAATACTTTAGTATTTTTATTCTAGAATTAATTGTGATGGAATTATGTTTTCAATGTCATATTATATTTAGTTAATCTTTTTAATTAATCAATGAAAGTTTTACCATGAATATTTAGTGATATATGATATACAATAAAATATATCCATTTAATTAATGGAAATTTAATTGGGATCTTCCATTGAAATTTGGATTAAAACCTAATTCACCTTATTTTAGTTTAATTCTTTTTATGATAATATATTAAGATAGCTGTTACTATATGGCTAAAGAAAACAATATGGAAATAAATTAACTTTATAATCACACAACTTCAAATTTAAATGGATTACGAATTTGATTGTTAATTATCACCTCTATGGAAAATAGAAAAATATAACTTTATATGTTTTACTAGGTAATTTTACTCCAATAAAGACTAAATTTAGTATATATATGTATATATATTAGATTTATACTTATATTTATTTATTTCTAGACTTAACAAAATTAAATACATACAAAGTTGAAACAGCTAATACATACAGACACACACACATTTATATATATATATATATATATATATATATACATATATATATATTTATATATCTTGACACCCCCATATATATATAATTATTTTTAACAATAGTCATAACATTAATAAAAACTATATAAAATCAATTATTATTTAGTTTTATAATATATATTGTTAGCCTATTATTACTATTATCGTATTATTATTTAATTATAATATTTATGGTTTTTACATTACATAAGAATTCAATATATATGAGTGTTAATAACTAAAATTTAAAGGTATAAATATTTTTTATTTTATTATATTAATCTCCAATGTAATTTTATTTATAATTTTATAAATATTTAGATCTGGAATGTTTTTTTGTGGAATCATCATTGGACTCGGTAATGAATGAGTTTATAGGTATGTGTATGTAACATGTTATAGAGAAATATTATAGAATATATAAATGAAAATTGAGGGTAATTAAGAAAATATTCAATTACTATTGATTCATTATGTCATGGTTCCCAAAATGTTTTAGTTAAGTATATTATTGACACATAATGGTGGATAATTTTTATTATTATATACATTAATTTTTATTAGGGGGTATATTAAATGGTATTAGAACCATGTATTTCCATTTTATATTTTATTTACACAACCCATTTCATGTAATGAGTTAGACAATAAGTAGAAAAATGTAGAAAACAAAATCCATTGAGGTTAAACAAGTGTTGTTTTTTGTGAATGGTTTAGGAAATTAAGAAGTTAAAATTATTTTTTCATTTTCTAGATCATTTATGTGATAATATAATAATTTATAAATATAACCATGTGCATAATGGATTTCAATTTTGTGTGAGTGATAAATTAAAAATAACACAAAAATTAAATATAAGAAAATGAAAATAATGTACTTAAACTATTCCAAATAATTTATTTTATTTTATAATCCAAATATTATAAAAAATTCTTGATATGGTGTAATAAAATACAATTTTTAGTTTTTTGAAATATTTCATATAATTTTATAATAAAATATTATAAAAAAGATACAAATATAGTTTTATGTGCTTGATAGGGGCTTGGATTCATACTGTTAGTTTTTTATGTCCAAGTTGTTTGGTAGAAGTGTTCAATTTTCTTATGATGTGTTAAATATTAATAGGTATTAAAACGTGTAAAATAATTTTATTACATTTGTTAAATAGGTTAATTTTTTATAATCTCACATTTGAATTTGGGATTGATATGGGTATTAATTATTAAGGGGATAATTCTTATCATTATTTAAACTAATTTGGTGTGAAATCATATTGGGATGGCTAACTACACAATAAATGAGAAAAAATAAATTTTACCAATCTATGTATCTATTTTTTCATACCAATTTATAAAATTAATGATATAATATACATATATATTCACTAGAAGGTATGCCCAAGACCTCATATTTTAGATGTTGTAATATGATATATTGGATTAATTCTCATATGATATTTCTTTGAATAATGGATATTAACACAACTCTATGGGGTTGTATAATTCATATAATGAGGTATTATAATTTAGATTAAATGAAGTATAAAATGTATGGAAATATCATTCTTATCAATTCTCTTTAACTATAATTACTCTAGAATATTGATATTTCATTCTTGTATTATATAAGAATTAAGTTCTTTTTGTTAACACAATTTTTTCTATTTATTACT
This sequence comes from Viscum album, assembly GCA_963277665.1. Classification (NCBI taxonomy): domain Eukaryota; kingdom Viridiplantae; phylum Streptophyta; class Magnoliopsida; order Santalales; family Viscaceae; genus Viscum; species Viscum album. Next base: position 42,731,682 of record OY728145.1, on the reverse strand, counting down.
CTCATGAAGCTAGAGACTCCTCAAGGGTTACTCAATATAAAATATCTTATTGGGGTTACGACTATGATTTTATCATAAATAACATTCTCTTGAGACCCATTTTACTAACAAATTAGTGTTGGTAAATTCACTCTTATGGTGGGAGTAGTCATCACATGATACATTGGTCCATATATTTAGTCATCAATTAAAATAAGATACCATTATTTATACATATCCCAAAAAATCATAATATTATTTTCCTATCGACATGGATAGAAATTCACATCAAGATAATAAAGGTGGATCAACTAAAAAGAAGAAATTTTAAAAAAGGATGAAAATAAAAATACACTAAATACTTGTGACTCTTGAAGTAGTTTTTGTGATCATAACTCCCAATATCACCACATAAAAAAATTACACATTATAAATTTCATATATGAAAAAACAATTAGAGAACTATAATATCATGTGTCAAGGAAACACACACAACACCTTAATGGATGTTCTATTCAACAAATACCAAAAACAACATATGTAAGAGGATACATGGAATCATATGAAAAAAAACATCACAATGAATTTAGTGTGAATGAAATAATAAGTGAAGAAGTTCATATAATACAAAGTCTTACGCAATGGATATGTTTTAGAGTTTATATATGAAATACCAAATATCAAAAAAAAAAAATCTAAAGCAAAATAACATCAATAATAATGATTCCATCTATGATGATGCTTATCAATATTAATTATTAATTTCTGATTTATTACATAAGAGTACACATAATAAAAAATGGAATATTCATAAGTTTAGTTTATTTTGGAGTTCTGTAAATCACATAAAAACCTAAAATAGTAAATACATCATCATTATTGAAAAAATCCTTAAAATTATCATATAATTCCTTCAAACATAAAACAACATGGGATAATATGGGGATATACATAAGAAAATGGTAAGATAGGAATCCCATTAATGAAATAAAAAAGATATAACATGAAGAATTTAATATGTTTATACAATAGGAATATGAATTGGGAATAAAATTGTATATAATCATAAACATGAACAATGAAGTATGACATAGCATGATAGTCATAAGAGAAACATGAGAAATGTGGATACCACAAAAAACACTAGGAAAACACATAGATCAATGATAAATTCATATAAATCATGATAGAAAATGTATTTTGAAATAATAGGTTAAATCTATAATCCCTTCCATGATTTTTCATTAGAGAAAACATTACCCTATATGTTGGAGCGAAATATAAATATTAGCGCACTCATCACATTCATTTCATTCTAATGCTTATGTTTTCCACATATATCATAAAATAAATAATATTTTATCATCAAATTTTATTCCATAGTAATATAGCGGGGATTGAATTCATGTAATTCACTAATTAATGAAGAATAAGTGTGTTATTGTGACCAATATTTCTGAAAAATATTTGTAGGTATTTTCTAGAAACACAATGCATGAAAAATCATGGTACATTTCGATAGGATAACGAGGGAATATGGCTATTCATGGGAGGGATCAATAAGAGTTAATGATTTATGTCATAATATATACATGAAATGTAAAGTATATGTATTTTTTATGATATTATCTCAACATTAGGCAATGAATATAAAATATATAAGATAAATAAGTTACTTGAATAATGAGGAGATTGAATAGAAAACTTACCTTGATAGGGTGATTCCGGTTACATTGGATGAGATTCTGGAGAATTTGGGGGAAATGTTGGGAGAATCTAGAGAGGGGTGTGTTGGGTAAGGAAGTGACCCAATGATTTTTAGGGGAGAAAAATGGGATCATGGGTGGATTTTATATAAAAAAGATATGGGAGTTCTTTATTATCTCTTAAACACAGGTTTTAGACTTTATGTAATAAAATAACCACACCCATAAACCATATCAAGGTTTTTTACATTATTTAATAAAAAAGGTATTAGTTTTTATTTTATAATATTTTAATAGTTATTATGTATTAATATATTACCCTTAGTGATATGAAGGTCAGTCCCACACATAATGAAATTATTTTAAAACATTATAATATATTGTAGTTTTTGGAGGATACATATAGGATTTTAATAAATAATCCAATAAAATAAAATCAAATTATTTTAAAGTTGAATCATATTTATAGACTAGGATTTACATTAAAATATTTATTACATATTTTTTTAGTCAATATGATTTCATAACACGCACCATATATTTATACCATATTTAATTTTTACCCAAAAATGAAACTATCTCAGAAAATTACATAAAATTTAGCATAGGTTAATTTGGAATTTATGATTCCAAAAATAATGTTAATTTTATCAAAATAATTCTCTAAATATTTTTATTTTATCATTTAAAAATAAATAGTAATTTATTAATAAAGGATGTGTTTTATGATAATTACAAGTTTTGAATGCATATTAAAACTACATTATACATTATTAAAATTATATGATGACTTATATTTCATAAATAATTTACAATAATTTTATTTTCTAATATATCATTTATTTAAATTATCCATTAATTCATCGAAATAAATGTCTTAATTGATGATGAATTTTAATTAAAAATATAATTTGAGTTTTATTATATAAAAATAAAAAACATTAATAAAGAGACACTGTAGAGTAAATATAACCATTATTCATTTGAAAATAAAATATAAATATTCATATTATTTTGGTCATGATACATAACCCTTTAATACAGTATTAAATTACCTATTTGTTAGCCGCGTAATGATAAATCTTTTATGGGGTGGTTCGACATACATAACTTGGGACATGATGGTAATGTTCTTAAAATTATCCCATAAACGATTTAACAAAAGCTTATGTTGTTGTATATAAGCTTATTATTGGGACATGAAAATCCTAGTGAGTCCATCTCCCTTGGAAGATCTAATGAATGGTATTAGCAGGGTACAATCATATTGGTTGAGGTCATCTATTTCTTTGTCTCTGTCAATAGAATTTGTTAAAAAAATATGTCAATACTGATCATATGATCACTTTTCAATAACTATATTATTAACAATATTAATGATTAACATTATTTTAAATCAGTTTGAATATAATGAAATCAATGATGTTTTTGTGTTTCTTAAATCAATAGTATATAATAATTAATTTAATTAAATCACATGGGAAATATAATTTATAAAAGTTTAGGTCATTATAGTCTACCCATATCAAATGTTTAGCATCAGAATTTTCATTTCTCACCCTGAACAACATTTATGATATTCAGTTTCATCAATCACTATGATTTCCATGTCTCTTCATCAAACCCGTTGGATTTATAAATTATTATGACTAGGTATATTGTGTTATTCTATTGAAATTTTCTCTAGGATCTATGATCTATGTCGGCTACTTATTATAGGATAGATCAGTCTCTAATAATACCACCTTTGGATAGAGTACATGTGAGGGGTCGGGTATTTACCTCCTAAATAGTGAATCATGGAATATATCATGTACTTGATACAGGTTAGGTTGGTGTTCTAGTGGATAGGCTGCCACTCTGATGTGATAAGGTATCTCAAAGGGACCTATGTTTCTTGGAATAATGTTTCCCTTTTTAAAAATCTCTTGAAATTCATTCATGGAGATTTGTGATGGAATACCAAGTATCCAACCTTAACATCTAGGTCCAATTTCCAATTGCCAGCAAGGATTCTACATCGACTCTATGATGCATCGATATGCTACTGATATTTCTTGACATTTTGCACCATCTCCGTAACCATTGCTGGAATGTAGATGTATGTGTTTTCCAACATCATTCCTAGATGTTGGTAAATTTCACATATACCCATAATGGGATTTGTACGGGTCTATTTGGATGTTTGAGTATAGGTTATTATTTTATGAGAACTCTACCATATGAATATGTTAACCCCATCAACCAATTAAGTTCATTGAATATTACCTCAGCAAGTCCTCAATTGTTTCAATAGTCTTCTAATATTGGCTATCAGTTTGATTGTGATAGGTCATGCTAAGGATCACCTTAGTATTTAGAGTGTTCTGGAATCTAGTATTGAACATGCATGTTAATATTGGATATCAATCAAATAAAATAGATAGTGGTGTTACGTGCAGTGTCACCACTCAAATATATCCTTGAATGTTGATAGAGTTAGACATCCCATAATGTTTTTATAAAGTTAGTATTTATAAGATAATTTACCACAACATTCAAAGAATCATTTCTTTTTCATGTATTTGGAAAACCATTGACAAGGTAAATGGAATTGGTTTCCCATTTCCATTTAAGTATGGTTAATGGTTGCATCATCCCCTTCGATTTTTTCCAGTCTTACTTTTCCTGCTGACATACATGACATCTGAAAGTATATTTGTTATCTCCTTGTTCATAATTTCCCAAAAATAGTTCTATTTTAGATATCGATATATAATCGGGCTTCCTATATGGATGGAGAAGTGCAAGCTTAGTGCATCATCCAAAAACTATTTCTTTAACTCAGGATACGATAGTACCCATAGTCTTGACCCAAATATTACATCCCCTTCTTTATTAACATTGAACTCCAAGGATGTCCATTTTCTTATAGCATCCACATTCTTCTATATTAAAATGTAGTCTATTTTAGAAACCATTATGATATCCCTAATGGATGGTTGAGCAGTGTTTTTTGGAATGATCGATTATGTTCATTCAATTATTATTCACATGTATATCATTTTCAAGTCAAATAAGATTAGATCCTTGTAAATTGACATCAAATATAAATTTTTAGACCCTTTATATATATATATATATATATTATACCACATTATATTCTTTCCCACTATGATAGTGAATTGGGAAATAATTTTTCCTAATTTTTTCTAATCATCATCATTGGTGTATTTGTACCTCTTTCTATTTGAATGTATACCCGAGGATTATATAATATGTATATATTTCACACATCACACCAAAGAGAAAATTCTACCAGATTTTCACCATTAATATCAATACAACAAACTCTAGATCATTCAGTCGGTATTTCTATTCATTAAATTTTAATTTCCTTGAATATAAGGCTATATCATTGTTATTCTTCTTTAACATGCACCCCATTCCCTTCTCTGGAGAATATTTGTGTCAAAAAAATGTTCCTCACTTATGTGTCATGTGAGTAAATGTTTAGTGGAAAAACACATTTTTAACTCAAAGAAGATCTATTAACAATAATTATTTTGAAAAAAATTACTACCTTCCATATTAACTTGGTAAGAGTTATTAGAAATCATGATAAATTTTCGACAAATTAATGAGAATACCGTACTAATCCAAGGACACTAGTAAAATAATTCACAAATTATGGTGTCTTCCATCCTTCAATTGGTTCTTTCCTTGATGGTTCTATAAAAGTATCACTAGTTTTTATAATATTCGCAACTAACGAGACTTAATTCAACCAAATATGACATTTTTAAAACTTGAAAAATGATTATCCATTCATAAGGTATTTAGAAAACTCTAAAATAATCATCATTATCCTTCTCTATTTTGGAGTATATTATAATATCATCTATAAAGACTACGATAAATTTATCAAGGTAATATCTAATTATTATATTCATCTAGTCTGTTGTGATTGATGGTGTATTAGGGAGTCCTAATGGTAATTCTATGTACTTATAGTTCCCAAGCTTTGTATAAAATGTTATCTTTGGGATATCCCCCTTCCTCACCATTACTTGATAATATATTGACTGAAGATCTATCTCTGATATGGATTTTGGTCTTCATATCTAAATGAGAAATTCATAAATACTTGGTAATGAATACATGTTATTTATGATGATCTTTTTTAGCTCACAATAATCAATTCAAACTTGCATTGACCCATCAATATTCTTGATGAATAGGACTGATGAACCACATAGTGAATTACATGGGTGTATGAAGACTTTATCCATATTATACTTAGTTTTTTTATTAATCTCCTCAGGTTCAAAAAAATCTATTCTACATAGAGTCCTTGATAATTTTAACTCCTCCGGTGTATAATCAATTTAGAATTCAATATCTTTGTCCTGAGGGACTCTAGATAATTTACTAAAGCATACGAAGTGTAATTTACTTTAGACATTGATTTTTATTGGGGCTATATATGGTATGCCAATACATTCAAATAATTTCATAATATTCTACCAGGAGAAGTGTTATAAGGTGTTTTGGGATGTTAAGGAAACCATTTTTGATAGGGTAGTTGTATACTTTGGATGAAATAATTTCCCCATGTATCATTTCAATCATCATCTCTACATGAATGATTTTGGGTTCCATTTTGATAGTTATATTTAACATGTGTAATATGAAGGAATTCATTGAACCAAAATAAAAATACACATTCACTATTATTTAATGAATCCTCTCATACTTTTCATCACTTGGTTATTGGGATCCACCAATGTGATTGTGATGGCATAAGCTCACCCATCCTACAATGTAGATTGTTATTTGTTTCCGAAAACCCATGGTTGAGTGCATTGGTTTGTAATGTTCCCTAGTTCCTATGAGTTAACGAATTGGAAAATTACCTTAGGGTTTGCAGGAGAATTCCTTCACTCTATCACATTAATGGGAATAGCCCATTGACAATCCCCAAATTTGTGTCCTTCCTTCCCGCACTTAAATCATATAATAATTCATGTAAGTATATTTTTTGGGTTATACATTCCCTAGTTTTCTATTTTTGAATGTTGAAATTTTATAGAACTATAATATTACTCTATCGGACCTCTAGATTTAAAATAAACAGTCGGATTTTTATCTTAACGATACCCTTGTGATTCTTTGATCTTTATTTTTGACTTTGAGAAAACATCATGAAATTTTCTCATAGATGTTAGTGTCTCAGATGGTCAGGTATTTTCATAGACTAGGTTTGAGACCAAAAAATAAGATTTGAACCAAGCATTCTGGTGGAACAAAATATCTAAAGGGGTATCATGCTAGGTTGTGATGTTTTCCTTGTATGCCCCAATAAATTTTCCTTTTTTTTCTTAAGGGAAGGAAATTCTTTTAAACTTTAAGTAAGAGAGTGTGAGTTATATATTTATCCAAAAAAATTTCTATAATTCATAACACCCTATAAGTATGATCTCTTCCTCAAGATTCAAATTCTTGATCAATGTCAACCACATATCAACTTCTCCCTTAATAAAATAACCAGCTAGTGTAATCATAACTTCCTAAGAACATTGATGGATGGAGAAGATCTTCTCAATGGAGTTGATTCATTATTCCATTATTAAGCAATCCAATGATCCATTGAAATTCGTAGGACTTTTCCCTTAATGGTCTCAATTATAGATTGTTCTACATTTTGGGTATTTTGGTGCCCCTCCTAATATGGTATTCTATTTATAACCTGAGTCAGCAGAGAGAGTCTTATCATAATGTTTTTTACTCTTTGTCTAATTTGGTTGGGTTATTATGAAATTGCAATTCACATAAGGGGTTTACCAAATTCCTTCAATTTTGACCATCAAATAGAATAAAGTGGAAATTATGGATGATTATTTTTGAACTATTAAACACATAAATGGAAATACAATGAAATTAATTGAATAAAAAATAAATGAAAGTTATTTCATAACTTATGAATTTATAGGATTTAATCTATGTTATCTATGATATATTTCCTAATGAATTAAACTATGGTATTTTTTCCCATTAACAATAACTTTTACTTAGATTCAAAATCTACCAAATCATATCCCTAGGGATTTTCAAACCAATTGGGTTGCAAGGAAAATTGTTCATGCACTAGTTCTCAGTCTAGTCTATCTCAACACAGAGTTTTCATGTTTTACCACTATGTACATCTATTCCAGAGCCAAACCCACTTTTAATGTCCAAATAGGTATGTATTTTCAAGATAAAAAACTATATATTTTTTAAAAATATATGGAAGTTTTATAAAACTTAGTTTTGTCCCTATGGATTTTGCAAGATTTTTCAAATCAGAACCAAAAACTAACTAGAATTTCCATTGCTACTGACTATTAGAAAAACTCTCTTAAATATATATTAATTCATCAATTATTAAATAATATTACACATAATAAAACCAAGAATTTCAATAAGTATATTTTATTTGGGAATTGGGTACATTACATAACACTTTAAAATATTGAATTCATTATCTTTATTGAAAACGTTCTTAACAGTATCATATTACACTTTCAGACTTAAAACTACAAGGGATAACATTAGAAATACATAAGAAAGTGGTGAGATATAAAGACCGGTAAATGAATATAAATGGAATTAAATGAATGAATTAACACATTATAAACAATAGGAATATTAGTGGGAAATATAAGGTGAAAAAATCATAAACATGATCAATAAGCCATGATATAGAATGATAAATATAATGTAAACATGGGAAATGTGGAAATAACTTCAAACACTACATCATAAACATTGGTCAAGGATAACATCAAATAAATACTGATAGAAAAAGACTTGTTGTGTATTAGGTTCACTTTTTAATCCCTTACATGATTTTTAATGAGATTAAAACATTACCCAATGCATTGAAGCACTGCATAATTTCTCACACACCTGTCACTTTAATTTCATTGTCACAGTTATGTGTACGATATAGGTCAAAAAACACGAAATCATTTATCATAGAATTTGATTCAATAACAAAATATTTTCGAATAAATTAATATATTTCCCCAATAATTTAATTATTTTTTCATGAATTCCAACACCCTTGAAAGGAAATGGGTATGGTTTTTTACTAGAGAATAGTTTGTCATGATTGTAGTAAACTTTCAGCAATATAATTGGGAATATGAGTCTTTATTGGAGGGATTAATGAGATTAAAATTGGAATATAATCATTTATATAAAAAATTTAATGTTAAGGGAATATTTAAGATCATATCCCCTAAATAGGAAATGATAATAAGGGACATTAGATAAAGAATATACTTGAATAAATTGTAGAAGGAGAAGATCCCTTAACTTGAGATGGTGATTTTGAATTATTAGGAGGAGATTATTTAAAGATTATTGGAACCATTAGATAACTCTAGATAGTGTAGGTATTTGGAAGGATGATCTAAAATAAATTTTATTAAATGATAATTGGATCATTGGTGGGGTTATATAGGAATGGATAGGGGACTTATTTATTGTTTTTTAAACTTGTGTTTCAAACTCTATATAATAAAATAACTATAACCAAAACCATACCGTGTTTTATTAAAATGGTTTCTTCAAAATGGGAGGGGTTTTATATTATTTAAGATTTTAAAGGGGAATAAATATTAAAATAATACCCTTGGTGATGTGGAGGTGACTCATACTCTTAATGAAATGATTTTAAAAACATTAAAATATATTATAGGTTTTAGAGGATTCATAACAAATTTACAAAATTAAGAAAATAAACATAAAATAAAATTATTTTAAATGATAAAAATATATATTGTTATTTTTAACCATTATATTAATTATTAAAAACAATTTGGGTCATTAGAAATTTATAATACACAATGTGTATTTATGCCATATTTAATTGTTAACCAAAAATTTGACTATATCCAAAAAATATGAAAAATTAATAATAGGATAATTTCAAAATTCTGATTCAAAAAAAATATTCATTTTATCAAAATATTTTTATAAATATATTAATACTAATTTTTAAAAATAATTGGGGTTTATTAAGAAATGTTAGTTTTTTATTTATAATAACTAGTTTTGAACCCTTATAAAAATTATAGTTTATATCAAGAAAATTATATGATAATTTATATTTAATAAAATTTAATTAAAAAATTTATCTTATTATAATATAATTTATTTCAATTATACATTTATTCATCAAAAAATTATGTATTGTTTTAAATTTAATATTAACTAAGAATACAATTTGTGTTTTATTTTAATATAATCAAATTAATTTATAAAGTAACAATTGAATTACATATAACAATAATCCTATTGGTAATACAATATAAATATTCATATAATTATGATCATTTTACATATCCCTCTAATACACTAGAAAACTCCTTAAGGCTAAGGGTTACAATGGCGAGACATTCGTGGGGTGGTTTGACATAAAAGTTTTTGGTTGTGATCTCAATGGCCTTACACTTCTCCCATAAATGGATTTTCTCTAGATTAAGTTGATAGATCTAATCTTGGGATTAGTCTAGGAAAAATTCTAGTGATGATATCTCCCTCAGATGCTTTGATAAATGGTCATTATAGGGTATTGTTTTTCTAGTTAAGGTCATCACATCATTTTCGTGTTTCAATTGGATTTGTTAAAACCCTTCATTTATACTATCATATGATTAATATTTAATGGATATATAGTCAATGTTAATTATACTTAAATGTATTTTAAATATGATATGAAATAATTAATCCAAGGGAGTGTTTATTTTATCTATAACCAAAATACATAATTACGCTTTTAATTTAATCATAAGTGAAATTTTGTTTATAAAAGTTCAGGTTATTACACCATCATTTTGCCATCAATTATTGATATAATTCCTCCAATTGAAAAAATGTTTGAAATTATCTAAAAAATAACAAGGAATATAGTTTCTTCATTGAGATACTCATATATTTATAAATTTTGGTGGATATTTAAAAATCACTAAGAGGAAAATAAAAAACTCGATAGAAAATACGATGACCTCATAGTACAAGAGGTGCTCTTATAGATGGATAAGCTTGAAAAAATCCCCCTTTTATGCTTCCAGTAGTCATGTTGTTACAGAATTCTCTCCATTATGTGATAATCTTGGTCCAACACAATGGTTTCACATTTAGTCTCTCTATAAAATACTTCCTGAGCCACATCAAAATGCTTTATATTCACCACTCTTGAATTTTTTTCCTTGATTTTTCAATTAATGTACGAGATTTCCTAGACATGCATGAGTATCTGGTTAAAATTGTTCTTTTTATGTTTCAGTAGTCCTTATGGGGCCTTGATTTTCCCTCCCTTTTGAACTAGAGAATTTCTAGATAATATATTTCCTTATATTCTACTACTCTATATTGATCAATAAGTCATGTCCCAAAGGGAACTTACTCATACTCCATCTCTTTTAGAGATTTATTTTACATATTTTTTGACTTGATGTATTCAATGGATCTTGATCCAGTATAAGTATTTTTATTTTTTGTAATAATATAATACTACCCACCATATTAAGCTACCCCTTTCTCAATTTTAGTCAATGATGAAATGTAATATTAAATCATGATCAAACATGGTTCATTCAGCTATCTAAAATATCCCCATTTCTGAGAAAATATAGAAATATAGTATGGAGGTACCCAATAGGAATAAGATAGGATTGACATAGAAGACCTCTTGTCATCAACCTTTAATCCAATAATGGGATCATTTTCCTGAACATTTTTAAGCCTCCATCCTTCATGTCTCAACAAATAAAAGAATCACTATAGATTGGATTGATTGGACCTTTTTAAGAATATGAACTCTCTATTAATAAACACCCAAATCACATTTCAAGATATCAAAAATGTCAGTAACCCATGGATCATTGGTAACATTCAATTTAAATGGATGAAAATCCATTGATGTTTAATTAATTCCCAAATTTAAAACTAGTAGAATTATAAGAGATTCATACATACTATAAGAAATTGAATCAACCTTCCTAGGGTGAAGATTTCTACCACAGTGAAAAATAATGGACATGTTCCCCAGTCGTTGGTAGGTATAGAAGCAATAAATCAATGATTCAAAGGCCCATAGTTTTATGAACTATAATTCCTTCATAACTCTGTTCTAAATCCAATAAATATGCAGTTTTGAAATGTCTTATTCTAAGCATATATGTGGTGAGATGGGATTTCAGAAATACATAGTTTGATTGAATGAACACATAAATTGGCTTACCATATTTACAAACACATGGATAATTGATTGATTTTTTTAAGTAAGTCGATGTTCGGGAATACTAACCCAAAAATTTATTTATGGAGAATCATGTTTCAATTGTTAATTGTATGAACATGGAAAAAATTAGAATATGGATTCATTACATACTAGAGGATATCTAAAAACTACTAGGATAATGTCCTCCCCTAATTTAATGCGAACCATCATGTTTCATTTATGAATAAGCCACATGATCACTCAATTTTTGTAATACCCATGAACCAAACATGAACCATTCAATGGAGCCAAGATAAGGGATAATTTTTTTAAAGAGATCTATAAAGTTCATATTTAATCATTTCGGTGCTTCGGTGAATTCCATTGATGATAGAAAGAAATGGGAGAAACCACACTAGTGGACTAGAAAATTAGGAAACATCTTGATTGTAGGGAAATGGGGATGAATGTACATGTTATAAAAAAGTGAGGAGGAGGGACAAGACATAGTGGAGGACCATGGAAGCCACCACATCTAGTTTGTGGGAAACTCGATCTATGGACATCGCCACCCAGGTCATCCCATATCAATTTTTGAAGAAGATTTTATCTCTCTCCATAGTGTTAGATCTAATACAAGTGCCATACATTCACAGTAAATCATGCCTCCAGGTATTAATAACATATATATCTCTCTAATTTTGTTTATTATACTCACATATGAATGTTATTGTGATGTACATGATAGTTTTAAATATATAGATAATATTTTTTTAACAACCATAAAATCGAGTTATTGTAATTGATACTATTGAAATTATTAAATACACATTCATCAAAAATAATTCCACATTCAAAAATAAAATTTTAAATTTTTGGACATATTTTTAAATCTCTCTTTACTTCCGTAAACATTATAAAATCCAAAGAAACCATTATATGGATTATGTTCACTATTCATTTTTGTAGACAATGTGATTAAACTGAACACTATTATCACAAGTCCCTTAAAAATATTTACATTTCAAAAATATTCAATTTCAAATTCACTTCAAACAAATTATAATTTATGTCCCATTATCAGGAGTTAATGGAACTCATCTTAGACAACATTATTGGGATGTAAAGTAAACTTCCATGATATTATTATTTTTGTATCCATATCTAAATCAAGTGACTCATTAGTTACCAACTCATTGAATACAACTGAAATATAAAAACAATGTAGGATCGACAAATTCCCCTTGTATTACATTAAATACAAATTTAAAAGACGTGATTCCAATATATTCTGTCATTTTTTATTTTAATCACACACCATAATGAAAAATAAAAAAATATACTTCAAATATGATGATATTAATTTAATCTTAATAAATGTTCCACAAATTTTTCTAATATATGTATTCATGGGATAGCCCTGGTGGAGATATGAATATGGTTTAATTTAGACAACAATTCTCTCCATTATCATTTTATAATATAATACAAATTGACATTAAAAACAATTACCTTTTTAGAGACTCATTAACTATTTCAAAATTGATAATAATAGTTGAGACCAATTCATACTATTGAAGAGAAAATTTTCTAATAACCTTTGTAATAATTATTTCCTAGATATATTTGAGAAACAATTATTGAACTCATCTCAAAAAAAATATTAAAACCCCTCAATTATAACAAGGATGTAATTTTAATGAAACCAAACATATAAATTCTTAAAACAAATCCCCATTTTTAATGTCATTGATTTATTCAAATTCTCCCTATAAGTTCAGATATTTTTTTCGTTATTTTGCTATGTTATTATATAGTAAGACAAAATACCATATAAATGTTTTTATAAATAATTACCTTCTAGGTATGTTAGATTGGGATGAAAAATAATACTCCAGAAACATTATATGATACTACCCCTAAAAGAATTATTTCAAACATTACATCATTAAGATGGATCATCTCATTAGTTGTTATTCTAAATGAAACTCAACATGAGTTCAAATTTTTTTATCATCCATTATTGTTACATAAAACTATTTCTTTGACTATGGTAGTTTAATTATATTCACCATGGTTGATCATTGATTTTTTTGAAAAAAAATCTTCATGTCATTTGAGGGTAGATAAAATTAGGATTGTGACATTCATAAAGCATGTAACGAATATTCCAACTTCTATATGCACTAATAGTAATTTATAAACATATCTCTTCCTCTTGGGTATGATCACCACCTTATAATACATTTAAGTGATAAAAAAATATAATTCATATGGGAATAATGTAGGGGCCCACCCATAAGCGTTACATACTCTTGTGTATTTGAGATAAAATTCACTTAAAATCTAGATGATATTTTTAGTTTATTGTATAGGGAATTATAAAGCACAAATACATATTAGAACCCTAAAAAACTAATGGATACATATATTGAATGAAATATTTTCCCAAAAAAAAAAACATTAAAAAATAGAACACGATTCATTTACAAGATGAATATTCACAATTTTCATCTTGAAATTATCCTTTTCCATAATATTACATAAAAATTGTGAAATACCTTTAAAAAATATTGTATGGGAACACACATCTATGTATGAGACATAAAATGAATGAAACTAGTTTTTCTAGTGAAAAATATTATAAACCATGTACGCTTTGCCTCTATCTTCAATGGTATTTGAGAATATGAAATAAAAAATTTCATCTTGATAATAAAAACGTAATTATTTCTCAAAAAAGTTCATTAAACCCCAAAATATGAAAATAAAATCCCATTTGGAATCATAGGGAATTATATTGATAAAAAAATTCCAAAACCCATGAAATTTGGATAACCAAATTGCCAATATCTAATTAAATGCTTTTAGAGAGCATAAGAATTACCCAATTCATTGGGGGAGATATTATGTGTCTCACCATTCATAAATGTTTTATTTGGTTTAAAAATTATTCATTGGAAATAAGGGAACAACCCTTCTTATATGTTATATCGGGATCACCTATAATATATAACGTGACTCAACCCTCTTATGAGTGGTAACAATGAAACCATTTTTTCATATACTGATTATGTACCATATCACGAATAATTTTTTTCTTTGACCTTTTTATCATAAATCCATTTGAAAACAAACTTAAATAAAAATTCATTTTGATATCAAAATAAAGAATTCATTTAAAAAATACATATCAAATTAAAATACTTCACACATAAGAAAGAACCCATTTTCTTTAAAAATGAAAATATTTAATTTGAATACGAACAAAATTAATTAATGTGTTATGATAATGAAGTAATCCAATTTGATAGTATAAATTTATAAACATTCCTTATTTTCTTTTGAAAAACGTACCTCATTTAGATGATGATAAAAAGATAACCTTAAAAAAAATTATGATGTAAAAAATAGTATAAATGTAGTATAATGTTCATATGATAATATTAAATAATTTTTAAAAACATTTTTGAAATCACGGGCTTGGATGAGAATGGGTGTTAAGGAGAAATTAATTTTTTTTGATATAATGTATCTTTTCACAAGTTGGATTCATCATGTATGTTATTTATCTTCTAGAATAATGAAATATTATTAATTTTATACTTGATAAATATCAATTTATATTTTACTATTTTTTTATAATTTATTACCATATATATCAATTATATATTTTTTATGTTCATGTTGGTTGATTTGATAATATTCATTTCTTAAGTACAAAATGAATTTGGTATATAAAATATGGACAATGTTTTCATTACTCCACCATCTAGAGAATAATATTAATGACATAATTATCATTTATACACAACAATTATACTTATAAATTCTACTATTACATTTGGTTATGATAAATGGGGGTGTGTGTAAAGACCCGTAAAATTCAAGGAAATTTTTTTCGTAATTTTCTTTGGGATTTTACAAGAACGCAGTTTCAGACGGCACTTGATTTCGAGGCCTGGTGTGCTCGGAATTTCTATCCGAAGTTTAGCTCGGGTACATTCAGTGAACAAACGAGTGAGAATTTATAACTTTTGAACCGGTGCTCGGAATCGAATCCCGAGGGCACCAATGGAATAGTAGCATCGGTTTTTCCTTAGGAACACCTGTTCCAGAGTTGTGTTTTCACGAGAGTTGAAGATAAAAATTGTGGAAGTTAAAAATAAATATTTAACAGCAATTTTTATTTTTACTCTAAGTGTTTAATCCTTGGATGGAAGTTGGGTAACCACCCAACCTCCCTTGGGATGTTATGAGGGTGGTGGGGCCCACACGAACCCCACCCCTTCATATCCTCTAACCCCCCTCAACTCCCATTAAATTTTGTTAACATAAGTTATAACTTATGACATTAATGTAGTAAGTTTAATGTGAGTTTTTGAAATTCAAACTCTTGAATTTCAAAAGGCTTGTTGTGTTAATAAAATAAGAAAGGAGCTTATTTTATTTTGTTGTTAGAGTTTTGTCGTTGAGAGGTTTTGGGAAGAACATCTTCTTCTTTGACGAAGAACGCGAAGAACGAACGATCTCCGACGTGGAGTACCAAGCCCTCAGAGACCGTCTTCCGCAACACCGACCCGCGACGCGACGTCTTATTCCACGACGTTTTTCTTCCACGGTGTCTCTTTTCGTGACAGTTTTCCGCGACGAAATCTCCATCAACATCTTTAAATCCTCGCTTCGCGACGCCGACGTTTGTCTTCTCTTTTATCAAGGTAGGGGTTTAATTTTATTTAATTATTTTTCCGTTCATGAATTCTAGTTTATCGTTCTTCGTGGATATACGAATAAATGATATCGATTAACGAGAGGGAGCCGGACCACACAAACACGGCCGACCCTCCTCCTTATCCTTTTTTGATTCTTTGTGGTTGGAACGGAGTGGCGTAGTGCCGTCACACCATGCGGAATCGTACGGCCAGTAAAGCGCGGCGCCGTCGCGCCGCGCTGAGAAGTTGAACAAGGACGCGACGCCGTCGCGCCGCGTTGAAGAAAACCGAAGACACCACGTCCTGAATGGTGCCGCGGCGGAAGGGCGCGGTGCCATTGCACCGCACCGGACGAACCAAGCTGCGGCCGGTTCTGGGCCGCGGCGGAGCAGGGTGACCGGCGGCCGGTTCCGGGCCGCCGGTGTCGGCGAAGAAGGGGACCGGCCATCGCCGGTCCCGTGCAGGCAGGAACCGGCCGGACAGGGTGGGCCGACCAGATAGGTGTGGAGCTGAGGGTTCAAACCCCCAGCCGGCCAGCACAAAACGACCCCCTTAATTGGGGGGCCGCGGTTACACAGGGGGAGAGGCGCCCCCCCACCTTGCCAAAACGGCGCGGACGTTGGCCGAGCTAGCCAGCGCGCTGGGCGCGCTGTGCCCAGGCCGGGCCGCACTGGGCCGGGCTGACCCGGACCCGGGGTGGGTCGACCCGGTTCGGGCCGACCGAGGGGTCTCGGGCCGGGTCGATCCGGGCCCGAAACCCCCGTTTTCGGACCGTCTTCGGTCTTTTGCCCATAACATGGGCTACGGACCTCCGATCGACACACCATCAGTTGCGTAGCGATCCTTGGAACGAGACAATCGTTTTGGTATATCTCACTCAAGGTTTCAGAACACTTTGAGTTCGGCCGGGTTGGTTCGTACACGAAACCAACCGGGCCCTCGGAGCGGAAACGCTCATATCTTTAGCTCCGGTCGTCCGAATGACGTGCCGTCGACTTTGTTGGATTCCTATTAGTGAGACGGATATTTTGGCTTACTCCGCCCGAGGTTTAGACGCAGGTGGAGTACGGTCGGGTTGGTTTTGCCTTAAAAACCAACCGGGCCCCTAGGACGAAAAAGCCAATAACTCTCAGACCGGGCGTCCGATTGACGCACCGTCTGCGTCGTTGAGTTCCTGTTGACGATACGGAACTTTTGGATACATCAACTCTGGACTATGTGTCAGTTGATGTATCAGCCTCTCGGCTCGTGAAGCGGACCCTCCTGAACGAGCTTGCTGTGTGTGGGAACCCTAGAGCTGGCTGCGACTGCTACTGTGACTGCGACGACGACTATGCAGAGATCCTCAGTGGATTCGATGACGACGACTACAACACTCAGCGATCCTATGTGGATCAGTTCTACTGATCCTGTGTGGGTCCGATCCTATGTGGGTCAGCTCTAAGCGGTTCTGTGTGAGCCAGCGCCTACAGATCCTGTGTGGGTCCGATCCTGTGTGGGTCATTGTGGGGGTTAGTACCTATCGATCCTTTGTGGGTTCGACGACTTAGATGGATCAGTGATCATCTCTATCGTCTTTCAAAGAAGTATACCTGTGTGAGCTGAATCTTGTTTGCTTTCCTGTGTGGATTGTGTAGTGCTATCCTGTGTGGATTACTTTTGCTTTTCTATGTGGAATACGTATGCTTTCCTGTGTGGACTGGGTTGTACATGGGCTCGGAGGTTGGAGCGTATTGGAATTGATGACTTAGGTATATGTATGGGCATATACCTAAGCAGTGTCAGTTGTTACTTCCTATTTGTATCTTTCTATTGTGGATTATCCTTTGTGGATTTTGGGAGACCTTCAGGGGTCTCGGGGTCCCTACTGAGTAGCTTATACTCACCCCTGCACGGGCTATGCCCGCACTACGTTGTGTTGGTTGCAGACGACGGACAACGTTGATCGTGGTTGAGGATCGCAGAGCAGGACAGTACCTGGAGGTGGACCACTGGGTGAGACATACTCGGAGCGGACGGTGGAACCCGAGGAGCAGTGGAGCTATCTGTACCCACCCTTCAGGTGGGATTTCCAGTGGGCAGCTCGGTGTTGTGGCTTTACTTTTCAGTTGCTGTTTTTCCCCTTTCAGTTGTACATTACTTTCAGTTTGGGTTTGTATTCTAGCCCACTTACTTTTCGCACTTACTGTTGTACCAGTTTTTACTTAGTGTTTACTTTTTTCCGCTTGCTTACTCTGTGGTCCTTGTTTACTTTACAAAGGCAATGCCTTCCCTTTACCGGGATTTACGCCTTGGTGCTAGTCACCAGCCCCTGGCCTAGGGAAGGCGGGCTTGGGGTAGTCACGGCACGGGCCCCGAGGACGGGTCGTGACAAATTGGTATAAGAGTAGTTCGGTTCTACCGCAGAACTTGGGAATCTGATCTTTTCTATGTGAAGCAATAGTGTTTAGCGTATTGGGTGTGGTTATCAGTCCAGGGAGTCCAGTGTTGGTGCGGCGGCCAACGTATCCGTACACCAGGACCCTGACTTCTGATTTCCGAATTAATGCACGAAAACATTGATTGCGTGTGTGTTTAAAGTTTTCTTTGTGATTACTTTATATCAGATCACCAGGTATACTGTTCTGACCATGGAGCACCTGTTTCCTTTTCAGGATGGCCCCACAATGGCAGCCATCTAGGGTTCTGAGAGTCGAGTGTGACGATAGCCCACCGAGCGATGAGGCCTTAGTGCCGGGCCCTTTGACAGTAGTGGCACCGGTGGTAGCTCTACCCGCCGAGCCACCGATGCTTCCAGCACCATCCGATGATGATGCACGTCGCCTCAGTGCACTGCATGAGTTCCAGCGCCAGCTAACGCCCAAGTTCTGCGGGGAGACGGACCCCCAGGCAGCTGAGGACTGGCTGGAGGCAGTGGTGAGGGTTTTCAGGTTAGTGAGGACACCGGCAGACCTCATAGTGATCCTTGCAGCGAGCCTACTGCACGCAGTAGCAGAAAGATTGTGGAGCTTTATGCTCCAGGTAAATGATGAGGCATCTCTTCTCTGGACGGACTTTGAGAGCCTCTTCTGCTCGGAGATTGTCCCAGCCACCCTCCGTGCGGTGCGCATTCAGGAGCTTCTTCAGCTGCGGTAGGGCAGCATGACGGTCGCCCAGTACTCAGTGAGATTTACCGATCTCTCGCGATACTCGACAGACATGGTACGAGACCCATTCTTCTAGGCCCGGACCTTTGAGCAGGGATTGAGACACAAGATCAGGGCATCACTGATCTCCCTCAGCATTCCGACTCAGACAGGAGTATTGGAGCGAGCCCTTTTGATCGAGAGATTTCTTGTTGAGTCTACACCAGCGCCGAGACCCACCGTAGGGCGGCACGTAGCAGAGTCTTCTTCAGCAGGCAGTCAACGAATGAAACATGGGTCCAGGAAGACCAGACCCTCAGGAAGACGACCTCAGGACACTGGCTCAGCAGTGCGGGGCACACAGCACAGAGCCAGTCTTTCGATAGGCAAGCAGTGCTACTCATGCGGCGGGTAGGGCAACATAGCTCGTGACTGCCTGACCTGCCGTGCCGAGGAGGAGCAGAAGATTGAGGGACCACTGAGGCAGAGGCAGAGGGTCGACCGTGGCGGTCCGTAGGGAGGAGGCGGACGAGGCAGAGGAGCTGTCCGAGCAGCAGGTGGTGGGCGACGCTTTGAGGCTCTACCACCACCACCACCAGGAGGTCCACCCCGACCACAGGGAGCTGGAGGGCAGAGACAGGCACAACTCCAGACAGTAGAGGCCTACGACCACGGTGTTCCCGAGATGATTCGAGGTACTATCTGTGTCTATTCCACACTTGCTGTAGTTCTTATAGACATAGGAGCGACTCATTCTTTCATAGCCGCTGCCCTTGTTCGGAGCTCGGAGATTCCGACAGAGCCATTGGCTCGATCCTTACGTCTAGAGACTATTACGGGAGCAGAATCGAAGATTACGCACTGGTGACAGTAGTGTGAGCTTACTCTAATAGGAGAGAGCTTTGGCTGGGATCTTCTTGTAGTGGCGTCGATGCCTTACGATGTCATATTGGGCATGGATTGGTTGTCTACGGTCCATGAACAGATTTACTATTTTAGGCGCAAGGTGCGATGTGTACGCACCGACGGGAGCAGGTTCACCTTCACCGGCGAGAAGGGAGCCTTTGCAGCACAAGATGGACTCCCGCAGAGGAGAGGACAACCCATCACTCATCAATTGGCTAGCCTCATCCTAGGAGCAGTTGACATGCGGAGACCTGGTTTTCCTATAGTGGTGGATCAGTATGCAAATGTTTTTCCCAATGACGTTCCAGGGCTACCTCCTCGCAGAGAGGTAGACTTTTATATTGACCTATACCACGGGATAGCTCCGATATCGACTCTAGCATATCGGATGGCCCCCGCTGAGCTTCGAAGGCTACGGGTACAGTTGGAGGACTTGTAGGGAAAGGGATTCATCCGACCCAGTGTTTCGCCCTGGGCTTCCCCGATTTTGTTCGCCAAGAAGGCGGACGGGAGCTTGCGACTTTGTGTCGACTATCGTCGCCTGAACCAGGTCACAGTGAGGAACAAGTATCCGCTACCAAGGATTGATGACCTCTTTGATCAGCTCAAGGGAGCACGGTGGTTCTCGAAGATAGACCTCAGGTCAGGCTATCATCAGCTCAGAGTTCGAGACGAGGATGTGTAGAAGACAACCTTCAGGTGTTGGTATGGCCACTATGAGTTCTTGGTTATGCCATTCGGCGTAACCAATGCTCCAGCAGTGTTCATGGACCTCATGAACAGGATCTTTCAGCCATACCTCGATCGATTTTTCATGGTCTTCATCGACGAAATTTTGATTTACTCGATGACTGAGGAGGAGCACGCCTACCACTTGCGGGTTGTACTAGACACACTCTGAGAGCACCAAATTTATGGTAAGCTCTCGAAGTTTCAGTTCTGGATACACGAGGTCCACTTCTTGGGACACGTCATCTCTGAGGCGAGAGTTGGAGTGGATCCTGTGAAGATCGAGGCAGTGCTAGCTTGGGAGCCACCCAGGAGCGTGACGAAGGTGCGGAGTTTATTGGGTCTAGCTGGATACTACTAGATTTTTGTGACAGACTTCTCTAGAGTTGGGGCACCACTCTCAGCTTTGATGAAAAAGGGGAAACCCTTCGTGTGGTCAAACAGATGTCAGCAGAGCTTCGATGAGCTGAGACAGAGATTGATCAGCGCACCTATCTTGAGGTTGACTGAGGAGGGAGTAGGGTGCGTAGTCTACTGCGATGCATCAAGGACCGGACTCGGATGCGTCCTGATGCAAGAGCGGGTAGTGATCGCCTATGGATTACGTCAGTTGAGGCCACATGAGTAGAACTACGCTACCCATGACCTGGAGTTAGCAGCAATGGTCTTCGCTCTGAAGACATGGCGACACTATCTGATGGGCGAGCGCTTTACAGTCTTTTCTGACCTTCAGAGTCTCAGATACATCTTCTCTCAGAAGGATCTGAATCTGAGACAGCGGCGATGGCTCTAGTTCCTCCAGGACTATAAATTTGAGATAGTTTATACTCCTGGGAAGGGGAACGTGGTAGCCGATGCTCTCAGCAGGAGGACAAGCATTCAGCTACTTGAGGAGGTGAAAGAGCAGCTAGCCACCTTGCAGATATCCTTTGTGGATAGAGATGGCGCAGCCTTCCTTCAGTCTCTCACAGTCTCTCCTCCACTACTACATCGGGTCAGAGAGGCACAATGTGGGGACGCTGACTGTGAGACGCGGCATGCACAGATATCCTCAAGACAGGCACCTGATGGTTTCTCCTTTGGAACAGAGCACGACGTCCTTTTCAGAGGACGTACCTTGGTACCAGTTGCTTTACGGGAGGATGTGCTGAGAGAGTTTCACACTTCTCCCTTGGCGGTATATCTCAGAGTGGCGAAGATGTACCAGGATCTCAGGCGATAGCATTGGTGGCCGGGCATGAAAAAGGCTGTAGCGGAGTTCGTTTCTCGATGCCTCACCTGCCAGCAGGTGAAGGCAGAACACCAGGTACCAGCAGGCTTGGTACAACCTTCGGAGGTTCCGAAGTGGAAATGGGACGGGATATCTATGGACTTCGTGACTGGACTTCCACGCACTTCCAGAGCTCACGACTCCATTTGGGTGATTGTCGAACGACTCACCAAGTCGGCTCACTTCTTACCCATCAGAGAGCAGGGCTCAGTGGATAGCTTCGGATGACTTTACGTTTAGGAGATTGTGCGGCTTCACGGTGTGCCATCATCTATCGTCTCCGATCGAGATGCTCGCTTTACTTACCAACTTTGGAAGGGGTTGCAGGAGGCGTTCGGGACGCAGCTACGTCTGAGCACAGCCTTTCACCCTCAGACGGATGGTCAGATGGAGAGGACCATTCAGACTCTCGAGGACATGCTCCGCGCATGTGTCCTCGAATTTGGTCACAGCTGGGAGGACCACCTACCCTTGGTGGAGTTCGCGTACAACAACAGATACCACTCCACCATCGGGATGACACCATACGAGGCGTTGTACGACCGACCTTGTAGATCTGCTTTGTGCTGGACAGACCTTGGGGAGTCAGCACTTGTGGGACCGGAGATGGTCCAAGACACGACAGAGAAGGTCCAGGTCATCCAGTAGCGGATGAGGCCAGCTCAGAGGAGACAGAAATCTTATCCTGACAGGAGGCGGAGGCCACTAGAGTTCGAGGATGGCGACCACATCTTCTTGCGTGTCTCACCTAGACGTGGTTTACGGAGATTTGGCTGAGGCGGCAAGTCGTCTCCATGCTTCATCGGACCCTTCCAGGTCCCCAGCAGGATTGGCAAGGTGGCTTATCATCTGGCTCTACCACCTCAGTTGCACCGGGTGCACGACATCTTCCACGTATCTCAGCTGAGGAGATATGTGCACGACCCGACGCACATCACTGACCATTGGGAGCTTGACGTTGATGATGGGGAGACTTTTTCGGAGGTCCCAGTGGAAATCGAGGATCGACAGGAGCGGGTCCTACGTGGACGGTCGATTCCTCTAGTGCGCATCAGATGGCAGCACGGGAACCTCCAGGAGAGCACTGGGAGTGGGAGGCTCAGATGCGTGCTTAGTACCCACATTTGTTTCACTAGTTTTTGATGTATCTTTACGGGGACGTAAATCCATGAGGTGGGAGTAATGTAAAGACCCGTAAAATTCAAGGAAAATGTTTTCTTAATTTTCTTTGGGATTTTACAAGAACGCAGTTTCAGATGGCACTTGATTCCGAGGCCTGGTGTGCTCAGAATTTCTATCTGAAGTTTAGCTCGGGTACGTTCAGTGAACGAACGAGCGGGAATTTCTAACTTTTGATCTGGTGCTCTGAATCGAATTCTGAGGGCACCAATGGAATAGTAGTGCCGGTTTTTTCTTAGGAACACCTGTTCCGGAGTTGCGTTTTCACGAGAGTTGAAGATAAAAATTGTGGAAGTTAAAAATAAAAATTTAACAACAATTTTTATTTTTACTCTAAGTGTTTAATCCTTGGATGGAAGTTAGGTAACCACCGAACCTCCCTCGGGGGGTTATGAGGGTGGTGGGTCCCACACGAACCCCACCCCTTCATATCCTCTAACCCCCCTCAACTCCCATTAAATTTTGTTAACATAAGTTATAACTTATGACATTAATGTAGTAAGTTTAATGTGAGTTTTTGAAATTAAAACTCTTGAATTTCAAAAGGATTTTTGTGTTAATAAAATAAGAAAGGAGCTTATTTTATTTTGTTGTTAGAGTTTTTTCGTTGAGAGGTTTCGGTAAGAACATCTTCTTCTTTGAAGAAGAACGCGAAGAACGAACGATCTCCGACGTGGAGTGCCAAGCCCTTAGAGACCGTCTTCCGTGACACCGACCCGCGACATGACGTCTTCTTCCATGACGTTTTTCTTCCACGACGTCTCCTTTCACGACGGTTTTCCGCGACGAAATATCCGTCAACATCTTCGAATCCTCGCTTCGCGACGCCGACATTCGTCTTCTCTTTTATCAAGGTAGGGGTTTAATTTTATTTAATTATTTTTCTGTTCATGAATTCTAGTTTGTCGTTCTTCGTGGATATACGACTAAATGATATCGATTAACGAGAGGGAGACGGACCGCACAAACACAGCCGAACCTCCTCCTTATCCTTGTTTGATTCTTTGTGGTTGGAACGGAATGGCGTGGTGCCGTCACACCACGCGGAATCGCACGAAAAGTAAAGCGTGGAGCCGTCACGCCGCGCTGAGAAGTTGAACAAGGACGCAACGCCGTCGCGCCGCGTCGAAGAAAACCGAAGTCACCATGGCCTGAGCGGTGCCGCGGCGGAAGGGCGCGGTGCCATCGCACCGCGTCGGACGAACCAAGCCGCTGCCGGTTCCGGGCCGCGGCAGAGCAGGGTGACCGGCGACCAGTTCCGGGCCGCTGGTGTCTGCGAAGAAGGGGACCATCCGTCGCCGGTCCTGTGCAGGCAGGAACCGGCCGACCAGGGCGGGCCGGCCGGACAGGTATGCAGCCGGGGGTTCAAACCCCCAGCCGGCCAGCACAAAACGGCCCCCTTAATTGGGGATCCTCGGTTACATAGGGGGGTGGGGAGGCGCCCCCCTTGCCAAAACGGCTCGGCCGTTGGCCGAGCTGGCCAACGCGCTGGGCGCGCTGTTCCCAGACCGGGCCGGGCCGACCCGGACCCGGGGTGGGTCGACCCGGTTCGGGCCGACCGGGGGGTCTCAGGCCGGGTCGGTCCGGGCCCGAAACCCCCGTTTTCGGACCGTCTTCGGTCTTTTGCCCATAACTTGGGCTACGGACCTCCGATCGACACACCATCAGTTGCGTAGAGATCCTTGGAACGAGATGGTCGTTTCGGTATATTGCACTCAAGGTTTCAGAATACTTTGAGTTCGACCGGGTTGGTTCGTACACAAAACCAACCGAGCCCTCAGAGCAGAAACACTCGTATCTTAAGCTCCGGACGTCCGAATGACGTGCCGTCGACTTAGTTGGATTCCTATTAGTGAGACAGATCTTTTGGATTACTCCGACCAAGGTTTGGATGCAGGTGGAGTACGGCCGGGTTGGTTTTTCCTTAAAAACCAACCGGGCCCCTGGGACGAAAAAGCCAATAACTCTCAGACCGGGCATCCGATTGACGCGCCATCTGCGTCGTTGAGTTCCTGTTGACAATACAGAACTTTTGGATATATCAACTCTGGACTATGTCTCAGTTGATGTATCATCCTCTCGGCTCGTGGAGTGGACCCTCCCGAACGAGCTTGCTGTGTGCGGGAACCCTAGAGCTGGCTGCGACTGCTACTGTGACTGCGACGACGACTGTGCAGAGATCCTCAGTGGATTCGACGACGATGACTACAGCACTCAGCGATCCTTTGTGGATCGGTGCTACTGATCCTGTGTGGGTCCGATCCTATGTGGGTCAGCCCTAAGCGGTTCTGTGTGATCCAGCGCCTACAGATCCTGTGTGGGTCCGATCCTGTGTGGGTTATTGCGAGGGTTAGTACCTATCGATCCTTTGTGGGTCCGACGACTTAGATGGATCAGTGATCATCTCTATCATCTTTCAAAGAAGTATACCTGTGTGAGCTGGATCCTATTTGCTTTCCTGTGTGGATTGTGTTGTGCTATCCTGTGTGGATTACTTTTGCTTTCCTGTGTGGAATACGTATGCTTTCCTGTGTGGACTGGGTTGTACTTGGGCTCGGAGGTTGGAGCGTATTGGAATTGATTACTTAGGTATATGTATGGGAATATACCTAAGCAGTGTCGGTTGTTACTTCGTGTTTGTATCTTTCCATTGTGGATTATCCTTTGTGGATTTTGGGAGACCTTCGGGGGTCTCGGGGTCCCTACTGAGTAGCTTATACTCACCCCTGCATGGGCTATGCCCGCACTACGTTGTGTTGGTTGCAGACGACGGACAACGTTGATCGTGGTTGAGGATTGCAGAGCAGGACAATACCTGGAGGTGGACCACTGGGTGGGACATACTCAGAGCGGACGACGGGACCCGAGGAGCAGTGTAGCTATCTATACCCACCCTTCACGTGGGATTTCCAATGGACAGCTCGGCGTTGTGGCTTTACTTTTCAGTTGATTTTTTTCCCTTTTCAGTTGTACATTACTTTCAGTTTGGGTTTGTATTCTGGCCCACTTACTTTCCGTACTTACTGTTGTACCGGTTTTTATTTAGTGTTTACTTTTTTCCGCTTGATTACTCTGTGGTGCTTGTTTACTTTACAAAGGCAATGCCTTCCCTTTACCGGGATTTATGCCTTGGTGCTAGTCGCCAGCCCCTGGACTATGGAAGGCGGGCTTGGGGTAGTCACGGCACGGGCCCCGAGGACGGGTCGTGACAGTGTGTTAAAATAATATATATAGTTCTTTGAATGTACGAATGAGCGACATTTCCATTTTACATAAATAATAATGGAAATATTGACAAAAATCCATAATAATTATAATTTAATATATTTAATATTAATTCACTAATTATTCTAATATATATCATCCATGTAATGAGATGATGAAAAATGAATTACATCTCTTCATGGATGTGGTAGCCCACACATAAGCACACACGATGTTTTCATTTTTTTTTCAAGGGACTATATGAATGTAAATGACATATTAATCATAAATAATGATAAATAAGTCATCAATATCATGTATGTTCTTTACAATAATTATTTTTAAAAATTTAAATGATATATTTACAAGGTGATTGTATAAGATATATTGTGAGAATCATCTGAACACCATCTAAAATATCCACCTCAACTAAGAAACTGTGTATCTCAGTCATCATGGTTGGATTAGTCCAACACTCAATAGACTCTAACATTGATGTATTTATCTGTATACCCTGTATTGAGATTATATGACCGAAAAATAAACTCTCTTGTAACGAAAACTCAAATTTTATAAATTTTTCATATTATTTATGTTTTCATATGTTATTTATTACAATTATCAAGTGTTATTCATGATCTACCTTTATCATTAAATATATAATAATATCAATTGTAAATAATACCAAAAGGTAATCAAGGTAATCACTGAATAATATATTCATTAAATCCATTATTATATAAGGGGAATTGTTATGACCTAATTGAATCACTATATATTTATAGTGTCCATGACTTATTCAAAATGTTATTTTGGTAGTATCCCAATTCTTAACCATACATTCATGATAACCAAAATGATTTTCATTCATATAAGTCTATAATTACCAACATATTTGATTAAATAGGCTATTAATTTGGGTTATAGGATATAAGTTTTCCAAAACATGATAATTAATACAGAATTGAATTGGTTAATCATTATTTTTTAATAAATATAATCGGTTCACCCAAAGGATAATCACATGTTAGAATGAATCAATTTTCAAGGGTCACTTTGATTTTCAATTTAAAATCATTCAAATAAATTGCAGCTATTCTATAAGAATTCTTAGAAACATTTTTTCTCACTGATTATGAGTTATGTTGAGTTCTAGACTTCACCTTTTTGAGGAAGGATAATAATATCTCCTTGAAAAGATTCAAAAAAGTCACACAAAATAGTTGTATCATTGATTTTTATTTCCCCCCAATCAATATGAGATATATTCAATTCTTAAATATGATGAAAAACCCATAAAATGGATGTGATATTTATTGAATGATTATATTTATCATTATACTGATAGAAGATCATATGTAAGTGTGGTATATAAACCATGACTACCCTCCTTAGAAAATGATGTTGAAAAAATATAGAGAAAGTTATTTTATGCCTAGGATAACATCATATTATACTTGATTAAGGATGTCAATATTTATAAGAAGCACATTTCCACCAACATTAACTAGAGATGAATCATAGAATTGAGATTTGATCCTCATACCATTAGATGTTTTTTGATTTAATTCTACATCAAATCATTCGGGTGAAATATTTATAACCTTATAAAATTATTTTTATATGAATGAATCTGTAGATCAATAGTTAAATAAAAAATTAATAGTTCCATAGTGGATGTTATGTGTACATTTCACATTGTTATTATCACACCCATCATCTGAAATATTTATCCGATTATATTTAACTTTTTATCATTTTTATGAGGTTTCTAACATCCATAAACATCATTAACCTTATTATTTAGGCACTAATTTACCTAGTTCAAATATTAAATGATTTCGAAACACTATAGTGTTATTGGTTCATTTTGTTCAGTATTCTATATATTCATAACATAAGATAATTTCTTTCGGTCACATGAATAATCAATTGATTGATGATCTTCCCTTACAAACATAAAACATTTACTAGTAACATTAATGAAATTCCCTCAATTTTTTCTCTAAAATGTTGAGAATAAATTTAATATATCATTCCATCCTCTATAGTGTTTATATTTTAATTTTAATTCTATTTTTCACTTCTTATCAAAATATGAGATTTATATGTTACTCCAAACTCCATTTCCAAATTGATAGAAAAAAAATCTACTCATTGGTACTGAAATCTAAAATGGATAACCCACTTCATATACATGGTTTTAATCTACTAAATAACTGATCTATCTTATATTATAGTTCCATTATAATACCATAAGTGTACCTCACATGGTTTTAAAATTTTCCTCTTAAAAACCAACAGATTCATAATCCTTTTTAATTATCTCAATGAACATCTTCTCTATATCTGTACATAGATTATGAAGATTATAGTTTTTGAAAAATATGTTCATGATATCATCCAAAAAAATGAATTCAATTTCATCATTTTCCTCGTATTCCTGATAATAGTACACCATTTAGCATCTTTACATTCTGAATAGTTTTAAACAAAAACAACCTTTTCATTTTCTAATCACTAGATAGGGAATATATTTTTTTGTGTGGTGATGATCCTTGTTTTAAAAGCATGTGGATCTTAAGACACTTTTTATAGGTCACTAAGCTTAATCATCACATAATATTGAGTTAATTCAAGAATTAAACATTTAAAATATTTTCAGGTTTAGAGTTTTAGAGAATTAGTCCACAACTGTTACATTATATCTTAAAAATTACAAAGTAGAGACTTATTCTCCATCTAAATTTTTAAACAAAAATAAAAGTCCTTATAATAAAAAAAAATATTTTCTTGAGGCAATGCTTCCTGAATTATTCATTTCTCTAACCCTTCCTTATACCATGTGAAAAACATTTCAAAAACATGGGATGAGCCTAAAAATCTTAGTAAGGGATATAAAATATTGAAAGAAAACATTAGTCCATCAATACATAGAAATCAATGAAAACATAATTTTCAATCATAAAACATAAGTTAATTAACATATATCATGAAATCATAAGATTTATGAATAACACAATGAAATAATAAATCATAAAGTAAACTCATGGAATCTATAACATATTTACATTGTATCATTCACAGCTACATATGGAGTTACGTTTGGAATAACCATTATAATATATTCCCTAAATATCTTATGAGAAACATTATCATTTACCTCCATCATGTTAAGCAATGTAATGAAGAGATATCTTTGGATCACCCGTCCACAGTTTATCAGGTAACCGCCTATATATGTAAACAATTCCTAAGAAAGATAACATATTCATAACACATAAAACAAGCATAATGAAAAGATAACATTTCTACATTACAATCACAATATATCATTTCTATATATTGAACTAATCAAACAATTCTCAAAATAATTTTCAATCCAAAAATACATGAAATAGGTATATGGTATTTATTTTATTTTTAAAAACATTACATCTTGTTAAGGAAGCCAAATATCAAATAATGTTCGCGCCTTCAAAAAGGGAATTATCGCCATGTACATTAAAAAACATTAATTCTGTAATGTAATATAATGTTTTATAGAAAAAGATTCCTTTTAAAAACCATTGAATTAAAATAAAAGGAAAATGTTATAATTATACACCGTATAAAAGAAGGTGGTGTATAACATAAAAATATTCCTTATTGAAATAAGATTGAGATGATATCCCTAATGAAAATTTGGTAGCCTAACGACGTTACATTAAAATTATAAAAATGAGTTGATAGGAGAGAAAATGGTCTCTCATCACTTGGACATATAATGTACATCAATAAGAATATAGAATAAAATATCCCAAAATAATAAAATTTAAATTAAAATACATGGCATAAAACAAGTCTTTGACTAAAAGATGAAGGTGAAAGGTTCCCTTACTATGAGTCCAACTCATCATTTATGTTCCTTGTTCTTCCTGAATAATAAACATATGTTAATTTACACTTGATTCATAACATTTTTTAAGTTTATTATACATTTTATACCACTTATTACCTTTTTATAAACATTACATAAATATTTATGTTAATATCGGTTGTTTTGTCGATATTCAGTACTTGAGTAAAAAATGAACCTGTAATAATTACAAAATTTCCATGTGGCCAAAGGTCCATTATATCGACAATGATATTCAAGATTTAAATATCATATATATCCAGTAGAAATATTTATTTATAATAGTACATAACATTTGGAGATAATAAATGAAATGTACCATTCATGAAGACGGCAAGTCGTATGTACGCATGAACGCTAATTTCATTTAATTTTCATATCTCAAAGAATGAAAAAATGATACATTGGAATATTATAATTCCAGTATAATATCATATTTTATATACATTACATAATTTCATTTTCTCTAACCTTTATACATTCCATGTATGGCATGAATGAGTCACATCATTTTGAGGTGGCTGTGGTCTGCACTTCCTGAAATGAAATTATTGTATTTAATTTTTATGAAATGATTAAAGGTTGGATTTAAAAAAAACAGAAGAATAGAGAAAATATAAATATAATATATATCATATATAGTTCCATTAAAATGGCCACCATGAGAGGTGGTATGGTAAAAATGAACAATGATCGTTTCGTGAGGTAGTAGTTCGTCGTCCAAAAAAACAGTATGTTCGTATACATTTGATGGAGGTGTGTGTGAAAGTGTAGTGTGAAAAATTATCATAAAAACATCCTAGAATATTTAGGATACTGGTTTTGTTATTTAATCCATGAATAAGAATATAATATGGAGTGAAAATGTAATTTAATGGAAAGAAACTTTAGATAACATGCTGCCACTTAAAACGTGCAACTCCCTTTGATTTGAAGCAAAAGGATTTCTTTAATTGCCTTCATCCCTTTATAAGGAATCTAATAGGAAGAGATGGATGTTGGAATATTTTTTGGGAATATGTTGGATAATCCATGGGGCTTGAGAGGTGTGATTAAATGGGTAGGGCTTATGCCCTTTTATAAGAGGGAGGAGGGGCACTTTAGGAATGTTTTCATGTATTATTATATTAAAAAATTGATTTTCAGTTTAAAAGGGTTCCAAGGTAATTTAGTTACATGGTTTGATTCTTTTGGGTCTAAAACCTTTCAACCAATAGGATTTAAACATGTATAGGTCACAAATTTATCCTTATCTTTTAGATTAAACCCTTAATTAAATAATTTAACTCCTACAATGTTTTCTTGTATATTCATACTATATGGATAATATAGTTACTATAAAATGCCAATAGAATCATAAGTGGTTCGTTAATGACATGTTAAAAATTATCTAAGTCATTTGTATTAATATTATATATTTAGGACTATTATATTATTTAATAAAATATTATTTGTATTAATAACTTATTTATGTCATTTTTTATACTATTCATATCATGACTTTCTAAAAATCCATAAATTAATTCCCCTAAAAAAACAACATTAGTTCAAATAATTCAAGTCATAATCATCCATTAAATACATGTATGGCATAAATAGTTTTAAAATAAATTTATTTGAATATATTTAATTTCATTTATTTAAATCTTTCATTAATAAGGTAATCACTACATCACCATTGTGTCATAAATATATTTATTTATATGAAATAAAAAAAAGTAAATAAAATACCATGATGTATGAAATTTTCTTATCTTTCAAATGAATATTTATAGTTGAATTTATCACTTATATATCCCCTTAAAAAATTGTTTTAGAAAAAAATACATGTTTGTGTTATATTTTTCATTACATTAATTTAATTCTTATAAAATGTCATTTTCACATCAAAGTAGCTCCATGGGGTCCCAAAAAAGACCCATGGATTCTAATGGTCGAAAATATCTCATACAATAGTATTAGAACATGTGTTAGGGTAGGTTAATATTATTATAATAATATTTTTACCCTTATTTACAAGATTTATCGTTTAACGATGGTAAATAACATAATTACTAAATTTACTATTCATAATGTCTAAAAATAAAGGTTAACTATTTAAAAAATTTGAACCTTGTAATTCCAATATGGAATCCATTTTTTCGAATTCAAAATACAAAATTAGTAGAAATTATTTTAAAATTAATTCTTGTCATCATAACAAAAAAGCGTGTTTCCATAAAGTAAAAACTTCCAAACGATTGACGTGTGTTTATGTCAAATTTCAAAGTGAAATTACTTACAATGACCAAAATTGTGTCAAATGTTGAAAAAATAATCCCATTATACTTTAAAACCAATTAAAATTTCAATCTATCTATATAAATAAGTTAGAAGAAAAGGTAGTTTTGAATTAAAATGCAGTATTTTCCACTATTCTTTAAAAATGAACTTCTTCAGAAAAAGGCCAAAATTTCATCCAAAGTAAATTTTGAAGTCCCTCTTCCATATGATAATTTTATTTTGTCAAATAAAATGTATAAAAGTTTCTAAAACTATATTTAAATATGTTTTTCATCAAAAGGTGGTAAAATGACCTTTTAAAAATATTAGACTATTTTATGCTTAAAATTGGATTCATCCTCATTTTAAGCCTCTGATATTAATTG
The DNA here is from genome assembly GCA_963277665.1 of Viscum album. Taxonomy (NCBI): domain Eukaryota; kingdom Viridiplantae; phylum Streptophyta; class Magnoliopsida; order Santalales; family Viscaceae; genus Viscum; species Viscum album. Next base: position 42,698,074 of record OY728145.1, on the reverse strand, counting down.
GATAAATGTAAACAAATTTAAAAAACATGTATAATCATATTGTAGTTAGTTCTGTACATTCACACCAATACAATAGTTAGGCATTAACTTCCATTTAGAATAATAATATTGTTATATTATTTTTTGGTGTAACTCAACACTGTGTGTAATGAATGATTTCAAGGAAACACATTGGTACATGCTGAGTACTCTATCAGAAAATCTGTACTACTTAACATAAAATTAACATCGTATTCATAAATTTTTATATATTTGAAAATTTATTATTCTATAAGTACTTGGGTCGTTACAACCTTCCCCCCTTTTGGAAATTACGTCCTCGCTATTTTAAAATTGGTCTCAGAAACTTCATTGAAAGTCCCACATTAGAAAAAGAGTTAATAAAAATATCACAATAGGAGAAAGGAAAATAAGTAAAAAAGGTCACTCGGGATAACACATACTAGGATTCTATTTAGGAAAACATGGATATGGAAGAGAAACTAAACATCAAGTTATGATGGGGGGTGATAGAAAACATGGTTAAGAGAATGTTAACTACCCAAAAATCATAAACATGTGATGGGTTAAATGGTATTTGATTCCACAGTAGGAAGAATAAACTGAAAATTATTATTTTTAAGTTCCTTTTCATAATATTAATGGATTTATTTATGATATTGACTATAAACATAAGGAAATATACTTACTTTTGAAGTAGAGTTTCATACTTTAATAAATTTATACTAAAAACACATCATTTCTCCAATTGATGAGTATTCAAGATGACTTGGTCACATATTAAGTGCCTGAATCATCTTCTAGGGAGTCACATAATCCATAAAAGTTGAAATATACTTTTCTCAGATCTTTAGACATTAACCAAAACCAAAATTGTTAGTTCAAGATCTGGTAATCCACAAAAAGGATAATCCTTTATAGAAATAAATACTACTCTTAATATTTGAAATTCAATAGAAAATATAAAAATATCAACAAAGACCACTCAAAAACAATTTTCATAAAATTCATCAAAATAATCCAAATTGAGTTTGAAACCCAAAATTAAGAAGGATTTGATCACATAGTCTTCCAGGATAAATCTTAACATTTATCTCCAAATAACATCTATTACTCTTAAAGTCTCATACTGAAAAGTAATTAACCTAATCATATGTTCTCTTTTATAGGTTAACCAGTTCCATAAATAATCCAAATAGACATATGTCTATAATAAAAAACATATATTCTTCCAAAAATAAAATTCTTCCAAAATAACATTAATAACTTAATCACCAAATTAGTTTTATATACTAAGTATTTAAATTTTAGAAAACAATAGTTCTCAAAATAAACTTATTCTTGATCCATAAAATCATTTAACTAAAATGAATAAGTCATAATAACTAGGGACTTCACCTTGGCCAGTGGTAGGTGATTCCATCTTGTAGCCCTTTGGTTGTGGGTTTGATTCCTACGACCTTGCTGGACCCGATGTGTTGTCACCCATCCAATAGTTTTACCATTTTTTAAATCCATATCATTCCTATAAAATTCTCAAAAATAACATAATTTCCCCAAAAATAACCATAACCTTCTTTATCCTCAAAGGATATCTAATACCTTTCATTTTTCATAACAAAATGTAATAACCATTAATCACCTCAAAAAAAAAAGATCATATCAACCCCTAAGGTTATCAATTATTTACACACAATAAAAGATAATTATTCCTTGAATAAAATTATCACATATCAAGCATCAGGGTTACACATAATAGAAAAAGTCCTCCAATGTAATCCCATCATAAAAAGTTCATTAATACTTGTAATCATTTCATCATCCTAGAATCTACCATAACTATTGAATTGCTTATATATATACTTCTTACTCATTCAAAATTATTCATAATCCATTAGATATACATTTACACCTTATTTATTAATAAATCGTTACTACAGATTGAATGCCCTTATCATTTATAAATATCAATCCAATGATGCTTCATTAATTATAAATAAGAAAATAAATCATACATTGAATATAGATATCATGAACTCTATGATGTTCCCTTTATCTTTCGGTATATATTCATACATTCAAAAATTAAACGTTCGCTCCACTTCTGTAATTTTAACTTTCGATAGCGTTGGAAACATTGAGATCTTGAAATACCATGAAAAAGATAGCATGTCCCATGAAATTGGTTTAGAAATGTGTAGGTATTGGATAACACAAAAAAATTCTTACAGGTGATTTGAATACTCAAGAAGCTATCAAAACCATTAGATCAAGATTTTTACATAATAGTGATGATCAAATCATGGAGGAGGGATAAGAAGTTTTTGAAAGATCTGATTCCTTATATCTTGAAAAATGATCCTTAATCTGCTAAAAAGAATCAACACTTAAAAATGAATAAAATTATTATTATTTTAAAAAATAATCCTCTAAAGGGTAAATATTACATAAGAAATTTTATATTAATCTAATCAATCAAACTTCTAATATCTCCATTGTTTAGGTTTTTATCCCAATAAACTATTTTACATTAACCCTCCAAAAGATTCCATATGATACTAACCGTGTTGGTTATGTGGGATCCATTACCTACACCTAGATAACACCCTAATCTCTTAAGTTATCTAAACCTACCTCTAATACCAACTATAAGGCTTTAACCTTCAACATTACAAAATCTTGAGTTATGTCAAGAATTTTTTATTGAGGACTTTTTAGGTAAAGTGGTTTAATGAATTTGACCAAAAATTTTACATTACATCTCAAAAATTACAAAGTTTATACTTTTCTCTTTTTAATTTTTTTCACAAAAATAAAAGTCCTTAATTCAAAACAAGATTTATTTTCTGGATATAAAGATTCTTTAATTATTCCATTCACTTACCCTTCCACATACCCCTTGAAAAACATTTTCAAAACATGGGATGTGCATAAAAATATCATTAAGGGATATAAAATAAGGAAATAAAACATTATTCCATCAATACATAAAAATATGTAAAAATATACTTTTAAATCATGAAACATAAGGTTTTTAACATGCCACATGAAATCATAAGATTTAGGAATAACACACAGAAACCAGGAATCATAAAAATAACTTGTGGCATCCATAACATACTTACATTGTTGCATTCATAACTACCTAGGGAGTTACCTTTGGAATACCTATCACAGTATATTACATAAATCTATTTGGAGAAACATTATCATTTTACTCCATCACATTACCCAACTTATTGGAGAGCTATATCAGGCCCACTCAACCACAGTTTATTACATAACCAACCCAATATGTAAACAATTCCCAATAAACCTAACATATTCATAACACATTAAAGAAGCATAAAGGAATGATACCATTTCCACCTTGCAATAACAATATGTCATTTCAATATATTGACATAATCAATCCATTATCAAAACCATTTTCAATTCAAAAATACATAAATGGGTGTATGGTATTTATTTTAATTTTAAAAACATTACATCTTGTTATGGAATCCAAATATCAAATAATTATTACAGCAGTGAAAAGTTCATTGTCGCCAGGTACGTTAAAAAGAAACATTTATTTTGTTGTTTAGTAAAAAAATTTGTAGAAAATAATTCCTTTGGAAAACCATGGAATTAAATTAAAAAATGGTATAGTTATACACTGTATAAAATAAGGTGGTGTATAACATCCAAATATTCCTCAATGAATGAGATTGGGACTAAGTCCTTTACGAAAAGTCGACATCCTAACAACATTACCTTAAATTACAAAAAATGAGTTGATGGATGAGAAAAGGGTATATCATCTCTTGGACATAAAATGTATAGAAATAAGGATATAAAATAACATATCCAAACATTATAAATGGAAATTAAAAGACATAACAGAAAATAATTCTTTGACTAATAACGGAGTGTGAAAGGTTCCCTTACATTGAGTCTAACTCATCATGTATGTGTCTTTTTCTTCTTGAATAATAAAATTGTGTTAATTTATCCTTTATTTAAAACCATTTTCATATTTATTATTCCATTCACATCACTTATTACCACTTTATAAATATTAAATAATTATTTAAGTTATTATCGGTTGTTTTTTCGATATTCTATACATGAGTCAAATATAAGCTTGTAATAATTACAAATTGTCCAGGTGGTAAAAATTCCATTATCTCAAGAATGATATTCATGATTTAAATATAACACACACATATATAGTATATATATAATAGTACATAACATGTTGAGATAAGAAATGAATTGGAACTTTCATGGAGATAGTATGCCATACGTACGCATGAATACTACATTCCTTCATTTTTCATATTTAAAGGAATAAAAACTGAATGATACATAGGTATATTATAGTTTAAGTATTATATTATATTTTATATACATTACCTAAGTTCATTAACTCCATCCTTTATATTATCCATGTATGGAATGAACAAGTTTTTTCACTTTGATGGGGCGGTTGTCCGCATTTCCTCAATTGAAATTATCATATTTACACATTGTGGAAAGCATAAAGGTATGATATAAAAAAATAGATATAATATAAATATAATATATATAATATATATTGTCATGATAATGTTCACCAGGAGAGGTGGTGGGGGAAAATTATAACATCCCATCTTTTTATAACATAACTTTCATTCCATTACATGGAACTGAGGATCGTTAAGGTTTAGTGTCTTGGAAACAAGGATCATAATACATAAAAAACATAAAAAATTCTTCTTAAACACTTTAAAGTCTTCTCCTTTAGTTCATCCTATGTTCATTATGCATCCCATAACCTGGGGACATACATCAAAATAAAGGGTGAGCAGAAGGCCCAGTAAGGGAAACAAGAGAAACATTTTACATGTGAACTTGAGATACTTCAATAAGAACATGAAAAGAACTTTAAGGAATGAGAAATAAATCATGAGATAAATCATAATAAAAATAACATTTTCATAACTTAAAGATGTGGCTGCAACACTTAATATTGACAATCGTTTCGTTTCACCAAGGTTCATCCCCAAGGTGTCGTTAAAATGGTCATCTCTAGAGATTAAGTCATTACCCAATGCATTGGAGCGCTATCGGGGCGCACCCTTAAATTTGACTTTATTATCATGTGAGCCAAATATATCATCATCAAACATTTCATAAATAACCCATATAGAATAAAATAAATGGGTTTTATTTCATAATCATAACGTTTTAAAAACTGCTTTAAAGACATGATCTTTACGTTACTTTAAACCCACAGAAAGGGAAAGCGGGTATCATATATGTAAATCCCAGAATTTAAAATAGAACATTTTTATATATATGTGAATACACCTGTAGAAATTGGAGCTTTGAGTATTCACTTTATAACATAAAATAATTTTGAGAAAAGAGAGGCATTTTGAGACGAAAATTCTGCAGCATAACAGCTATGTTACAAGGTTTTAGAAAACTTTGAAATGAGAGGGAACATGGGTCGAACAATCCTAATTGACCCATAAAATAGTAGAGGGACAGAATAATAAGTATATATGGACATGGTGATGCAATTTCAAGGACATACCATTTGAAATGAAAAGCATGGAAGGAAGACAAAAGTTTGATTTCTCTTATGAAAATTCGGCAGCCTAACGGCGTCACTTAAACTTCAACAAAAATGAATTGAACAGATCAAATAGGGTCTCTCATCATATGATCATTAGAGATAAGTATGATATATATAGAGATCATAAACCAACATAATAAAAAGGAACTTGAAAGATTTGACATAAAAATCGAACTTGAAAAATGAGAAGGGTGAAAGAATCACTTAAACATTCGGCAGCCTAACGGCGTCACTTAAACTTTCATAAAACGAAATGATGAGAGTAAGAGGGGATCTCTCATCATATAAACATGAAAGGGGTAGTAATAGAAATATAAAAGAACATCCTCTCACATAATAACATGGAGCATAAAAGGAATGACATAAAAGAGATTACATGAAAAGAAAGAGAGGGGTCAGATCCCTTACCTTAAAACGTGACCCTTGAAACTCAATGTTTTGGACCTTGAGGGCTTGGGGGAACCTTGGGAGGACTCCTTGGGAGGTAAGGAGACCAGAACTTCGTTGGGGGAGTGTTGAGAGTGGAAACTAAAGGAGGAAAGGGTGGGTATTTATAGGGAAAGTGAGGGGACAAGGCATTAATGGCCAAGGGACACCTCACTAGTGGTTTTGGAAAAACCATGGGCTTTCCCATGGTATTTGCCCATGGTATTGGCCACTTGGGACACCTCACGCCTTATCTTACTATTCATAATTCGACCATATTGAATATATACTTAATACATCATTTAATGATGTCATTAAACACTCGTAACTTAAAAACTATATTTTCACTATTCATCGAAAATTCAACTTTCTCAGAATAATCCCAAAATTTCACCTTAACCAAATATCGATGCTCTAAATAAATTTATGAACTCTATTTTATAAAAATAATTTTCCAAATAATTTTAATTTAATTTTTAAATAAAAACACTATTCATCGAAAATTCGTTTTTTTTCAGAAAAATCCCCAAAAATTACCATAACATAATATCGATGCTCTGAGTTCAAAAATAAATTCATTTTTATAAAAATAATTTTCTAATTATTTTTAATTAAATTTTTAATTAAAAAACACTAGTCATCTGAAAAAACTAATACTTGACTAATAATTTATGAAACCGTTATTTACCCATTTTATTGAATCACATTACTTAATCTAGGTGTCTGAGTTATATTAAAACTTTCTTTGAGTGAAATTACTAATCCATTTGGTCACATTACTAATCCTAAGCGTAAAATCACTATTCATAATTTACTATTCATCAAAATTAAGTTGATCTTAATTAATTCTGCTCATGAATCTTCAACTGTCGAGATGTATAAGCAATTACTTTGTCATTTTTCATGAGGATGCACCCAATCCCTTTTAGAGATGCATCGCTAAAAATAACGAATCCTTCTCCGATAGAGGGTAGTGTTAACACAGGTGCAGTAACCAATCTCTTCTTCAGCTCTTGGAAACTTTCCTCGCATTCCTTTATCTAGATGAACTTAACCCCTTTTTGAGTCAACTTGGTTAGTGGATTAGAAAGCCGTGAAAAGTTTTTCACAAACCTCCTATAATATCCTACTAAACCAAGGAAACTACGAATCTCAGTTACTGTTGTGGGTTGAGGCCACTCCTCCACAACCATTGTCTTTGCAGGGTCAACCGAGATTCCTTCATTGGTTACGATGTGCCCCAAGAAAGCCACCTGTTGTAACCAAAACTCACACTTGCTGAACTTCCCAAAGAGCCTATCCTTCCGGAGAGTTTTCAATATAACCCTTAGATGATCTTCATGCTCCTCACGACTTTTTGAATATATCAAAATATCATCAATAAAAACTACCACAAAGTTATCAAGGTAGTCCTTAAAGACTCTATTCATCAAATCCATGAAAATAGCAGGAGCATTAGTCAAGCCGAAGGGCATAACAGTAAACTCGTAATGCCCATATCTTGATCGGAAGGCAGTCTTTGGAATATCCTCCTTTTTCACCCTCAGTTGATGATAACCAGATCGAAGGTCAATCTTAGAGAAGAATTGAGCCCCGCGAAGTTGGTCAAATAAATCATCAATTCTTGGAAGAGGATATCTGTTCTTCACTGTGATCCCATTCAGTTCTCTATAATCGATGCATAGCCGCATTGATCCATCCTTCTTCTTCACAAAGAGAATTGGTGCTCCCCAAGGAGACACACTCAGTCGGATAAAACCCTTCTCCAACAAGTCTTGGAGTTGTTTCCTTAACTCTTCTAGCTCCACATTTTCCATTCTATACGGAGTCTTTGATATCGGTTGAGACCCAGGTACTAGTTCAATGGAGAACTCTACCTCTCTTTCTGGGGCAGGTCCAGGTAACTCCTCAGGAAATACATCCATGTATTCCTAAACAATCAGAACATCTTCTATTTGTATGCTCTCTTTTCCTTCTTCATCATCACCGATTAACTCCATAAAGAATGCTATAGGAGGTGCTTCTAGATAGGGATCAGTTCGGGATATATCTCCTTGGAAGATAACTGTAGGTCGTTCATTCAAGACTACTGAGATTTCCTTACTTCTGCATTTGATCTTAGCATTATACTTTGAGAGCCAGTCCATCCCTAGTATAATGTCGAATTCCATCATGGGAATGACTACTAGATTTACGATAAGATTGTGCTCACCAAAGTAAACACTAGAGTCTCTAAATACTGTTGATGCAAGGATAATCCCACTTGGAGTCTTGACAGACAACTCTACCTCTAGAAGTTCGGGGATTGATTCTATATTCCTTGCAAACTTGGAGGAAATAAAGGAATGCGTAGAACCAGAATCAAATAAAGTACTTGCTAGTTTTGAGAGGACGACAAGAGTACCTGCTACCACATCGTTCGGGACTTCAACTTCAACTTTTGTGATAGCGAAAGCACGACCTTGCTCTCTTGGCCTCTGCTAAGGTTGATGGTGATTCCCCTCCACTGCCCTCAGATTTGGACATTGGTTAGCAAAGTGCCCAAGCTGTCCACACTTGAAGCATGTGACTTCGGGTAGGGCCAGAACCATCTTTCCTCTGTCGTTAGTGTTGGGAAGCTGAGGCTTCACCTCACTATGACAATTCCAAGCAATATGGCCTCCTCTTCCACACTTGTAGCACTTGCCACTTCCGTTCAAGCAGTTCCCCAGATGATTCTTCCCACATTTATTGCATGTGGTACGTTGCATTTGCTTTCCACCTCTTCCCTGATCAAAAGACTTCCCTAAACTGGGCTCCAACGATCTCTTCTTTTCATTTGGTTTATGAGACCATTGTGTCTCACCAAACTCCAGCTCGACTTTCATAGCACTTAGAACTATTTCTTCATAGCTATCATAGTCCCTGTTGGCTAGATTCTTCCAAAGATGAGGTCGTAGTCCACCAAAGAATCTATCAACCTTCCCATTAGGGTCCATGAAAAAGCTTGAGGTATAACGGGAAAGCCTTGTGAAGTTCATCTCGTAGCTTCCGACAGATTCGTTCTCCTTCTGCTTCAGCTCGAGAAACTCTTTCTCCATTCTCGTTCTCATGGAACGAGGGAAATACTTGTTAAGGAAAATTCCCCGAAATTCTTCCCACTCCAAAGCTTCTATTTCTCCTCGTGGATTCGTGTTTTTGATCAGTGACCACCACTGATCAGCTTCTCCCTCTAGGCGGTAAACAACAAGGGTGACTTTTTCTTGTTCCGAACAATGAAATACAGAAAAGATCTTTTCAATGGAGCTTATCCATTGTTCCGCAACCAATGGGTCAGTAGATCCACTGAATGTTGGCGGTCGTTGACGCATGAAGGACTCAACAGAGTGTTGTTCCCTTCGTGGTGAGGTCGGCCTCTCGGCTTGATTCAAGTTATTACTCATAACTCGAGTCAGTTGGTTCATCATTCGCATGAATGTTTCCATTCCGGCTTCCATTGGAGGGCCGTCAGCACATGGTGCATTGCGGTCACCATCGGCACGGTTCCTCCTATTTCCTGCCATTTTCTAAAAGAATAAAACCTTAGTAAGAAACTTATTTCATTTATGAATCTTTTAACTAAGACTTCATGCTTAGACAATTACACTTTTCTATAATTCCTTCATAATGTTTCATAAAAAGCTTGTGATTAACCAAACATATCCCCCGAGAGTTTCGTAACCAAGAGTGCAGCAAGGCCCGTTATCATGCACCAGTTTCCATTCGAGTCTAGCTCAAAGCGGTGTTTTCGGGTTTTACCCCTATGTACATCTGTGCCAGAGCCGCCTCTACCTGCTCGTATCCAGACAGGGATGTATTTGTTTGATAAACCACCTACTCAATACTTACCAAAATACCAGGAAGTTTTCCTATATTTAAACTTTTATATAGGGTTCTTCCTAAAGTTTTTATATCCTAATTTCTATAAATAACTAAACCATCCTTTGATACCAACTGTAACATCCCGTCTTTTTATAACATAACTTTCATTCCATTACATGGAACTGAGGATCGTTAAGGTTTAGTGTCTTGGAAACAAGGATCATAATACATAAAAAAACATAAAACATTCTTCTTAAACACTTGAAAGGCTTCTCCTTTAGTTCATCCTATGTTCATTATGCATCTCTTAACCTGGGGACATACATCAAAAGAAAGGGTGAGCAGAAGGCCCAGTAAGGAAAACAAGAGAAACATTTTACATGTGAACTTGAGATACTTCAATAAGGACATGAAAAGAACTTTAAGGCATGAGAAAGAAATCATGAGATACATCATAATAAAAATAACATTTTCATAACTTGAAGATGTGGCTGCAACACTTAATATTGAAAATCATTTCGTTTCACCAAGGTCCATCCCCAAGGTGTCGTTAAAATGGTCATCTCTAGAGATTAAGTCATTACCCAATGCATTGGAGCGCTATCAGGGCGCACCCTTAAATTTGACTTTATTATCATGTGAGACACATATATAATCATCAAACATTTCATAAATAACCCATATAGAATAAAATAAATGGGTTTCATTTCATAATCATAATGTTTTAAAAACTGCTTTAAAGACATGATCTTTACGTTACTTTAAACCCACAGAAAGGGAAAGAGGGTATCATGTATGTAAATCCCAGAATTTAAAATAGAACTTTTTTATATATATGTGAATACCTCTATAGAAATAGGAGCTTTGAGTATTCACTTTATAACATAAAATAATTTTGAGAAAAGAGAGGCATTTTGAGACGAAAATTCTGCAGCATAACGACTATGTTACAAGGTTTTAGAAAACTTTGAAAAGAGAGGGAACATGGGTCGAACAATCATAATTGACCCATAAAATAGTAGAGGGACAGAATAAGAAGTATATATGGACATGGTGATGCAATTTCAAGGACATACCATTTGAAATGAAAAACATGGAAGGAAGACAAAAGTTTGATTTCTCTTATGAAAATTCGGCAGCCTAACGGCGTCACTTAAACTTCAACAAAAATGAATTGAACAGATCAAATAGGGTCTCTCATCATATGATCATTAGAGATCATTATGATATATATAGATATCATACCCCAACACAATAAAAAGGAACTTGAAAGATTTGACATGAAAATCGAATTTGAAAAATGAGAAGGGTGAAAGAATCACTTAAACATTCGGCAGCCTAACGACGTCACTTAAACTTTCATAAAACGAAATGATGAGAGTAAGAGGGGATCTCTCATCATATAAACATGAAAGGGGAAGTAATAGGAATATAAAAGAACATCCTCTCACATAATAACATGGAGCATAAAAGGAATGACATAAAAGAGATTACATGAAAAGAAAGAGAGGGGTCAGATCCCTTACCTTAAAACGTGACCCTTGAAACTCAAAGTTTTGGACCTTGAGGGATTGGGGGCACCTTGGGAGGACTCCTTGGGAGGTAAGGAGACCAGAACGTAGTTGGGGGAGAGTTGGGAGTGGAAACTAAAGGAGGAAAGGGTGGGTATTTATAGGGAAAGTGAGGGGACAAGGCATTAATGGCCAAGGGACACCTCACTAGTGGTTTTGGCAAAACCATGGGCTTGCCCATGGTATTTGCCCATGGTATTGGCCACTTGGGACACCTCACACCTTATATTACTATTAATAATTCGCCCATATTGAATATATACTTAATACATCATTTAATGATGTCATTAAACACCCGTAACTTAAAAACTATAATTTCACTATTCATCGAAAATTCAACTTTCTCAGAATAATCCCAAAATTTCACCTTAACCAAATATCGATGCTCTAAATACATTTATGAACTCCATTTTATAAAAATAATTTTCTAAATAATTTTAATTTAATTTTTAAATAAAAACACTATTCATCGAAAATTCGTTTTTTTCAGAAAAATCCCCAAAAATTACCATAACATAATATCGATGCTCTGAGTTCAAAAATAAATTCATTTTTATAAAAACAATTTTCTAATTATTTTTAATTAAATTTTTAATTAAAAAACACTATTCATCTGAAAAAACTAATACTTGACTAATAATTTATGAAACCGTTATTGACCCATTTTATTGAATCATATTACTTATTCTAGGTGTCTGAATTATATTAAAAGTTTCTTTGAGTGAAATTAATAATCCATTTGGTCACATTACTAATCCTAAGCGTAAAATCACTATTAATAATTTAATATTCATCAAAAATTAATTTGATCTTATTAGACTCCAAATTCCTTACTGAACACTTTTGTAGAAGACCATTTTTTGAAAATCATAACACATCATTAGTTATTTAGGGTTTACATAAATATTTTAAAATATCCCTTTTTCAAAATTCATCAATAAAATTCATTCTAAAATTATCTAGACATTTGAAATTTCACAAACATCACTAAAGGAAGAAATCTCAATTTATTCACCCGAAAGGATTACACAAGGAAGCTAGGGTCTCGTCACATAGCCCCTTATAACACCGGCATAAGACCTAAGTGTAAGGTGTGCTATGGTGAGAGAATCTGAGGGAGGCTCAGATAACATTTCCCTAGTAGTAATCTCTACTAACTTGAACTTCTCCCGTAGGCGTTTCCGTTCAAGCTTGACACGCTGGAGTTCGGCTTGGGCTTGGTCCAAAGCGAAGCCCACAGATGCTACCTCCTTCCCAAGCTCAGATAAGTGGGCTTCATAAGGGTCGAGTCTACTGGATGAAGCCATCGACTCCTCTTCCTGCATTAACCATTAACATCTTATTAAATCATTAAGAGTAAGTTAATCTACTGCTCAAAAAGATTGGGTCGTTACAAAAATTGAACAATCATTGTTTCATGAGGCAGTAGTTTTCCATCCATAGTAACAATATGTTCGTATCAATTAGATGGAGGTGTCAATGTAAGTGTAGTTTGGATAATTATCATACCAGCATACTAGAATATTTAGGATACTGGTTTTTTTGAAGGGATCAAGTCCCCTTTTATTAGAACAAAAACAGGTGAAACAAGGAAAGTAACAGATGAAAGGAAAAAACAATAAGGCTATCCTCATCCAAGATTTTTCCTTATTTTATCAGCAATCTCACATTCTTTGTTGTGCAAAGAACCCTAGTCCATTCATCAACTGCGCCCACGCTCACACCCACACCCACGTCCTCTTCTGTGAAGTGCTTTTAAATCTCTTGCTTGCTGCAAGAGAGTCTCAATATCTGTATCTGAGTCTGATATTTCAGACTGTGTTTGCATCCTTGCAACTAGTTCAGCTGTCTCCTTCCCCTTCAGATGATCTTTAGCTTGCCTTCCACTTTGCTGCCAAGAGTTCTCATCATCTGCTACAGGGTGCTGGTCCTCCTCCTTTGCAGTGGTCTATTCTGCCCATCTAGTCTGCTTCACTGGGGGACTGTCCTGCTTTATCTGCAGCTCATTGTTTGTCTTTGGACCTACATGAGAGGAAGGAGAATCTTGTGCAAGAATAATATTGTCAGTGTCCTGTGATGTGCAAGTAGTGGTGGATAAAGAGGCCAAAGGAACCTCCTTAGTCCCACTATCAAGTGAGTCCACCTTGGTTTGCATAATAGCTTGGACAGGAGGAAGGGGCTGAGCTTCCAACAAGATAGTGCTGTCAGCTTTCAATTTTTCAGTAGCAACTAAAACACAATCATGGGAAACAAACTTTTTAGGAGAAGTTTCCTGTGTCACCTGGGTTGACCTCTCAAGATTTGAGTGTGATGCTACTAATGTAGTAGGAAGGTTGTTCCCAGATTCCAATTTTTCAGAGGTTAACAACGAACATTCTAAGGAAGCAGTCTTCTGAGAAGAGAGATTATTTGTTACATGTGGAGACCCCTCAATGTGACAAGACATTGTGAAATTAAGGCTAACAGGCAGTGGTGGGGGTTCAACCGGGCCTTTTTCCACCATGTAAGCCCATGAAACACCATGGCCAGAGGGGGCTGAACCAGCCAAAGAGTGTCTATGGTCAGCAGGTCCCTTCTGGGAGGACCAGATGTCTAAAATAGGACCTTGAGGGAGAGCAATAGTAGAAGGTTTTCCAATTAAAATAGGCAGGCCTTGGTGCAAAGTAGCCTTTAAACCAGAATCAGATTTTAGTTTCCTAAAACATGTGCTGTGATCATGTCCACGTAAGGAACATAAATTGCATGTCAAAGACTTCTTACAGGTATTTTTGTCATGCCCAATGGTCCTATAGTCTGGGAAGAACTGAGGTAAGTTCTCAAATTCAATCCTTAATTCAAGTTCTTCTTCATCAGTAGAAAGAAAGACTTTATCAATCAATGTGGAGGAAAGGTCCACTTCAACTAAGAATCTAGAAAAAATGACCATATCTAGAAATTTCTGTCTCCCTATCCATTTTGATCGGGACCCCAATTGCCAATGCAATATCATAAAGTATTCGAGGGTGCCAAAGTATCCAGTTAAGGCCAAATAACTTCACCCAAGCTTGGACTGTTGAGTTTCCAATTTCCAGTGGGTTGAATTTGTGATCCCATTCATAGATGTGCAGCTCCCTGGATTGAAAAAGAGAGAACCATGACCCCAAGCACGCATTTTGAGATCTTTATAGGGGAAGAGTAAGTAGAAGTATCCTCTCCCTAAGGAGACGCATTTCCAATTTTCAAAGCCCCATATCGCAGACAGCCTCTGGGTGAGTTGATCAATATTCCATGGCACAACACCTTTAGGTAGGAAGAGTAGAGAAATGATGGAATGAGATCCAATTTCAAGCCTCTCTAAGACTGCAACCGGATCTACTTTAATGTGCACCACCAATCCCTTTTGACTGATGCCAACATTCATACCCTTAAGAGTTTAGAATGAGTTATTGGGAGCACTGACCTCTTTTAGGTTAACTTCAGGGGGGCTAAGCTTCACGGGGATTGAGTCTCCCAAATCCGACGCTGCATGCTTGTATGCATCAAAGTTACCCTGGGTTAGGAAGATTCCATCCATCGGTGGTGGAAGCGAAGAATCCAGAGGGAAGAACCCTAATTTTCATTACGGCGCGATGGGGGGGGGGGGGGGGGGTTGCTCCGGAGCGTTCTCCCGAAAAAGCATACAAATTTTTCTAATCATCATATCATTGAGGATACTGGTTTTGTAATGTAATAAAATAATGAAAATATAATAGGTAGTGGAGGATTAAAATAATGGAAATGAACTTCAGAGAAGATGCTACATCTTAAAACGTGTAACTCACTTTGATTTGAGCCAAAAGGATTTCTTGACATTCCTTTTGTGCATGGTATGTTCCTTCTGAGGGATAGAGGGATTTTGAGAGATTATTTAGGATGAGGATGGGAAAGACAAGTATATTTAGAGGTATGATTAAATGGGTAAGGACGATTCCCTTTTATAAGAGTGAGGAAAGCCTCTTTAGGAATGTTTTGATGTATTATTTTATTATAAAATGATTTTCGGTTTCAAAAGGTCCCAAAGTCATTTATTTGAAAGTTAAGATTATTTTGGGTCTATAACCGATCAACCAATAGGTTTTTGAAATGTATAGGTCACAAATGTAACCATATATTTTAGATTTTACCCTTAGTTAACTAATTTAACTCTTACCGTGTCTTCTTGAATATTCATACTATACAGTGTATATAGTTATTATAAAATGCCAATATAACCTAAAGTGGTTCATTATTGACATGTTCTACATTTTATAAGTCATTTTGTTGAATAATAATTTTTTAAACTATTATATAATTTAATAAAATAGTATTTGTTTTAAAACTTGTTTATACCAATTTTTATAATATTCATATCATGGCTTTTTTAAAAATACATAAAAATTTGATCATTTCAAACAAAAAATATCATTAATTAAAAGATAAAAAGTCATACACATACATAAAATTAGTGTATTCCATAAAAAGGTTAAAAATAAATTTATTTCAATATTTATAATCTCATTTAGTTAAACAATTCATTAATAAGGTAATCACAACTTCATCATTGTGTCATAAATATATATTTTTTTATATGGTGTCTAAAAATTATAAATAAAATACCATGAATTAAGAAATATTTTTAGCTTTATAATGACTATTTATATTCAAATATATCACTTATATAACCTTATATAAATTTTTTTAGAAAAAAATACTTGTTAATGTTATATTTTTCTTTACTTTAAATTAATTCTTATAAAATGTCATTTTCACAGAAAAGTTGCTCCATGGGGTCCCAAAATCAACACAAGAATTAACATGGTCTCAAATATCATATAAAATAGTATTAGTAGATGTTTTAGCGTAGTTTAATATTATTATAATAATATTTTGTATCCTTATTAACCAGATTTACCCTTTAACCATGGTAAATAAAATATTTACTGAAGTTACTATTCATAATGTTTAAAACTAAAAGTTACCTATTTACACAATTTGTACCTCCTAATTATAAATATGGAATCTATTTTTCTAAATTAAAAACACATAAGTAGAATAAATTAATTTGAAATTAATTCCCTTTGTCAGAACCAAAAATCGTGTTTTTTAAAAGTAAAAACTACCTAAAGATTGACATGTCTTTATGTCCAATCTCACAATGAAATTATTTACAATGAACAAAATTGGATTAAATAATAAAACTACCATAAAATTATAATTGAATACTAATTAAATGGTAATCATAACTATATAAATAAATGAGATGAAAAGGCAGTTTTGAATTAAAATGCAGTATTTTTCACTATTCATTAAAAATGAACTTTAACCGAAAAATACAAAACATTCATCCAAAGTAAATATTCACGTCCCTATTATAAAGAATAATTTTAATTTTTTTAAATAGAACATATTAAAGAGAAACTACTATATTCTAATATGGTTTTCCATTAAAAGGCTGTAAAATAACATTTTAAAAATATTAGAGCATTTCATGCTTAAAATTGGATTCATTCTCATTTTAATCCTCTAATATTAATTGAATAAATGTAAAAACAATTTAAAAAAATAATATAATCATATTTTAGTTAGTTATGATCATTACCGCCAATACAACGGCTAGGAATTAACTACTATTTAAAATAATAATATTGTTATATTATTTTTCTTTATAACTCAAAGTTGTGTGTAATGTATGATTTCAATTAAACCCATTGTTGTGTGTCAAGTATGCTATCAGAAAAATTGCTTCTTTAAAATAAAATAAATATATTATTCATAAATATTAATATATTTTAAAAAGTATTATTCTATAAATACTTGGGTCATTACAGCCTTCCCCCCTTTTGGAAATTGCATCCTCACAATTTGAAAATTGGGCTCGAAAACATCATTGAAAGTCCCACATTGGAAAAAGAGTCAATAAGACTATCACATTAGAAGAATGAAAAATAAGTACATTTTTCACCCAAGATAACACATACTTGGATTATATGTAGGAAAACATGGATATAGAAGAGAAACTAATCATTATGTTCTGATCGAGAGTGATAGAAAATATGATCAAAAGAAATTTAAATACCAGAAAACCATAAGAATATGATGGGTTAAATAGTATTTGATTCCCCAATAAGAAACGTAAATGGACAATGTTTTTCATTTTAATATCATTTTTTTAAATTTGAGGAATTTATTTATGAGATTGACTAAGAACATAGGGAAATATACAAATTTTTTCAAGTAGAGTTTCATCTATTAATAAATTTCTACTACAAAATAATCTTCTCTCCAAATATTGGGTATTCAAGATGGCGTGGTAAAATCTGAAGTGCTAGAATCAACTTCTAGTGAATCATATAATCCAAAAAATATGAACTATATATATACCTTACCATTAGACATTAACTGGAACCAAAATGGTTAGTACAAGACCAGATAATCCCCAAAAGGATAATCTTTTATTGAAAGAAATACTATATTTAGTCTCCAAAATTCAAAAAAAACCCAAAGTTCAAAAAAGACAATTCAAAAAACAAATTTCCTTAAAATTCTTCAAAATAATCCACACTGAGTTTGAAACCCAAAATTTTGAAGGATTTTATATCATAGTCTTCCAAGATAACTCTTAAGATTTATCTCTAAATAACATCGAAAACTCTTAAAGTATCAGACTGAAAATTAATTAACCTAAGCACATACAATCTATGATAGGTTAGTCAGGTACATAAATAACCCAAATCAATATATGTCCACAATAATGAACATATATTCTTTCAATATTAAATTAAACCATTACCCCTTAAATAAAATCCCATAGTAATTTATTTTCATTAGCCATATAGGGTTACAAAATTAAAGAATGTCTTCCAAAATAACATTTATAACTTAATCACCAAATCATTTTAATCTTATAAGTATATCTGTTTTATAAAACATTAGTTCCCAAAATCAACCTATTTATATCCATAAAACAATTTAACTAAAATGTATAAGTTATACTAACCATGGACTTCATGTAGGCTAGTGGTAGGTGATGTGCACTTGTCTCCCTTCGGTTTTGGGTTCGATTCCTACATCCTTTCTAGACGTGGTGGGTTATCACCAATCCTACGGGTTGTCCATTTTCTAAAACAATATCTTTATTATAAAATTTTCAAAAATAAGATAATTTCCTCAAAAATAACCACAACCTTTTTTATCCTCAAAGGTTATCTAATACCTTTCATTTTACATCCCAAAATGGAATAACCATTAGTCACCTCAAAAACAAAAGATCATTTGAACCCCTATGGTTTTCCATTATGTCAACAAAGGAAAAGATAATTCTTACTTGAATAACATTTTCACATATCTTGCTTCAGGTTTACACATAATAGAAAAATAATTTTAATGTAATCCCATCATCAAAAGAGCATTAATACTTTTATACATTTCATCATCTAAAAATCTACCATAAATTTTGAATCCATTATATGTAAACTTCCTACTCATTCAACATTCTTCATAATCCATTAACTATGCATTTCCACATTATTTCATAATACATCATTCCTATAGATCTAATAGCCTCATCATTTATAAATATCAATCCAAATATACTTCATTGTTTATGGAAAATATAATAAATCATACCTCGAATCTAGATATCATAATCTTTAGGATGTTCCCATTCCCTTACAACATTTTTCATACTTTCAAAAAGTTAATGTTTTCTCCACTTCTGTAATTTCACCTTTTGATAGAGTTGAAAAATTTGAGATCTTGATATCATATGAAAAATATACCATGACCAATAAAATTATTTTAAAAATGAGTAGGTGTTGGATAACTCAAACAATTTCTTCCAAGTGATTTGAAGACTCAATAAGCATCTGAAATCATTCGAACATGATTTTTTCATAATATTGAAGATCATATAATCGGGGAGGGATAATAAGGTTGTGAAAGATCTCTTTACATCCATCTTAACAAATGATCTTTAATATGCTAAAAATAATCAACACATAAACAATAATCGAAATATTATTATTAAATACAAGAATTTTTTATAAGGTACAGAAAACATAAAAACTTTAATATTACTCTAATAAATAAACCTCTTTATATCTCAATTGATTAGGTTTTTAACCAAACAACCTATTTTAGATTAACCCTCGAAAAGCTTGCATATGATAATAACCCTCTTGGTTATATGTGATCCTTTGCCTACAACTAGATAACACCGTAACCTATAATGTCATCTAAACCAACCTATGATACCAACTATAAAGCCCCAAATATAAAGATTAAATAATTTTGTGTTATGTCAAAAATTCAACATTGAAGATATATTTAGGTTTAGAGTTTTAGCTAATTATTCCATAACTATTACATTACAACTCAATAATTACAAAGTAGACACTTCCTCTCAATCCAATTTTTTTTTTCACAAAAATAAAATTCCTTAAAATAAAAAAATAATTGTTTTCAGCATATAAATTTTCTTTAATTATTAATTTCTCTTAAACGTCCTTAAACCCTCTGAAAAAATTTTCAAAAACATGGGATGAGAATAAAAATCTTAGTAAGGGATATAAAATAAGGAAAGAAAAAATTAGTCCATAAATACATACAAATCAACAAACCCATACTTTTAAATCATAAAACATATAAGTTTTAATATACCACATGAAATCATAGGATTTATGAATAACACATAGAAATCATAAATCACCAAGGTAACTTGTGTAATCTATAACATACTTACAATGCATCTTTCACTATTACGTAGGGAGTTACATTTTGAATACCCATCCCAGTATATTTATTAAATATCTTAAGAGATACATTAATGTTTACCTCCATCACGCTACCAAATGAATTGGAGAGATATCACGGGCTCACCCTACCTCGGTTTATCATGGATCAACCCATATACATAAATAATGACCAAGAACCATAACATATTCATAATACATAAAACAAGCATAACAGTAAGATACAATTTCCACATTGCAATCATAATATATCATTTCAAAATTTTGACAAAATCAATCCATTCTTAAAAAAATTTTCAATACCAAAATACGTAAAAAGGTTATATTGTATTTATTTTACTTTTAAAAAATTTATGACTTGTTATGGAATCCAAATATCAAATAATGCTCGGAGCGGTAAAAGTGTTGTTGTCTTCACGTACATTTGAAAAAAACATTCCTTTTTTCATTTTTCAAAATATGTTATAGAAAAATATTCCCTTTTGAAAAAAATTGAATTAAATTAATATAAAAATGTTATAATTATACACCGTATAAAATAAGGTGGTATATAAAATCAAAATATGCCTCAATGAAATTAGATTGATACAAACTACCTTATAAAAATTCGGCAGCCTAATGGCGTTACGTTAAAATTCAAAAAAGGAGTTGATGGGAGATAAAAGGGCCACTCATCACTTTGACATAAAATGTACAAAAATAATTATATAGAAGATAATATCCCAACATTATAAAATGTAAATTATAAGACATAATATAAAAGAAGTCTTTGACTAAAAGAGGAGGGTGAAAGGTACCCTTACCTTGAGTTCGACTCATCACATATGTTCCTAGTTATTACTTAATAATAAACTAATTTTTATTAATACTTTCTTAAAAACCTTTTTAAAGTTTATTTTTCCTTTTATATAATTTGTTACCATGTTATAAAAATTACATAATTATTTAAGTTAATATCAGTCATTTTGTCGATATTCGGTACTTGAGTGAAAATGATCTTGTTATAATTACAAATTGTCCATATGGAAAAAATTCCATTATCTCTAAAATGATATTCATGATTTAAATATAATATATATACAGTATATATATGTATTTATAATAGTACATAAAATATTGGGAGAAGATATGAAATTCTCCATTCATGGATATGGTAAGTCGTACGTATGCATGAATGCTACAATCATTTCATTTTCATAATTAAAGTATTGAAAACAAAATGATAAATATGTATATTATAATTACATTATAATATAATATTATATATATATATTACATAAATTCATTAACTCCAACATTTATATATTCCATTTATGGTTTGAACGAGTCATATCACTTTAGGGGGCAGTAGTCCGTACTTCCTCAAATTAAATTATCATATTTACACATCATGGAAAGAAAAAAGGTAGGATTTAATTAAAAAAACAGAATCATAGAGGGAATATAGATATAAATTATATTAGATATGGTTCCATAATAAAGTCCACCATGAGGGGTGGTAGGGTAGAATTAAGCAATCATCATTTCATGAGGTAGTGGTTCGCTATCCATAGAAACAATATGTTTGTATCAATTAGATTGAGGTGTGTGTGTATGAGTAGTTTGAATAATTCTCATAAAAATATACTATTATATTGAGGATATTGGTTTTGTTATGTAATCAATGAATAAGAACAGAATAGGGAGTGAATAATTAAAATAATGGAATGGAACTTTAGAGAAGACGCTACCTTTTAAAACGTATAACTCCCATTGATTTGAGGAAAATGGATTTATTAAATTGCCTTCCTCCTAAGATAAGGATTATAAGAGTAAAAAAGATATATTGGGAGCTTATTAGGTCAGATTTCAAATGATATAATGGTATTTATAGGTTTGATTAAATGGGTAGTGCTGATTCCCTTTTATAAGAGGGAGTATGGGCACTTTTGAAATGTTTTGAATTATTATTTTATTATAAAATTATTTCCGGTTTCAAATGGTACCAAAGTAATTTATTTAAAATTTAAGATTATTTTGGGTCTCAAAACTCTAAAATAAATGGTTTTGGACATTTCTAGATCTAAAATTCCAACTGTATCTTTTAGATCTACCCCATTGATTTAACTCTTACCATGTCTTCTTGTGTATTCACACTATATGGTTAATAAAGTTACTATAGAATGACAATCAAATTGAAAGTTGTTAATTAATGAAATGTTAAACATTCTATAAGTCATTTTGATGAATCTTAGATTTTTAGTACAATTATATAATTTCATAAAATAGTTTTTGTTTTAAAAACAAATTTATATCAATTTTTACTATTCATATCATGACATTTTAAAAATCTATAAAAACTTGATTAATTCGAGATAACTTCATTATTTAAAATATAACAAGTCATAATCATCCATAAAATTATTGTATGTAATAAAAATCTTTAAAATAAATTTATTTTAATATTTATAATCTCATTTATTTAAATAATTCATTAATATGGTAATCATTACATCATCATTGTGTCATAAATATCTTTATTTATATTAGGTCTAAAAATTATAAATAAAATACCATGATATAGGAAATAATTTTATATTTCTAATGACTATTTATAGTCTAATAGATCACTTATATTACCCCATTAAAATATTTTTTAGTAAAAAAGACATGTTTAGGTTATATTTGTCGTTACATTAAATTAATTTTTATAAATTGTCATTTTCACGTCAAAGTGGCTCAATGGGGTCCCAAAATAGACCCAAGGATGCCCAGGGTCATACATATCTCATAAAATTGTAGTAGGACACATTTTAGGGTATTTTAATACTATTATAATAATATTTGTACCTTTATTTACCGGATATTCCCTTTAACCATGGAAAATAAAATAATTACTAAAGTAACTATTCATAATGTATAAAAATAAAATGTAACTATTTACATAACTTGGAAATCATGATTCCAAATATGGAAACCATTTTTTCAAATTCATAAAATAGAAGTATCAGAAATTAATTTAAAATTATTTCTAGTTGTAAAAAAAAACATGTTTTTAAAAAAGAAAACTACCAATATATTGACATGTGTTTGTGCACAATTTCAATGGAAAATTACATCCAATGAACAATAATGGATTAAATGTTAAAAATATAATCCAAATATACCTTAAAACCAAGTAAAAGGTTAACCATACTATATAAAAAAATTAGATGAAAATGAAATTTTGAATAAAAATGCAGTATTTTTCACTATTCATTAAAAAATGAACTTTATAAAAAAACCAAAATTTCATGAAAAGTAAATTTTGATGTCCTTCTTCTAAATAAGATTTTCCTTTATTCATATAGAACATAAAAAAATGTAAAAAACTATATTTAAATAAGGTTCTACATCAAAAGGTAGTAAAACAACCTTTTAAAAATATTAGAGTATTTCGTGCTTAAAATTGGATTCATTCTCATTTTAAGCATCTAATATTAATAGGATAAATGTAAAAACATATAATGAACATGTATAATCATATTTTAGTTAATTCTATTCATTCCTGCCAATACAACGGCTGGGCGTTAACTACCATTTAAAATAATAATAATATAATATTATTTTTTGGTATAACTAAAAGTTGCATGAAACGTATAGTTTCCAAGAATCCCATTTTTCATGTCGAGTAAGCTAACAAAAAAAGTTTCATCTTTTAAATAAAATTAATATATTATTAAAAAATATTAATAGATATGAAAATTTATTATTCTATAAATACCTGGATCATTACATCCTCCCCCCCTTTTGGAAGTTGCGTGCTCACAATTTTAAAATTGGGATCAGAAACTTCATTGAAAGTCCAACATCAGAAAAAGAGTCAATTAAACTAGCACATTAAAAGAACGAAATAAAAGTAAAAATGCACCCAAGAAAACACATAATAGGATTCCGTGTAATAAAATATAGATATGGAAGAGAAACTAACCATCAAGTTCTAATAGAGAGTGTTAGAAAACATGATCATGAGAAAGTTAACTACTAGAAAACCATAAAGATGTGATGGGTTAAATAGTATTTGATTCCCTAGTAGGACAAGTAAATGGAAAATGTTTTTGTTTTATGTTCCTTTTCATAAATATGAGGAATTTATTTATGATATTGACTAAGAACATAATGAAATATACTTACTTTTCAAGTAGTGTTTCATCCTTTAATAAATTTCTACTACAAACCCATCTTTTCTCCATATAATTTGTATTCAAGATGACTTGGTCACATATGAGGCACTATAATCGACTTTTAGAGAATAAAATAATCCCAAAAAAATGTATTATATATTTCTAATGTCTGTAGAGAGTGACCAATAAAAAATGGTTATTATAAGATCAGATAATCCCCAAAAAGGATAATCCCTTATAGAAATAAATACTACTCTTAATCTCCAAAATTCAACTAGAAATACTCAATGTTCAACAAATACCACTCAAAGAAAATCCATAAAATTATTGAAAATAATCCAAAATGAGTTTGAAACCCAAAATTCAAAAGGATTTAATCACATATTCTTCTAGGTTAAATCTTAACATTTATCTCCAAATAACATCAACTACTCTTAATGTATCATATTGAAAAGTAATTAACCTAATCACATATTCTCTATTATAGATTAATCATTTCCATATATAACCCGTATTGACATATGTCCATAATAAAAAATATAGATTCATAAAAAATAAACTTCAACCATTACTCCTTAAATAAAATATAATAGTATTCTATTTTCATTAGGCATATATTGTTCCCAAATTAGCTAATGTCTTCCAAACTAACATTTATAACTTACCCACCAAATCATTTTACTATACTAAGGATATCCATTTTATAAAAACTAAGTTCCCAAAATCAACTTATTATTGATCCATAACATCATTTAACTAAAAATAGTAAGTCATACTAAATAGGGACTAAACACAGGACATGGGTAGGCGATGCACCCTTGTCTCCCTTCGGTTGTAGGTTCGATTTCTGTGGCCTTTGCAGATGTGACGGGTTATCACCCATTCTATGGGTTATGTATTTTCTAAAACCTAATCATTCTTATAACATTCTAAAATATAAGATAATTTCATAAAAAATAACCACAACCTTATTTATCCTCAAAGGTTATCTAATACGTATCATTTTTTATCCGAAAACTTAATAGCCATTAATCACCTCAAAAATGATCATATGAACACCTAAAGTTATCCATTATGTCCACAAATGAAAAGATAATTCATTCTTGAATAACATTCTCACATATCAGGACTCAGGGTTACATATACTAGAAAAATCTTCCAAAGTAATCCCATTATCAAAAGAACATTAATAATTGCAAACATTTCATCATCCTACAATCTGCCATAACTATTGAATCCCTTATACACAGACTTTGTACTCATTCAACATTATTTATAATCCATTAACTATGAATTTACACTTTATTTCATAATACATCATTATTACAGATTGAAGATCCTCATCCTTTATAAATATCAATCCAGTGATTCTTCATTCTTTATGGATAAGAAAATAAATCATACATTGAATCCAAATATTTCAACAAGATGTCATACATTAAAAAAAGTAAATTTTCTCTCCACTTATGTAATTTCACTTTTTGGTATAGTTGGAAATGCTGAGATCCGGAAATCATATGAAAAATACACCTTGATCTACAATTTTATTTTAGAAATGAGTAGGTGTTGGATAACTCCAAAAATTTCTTGGAGGTGATTTGAATACTCAATAAGCTGTAAAAATCATTCGAATGGGATTTTTCAATAATAGTGATGATCAAATCATCACAGATGGATAAGAAGGTTTTCCATGATCTCATTCCTTCCATCTTGACAAATTATCCTTAATCAGCTGAAAAGAATCTATAGTTAAACATAAATGGAATTATTATTATTAAAAAAATAATCCTTTATAAGGTAGAGAAACATAAAAACTTCTATATTACTCTAATCCATCAACCTCCTCATATATCTATTGTTCGGGTTTTTATTTAAACATATTATTTTACATTAACCCACCAAAATATTCCATATGATAATAACCCTCTTGGTTATATGGGATCCTTTACCTACACGCATATAACACCCTAACCTCTAATGTTATATAAACCTACCTCTAATACCAACTATAAGGAAAAAGAATTAAACATTAAATAATCACGAGTTATGTAAAGTATTCAATATTTAGGATCTTTTCCGGTGTAGATTATTAGAGAATTACGCCATAATATTACATTACATCTCAAAATTTACAAAGTAGAGCCTTCTTTTATATCCATTTTTTTCATAAAAAGGTCCTCATAATAAATAAATAATTATTTTCAGGATATAAATCTTTTTGAATTCTTCATTTCTCTTACCCTTCAATATACATTGTGAAAAACATTTCAAAAACTTGGGATGAGCATAAAAATATTTGTAAGGGATATAAAATAAGAAATGAGAACATTAGTCCATCAATGCATACAACTCAATAAAACCATACTTTTCAATAAAAAACAAAAGTTCTTTCACATACCTCATGAAATCATAAGATTTATGAATAACAGATAGAAATAATAAATCATAAAGGTAACTTGTGAAATCCATAACATACATACAATATAACTTTCATAGCTACACAGGGAGTTACATTTGGAATACCCATAAGAGTATATTTCCTAAACCTATTAGTAGAAAGATTATTATTTAACTCTATCACATTACCCAAGGCATTGCAGATCTATATTGGGATCACCCTCCCTCAATTTATCATAGAAAAAACTGTATACGTAATCAATTCCCATGAACCATAACATTTTAATAACACATAAAATAATCATAAAGGAAAGATATCATTTCCAAATTTCAATCACAATATACCATTTCAATATATTGACCTAATAAATACATTACCAAAACCATTTACAATAAAAAATAGGTAAAAATTTTATATGTTATTTATTTTCCTTTTAAAGACACTACATCTTGTTAAGGAATCCAAATATCAGATAATGCTCACAGAGGTGAAAAGGTAATTGTCACCATGTACGTTAAAAACAAGTATTCCTTTTTTAATTTAGTAAAATTATTTATAGAAAAAGATTCTTTTTAAAAACCATTGAATTAAATTGAAATTAAAATGGTATAATTATATCCCATATAAAATAAGGTGGTGTATAACATGAAAATATGTCTCAATGAAACGAGATTGAGATGAAGTCCCTTATGAAAAGTCAACAGACAAACGATGTTACATTAAAATTAAGAAAATGCGTTGATGGGAGAGGGAAGGGTCTCCCATCACTTGGGAATAAAATTTACATTATTAAGGATATAGAAAAAAATCCCAACATAAGAAAATGGAAATTATAATACATAACATAAAATAAGTCTTTGACTAAAAGAGCAGGGTTAATGGTTCCCTTACCTTGAGTCTGACTTGTCACGTATGTTCCTTGTTCTTTATTAATAATAAACTTATGCTAATTTCTACTTTTTTCATAACCTTTGAATGTTTATTATTCTTTTTATATCACTTATTACCATGTTATAGACATTAAAAAATTATTTATGTTTATATCGGTCATTTTGTCGACATTAGGTACTTGAGTCAAAAATAAAGTTGTTATAATTACAAATTTTCCATGTGGTCAATAGTACATCATCTACAGAATGATATTCATGATTTAAATAATATATATATCCATTTTATATATGTATTTATAATTGTACATAAGATTTGTAGATAATAAATGAAATGCACCGTTCATGGAGACTATAATTCATATGAACGCAAAAACAGAACTTTCATTTATTTTTCATATTCAAAGGAATGAAAATTAAACGATACATTGGTA
Organism: Viscum album; assembly: GCA_963277665.1. NCBI lineage: Eukaryota > Viridiplantae > Streptophyta > Magnoliopsida > Santalales > Viscaceae > Viscum > Viscum album. The sequence goes on along the minus strand of OY728145.1, from coordinate 42,670,024 downwards.
TAGTATAATTCTAGAATAATATTAAATTTTATATATGTTACATAAGTTCATTAACTCCAACCTTTATACATTCCATGTATGGAATGAACAAGTCATATCACTTTGAGGGGGAGGTAGTCCACACTTCCTCAAATGCAATTATCATATTTACACATTATGGAAAGCATAAAGGTATTATTTATATATAAAATAGAAGCATATGTAAAATATAAATATATTTTAAATAATATTTAGTGCTATCATAATGGCCACCATGAGTTGTGGTAGGGGAAAATTGAACAATCATTGTTTCGTGATAGAGTAGTTCACCCTCCACAGAAATAGTATGTTCGTATCGATTAGATGAAGGTGTGTGAGTAAGTATAGTTTGAATACTTATCATAAAAAAATCTTAGTATATTTTGGATCCTGGTTTTGTTATTTAATATAATAATAAGAATATAATTGGGAGTGAATAAGTAAAATAATGGAACGTACCTTTAGATAATATGTTACCTCTTAAAACCTGTAACTCCCTTTGATTTGAGCCAAACGGCTCTATTGAATTGCCTTCTTCCCATGTTAAGGCTTCAAGTAGTAAGATAGGGATGTTGTGAGGTTATTTGGGAAGCGTTTTGATGAGAAAAGGGGTTTTATAAGAGTGATTAAATGGGTAGGGGTGATGCCCTTTTTGCAAGAGGAAGGAGGGTTACTTTAGGAATGTTTTGAATTATTATTTTATTATAAACTGTTTTTTTTTGTTTCAAATGGTCCAAATTTAATTTATTTCAATGTTAAGATTATTTTGATTCTAAAAAAACTCAAAAAATAGGTTTTATATATGCATAGTTTAGAAATATAACCTTATATTTTAGATATAACCCTTAGTTAACAAATTTAACTCTTACCATGTATTCTTGAATATTCATACTATATAGTTAATATAGTTACTATAAAATGTTAATAGAACCTCATGTGTTTAATTAATGAAACTTTCAACATTATATATGCCATTTGTATGAATCTTATATTTTTTTTACTATTATATAATATCATAAAATAGTATTTTTTTTAAAAACTCATTCATGTAAATTTTTATACTATTCATATCACGACTTTTTAAAAATCCATAACCATTTGATTATTTATAAAAAAACGTAACTAAATCAAATATAACAAGTAATAATCATCCATAAAATTATTTTATAGGATAAAAAGTTTTAAAATAATTTAATTTTAATATTTATAATCCCCTTTATTTAAATTATTCATTAATAAGGTAACCACTACATCATAATTGCGTGATAAATATATTGATGTCTTTTATGTCTAAAAATTAAAAATAAAATACCATAATGTAGGAAATATTTTTATATATCTAATGAATATTTATTGTCTTATATATAACTTATAAAACTCCATATAAATATTTTTCTAGTAAAAAAGACATGTTTATGTTATATTTTTCATTCCATTAAATTAATTCTTATAAAATGTCATATTCACATCATAGTGGCTCCATGGGGTCTCGAAATCATCCCAAGTATGACCATGGTTAGAAATAGATCTTCCAATAGGATTAGTAAATGTTTTAGTCTAGTTTATTATTATTATAATAATATTTTTACCCTTATTTACCAGATTTACCCATTAACCATGGTAAATAAAATAATTACTGAAGTTACAATTCATAATGTCTAAAGATAAAAGGTACATATTTAAAAATTTTAGACATCCTGATTCCAAATATGGAATCCATTTTTACAAATACAAAAAACATAATTATCATAAATGAATTTAAAATTAATTCTCGTTGTGAAAACCAAAAAGCATGTTTTTAAAAAGTAAAAACTACCCAAAGATTGACAATTGTTTATGTACAATTTCAATGTGAAATTACTTAAAATGACCAAAAATGAATTAAATGATTAAAATAAAATCCATTTATACTTTAAAACCAATTAAAATTTCAACATAAAAATATAAATAAATTAGATGAAAATTGAGTTTGAATTAAAACGTTGTACTTTTACTGTTCATTTAAAAATGATCTTTATCAGAAAAATAACAATATTTCATCCGAACTAAATTATAATGTACCACCTCTAAAAAATATTTCTAAGACTTATATGACATATAAAAGTGATAAAAACTATATTTAAATAGGGTTATCTCTCAAAAGGTGATAAAACGACCTTTTATAAATATTAGAATATTTAATGATTAAAATTGGTTTTGTTCTCATTTTAAGCCTCTAATATTTATTGGATAAATATAAAAACATTTATCAAACATGTATAATCATATTCTTGTTAGTTATTTTCATTCCTTCCAATACTAAATCTATGCATTGACAACCATTTAAAATAATAATAATAATATATTATTTTTAGGTATAACTCTAAGTTGTGTGTAAATTATGATTTCAAAGAAATCCGTTATTTCATGTCGAGTATGATATTTGAAAAAGTATCCTATATAACATAAAATTAATAATTTTTTAATATATATTAATAAATAAGAAAATGTATTATTCCTTAAATAATTGGGTTGTTACACATTGAATGAAGATGTATGCTACCTTATGATGGACTCAACAAAATGTTTTATCACCTTTGTTCATTTGAATATTTAGTAAAATTTCTAGCTTGATTATGGTTTATTAGAATAGAATTTATGAATTTCATTAATTATCCCATGGAATTTGGATTATCATTAGAAAAAATTATTACATTATCCTTATACCTGATCATTATAATGGTTTTATTGGATTATGACCATTTACTAAAAATAAAAAACATAGTGTAAGAAATAGTAATCCTATTGGGGTTCCAAATAAATATGAAAAATTATTTATTGGATATCTAAACCATGATGACTATATGACCCATTTCTATTAAACTAGGTAAATAATAATCATTACCTATTTATATCCTTCAGTATGACTCATAAAGAGTTTATTAATTTCCAAAGCATACCCCTAGTCATGTCAAACCATGTCTACATCAAGATTGATTATCATGCACCCGTTAATGATAGATTCTATCTCATGTCACATTTTTGGGAGTTATTACCCCTAGGTAACTCTATTAAAGATCCACATCCACTTGTATTATTAGAGATAGATTTCATTACATGTAAAACATTTTTTTTAATCCATTACCAAAATTCTTGGAAATCTTCCTATACGTTGTATTATCCTTAGACTTATCCATGGACATTCCCACAAGGGTATCACAGAGGCTTTATAAAAAAATATTCCCAATGTTAATGAAACGTATACTATCATAAAAAATATACTGACTTAGTTATATCAAATATATATTATGTCATTTTTATGAACAATTTATACACTAAACAAATAAATGCATAAGGATTATAAAGGAATATTTAATTTACAAATATGGAAACATAATTAATTGGTTCATATGTAAAATGCATTATCTCCAACTAAATTATTCATTATAAAAACCCCTCTAATAAATATCATACATAACACATTTATTCATAACATGAGTTAATTAAACCTGTGAATGGATTATAGGAGATGCCAAGTAAGGGTAAAAAATAATGATAAGTAATAATAAAATGACCATAAGGATATTACAACATGATCAATAAAATTTTAAAAGCATTCCCTTCATATGAATGACCATAAAATAGAGTAATAGAATCCATATTTTAACATAATAATACAAGATTTATAATATAATCAAATAACCTGATCCATGAGAGCCTAAGACTAGCATAAAACATTTGTTTCATTCATACACACAATTAAAGAAAATCATTTCCATCACAGTCAAGGATCACTACCAAGACTGTCACAGTGGAATGGTTTCACTCACTAAATTATTATATTAATCATAGTTCACACCTAGGAAAATGATAATGGATAATGTCTCTTATTGAATTGGTTTCACTCCCTATTATAGTTTTATCTATCTCATGAGATATATAACTTTAGCCAATGCATTGGAGGAATATATATATATGTCCCACCATTCACATAATGAAAATAATACATATTTCTCCCATGAGATCGTAAAATATTTATCAAATCACTAAACATGAAATAAAATGGGATTCATAAATATTTCACCATATCATAACCTATGTAAAAGATACTGGTTTCATAATTATATCCTTATATCATTATTTCATAACCCATGGTAAAATTAGTGGGTTTCATAATAATATTATCATTGTAAAACCCTTGGAAGAGAAAATGGTTTCATAAAAATATTTTTATAATAAAAATTTAAAATAATGAATTAGAAGGGTATCATGGATTCACATTCCCAAAAAAGAATATATTACATCAAGGTATGTCATATTATATGGAGAATGATTTAAAAAGATAACTCACTAGGAATGTCTCTTGAGGAAGACAACTTTTTGTTGAAATCCTTTTTTAGTCTAAAATTTTAAAAATTATTTTATAATTCATTTTAATTAAAAATTAAAATTAAATGTTTGAAATAATGATTAAATAAAAAAATTGGATATGGATTTAGGATATTACAATCATTCCATACAAGTAATAATAGATATTCCTTTCACACATTCGATAAAAGCCAGACGAACATTTTATAGAAATTGAAATTAATATTGAATCCATAATTAATTATAAAAAATATATTCATGGGTACAAATAATATTAAAAAAATATTTTATAATGTTTAAAAAATCATTAATCATTTTTTAAAAACATTTTGTTGGAAGGAAAAAATGACTTGTTAGATGAAATAGATTAAGACGAATTGGATTAAAAAATTCTAAATTATTTTATGCCTAAATGAATGGAAAATTAAATTATTTCTTAAAATATATACTGAATATCTATAATAGAATAAATTTCAGAAGAATTAATGATATTTAGATAATAATATTTCCACATTTGATACTTAGTGATAAACAATCCCAAAAAATGATTAGATTTTAACATAAAACCATTACCAATTTGGTAACATTAGAAAAATAATCCCCGTGAATAGGATTCCAAAAAAATGGAATTTTAATTCCATAATTTCTCGATTAATATTAATAAAATAAATTCATGGTTAGAATATACAATAGATAACAGAAATAGGTCATGAACATGTCATGTGTCTCCTAGAAGAAAACAACGAGACAGAAATCAAACACTTTATATATTGACATACTTAAAAAAATTAAACCTTCTTTGAGAAAAATATATTTTTATTTTACATATATTAATGAATTACAGTCATATATATAATAAATTATATTACTTGATTTTCACCTTATACTAACGATTTACCTAATATTCTATGTTAAAGTAATTCTAGGAAATAATTGCAGTGTTTTGCTGGATTGCTTTAAAATTTTTTGATCTATTAAACTGATCCTAATTATGTCTAATAAAGATTATTAAACTTTACATAAATGTTAAATATATTAATTATATATGTTTTTATTGTAATTCATAAATTTTAGAGGTATAAAATGAAGTACATTATTCATGGAGAAAGTTGGTCATACACGCTTAAGAATTCTATTTCTATTTTCTCACGAGATTGAATAAAATAATGGTAAATAATATATTAACATTAAATTTTCTTTTTTATGTCATATATTTATTATATATTGTCATTAAAAAAACCTTATTATATTCTATGTAATGTGTAAATGTATCACATCGTTTCTTGAGGCGGTATTATGTGGTACACACCCTCAACATTAGCATACTCCATAATTAGGGAATCTATGAAGATATGTGTGGTTTAAAAATTATATATTTATATTATTATCATATATATCATATATAAACATTTAATCTCTCATTATTATTTTTATTGACATATGGTAATGGGAATATGATTGATATCAATTTGTGATGCGGTAGTCCGTCGTAAATAGAAATGATGATTTTGTAACCCATATGATGGAAGTGGAGATAGTTATAAGTCATTCACATAACATTAAATCATATATAAATATGGATGATATTGATGTTTTTTTCAACATGTTTTAATTATAATTTAAGTATTTGGATGATGATGTAAAATAAAAATGCTTGATGAAGAACATTACCGGTTCCTCAGGTGAACTACTTAAGATCCCTCCAAAATCCATCCAAGGATAGATTCCATAACTAAGATAAATCATAAAATAAGGTATTATGGAATGTGGGATGTTATTATAGTAGTTATGTTCCAAAAAATGGGTTTGAAGTTGTTTATAATATAGGATATGGGGTGTCTTCTATAAGTGAGATGAGCATCCAACTTTTATATCTTAAAAAGAACATGGTGTACCCTTGTGTTTCTCAATACATATGTGTAAAAAATATCGTATTATCCAATAATAGATATTATATTTTCTAAATATTTCCATAAAATACATTTGAGACTTTTCTATCATTATAACCCTTATTTTTTTAATTTAACCCCACAGTAAACACAATTTTTCCATAACTAATATAATTAAATTTTACTACATTCACTATTAATATTAGTAAAAAAATTATGATTAACATGATTGATAATATATATTATAATTATTGAATATATGGATTACATTTTTCTATATTCAATTCACAAAATTTGAAAAATTTAATTTCAAATTATTCTCACAGCCGCAATGTGAAATTGGGGTTTCAAAAAGAAAATGATAAAGAGTTTACAAGGTTTATATATATAATAATTCAACATAAAATTTATTTGAATGAGATAAATTGAATTCATTTTCATATAATTGAAATAATATTACATTAATGAAAAATTATATCATATGTTAACTTTAGAAATAAGTTAAAATAAAAGTATGTTTTTAATTTAAAGTTGGAATTTTTCACTATCATCAAATAGTTAGTATTTTAAGAAAATTCTCTACAAATCACCCAAGGTAAATAATTATATTATGATTTTTTTTTCAAATACTATTAAAATATATTTTAAAAAATTGAAATTTATTATTATTTTTAATTTTTTTGGAAAAATAGAATATTCGTAACTTATAAATACATTATTGAAAAATTAAGTACTTTTGTCAATATTATTCTTCACATAAAATAATTATACTTAATATTTAAATTTTCTTATTATAATTGATAAGGATGTTTTTAAAATAATGTTTATAGTTCTTTTTTTTGAATAATATTAATATTATATCATGGTTGCATTAAAACTCAGTTTGATGTGTAATAAAAGATAAAACCATTACATCATGTAATAAAAGATTAACTCAGTGTTGTATATAAAAAAATATATTAATTAAATTTACTTTATTTTAAAATAATTATTAAATACAATGTGTTTTATTTTTTAGGTTGTTGAACAAGATGAATGGGTGAAAGTAAAAAAGGAAGAACCTATTGAAATTTAAGAGAACCTTAAATGTGAACTTGTTCCCTAATAAAAAAGTATAAATTTAATTTTAAAATGTTATTATTCAAAAATATGATATATAAAATGGATATAGTATTATGTATTTTGTATTGAAATACGTGTAAAGAAAATTCTCAAATTTAAGGTGTTTTCTCCAATTTGCCTTTTTCACCTGTGGAATTACTTGAGAATATAAGAATGTTTTTGGTTGTATCCTCTCAATAACATGAAATTATTTATAAAATGAAAATTAAATATTCAATTAAAAATGGTGACCATAAGGAATAATTCTACCTTAAAAAACATAATGGTTTTATATTAGGCAATGTTAGAAGAATGATTTTTTATTGAAAAATAATTTTATTTATTGAAACATTACCCTAAAAGAAATAATTATAAATATGATTGATGTTTTATGGAAATGATATTGAATAAAGGTAATGTTGGATATAACTTTTATGTGAATGAGATAAGAAAAGGGGATTTCAATATAATTTTTTTTATGGATGATATATTTTTTCTATTGGTATGGATTCTTTCTATGAAAACGTTTTTTTGAAGATGAAAAATAAATTTAATATTCCCATTCTTGATTAAATTATATAGTTTTTGGGAATTCAAATTAATGAGAGATAAAATTAAATCTATACCATGAAAAGTATATTGTTTAATTTCTTAAATGGTTTGTAATATAAATTGAAAAGGCAGTTACATCCTAAATATCTATTATAACTAAACAGTTTGACGATGAAACCTAAAGCATTTTTAACCCTAATGACTTTAGATTACTTATTTGATTTTGGATTAATCTTAAATAATCAATGTTATACATAACAAATAAAGAAACACTATGATCTATATTTCAGTGTGATCTAAAGGATTATTAATATATAGATTGAAATAAATGAATGAGATATATTAAAGAAAAATAAAAAATATGGGTTATTATATTTCATAGTATTTATTTTTACTTATAGATCATTAAATATGCGGATGGGTTTTTTGAGTGTACATGTGTATGACCACTTCATGTGGAAATGTTTTTTGGAGTTGGTTTTGTAGGATTATTTATCAAGAATAAAAATTCAGTTACTTCAAGGATGAATGAAATAATGTATATAACATCCAAGAATTATTATACATAGTAGAATTGGATACATGTAGAGTTTTAAAATTTTAATATATTGATCAAGTGACCTCTACATATTTCAATTGTTAATCAAATATCTATTGAGATATCTAAAAAATCCTCAAAACATTCGATATCTAATAAAATTGATGTCGAATATCAATTCATTAGAGAAAAGATGGATATTAGAGATATGAAACCTGAATACATATTTATAAAATACAAAATTGTAGAAATTTTCACTAAAGAAATGTTGGGAGATAGATTCATAGATTTAAGGGTAAAAGAACCAATTTTATCTTACCCATTAAATTTAATTATAATTATTTTTTATTCCCTCCATGGTAATTTGGATTCTATTGCTAAATTGGGATAAAGGTTCATGGTGATGCCGGAGTGTATTTTGTGTGTATGTGTGTGTGTGGGGGGGGGTAATTCAAGTTATGATATATATTTTTGTTCAATGTTGAAAAATAACAATATGCAGTTGTGATGATGGAAATAAGAAAGGGGTTCTCTTCAATTAATGTATACTAAATAATTCAAAATAACACCCCATTTATATTCCATTGATGTTTAAACATTTAATGATATAAAAAATATCGATTTGCACTTCATAGTGATAATTGTTTTTTACCTAGTGGGATATATATCAACATTTATATTAATGTTCTTAAATAATTCTTCTCATTAAGGATGATGAAATGGTTTTTTTCATAAAAATTAAATAATATCATTATGGAATGATAATCTTGTGTATTTACCATTTATTAACAATAATCCAATATTGGATATTGAAAAATCACTTAGAATTGTGCTCTATTTAAAAATTCATTAAGATATAATTGTTCATTGTCTGTTTAGTATACTTTATATATTGAAAACTACCTCTAAGGAATTCATTATTTTTGATAGTACATGATCTTGTTTTTAGGGAATTAAATATCATGTAGTGTATTTCTACGATTGTAACATGTATTTTGAGAAGAGAAAGATATCAGTTGAAGCATTTGTATTTGATTTAGAGTTACTCCTTCATTAATGTATCCATTTTTGTAATGGGGATAAATCAAAGATCCATTTGAGATATGTACACTTGTATTTAAAGTAAAATATATATATTGTTTCTTGTAGTCATTTTAGATTTGAAAGGAATTCACGTAGTTTTTATAGATATACTTTGGAATAATATAATCATTTAAACCACATAACCATTTGAGATAAAATCATAGATTCATTTTATGAAATTCCCAAATGTGGAAACATGGGGAATATATTCTTTTTAGCCCATCGCTTCATATTTTTTATTTATTCACAAAGTTGATTTTTAATCCTCTATGTATTCTTATTATTTTAAATTTCATGGAAAATTTAATGTGTTCTGAGGAATTTTTTTCTAGACAATTCTGCATGTCTCATTGATATTAAGAGTTAGTTTGATATTAAATGATTATGGTGCAATATTTTACTATAGTTATGGATTTCTCGGGGAGTGAATTTTAAGGAATTTTTCTATAAAAAAATGTGTGGATGTGGTTTTTCTAATGGTTCTATAATTTAAGACATGGAATAAATAAGGGATAGTCTAAATTCAACATAATATTGATGTGAACCCTCTAAAAATATACAATTTACTTTTTATTTTCTATATTCATTAACATATTAGGATATTTTCTTTCTATTTTGAGTGACGAAATTTGTAATAAGTCACATAGAATTTATTTATTTAAAATAAACATTAAATACTTACTCTCTATGATTTAAACCCTTCTATATGAAGGCAATTGATCTTTATATACACTTCCTTGAGGAATTTTTACTTCTTGAATCATTTTCAGTTTTAGATATACTATTTACATATACCCTTATTTACCTTATGAATCATTTAATTTATCTATAATTTTATTCCACATTGAAAGACTATTTCACCAGTCCTACCTATAATTGTACAAATTTTCTTTTATATTTAAATATTTAGTGTGAGGGATATACTTTTGTGTGTGTTTATGAATTGGTTTATAAAACGTGTCTCTGAGGTATGTGAAAGTATTCTTGAAAGTATAGAGTGACAAAAGTGTATGAGTCATTATTAATTATAAATAGTTTATATCATCAAGTTATCCTAAAATGAGGAAATAAATAGAAATAAAAATAGAGATGATATTGAATTGTCCATTTTTATTATTTTATAATTTATCCTTCACTCATATTATTTGATTTTATTCTCATGTTCCATAAATATTATTTAAAATAGAAAGGAGAATTAGTATGAAATATAGTGTTACATTAATTATTTTTATAATAACCCATTTCATTCAAAGAGGGTTTGTGATATTTAATATTTATAATGGGAATTTAGTATGGTATATTGTATATATTTTAAAAAGAATATATATGTGATTGTATTGGAGATTCTTAAATTCTCTATATAGACATTGATTTTTCAAATTAAATTTTCCACCAAGCCTTATCTACTAAATCACCTTAAAGAGTCTACATATTTTTAAAAAACAATGCTTAATATATTGTAATGAGGAAAATTATTCCCAAGACTATGATGATACATGAATTTATCACGTGTTATCCTAATTTTAATTAAAATTTCTAATGAGAGTAGAGTGGCCTAAATTTTCATTGGAGGTATGTTTTGATAGGATCACTGAATATTTTTTAATTATAAAAATTCAATTGCGATAGACGAAAATAAAAAAATTGTTTTTATAGATGATACATGATATAATCTATTTTGGAAAAGATTATTGAAATTCAATAATTATTTATTTTTCCTGGTTTTTTATTCAGAAATATTATTGATATCGACATATACAAATACCATGTTATAGGAGCACGACATTATATGAATTATTCTATACTATCACCTGTAAAAAAATTGAAATGTTTTTTGTGATAGTAATCATATAATTTGATTAATTTTTATTTTTCACCCATTTTTCATTCATTATATAAAAATTAATCTAATATGGGTAATTTTTTATGCTATTTCCAAGTTAAATAAATATTTTAATATTTTTTTTCATAAAAGCCACTTCTCTAATCCAAATTGAATATTTAATTTTTTGTTTTTTAATTTTTTTTACTGGGATTCATTTAATTCAATTAGTCTTGTTGTTTAATCATTCCATAGGATTCCCAAATGAAGAATAAAACTTTGGAAACTAAATTTGACTAAAATTTTAAGCAATATAAATCTTGGAACCATATCTCATAAACTGCTTATACAAAAGAGGGTAAATGATGTATTGGTATATATATGAAGTTAGGGATGCATTTATCTAAAAATTTATTCTATATATTTCATTTTATAATGATATATATATAATGATATCACTGTAATTTGAAGATCCTTCTAGGCTAGAAAGGTATAATTCAGTAATATGGGCTGAAAATTTTCTATATGCCTTTAATAGAGTTGAAATTATTTTTAATGAATGGTTATGATGTATAAAGGGAAATTTATAGAAGGTTACATTTGTTTATTAAGATTTTCTATGGTCTAAACAAGCATTATAATTTAATGTAATTAACTTTTGGGATCGTAGTTACCTCTCTCAATTATGAATATATAACTTTAATTCTATTTGAAAATTAGATATTTATAATGTAAATGTATTGTTTGAAACATCCATTATAGGATTTATAGTCGATATTGTTTTGATTTTTTAAGAGTTGTTTTATTTACAACAATATATTTCCCTTTCTATATCTCTTTCTTGTTGTTTTCTATTTTTGTTTCATCCATTATGATCCTATAATTCCCATCGTTATGAGGAACTATTCTTTACCATAATAAGGGGGAGGGTCATTGTGATTCTATGATTTTTTTCACTTTAGAGTTTTGTCACTATTTTTTTATAATAATTTAGTATTATTTAAACCGATCTCATACACAGTCACCTAAATTTATATGTTACTTTCTTCTTCATCATGTTAATATTTTATAAATGTCATCATCATTATAATGTTCAATATGGGGGTTATCATGATGATGATGTGAGTGTTCTTACATCAACATTTAGAGTGATTGGATTACGGTAATAACCATTAAATCGTGTAGTGGTACAATTATCAATCATGATCTATGCATTGAGTAGAATATTGAAAATATATTGATATTTATAGAAAATAAAATTTCATTACTACATACTCATATTGAAAAAAATAAACTTATTATTAAATTATATCAATTATAAGGCATATATATATATATATATGTGTGTGCCTATATATATATATGTTTCACAATTCAATCCCCCATTATTTTAATATACCATTTGGTATAATTTTCTAATAGAATATAATATTCAGTACAACAAAAAATTTTGTTTTAGGGGTTTTCTGAAGGATCAACCTATGGTTCACCACATTTGTTCATTTAATGGTTAATTCTATTAAATTTATTCATGAATTACCCTTCAATCGTTTTGGTTGATATTAATCTTTCTTTAGGAAAGAGCCTCTAACTAATTTATGTCTTGTATGTGCCTAAAGATAGTAGGAACATCCTTTTTGGAGAATGTTAAATAAGTATTAGTTTATGATTATATTCGAGTATGGTAACATTGTTTAACTTGAGGTTTGGATCTTATTATTAATAAGTAAAATTATTTGATTGATTATTCAACTACTATAATAATTGTTTTCTTCATAAGTATTAGGATTTTTTATTAATAAGATAATCATCAGGGGAAAAGTAATTATAAGAAATTTCATGATGCTTAAAAATTAGAATTATTTCCTCAAATGGTTAATAATGATAAAATATGTATCAATTGAATATAGAATAAAATATATCAAATACCATTTCAAATGGTATAATGTATAAATAAATTTTAATAATTAACACATAAGGATATATGTGATATCCAGGCTACGCGAACTATATATAAAAAAGTCATATTTTACATTCATAAATTATTTTAGGAGAAATTTATATTCCTTTACTTTACATTCATTATGTGATGTAATAAATAAATTTTTATCAAAATAAAGAGTTCGAAGAAAATGGGATTATAATTCAATACCTCATATTCAATAGTGGAGGATAATTTTAATACTTTTTATTAATGGATTCCCTAAGGATCATATATAAACTATAAGTTACCTCTAAAACAAAACAAAATAATATAGATTAGGAAACAAATAGAGAAATATTGTAAATAATTAATTTTTTGAATCACGACTCAGGTCGATCATGTGGATTCAGGGAGAAACATGATTAAATATAATATAAATCACAAATATGGTTCATAGAGTAGGGAAGGCTGTGGAAGCATATGTTTATAAATACAAATAAAACCCAAAATTAGTTTTTTATGTTCAATAGTTGTAGAAAATTATATGGTAACACAATTCCAAAATGGATATATTAGGTAAACAATGTATTGGTAAATTTGTTTGTGTATATATAATGTATTAAAAATATTATTGAATAATGTTGTATAATAAATTGATTTATTATCTCTTATCATAGTTTCAAAATAAATTAATACTGATTAATGAATATAGATATACCACATTATAGGAACAAGCACATATATAGAAATATGGATCAATCATAGGATTACCACATGATGATATGGTCATAGAGGTTCATAAAATTAAACTACAAAAGATTCCAAAAGAAGAGAGACATGATCTGTATTTATTCATGTTATAAGGATTTAATGATACTATCAATTGACATTATATTGATTTTTTTAATATATAGTCTTATAAATAATCATTAAGTGAATCCATTTCATCTCAAGATACACCCCTTAGGAATGAAGCTATTAAGGATGAATTAGAATCTATAATCTAGGAAAATAATATGATATTTTTTTACCATTTTCATTGTTCACAAATTATATTAAAGAAGTGGTAATTTATAAGGAAATGATAATTGGATTATTTTTATAGATAAGATTGTGTATATTATAATTCTATAAAATATTAGTTCAAATTATTGACTAAATTATTGTTACAAATATGGTTTTGTTACATATTCTAGTAGAAAACGTATTTTCATGAGAATGGTCATATGAAAGATGTGGAGTGACAATAAATTCTATGAAAAAGTGGAATTGTATGTTATGAGACAAATTATTGTTTTAGAAGATGCACAAGACAAATATGATATGAGATGTTTGTTTTTTTATTCTGAATGTTTTTTAGAAGACATAAAAGTTAAATAAGTATAAAAAATACAGTGAAAAATCATTTCATATAGATTGTATAATGTATTTTTGGAACCAAGAATATGTATCTTGTTTATTTTATCTAATTGCGAGTTTAATCAATATGAATGTGTTTGGGTGAGTTTCCAACAATATGATTTTCACTATTGTGAGATAGTATACTTGTCCTTGATAAATATATACTCATGAAATGTATATGAAGTCTCTCTAATGGATGGTGAGAATCAAGATAGTGATTACCAAGAAATTTTTGTGAAGAATTATTTAAACCATGGATACTATATTATATTTCTCTAGGAATGGTACTGGGATTATTTGATTATGATTGGGAGTTTATCATAAGAAAATGAAGAACATCATGCAATAATATGAAATGAAATATAGTGTTTTATAAATTTTTGATGTTCAATGATATTGATATTTTTTTCAAATCAAAGAAAATGTTAAATTCTCACTCAATGGAAGAGTTTTGTGAATTTAGTAACAATATGTTACCCCAAAAGATATATATGTCTAGATATGAGTATTATTAACAAATAGAAGGGGTGTGATTCTAATTTAGGTGGTTTTTGATGGAAAAAATTAATCACAATGTGTGATGTGTATATATTTTCATAGAGATAATGATTCACTAATGTATAATATTTAGGTAATAGAAATTTAAGTTTTATTGAGAGGTATAAAATAATGTAATTTTCAACTATATTGTTTTATAAATATGATACTTTAATAAATGTATTTATTTTTTGTATTGTACCAACCACTGTGTTACCTGAATATACTATTATCATGAACATTAATATTGATAAAAGAAAATTTTTCATTAATGAATTAAATTGAACTAATCCTTAAAAATTGAACTATGAAAACATTTTTATAAAAATATGAATTTTTGTAGATGTAAGTGTTAGAAATTTAAAATTGTTATATAGTTTTTACTCTTAGTGGGAACAAGTTACAAGATTTTTTAATGTTTAGAGAATAAAATGGAGATAATCAGTGAATATATATAGATAAAAATTATGAAAAGTTTACTATTAATGTTTTCAAATTTTATATAGAGCATAATTTTAATAATTTTTAAATTAAAAGATCATGTATATAAAAGTATCATTCTTTCTTAGATGCATTGAATCTAGGAAATTATAAGGACTAACCAAATTATTATAGTTATTTCATTTCTAAAAAATTAGAGTAATTATATTTAGTTGTATGACCAATCTATTACATTATCACATAGTAAATGTATACTCTATTGATTATCCCATTGTAGTGAACGATGTTACATCCATATATCCAATTCATTATTTATTTTTACAATTATATGGCTATGAAATTATTTAAATAACTATATAATAATTAAGTTGACAACTTATTCCTTATAACTATTGGAAATAACCTTTATAGATTTCAAAATTTGAAAAAGATGATAAATAATTGTTTCATCCCCCATATTACACCACCCACCACTCTCAATGTGACATGAATGAAAAAAGTTGTATCAAATCCCAAGGCTATAATCATTGGAGTTGTAACATATGGATATAATTTCAATTTTTAGATCACATATCCTAGATGGATATGATAATGTTTCGTGTTGAGTCAGATATGGGGATTTAAAGATCAAAATGTGATTTTAATGGGATATCATTTTTAATTAGTTAATAAAATAAAAATTATGTTAATGATTGAAGTAATTTTTAAATATTCTTATGTATATGTTAATGAAATTTATGCTAAACTAACCCCATATCAATAATAAAAAGATGATATAGATGACTATATTGATAAATTAGAATTTTCTATTAATTTTAATCTATAGAGAAGTGAAAAAATAACACTAGTTGAGTTTTTTGGGTTTAGTTGTTGTAGAATGAAACCAAAATAAAGAGTCCCCCAAGAAGGATATTAATTCATTTAAATGTAGTACATATCATGAATTATAAAAATATAGATTTTTAAAGGAATTATTATTCAGTATTTAGTGAGGAAGATGAGTCAAAATATTATGACGAGGACACTAATGATGAATAACTATTTAAGGATCCAATAAATAGAAGTTTATAAAAGATTCACAAAATATTTGAATTTATGGGAATTATTTAAAATAATTTGAGGATTCTATAATAATTCCTTCAATTGATCTCATTGAGAGATAACTTCAAGTGATGTACCATGTTGATCAAGAAAAGGTCGGAAGAAAATAACTAAAGGGAAATATTGATGAATTACTATTGAAGAGAAGTTGAAAAAAGTTAATGTTCCATTAAATTCAACCATTGTAATAAAAAATTCATATCCATATTTAATGGAATAACATCTTAATGAGATTAAATATTATGTATTTTCATTATAGTATGTAAAATTTAAATTTGTTAAAGATGTTATATTAGGATTATAAAAAATAATTTAAAATAAAAATTATATGAAAGAAACAATATACTACACATATTATTATTTTCATAGGTTAAATTTAAAAATATTGAAGTAATGGAAGCCATAATTTATAAAATATACTTCATATTTCACGAGACATATCATATAAATAAAGAGATAAATAAATATTCATTAAAAAATATCAAGAATAAATTTATGTTAGATTCAACATCATCAAAATAAATTTACAAACATACAATGAATAAAAAATAGATGTAATAATTGTTCATAATGAGATTTATTTTTTTCATCAAAATACTGGTTTTAATGATTGAAAAATGATAATATTTTATTATATTTTTTTTTGAATAGATTTTTTAAAAATATTTTAGGGGGATTCAATTAATTTAATTATACATTGTGGATGGAAAAGGGTATAAATTTTATCCAATCCATAATGAAGAAGTTATACTGAAAAGGAATCATATTCGTGGATAAGGGAAAAACTAATCATATTAATTAATCTATTCCATTATGTATAAGTTTTTTATTTTATAGATACCTGTAAATATATAATCATTGGATAGAATCCATGGATTAGAATATGTAGTGATTATTATAGAAAAAGGATAAATGAGGTGGGCTATGAAGTTAATATTTCATTGCGTTTTAATATGTTTAGGTGAAATGATATGATAAGAGAGAAAAATGATTACAATATATTCTCATAAAGAGTAAACTTTTATTCCATTAAAAAATATATTAAATTTATTATAGGAATAATTTAAATAATATTATGGAGTTATTTTTCATACGCCAATGGTTGTTATTATATTTCAGACATCATTGAAAGTCAACATGAATAGTTATAGAGCTACATGGAATGATGGAGATGTTGGATTTAATAACAATAAAAATTATAAATAATGGTTATTAAACTATAATATGATAAAAATTAATCCTATTTAATAAAATGAAAATTAATTTTCAATGATTATTTAATCAAGGATAAACAATCTGATGTATATTTGTCGTCTTTTAGAAAATCATGAATCATTAATGTTTAAATTAAAGTATATAAAAAAAGTGGATTATATCCATAAATATGATTATATCAAGTCATGTAAGACATTGAAACCCATATATAGAATCCATAATAATACATTTATAGGTTTTATTTCAAGTATATCCTCTTCCAATTCATATAAGAATGTTGTGAAGAAAAAGGTTTTTCCATTAAGATCAAGCACAATAATTTACATAATGATTTCAGAGGCACCCCTTAACAATGTGAATAAATTATTTTTACTACTATGTAAGTTTGTGAGTAATTTGGTGGGTGGGTATGAACAATTAATTAATTATTATGAAAGTGATCATGTTATTGGGATAAAAATAAAATAATGAAAATTGTGGAGTTATAGATGTTTTATGTTATATTTTTTATGAGGACTAAAAAATGGTCAACTTTTATTTCTTACCCATAAGGTGGCGAGGAAGATAATCCATGACTTCCAAATATAAAATTAGAATTTTCATTATTTTATGATGTTCAATTATGAATCAATATCTACAATAAGATATTTCTGAATAGATAATACTGTTTCAAATAGTCATTTGATATAAATAGTATTATTTTGAGAAATCTAATGATCAATAATCGAGGATAGGGTATAATTATCTATATCATAAAATTCAGATAAAGAATAAATCTACAAATAATAAAGTAAAACATATATATTTTTTAATTTTTATATACTAATATACCATCAAGTGGTATCTTTTACATTTATAGGATTCAAAAAATCTACCGAAATGAATTGACTATAACCGATAAATGGTGTGTGTTAAATGAATAATATTTCAAATATAGATCTAAAAATACTAAAGTGGGGGTAATTTTATAATAAACACCAATATTATTTTATGATTCATATGGTGAAATTTAATCACATTGATGAATGGTGTGTATGATGTAATAAGTGGTATTATTACTATTTTATTAACATGTTCTATCTATTGAGAGAACTAGTTTTATTTTAAAAAATATATTTTATTATATTTTTATGGATTTTTTACGTATGATGGAGTGAAAAAATTTAGTTAACGATGAGAAAACTTATTTTTTTGCTATTATGGGATATGGTGAGTGATAGAGGCAACAATGTGTTTTTAACTAAAAATTATGTTTCCCATTCCAAGATATATCATGGTGTATTTTCAGTTAAAACAATTTATTGAGTAAATTTGTATCATGAAATGTTTTATAGAATGGAGCATCTGAGTTTGGAATAAAATATATTCAACGCGATGACTAAAAAATTGATAATTTTATTCGTTCAACAAGTGGTATGGAAATTAAATTGTAAAATGTGTAATTATTTATATTAATCAAGTGGTATCTAATAAAATGAAAAATTAGTTGGATAAAGGATAATATATTTATCATAAAATGGTTGAGGTGGAACCTCATTTTTTTACATGGTAAATATTCCCAATACTTCAATTGTTTTTGAAGAGTTGTTGTATAAACTTTTAATAAAAAATTCATTAAAGCATAGAAATACCCAAATACAATGGGATATAGAAGTGTTTTATAATGTATGTGTTTGAAAAAAATTAATTCTTAAGATGTTAAGTTTTAGTAATCCTTTAGAACACCATTTTAATGTTTACTGATAATCTAGAGTATATTTTTATTGATTAAAGTGATAGAATAATGATATGATAACCCTAGATGCGTTTTTAATAATTATTAAGTGAATAGATATAGATACCTATATTATGTGAAATATATAGGGGTATAACATAATGTTAAATCTATAAGTATGAATACACATTTAATTTTAGTGAGAAATTTTGTGGGGAGAATGGAACCTAGAATATTATTATTATTTTAAAAGGATTTAATGAAAAATTTGGTTATTATCATGCCCGCATGGGACATTGATTATTTGTAATATTACAAAAAAATAAAATTGGTGGTTTTTGAAATAATGAGGTTGAATATCATATTTTTTGATAATATATGTTAAAATGATTTTATAAATTGTAAATATATACATGGATTTTCTTAATGAGTGATTGATGATAAACATTGGAATTATAATTATGTTAATTTTACCATTATGTGAAATCAAAATTTGCAATAAAGTGTTGGTGTAATTTGTTATCGTGTTGTTATTTTGGAAAATTTATAGAAGATATCTTGTATGTTATATTTAAAATTTATATAATAGTGTTTCTAAAAGACAACAAGTTTGTTAATGTAATTTTCAAAACAACTCATGATTTAATGGGTGGTAAATTTCATTGATACTAGTGATATGATGAATTGCATACAATAATAATTTTATGGTCATGTGAGATGATTATGTCAAAATGATATTTGGGTAGTACCCAACATTAGATTTTAGATTGTTCTAAGATCGAAATATTTTCCATAAAAAAATCATATCATTGATTTTACATGAAATATTTTTCATTATCAATGAAAATAAATATAGACATGGGCCATAAAATAATAAATAAGAATTCTGAATACCATTAGGAACATGAAATATTCTTGAATAAATTTTTTAGTGAGTGTTTTAGTGTGTGTGGGACAATTGTACAAGAAAACATAACAAAATATTAATTTTAATAAAATTTCATATGGGGACTCTCTCATGTTGAAATATTTTTGAATAAGATTATTCATAGAATTCAGGGAGAAATAATTATCAAAAAATTGTAATGTGGATTGATATTAGTGATAAAAAGGAATTCCACAACATCAAAGTTTTAGTAAGAAATGTTTTCAAATAAGGTAAGGTATCATGATTTATAAAAATCTGTAGGGTTTCAAATGAAAGGTCTCAGAATGTCTAAATTGTTGTTACCTTCAAATAAATAGTCGATCCTTGAAGAGTAATATAATGTGAATTGGAAAAAATGATTCATTGGAGTAGAAAAAACATTGAATTTCCTAAGGTAGTGTTGGGAAATTAGGTTATGTGAATCAATATATTCCATTAACAGTAATTGACCAAATATATTTGGGTAAATATAGTTTTAAAAATAATCCACAGTAAAGTAAATGTTCTATATATTTTTCATGAATAACGATAGAGAACAAATAGTATCCTATAAGTATTTGTTTTGATATAGGATGGGAAATACCATTATTTGAATAGATTACAAAAAATAATACTTGAATAGAAACTTTATGGATAAATATGATACATCAAAAATGTTGTTTCATTAGTACTTGATATAGAATACTTATAATAATGATGAATTAACGAGAGATGAAAAGAAACATTATTTAGTGAACCATACATGGAAAATAAATAATGGAAATTGACTCGGTGAACATACATTATTAATTGTAACATGGTGAATGTAATGACATGATATTTTACTATATATTATGAAATAAATAAATATTATGTTAATTTATTTTTTCACACACAAAACCAATCTAAAAGAAAACTTTTATGTTATAATATAATTTAAAATTTATCAAATACCCTCTTAATTAGATTGTATAAACTAATGAATCCTTATCTAAAAATAAATATTATAAGTAGTATGTATTGGAATATGTATGTACAAGGATATATTATTATGTGAGTATTTTAAAGAATAAAAGTGAATTAGAACCATTGGGCTTTCCCCTAGAAAAAATTCAAGCTAAACCATAACAATTATGGTATGATATAAATCCAATGAGATTGAAATTCATGAATGTATAAATTTCCATGATATATGTGATAATATAATCACCATCATTGAACACAAAAAAATAATATCTAATACTTAGGTCTTACAGTGATATCATAAGATGTTATTTATGTATAAATTTTGATTATATCAACATGTAATCAATATATTTATATCTTTTAATATATAAATATTTTTTTATTATTCCAAGGTCATAAATTCCTAATAATAATTATGCTTGAAAAATATATTATCAAGAACTAGAAAAATTAAAAAAATTATGTTTATTATGTTTAAATAATAACAATATATATACGTTATATTAATAAAAGTTTAACAATAATTTATTTTCAATTTTTATTACATAGAAAATTTAATATACTAAATATATTTTTATAAATATAAAAATATTTTCCCACTATTATATAAAATAAAATATATAAATTTGTGTATTTGAACTTAACTAATTTAACTAATATTTTTATATATCGAGGAAATAGTAACCTATGATGAATTGCTTATATTTTCCTAATAAAATTGATTTTATGAGAATAATGAAATCTACCAATTTTACAAATACATCGATTTTTTATGAAATTATATGTATATAAGTTTCACTAATAATTTTACTAAATATTATTCTTTATAAAATATGTATTTTTATAATTTTCATCATATATTTTGAAATATTTTTATTTGTTTAAATCCATTGAAATTTATTTTAGAACAAATGTTATATTTTTCACAATAAATAATTAAATTATATTTCAAATTTATTATATTGAAAATAATTTTTAACACTTTTTGAAATTGAACAATTAAAAATTTGTTTCAACATTGGCATCAATATTTCCAATTTATCAAATAAGGTCATTTTATTTGTAGGCATGAATATTTCAATTTATTATTTAAAAACTAATTATCATGGTAAATGGTAAAATGGAAAAGGCAATAAAATAATGTAACCTATACACATTTCCACTCACACCACAACCCCATATTTTCTGAAAAAAAATTATTCCAAAATATACAAAAAGACTCCTAGAAAACATATAGTCATTATAGTCATTTTTGAATACGAACCCTTAAGGGGGTTACACCCATTGTATATGAGATAATGCTAGAATTGAGGTATTAGTTCCTAACATATCGTTAAATTTTCTATATAATCAAAAGCACATATTAATCCTTATAATAAAAAAAAATCATATAATTATTAAATAATAATTAAAATTATAATTGAATTATATTTTTATGATGGTATAAAAAGTTACAACACAAACGTTTTTCCCAAAAAATTGAAAACACCATTTGTTTCTGTGGGTGTGTAGAGTACTGCCTCCATAAAAAATCATGATTCTATTTATGTATCCACTTTAAAAGAGTAGTCTGAATTAATAATAAAAAATAATTATCATAATTATTATATATTTCTTATTTTGAAATGGTAAAATATATTTTACATCCTTCATACTCTATTGGGGTATTCTAGGATAAGAGAATATAATGTAAAAAACTAGAAAATATTGTTGATAATTTTGAGAGACCATCAGTAGGATGTCAAATTATTCAAATACGATTTTTCTATACAAGAGTTAAACTTTATTTGGCCATGTCATGTATAATAATGGTGTTTTAGTCAATCCAGAGATGATAGAGGTAGTTATATCTTAAAAACTACCAAATAATGTCTTTGAGATATGTAGATTACATGATATAGTGGGGTATTACCAAAAAATCGTTTTTGAATTCCAAAAATTAGCATTAATGAAAATAGATTTTACAATGAAGAATGTTCTATTTCAATTTAATGAGTAGTGTAAAAATTATTTTATAGAGTTTAAGTGTTTCATTAAATCGGGAATAAAAATGGTTTTTTCAGACCCAGGGAAAGGTTATGTGGTGTATTATGATGCATCCAGAACATGGTTGGGGTGTGTTCTCATATTAGATGATCATGTGGTTTTGTATGGGAAAAGTTAGTTGAAAATTCATGAGCAGAACTTGGAAATGCATGATTTGGAGTTAGTAGTTGTAGTACATGATTTGAAAACATGGAATCACTATCTCTTCCGTGAGAAATTCATAGTGTTCAAAAATAATAAGAGTATAAATAATATTTTATCACAAAGATATTTGAAGTTTAGACTAAGGAGATGGACAAAGTAACTCTAAAATCTTGAAATTTACTTGATGTATAAATTGGTTATAGGCATTTAGGGGGTAAATTCATTAAGTAGTAAGACATATGTTTACGTTAAGGAACATGATTTGGATTAGTGGAAGTTGATGTCAGTTATCAGTGACATGTGTTAGGAATGTGAAGACTGAGGTGGAATGCAGTTTTTATTCCAATTTCATTGGTCCATGGTCTGGTTGGATAGGTTAAAGAGGTGCAAATTTTCGATTCAACATGTGTTTCTATGAGGTCAAAACACAATAGTGGGGAGACCATTAAGGGTTGGAAACTATAATCTAGATGATTTTTTTTGGTTTTGGAATTAGAAGGTTTTAGCATTTTCTTTTTATAAACTACTTCTTAGTGTGTTCCATCATTCGAGATGGGTTGTCCATCCTAGAATTGAAAAAACATATTAGGCACTTCAAGTGATGTTTTGGTTGGAGTGAATGAAAATGAAATTTTATGAAATTTTTATTGAGATTATGGACTTGTTATTAAGTAAAAGTGGATCATCAGTGACTAGTATATATGTTGCAGTCTATACCTATCCTTGTGTGCAAGTGGGAGCTGATCATTATGGATTTTGTCACATTAATCCCAAGAATGGATCAAAAGCACGATATCATATGGGTGATTGTGGATCAGCTCACAATGTCATCCCATTGTATCCCGATTCATTAATCTGATACAGTGGAGGACATATTCAGATTCTATATCTATGAGATGGTAAAAATGAATGTCATACCTGTTTAGATGTTTTGAAATAGAGACCCGAGGTTCACATCTCATTTATGTAAATCCTTGCAACATTCCCAAGAAACTCTATTGAATATGAGGATGTAGTATTATCCTCATACATGGGGGAAATACAAGATGATGATAAAAATGTTGAGAGACATGTTGGAGGATTATGAGATGGATTTTGGTGGATTATGGGAAGATAACATTCTTTTTCTGGAGTTATCATATAATAATAGTTATCAATCATCAATAATTATGGATTTTTTTAAAGAATTGTATAAGTTTCCATGTGATCCCCCAAAATGATGGGTGGAAATTAGGGAGACATTGATAGTGGGGTAGATTCATGTACAAGAAAAAATGGATCCAATTAATTTGACCAGGAAGAGAATAGATATGGTTTAGAGTTGAAAAAAAAAACATATTTAGTCCATTATCGACAGTCATTTTCATTCGAGGTGGGTGATCAAGTGTTCTTGAGAATCTCTCTGAATTCAGGACATCACCATTTTAAAAACAAGGGAAAGTTATATTTGAGGTATATTAAGAATTTTGGGATACTTGATATGGTTTGGGTGGTGTCATATTGATTGATATTTCCACGAAGGATCATTAGGGTGGATAATGTGTTTTATGTATCCTAGTTAAATAAGTATTAGCTAGAACATGACTATGTGATTCAATAAAACCATGTTGAGAAAGAGATGGTAGCTTTTTTTAAGTGAACATGATAGTGCCGATTTTTGATATGAAACAGAATACCATGGGTGGGAAAATCATCGGTCTAATGTGGGTTTTGTGGAAACATGACTAGATTCAAGAGGAGACTTGTGAATTTAGATAATGAAATTATAGATTAATGGTCCAACCAATTTTTTGGAATTAATGGTATTATACATTCTGAGGGTCAAAATTCCAATGGTTGGGAGAATTTAACACCCCCAGGTTTAGGTTTTGAAACATTATTTATGCATTTCAATGTTTTTAATGTGGTTTGGTATGGTTTGGTGAAGTTTGGATGGTTTTTTTAAGGTTTTGGGGAACCTATAAGGGTGAACGTTTTTATAATGGTTAGTAAAAACTAAAAATATTCTTTAGGAAACCATGAAATTTAAGGCATTGTGTTCTAGGTAGGTGGATAGTTAAGGTGCACAATTTTATGAACTGTGCAATCACCTAGGTAACCCACGAAACATGAGATAGTGGACTTTCACACTGTTGGAAAAAAACTTTTCTAACCATAGAGTAAAACCATGAAGAGTCCCCTTTTTCAATAGAAGGCACACTATTATTTCACAGTTTACCGAATCGTTTGGATAAACTATGTGGGGGTTAAAAAGTGGGATATTAAACATGGATATCTTGGAAATTTAACCCCAAACACCACATTTGAGCCCCATTTAAACCTTCTCTTGGTATTTCCTCTACTATAAATCTAGGTAACCCCCCCATTCATTCTAGAAGTTATTGGAATGATTTTATTTATTCGGTAAATCTAGATCTCCAATAGTAAGTCTACTTTAATTCCAACTATTTTCATAGATATATTTTCCCCTCTCTCATAAACTCTTACATCATCATCTATTTTGGGTTTATCAAGGTCTTTTGTTCCAAAATATATTTATATTTTACATTGTTTATGTTAGGGGAAATAATATAATGTATATTTATGGATTTTTTACCCAGATTTGGTGAGTGTTTATGTCGTGGGTCGTTTTCACCAAAACCCTAAAGGTGGGTGGCTTCACTCAAAACTCTTAATGCTTGAACTATATGTCTAAATTTCAATTGTTTTCATTTTCATTATTTTTATTGTGATAGTTTTGTGTGAATCATGGTTGAAATCCATTTTTTTATTATTATTGGGCATTGGGGAAATGAACTACTGTTGCATGGTAAGTTTCATTTATGGATTTCAAATGATGGGTTTAAATTATATTACTTGGTTTGATTCATGGAAATGGTTTGGGAAAATGGTTTTAAATAAAAATGTCATTTTATTCAGAGTTAATTTAGCATGATATGGCATAAGGGTTTTTCAATAAAAAGTTGATTTTATTAAAATGATTTTCGTATGATTGTTGGTAATTTAGCTTGGCATTAATGGTTTATTTGGTTTTGAAAATATTGTGTGATGTGATTTTGGTACAAGTTGATTAATGGTTGTTATATTAAGTGGATTTGAGAAAATTGTATTGAGTAGATAGTGAGTGTGAAGTGACACCATCATTGAATTTTAATGTGGAATGAATTAAAATAAATAAAATGGGATGGTTTCATATGTTAAGTTCACAGTTAATGGAAACACCGATCTCATTTAGTTGGATTGTGTGTGTGGTTGGGGAGTGTTTGTGGTTACCCAAGTTAAAAATGGTTTATGAAACCATGAAATGGGAAAATGGTTAATGAATTTTTTGGTTTTCTTTGTTTAATATATTTTATTTTGGGAAATTATTATGTGGTAGGAATGTATTGGGATCGTTTGAAATTGTTGCTTCCATGGAATTTTATTATATAAAGTTTTTATATATTTGTTCTAACTTGTTATATCGTAGTGTCAAGGGTAGGGAAATAATTTTGGGAGATCCAGATGAGTGTTATTACTCCCCCTACTTGGTCACTTGGGTGATTTTTTAGATGTTGTATTCATGGACACAACTAAAGGTACAACATTACATTTCCATAGTGGTTCATCATGATTCTTGGGCGGTCTTGTGGTGTTATATATTGGATCATGTAGGGGATCTATTGAGATTGTTCTAGTGGTATTTAAGTTTTTTTGTTTCATACTTCCTATTTATACTATGATTTTGTTCTTGATTATTTTGGGTTAGTTATTGTTGTACTTTGGTATCAATTTGAGTAGTAGTACATCATTCACACATATCTAGTATCATTTATTTAGTAATGGTTCATTTTGGTTGTTTTTTTATTTAATAAAATTTAAAATCCAACCCTATTGATCAGGAATCCCTAAACATTCATTTCCAGACTTCAACACCATGGGGATGTCCCTTAAGGCCAAGTAGCACTTCAATATCTACTCAAGACATTGAGTAGGTGTAGGATATTACAATTATGCTATTACATTTTTTAAATATGTTACAGACTATTATCTTAAAACTACAAGTTTTGTTTTATATTATGTTTCTACTTGTATGAAATGTTTTTCATGATATTTCATTGGTATTATATTATTTTCTTGTATACATAATTCTATATTAGGTTCTATGATTTTCCTTTATTATCCCATAATATTTTGATCTAATATTTCCACCCTATTCACTTTTTTTATAAAAATTTTAAGCTCTATCAATTATGATAGGTTAATATTTTTCCTAAGGAACATTAAAATGAACCACATTCTGATTTTGTCATTCCCTTATTTGTGAATATGGTTATGTAATATAAGATTTTTAATAGAGATTCTATAGAAATACAATTAAGGTGAGATGTTCATGGGTGTATTGAATTATTAGTTTTTGTAACTACTATATAATATAATACACTAATTAGATTTTTGTGTATGATACTATTTGTCAGATGTACTAATTAATGAACATTTTAAATGTATTATTTATGTTTTTTTACCTTTGGTTTCCATAGTGAAGTCTTTATTAGAGAATTGTGAAATGAAACATTTGAATGATGAATATAGGTGGTTATTATTATGATTAACGAGTGAATTGAAGATTAACAGTGTGTATTCTAGGAATAAAATTAAACCAAATATATATTATTTTACTAAAGAAACCTTAATTTTGATAAATTTATAAGGATTTTTCCCAATTTATTTAGAAAAGGGGGACTCAACATTAGTGATACATTTTATTATGTGTTTCATAGCCTAACAATTATTGAAATTTAATTTAATTTGTAACTGAGTAAACATGTACAAAAATTGTATCAAAAAAAAAGTTAATCACATTATATTCTAGTATATTGACACAATACCAAGTGTAAACTATATAGAGTATCCCCAATTTGCAAACAAATTAAATTTTTATATAATATTTTTAATCATTTGAATTTATATTTTTTGAGGATATGTATATATATGTGATATGTTTAATATGTTATTTTCAATGATGGAATAAGATAATTTATAAAATTAAAATGATCACACCTATATTGTTCCATAGTTGTGGAATATCATTAAAAAAATCATATAGTTTAATAATTAAAATTCTTATTGGTTAGAATGGGGTTTACTCAAAATGAAGGATCTAGGAATTTTGATATCTATATTTCCTTGTATAACACACTTTCAATTATAAAATTTACCACATTATTATCAATATATAATTTTGATATTCAATAAATGGATGTTGAAACATCCAACATATGTGGTCAATTAGATTAATGAATTTATAGGGAAATGAGTAAATTATTCATACTATAAATAAAAAAAATAATATTTTAAAATGTTATAGAACAAATATTAATTAAAAAAAGTTTTAAAATATTGACGTGGGTAATTTAATGATGAAAATATATCAACTTAAAATTTAGTTAAGTAAACCAATAAATATATAGATATAAGGTTCCATAAAAACAATGTTATTCTTATTATTTTGTAAGTTAAGGACATTGTAATATTTAAAACTAATATGAGTAAAGTAAATGAGGATAAAAATATTTTACCCAAAATGATTTGAGAAATTTTTTTGGGTTATGTAAATGTCACTTTATGAATAAAAAATATAAGGAATTAGAAATTTATATTTTTTTAAATCAATTATAGAGTATTAAAATGGTCTTAAATATGGTCAAATAAATTTTGTTTATAACGGTTTCTATAACTTTATCTTCATGGTGTATGATGTCATGAAATACTTTCTCATAATTTTTTTCATTTGATTAAAATAAATTATTTGTGTGTACAATGTATGTCATGGTTAAAATAATTCATTAAATTATATAATAATTGATTAGTAGAAAATTTCTATAAGAAATCAAAATCTTGTAAAATGGGATGCAAATATTAAAGAACATAAATACTTATGGGGTACAGTATATTACTAAAAATGTCATAGTGTAAACCCAATGGTGTTTTATTGTTTTTATTGATCAATTAAGATTACAAATATTTAGGATAACACTACTACATATAGTCGGGTATTTACACTACGAGGCATATTTATCTCTTGGGGATTAATGAAAAAACATATATAATAGACTCCATATTGGTTTTAGAGATTTTTGGTTTAGCTTATACTTGAAAATTTAAACTAGAATATAATTTTTTTACTAGTTATTCTATTATGGTCTAATCCAATGTATATTGTTTTTATACCTTTTTATATTCCAAAAATACTGTAAAGGGAATATAAAAATACATTAAATGGATTCTCAAGACAAAAATATACCGAGAAATAGCGATGTGATGGAGTTGATACAATATTTATTTTCAAGTGTAGACTTTTTAAATCGATTCCTAATTTTTGGACACACTTAAAATTGACTTCAATGATACATGATCTATAAAATTTCATCTTGGATGATATAAAATTCCTTGTAAAAAATTCACCACAGATGGGACATCAAATTAAAATGGGGAATCAAATTTGATATATTTTTTATGTAAATTTTATCTTATGTATAATGGGAATAAGAAAGGCATATTACAGCCTAGAAAAAATTTGTTTAATTCCAATTAGAAAAGGATGTTGAATTTAAGGCACTCAATAAACCAAGGAATTCATTGTAATATCGAATCATAGGAACTCTTTTTTGTTCCCCTAAGTAAAAGTAGGACTAGGGTCATTCTGAAGATATTATACCTTTTCATCTCAAGAATTCCTTTATTGATAAGTTTTACATGTCCATAATGAAAGAATTGGGTGAATAACCAATTAATTAATTTGAATCTAGTTTTTTAGGATGATTCTAGATGATAATTTCATTGACTTTTTATGTGTAATGTCAATATGTTTCTCTATTATACATTGATTTCTCTCAATTATATAATTCTTAAAATTTAGTGATGTGAATATTTAAGAATTCTATATTTAATATATTATGGATCATTACATTAAAAGGTAATTTTTAATTTTTGAAACTTCTTGAGGAATATTTTATTTTAAAAGACTTGAAAATATTTAAATAAAATAATTCCCTTTTACTGATAAAGTTTGTTGGATTCTAACAAAGGAATATAATTTTGAGAGAGGTTACCTCAATAATCTAAATCACTATTAAAATTTTTATAACTATTAATCATATAATAATATATAGAGGTGATGGTTAACTTTAATGACCTTTCATGTACAGAATCATACAGTTTTTTCACATGTTTGGCACACTTTTAAATTCTTATGAAACATTGATGTGAGTGTATTAGAGGTCCCATTATTTATCCATATAGATTTGGGGGTTATACTTGGTCGATCCCTATATTTTTTTAGAATATTTTATGGGTCAAACGAATTCATAAAATGTTATGATAATGATGATAGATCGGATAAGGCATGATATAATAGACTCATCAATTTGTTATTGGGTGTTATCTGTCCCATAGATTAGATCTGGTGTGATACAAGATATCATTCTAATACAAATTTAATATTCCTTTACATAACCATTTTCTATCCAATTAAACATGTTTGGATAGCTTATATAAATAGGTACACCATCGGCATGAAAATGGAGTTTCCTATTGATGGAAATATTAATTTGATTAATTCCCAATCACTCAAATCTCTCTCAACAATTTATACATCTTTAAAGATTCATGAAAGAATTAAGGGATCTTTATTAGTTGGATATAAAAAGTTATTTTCAATAACCTCATTATTCTAAGGCAACTTCATGTGTCGGTGTAATATTTATATTAGAAATATATATCGATCCATTGTTTTATTTGAAATTTTATTATGTTGTTCCCATTATACCTTTTTTTCAGTAGGGGAGAATCCACTCTTTAGAGAGTGACACCCTACAATTCCTCGACATGATCTACCTAGCTACATCTATGTAATTTTTAAACGATTACCCATAAATATCTTTTAACAACTAAATAATAATTATATAAGTTTTCTATTGTGTTGGATAGTTAAATTTTGTAAAACTATTTTAATATTTCTTTCCCATGAACAGAATTTCTTTTGACATTATTAATATAGCAGTGGATCAATTGTCACCTGTAACCAAGGATTGAAAACATGATGTAATTTTTTGATGATTATTTTTATTTGAAATGTTTATTTATTTATTTCATAATCATTATTATTCAAATAAGTTATTCAATTTATAAATACTCTTTGAAACCTTTTATATTTTTTATATTGATCTATAATCATTAATTATTTTTAATGAAATTTAATCAATTAATTTTTTATTTTTCATTAAAATTTAATTAATTTTTATTTTTATTTTTATTTTACTATATTAAAAAATTATTTAATAGAAAATTAAAAATGAGTGTTTGAAAAATAAAATAATGTTGATAAACAAAAAATATTTTTTCACATCCATTTTTCTGATATCATTTTTTTGAAAACTAATTTAATAACATCATATTAAAATTTAATTACTATAAATAATTCCTTTTTGAATAATTAACCTTGATTATTTAATTATTATAGAAACTCAATAATGAATTTTTATTATTTCAATTATATTTAATACGATCCATGCTTTTTATATTTGATTCATACTTGTTCCAAATTATCATATTTTGATTCTTTTAGTGTCAATGAATAGAGTTAGAGAATGTAAAACTAAATTAATTTCCCCATATGGAAATACACAATGCTATTAGTTATAAAATAATTGAATTTAGTTGATTCCAAAAGTGAGTAAGCATTATAATTTATCAATGAAAAGTATTATTTTATGTCAATTATTCTCTATTATTTTTTATAATTTTTAGTTAAATCATTTATTAATGTAAACAAATTATTTTTTAAATTTTTTTTTTATTTTAAAAGTCATATTAATAATTAATTAAAAAAATTATTGTTTTGTTTGGAGGTAGAAATTATACATAATAATACTCTACCTCCATAGATAATTTTTATTTTTTAAATTTTGTAAAATTTTATTTTCTTCCATCCCTAGAAATTCACAATACATTTTTATTTATTTTGTTATGTATATTATGTTTTTGTTGTAGATTGTAATTAAACTCATATCATGTTCTCAATGAAAAACTAGTTATATTGATCATAAAAACACTTGTACATAGTATTAGATATTATCAAGGACATGGTTAATTTTTGATCATTCAAAGTATACTCTATAGAAATCAATATTTTCTTTGAGATTCTATATTTTAAATCTTCTAAAAGTATAATTTATTGGTCCATTTTTTAATCATATGAAGGTGATACATGTTTTTATGAAGAGCATGGGAAAACTATGTAACAATAATGATGATTTCATTTAAAATAATAATTGTCTATCTTCATCAAAAAATAAATTTTTGATCTATTAAAAGAAGGATTTTATAAAAACTAACATTACATCACTAATGAATTTATAGTTAAAAATAAAAAATATCACTTTACATCATAAAATAATAAAAGACAATGTTTTTGATATAAATAATTTGAAATAAAAATTTATTGAGAACTAAATATTAGAAAAATATATTTTTCATATTTAGTTCTCTAAATTATCTATATATGTTGAAAATAAATAAAATCATAAAATGAAGGAAATATTTTAAAGAGAAAATGTTTAAATATAAGGATGAAAATTTAATAATAAAATATAAGGGAATTTTGGAGCGAAATGATCTAATATGATGAGTAATTATCAAGTGATTAACGATTAAAAGTCTTAAATATTTATAATATTATAATTAAATCATGTATTTTCTTTCTATCATGTATAATAAAATTAATTATGTGATTTCAAAATCAGTTTAATTCCTATAAGGCGATAAAATATATCTTTGAAAAAGATGAAAACTAATTTTTCTAGATTAGAAAAACTGTAAAAAATTATCAAATTTATGCTGGTTGAACTCGTTTAACTAATATATTAACATATATGTGTTTTATTAAATCTAAATACATACATTTAGATCTATAACTAATTATAAGGTGAATTTATATTATTTTTATGACTAAATTGACTAATTATATTTTTCAAATAATGAATGGATTCAAATTATGGTTATATTCTAAAAATTCAATAAATATACATTTATGTTATAAAAGTTAATTTCCATTATTTTTTTGAAGATTCATGGTATAAAAACATATATTTATATAGTTTCAAACTCTAAATCATTCTGTTATTATGTAAAAAAGACAGTTAATGAACATCAAAAAGGAAATTTAAATTCATGAACAATTACTCATAGGTATTAAGAAAAAGAGAATTATTAACGTTGGAAAAACAAATAAATTATTTTTAAATTAGTTATTTTATGAATTTGATTATCATATAATTTTTTTATTATTCAACCTAATTCAAAGAATTTGTGAAATATTTTATTAATTAATTTTATTTTGTTTAATATAAGAATAAATGAATATTTTCCTTAAAATTACTAAACTATGAGGTACAATCCCACAAAAATTTTACTTTTCTTATTATAAAATAAAAAAATGATAGTAACATAATATAAAAAATATGTTATTACTTTTATTAATCAATATAATTAGATTGTTCTAGAACTAACTGTAAATGATATTGATTCATTATGTGATTGTATAATTTAATCTCATCCTATATATTGATTTTTTTGAGACTAAGAACTTCTTGGAGTAGTAATAATTGAGTATTTAAAATAATATTTTTTTTATAAATAATCACTTGTAATATAAATAGGTTTTCATAGAAAATTACTGAAAAATAAGGGAAAATAATAACTAAAAATAATAATTCAAAATTATAAAATCATTCCATGTTTACCAATAAATAGAATATATATATTTTTTATACTCATTATAATAATATAAAGGCAAAACATATATACTCGGGATAAAGGGATCCATTTTTTACTTCGTGTAATACATTAGAAATTTCTTTTGAACATTAACATTTATTGAATATATTTTCATAATCTTTTATTAATATTATGAGTTACCTATTATGGAAATGGTGAATGTGGTGAACCTGAAACTTTATAATAGGATATTTTTCATTAAATAATTGATCCAAAAAATGATATTATATTGAAAAATTGTGATCAATGGGTATATATATAGCCTAAATTGGAAATATACATGATTCAGAGTTCAAATTAATTTTTTTTCATATTTTTATTATCAATATTTGTTGAAGAATGAATATTAATTTGAGTAAATTTCAGTATTATATAGAACTACTAGGATTTATGGATTTAAAATAATTTCTATACTCCTCTATGAAAATTATAACTTTATGTGAATCTTGATTCCAATCATTTATTTATATTATTCTCCAACTATGGTTTGTGTTCTTTAATATCATTGTAACATCCCATCAATTTATGATATCTCTCTTTAAAAATTAATCTATTTGATAGATTATGGTACCCCAAAAACTAATCATAAATAAATGATTAACTATTATTATTATTTAATTTTTATATTTATGACCTATATATTGGAATAGTGGGAGTTAATTGGTTTATATTATATAAAAATATATAGCAAGCACAAGTTTATACATCCAATTTTAAGAATAAAATTTTATTTTTTTCTAAAAGGAAAATTTTATTCCTTTTAATAGAACACCTATTTTATATATTTATTTTTACACATTCATAGTTTTTATTTGAAATAATAAAAATGTTTATTATAATCCATGAATCAATATTAACTTAGGTTTACATTTATCTATATTCTAAGAAGTTTCATTTTTTGATGAATAATGAAAATTCTAAATTTTAATTATAAAACCATTTTTGCCTATTTTATTTATAATGTTGTATTATATCATGAATTAGAATAAATATAATAATAGATAAATTATAAATATAATTATCCAATGTATCCTATTGTAATTATTTTTATGTTGAATTTTATATAAAAAAATTGTGAACATTTGAATGTTTATCTTCAAAACCCCAATTTTTCATTGTCACTATGAAATTTATTTAAATCCAATTTAAAAAAATATATGAATATAATTTGGTAAAATAGATTACACACATGTAATCATCTGGTAAAAGTTATATTTTAATTTTAATTTAATTTTTAATCAAAAAAATTAACCTTGTTAAAGATTTAATTTACCGAGATATAGGTAAAATAGTGAACTAAGTGAATGTTTAAAATTAACATATTAAAATTCATAAATATTGGAACATTTAATTGGAATTTCGGTAATTTATATAAAACAATTCCTATAAATCATTTAATATGTTCCAAATTCTTATAAACTAATGCTACCTCAATGTGGATGGCTTTAATTATAAAATAATAGTTATATAATTTGTTAAACCCACCTCTCTACAGGTATAAATATCATCACTCTCCATCCCATTTTCCACCACAAGCCTTAAAGAAACAAATATATTTTCCAAAACATATAATCCCCACTCACTCCACATCCATGTTCGTCTGGTATCACAAAAATTACAGTCATATATCCTATAAGAAGATATATATAGGATTTTCGCGGAAGAACAAGTAACTTTCTACATCGATCAGTTTTGATTTACTTCTTTATCCACCACTTAAGTTATTTATATATATTTCTTATATAATAAAAACTATATATTAAAAATAAAAATATGTTTATGTGTTAATTTTAATACATATATCATCACATTTCCATCATATTGGATTTGCAATCATTGTTCATGTGTATGACAGACTTTAATCTCACAACATGATAACAATCGTTCTTCATTTCAGACCCTTAATAGTGTGGAATAATGATGTATTAATAGTTTATATATGATATATATAATTTAATTTTGAATTTAAAATTATTATATAACACATACGTTCATGTTTTCCATTTTTGGGAATACGATAGCATTTTTTGTTAACATTTTTACAACGACCTCCTCAAAGTGATGTGATTCGTTAGACAGTTGCATGGAATATATTATGGGTGGGTTTTATAAAAAATTTCATATATGAAAAGAAAATTAATATTTAAATACAATATGCATATATCCCACATACTTTTAATTCATTCAATAGGATGTCAAATTGAAAATCGCATTCATGCGTTCATACGGCCTACCGTCTCCGTAAACGGTTGGTTAGATTTACAATTACAAAACATTATGGGTTAATATAAATAATTACATTACAAATAAATATGATACATATAATTTTTTTCTTTGAGTATATTATTAAATCAAGATCTAAAGAGTAACCATTAATTATATGTCGAAATGTACTAAAAAAGAGAATTTATTACCTAAAACATTGAATATTTTGAAATATTATTAACGATAGGTTAATAATATGTTATAAAAGGATAATATATGATATTATAAATATTAATAAGGTTATTTAATAAGTTAATTGCAATCATAAAACAATTATACAAGAGTTTAATGAATGTTCTACCAAATGGGTGTGCTAGGTAAGGTGTTTCTCATCTCAATTTGTACTTCAGTAATATATATGGATTATTCACCACATATTAATTATATGTGGAGTTTGGATTTAATATTCATATATAATAACTTTAATCTCATTATATTCTTTGTAATAAATTTCAAATTTTATAATTATTACAGTTATGGGTCATATGATTCAATTGTTTACCTGTGGTATGGGATTTTAGAACTCAATTATCATTCACAGGTTTTGTGTGAAATGGATTTTGATTATATCATAGATCATTTCCAATCATTTTATGTGGATGTATAGTGAATACACTAAATCAATTCATTTGGATAACTATAGAAATAATGTCAAATCCTTATCAATTACTTAATATAGATATTTTATGATAAGGAACATTGTCTACTAGATAAATAAATTATTTGATATATGAGGAAGGATTTGGAAATGATAGAAATTTGTTGCAGACCATTTAATTCATGAAACTAGATCAATTGATGGTTTGATAAGGTGAAATCATTTGGTGAAAAACCCTTCTCTTTTACTTACATGTTGAATCAGACAGATTTATACCAATAGACTTAAACTAAAAAGAGAATTTATAAAGATAGTAACTATATAAAGAATATATCATGATAGTTTAGAAGTTAGATATTATGAATTCTGTAATTATTTTTATTCCATTTCATTAATAGATATTTTAGATTCTCCATTTTCAATTTTCAAACTCTTATGATTATTATTATTGGATTTTTTCAACATCTTTTAATCCTATGATATTATCCTAAAATTAAAAATTAATAGTAAGTGTGATTATTTATTTAACATCTTTTAGTTTATTATCATTTTTATGTATTTTGTGATATTTACAATGTAAATAGGTAACATATATGAAATATAGATATCGGAAAAAACAAAACTATTTTGTATTTATGTATTTTAATCTTCTGTATGTTCCAATTGAATAATTTAAGATATCAGCTTTGGGATACCAGGGTTTAGATCTTTACAGTTGGTATAAAATATGTATTAATATAAATAATAGAAAATAGATTTATGAAAATGTACATTAGGGAACATAAATCTATGATAGACAATGAGGAAAAGTATAAATTAAATTCCAAAGACACATTATTTATTATTAAAAATTAATTATTCCTAATATTTTCAATTGATGTGATGTGTTAAGTTATATTTTTAATTTTAAAATGTTTGAAATTTTATAATGTATTCTAGTATATTTCATTTTTTAAAAATGGATCATGGAAGGATAAAGGTTATCAATACTCATGACCAACATAGATATTTCACTACTGGGTAAACCACTATAGATGGTATTGAAATAGGTAATTTTATTACCTTATTCAGACTACTATCTTGATCCATGATTTTTAACCGTTTATCAACTATTTTGGATCATGCCATGTGGAATAATCACACATCTATTAGTTGGAATACTAAGTCATTGGTAGCTGATAAATGGATTTAGTCCCGGTAAAAGTTATTTCAAGCATTGGGATATGATGAAAATGAAAAGGTAACACCTGTAGTGTAATATCTCATTAATTATTTGGATCAATGTTTGTATTTGATCTATAATAATTAAGAGGAATGGTAAAAAGAAAAACTAAATGGAAAGTATTTATGGAGGAGATCATTGATAAATATTCCCCTCATGATAAATAAATTGAGATGAAGAGAATGTTCCATAGTTTAATGAAAATGGAGGAATAAATTGTTTCAGTGTATGAATATAACTTTAGAATGTTAGAAAAGTATTCCATGGATTATATATGGGACCTAGAGATCAATATTATCCATTTATATGAAGGGGTTACACAATGTCTCCGAAGGGTGCTAGTCTCTAATGATTTTTATTGACATGATGAAATATTTTTATATTCTATTAGAATAGAGAAATAATCATCCATGTATTACTACATTGATGTGATGATAAAATAAGAATAAGGAGGCATAGAAATTCATGGATAAAGGGATGAACAAGATCATACCTTTCTGACATGAGAAAAATGATTAAAGAATTTCCATGGGAAATGATTGGAATGATTGAGATTTTTTTTTAAAATTGTGGATAAATAGGCTACCAAAAAAGAAAATAACATAATAGGAAGACCAAAAATAATTATATTCGGTTATTCAACTATGGTATAATGGTGAACTATACAAATAAATAACCTATTCATCTAGTGAATAAACCTTAGAAGAATCTATGGGATCAAGGTGAATAAATTGCTATTGATGCAACAAAAATTAAGAGATTAATATTCATGTGCATTTGGATCAATAAAATATACTCTAAAATTATTTTATTTATGATATTCTCATCCTAAGAATTATGAAATAAGAATGGATTATACTATAATACTTTTATATTAAGGATTTTAGAGTATACATTAAATATTAACAAGAAAAGTGATTCAGTATAACGTTAATATTTTTGGAAAATACATGGTTAGGGGAATGAAAACCCTTAACATGTTCTTGATGATGAGATATTGATATTTGTACAATAAAATAATTTACATTGATAAAGTCAACTGGATAAGGATGAAAAAATTCAACAGAATAATGATTTGTGGATAAAGTGGTTATTCTATAATTTTTTCTATTTATATAATTTTTTAGATTATATCAAATAACATATGGTTTATATAAGGAATAATTAACCTTGCATGTTTTAAATTTTTTGTATGGAAATTTGTGATAATACCACATTTCAATAGAATACATGATGAAGGTAATCACATGTTTGGTATGTGACAATTAGAACATGACTATGTTTTGAGAATCAAATGTTAAGTTGATTTTTGAGATTAGGTAACCTTCTTTCTAAATTTTTTATCTTTGAATTTAGATAAACATATTTTGGACGTTCCTTAAGATAAAGTACTTATGGAATGGTTAATATTAATCTAGGTTTTTACTATTTTTTTAAAATAGTTATTAACCATTTTTGTTAAAGTAAACATTTAATAGTTGATGGAATAAAATTTAGAGCTTATGCTTCCTGAAATTACATTAGGAATAAAAATATTCATCTTAAAAATCAATTTCCTGGTGTAAGAGATGATGTGAAGATAAATCATAGATCAACAAAAGGAAAAAAAATATTGTTGTGACATGTAAATGAATCATTTTAGATTATATTATTCTATTTTTTTCAACACTATAAAATAATTACGCCACTTTAGGAAATGGAATTTGGAATGAAAAAACTCTTTGTTTAAATTTCATAATGATAAATCAATGGCCTCTTTTAACACCCAAAGATTTACATTTTTACGATTGTAGAATTTCTAATGACTTTGCATTCTATCATTCTCTATCAAAAATTTATACTATGATTTCTCTTCAATGTCCATATTTTCACTTAATACTAGTTTTTTCCTATTCGAAATCCTAAATTTTTGGTAGCCATTTCATTTCCATTGCCTATTATTATTGGGATCTTTTATTGACCTTATATAAAAATTGGGTTTCAAACAAAGTTATTTTTAAGTATAAATATTTAATTTCCATGTGAAATTTCATATTGTGAGGACAAAATTTATTGAATGGGAGAAACGTAACACCCTAATTTTTTATATTATTTCAATTTTGAATTTAATATATTTTATTAGTCTTGTTACACTAAACTCCGAGCTTAAGAAAACAATAAAAAATTATTATTTATTTATTATTGTTATGAAATTGTTGTTAGAATTGTTAAAATTAACAAGTTTAACAAAATTATTAATATTTTGTTTGTACATGTTTATATAAAAAATTCATATGTTGTCAATCAATTATAAATAAAAATTATTTGTCACGACTCGACCCAACGGAGCTCTAGCCATGACTCCTGAAGCCCGCCTGCAATAAGCCAGGGGCTAGCGTTTAGCGCCAAGTTGGATATCACACACAAGGGAGGAATTAGCCTAAGGTACCTGTACACACGCACCCACATTCACCTCCATGAAACAATGCAGATATATATAAAAACTGAAAAGAAAAAAAATGCATGCATACATATATCCCTATAACACCCTAGAATGATGAAGGGTTAAATGACTAAATGATATAACTCATGTCAAAAGGGTTCACCTTCCTTTTTGAGAGCCCGTCTGATTAGAACTCCATAGTTAAGCATGCTTGACCTGGATTAGTGATCAAGATGGGTGACCTCCTAGGAAGTTTCCCAGGGTGTGTGTAAGTGAGGACAAAACACACTGGAAAGGACATGTGTTTGCTTGTGGGGATTGTCATTAATTAGATGACCTGTTCAGCCATGTGGGTGTACCCTTGGTGGGGACCATGTGTTTACAGGGCAACTAGTGGGCGGGGCCCAATTGTTACATTTGGTATCAGAGGAGGAACCCAGCCTTAAGTGCGGTGCACTGCCTGGGTTGAGATTTGGGGCCCACAATGAGGACGTTGTGCTCTAAAGGGGGTGTTATTGTAACACACTAGAATGATGTAGGGTTAAATGACTATATTATATGACTCATGTCAACAAGGTGCACCTTCCTTTTTGGGAGCCTGTCTGATTAGAACTCCATAGTTAAGCGTTCTTGGCCTGGAGTAGTGATCAAAATGGGTGACCTCCTCGAAAGTTTCCCAGGGTGTGTGTGAGTGAGGACAAATCACACTGGAAAGGACATGTGTTGGCCTGTGGGGATTGGAATTAGTCATATGACCCATTCAGGCATGTGGGTGGACCCTTGGTGGGGACCATGTGTCTTCAGGGAAACTAGTGGGCGGGGCCCAGTTGTTACATTTGGTATCAGAGGAGGAACCCAGCCTTAAGTGCGGTGCACTGCCTGGGTTGAGATTTAGGGCCCATACTGAGGACGTTGTGCTCTAAAGGGGGTGTGATTGTAACACCCCATAATGATGTAGGGTTAAATGACTAAATTATATGACTCATGTCAACAAGGTGCACCTTCCTTTTTGGGAGCCTGTCTGATTAGAACTCCATAGTTAAGCATGCTTGGCCTGGAGTAGTGATCAGAATGGGTGACCTCCTCGAAAGTTTCCCAGGGTGTGTGTGAGTGAGGAAAAAACACACTGGAAAGAACATGTGTTGGCCTGTGGGGATTTTCATTAGTCAGATGACCCATTCAGGCATGTGGGTGGACCCTTGGTGGGGACCATGTGTCTACAGGGCAACTGGTGGGTGGGGCCCATTCGTTACATTTAATGTAAAGATCAGGCAATTTCAAGGAATTTGTTTCTTAATTTCTTTGGAATTTTACGAGTCTGTAGTTTCTGATGGCGCCTGATTCCAAGGCCCGGTGTGCCTGGAAACAATTTCTGAAGTTTTGTTCGGGTACGTTCAGTAAACGTACGTGCGGGTTTTTCTATCTTTTGAACCGATGCTCAGAATTGAAATCCGAGGACACCGATGAAATCGCAACGCCGATTTTCTCTTAAGGTGACCTTTACCGCAGTTGCGTTTTATGCGGGCTGAGAGTTAATATTT
This sequence comes from Viscum album, assembly GCA_963277665.1. NCBI lineage: Eukaryota > Viridiplantae > Streptophyta > Magnoliopsida > Santalales > Viscaceae > Viscum > Viscum album. The sequence continues at coordinate 42,627,415 of OY728145.1, read as the reverse complement.
GGGGATTTAGAATAAAATAAATAAAATTTGTAGTACAAAATTTTATTTATGGATGTTAGTTATTTCCTCCCAAGGGCAGTTAGAGGTGGGGCCTACACCCACATAACCTCCCACGAGAGGATTTAGTGTGGTGGGACCCAAACGTGCCCTAAACCTTTCATCTCCCCATAACTCCCCTTAACTCCCTTAAACCCCCCTTGATTAATTTGACAACTCTCCCATTAATTATGGGATCTCTTCACCTCCCCCTCTCCCATTAATTTTTTGCCAACACTTTAAATTAATGAATTGAATCCTCTAATTAATTAATTAAAGTGTTTGAATTAAAAAAAAATTCAAGTGTGAATAAAATAATATCCTTAGATATTATTTTATTTTGGCACTCGTTGTGTTGAGAGGATTTTGGGAGAGCTCTTGAGAATTAGAAGAAGTAGTTCCTCTCTTTAATGAAGAACCCTGTCCTCCCAACGAAGAACTGCCAAATAACGACGATCATCTCCTTCGATCTTAGTCCAAGCCAAAGGAGAAGGATCCACCCACAAGGAACGCCGAAGATGCACCATCCTCGACTCCTTCTTCCCGGACGTCAACGAGTTGACGTCGTCTCCCCACGACGCCATCTTACACGACGCCCGACAACTGCGAACCTTATTTCGAGGTAGGGGGTTTGTTTCAATTTTAATTGAATAAAATTGTTCTTTGTTCTTCATTGAAACTATGTTTTATCTTCAACCATATGATGCCACCTAACACGGAGGGCGCGGGCTAAACGAACACGACCCGATGACCCTCAGTTGATCCTCGTTCTTTTTCGATGGCGATGGTGACAGAAGGGGTGGTGATGACCAGAGAAAGTGGCGGTCGTATGCCAGCCGCGTGGAGAGGAACCGCAGCCAGAAACCGTTGGCCGCTCGGCCGAAGAAGAACGGGCCGACCGAAGCTGGTCAGTCTGGTAGAACCGTGGCGCCCCATAGCACCGTGATGCAGAAGACCGCGGCCCGCGTTCCATGGGCCTCTCTGCTGACGAACCGGCCAGCAGGCGGCCGGCCGGACTGGGAAGAACCGCGGTGCCAGGAGGGTGCCGCGCTGAAGGAACCGCGGCCTGCCCATGCAGGCTGCTCGAGCCGGGAAGGCCGGCCGGACGGTAGGGCGCCGCCGCTGGGCGCCACCGGTTCGAGACACCGGGGGGTCGTGCCCCCCTGCAGCACTCAGCTACCCGGGTCGATCCGGGCCAACACGCATTGTGCCGAGCCACGCTGGGCTGCACCAGGGTGAGCTGCGCCGGGCCGTGCATAGACGGGTTGGGCCGAGCCGCGGCGCCGAGCCGAGCGGCCGGGGTGATGAGCCGTGGCACCGAGCCGGGCCGCGACACCGAGATGGGCTGCAGTGCCGAGCCGGGCCCCGATTTCGAGACGGGCCACGGCGCAGAGCCGGGCCGCGACGCCGAGCCGGGCCGCGGCGCCGAGCCAAGCGAAGCCGATCCGGGGTGGCCTGCGGCCCCGGGCGGAGCCAAGCCGGGACGCGGCGCCGACCAGTGCCGAGCCGAGCCGGGCTGCAGTGCCGAGCCACGTCGGGCCGAGCCGAGCCGCGCCGCGCCCCACCAAACCGAGCCGAGCTGGGCTGCGCTCTAGGCCGCGCCGCGCCGAGCCGAACTGGGATGAGTCGGTCCGAGACCATCCGAGCCAAGCCGGGCCTAGCCGATCCGGTCCGCGACGCCACTGGGCGGCGCCGTTTTTGGAGACACCCCCTGCAGCGCTCGGCCACCCGGGCGGAGCCGGGCCGCGCCGAGCCAAACTGCGCCGCGCCGTGTCGGGACGAGCCACGCCGAGCTGTGCCGCACCGCGCCGCGCCACCCCCCCTCGGGCCGGACTGTGCGCTTCACTGGGCTAGACAGACCCTCTAAGGGGTCGGACCCGCCGAATCGGGTCAGGCCGCCCGCCAACGCACTAGGCTTAACGGGCCGTGCTCGTTTTCACTTAAACCTGAATAACATAAAGACCGCACGTCTGATCGACGCGCTGTCTACGAAATTGGGACCCTCGGGACGAAGCGGTCCTTTTTTGATGCTCTAAGTGAGTTTTGGTTGACTTTGAAAAAATGGACGGGTTGGTTCGAAACCGAAACCAACCAGACCCTCGAAACGGAAACACTTATAACTTAAGGATCAGACGTCTGATTGATGTTACGTCAACTACGTTGGTTTCCTTTTGATGCGACAATTCTTTTAACAAACTCCACGTGGGATTCAGATGAGATTGTAGTATTGTGGGGCTAGTTTTATCTTACCAACCAACCAGGCCCCTAGAACGGAAAAACCAATAACTCACAGATCAGGCGTCCGATTGACACGCCGTCTATTGTGTTGAGACCCCTATGACAAGGCAGTCCTTTATGATACTTCTACATGAGACTTCGTGACACTTGGAGTATCAGATAAAGTGTCATGGAGCAGACCTTCCCGGTGACGAGCGAGCAAATTGCAGAGACCTAGTCGCTAGTTGAGACTTGACGACTGCTGATCGATCGACTCAGAGTGATTCAGATGTCCCAGTGGGGAGTGATTGGTTGTAGTAGCAGAACCATAGTGGAGGAGCGTTTGGTTGTAGCGGCAGACCCACAGTACTCGACAGAAGGAGTACCTCTGTAGGCTATGAGGGGGAGCGCTTGGTTGTAGTTAGAGATCCATGGTGGGAAGTGTAACACCCCAGGTAAATAATGAATATGAAATTTTCATATTTATCCATATTTTTGAATAAAATATTAATATGACTTTAAAGGGGACACTATGCTCGATGGCGTACCCAACACGCAACAACGAGTTTCTTGGGAATCTTACGTTGCACTCTAAAAATAAAATAATATTAATTCAAATGGTAGTTAACATGTAGCCGTTGTATTGGAGGGAATGGATAGAAATAACTAAAATATGATTATATATGTTTTTAAATGTTTTTACATTTATCCAATAAAAGCTAAAGGCTTAAAATACGGAAAGAATTCAATTTTAGGCGTATATGCCCTAGTTTTCACTAAAGGTTCACTTATCGCCTTTTAATGGAGAACTGTCATTAAATATAGTTTTGTTCACTCTTAAACATTCTTTTGGACCAAATAAAACTCTTATTAAGAATCGGGACATCAAATTTTAATTTGTGTAATTTTTTGGTATTTTTCCGATAAAGTTCATTTTTTAATGAATAGTGTAAAATGTTGTATTTTAATTCAAAACCTCTTTTTAATCTAATTTATTTATATGATTAGATTATATTTGAATTGTTTTTAAAGTGAAATTAGAAAATATTTTTACCATTAAATCCAATAGTGGTCGTTGGAATTAATTTCACTTTGAAATCAGACTTAAACTAGTGTCAATCTTTTGATACTTATTGTTTTATAAAGACACGCTATTTGCTCTGAGAGCGGGAATTAATTATTAAATTAATTAATGTGACTAATATGTTATGAATTTTGTAAAACGGACTTCATTTTTTAATTCGGAATATCAAATATAGCTCAGGATGAATTTTTGGGATTTTTCTGAAAAACTTCAATTTTTGATGAATAGTGAAACCACTAAGTGGTACTTATAAAAGCTGATTTTCCGTTTAAATGAAATTTTTCCATCATTGTGTTTTGAATTTCAAAAATCCGACATACATGGTTGTCATTAAGAAGTAAAATGTGGTTCAATGAGATTATAATAATTTTTTTGGTGAATAGTAACTTATTAAGTTCTTAATCGCGATTAGAGGTAATTAGTGTAATTTAAGGTAAAAATGATATTATAAGAATGTGAAAACACCATGACACTTGTCCTAAACCTATTGGGTGAGTCATGGCCGACCAAGACAAGCCATGGGCCAACTTGGGGACCCCATGGAGACACTTTGGTTGGGAAATGACATAAATAACATTTTATTTAATGTAAAAGTAAAATTGACACAAACATGATATGTTTTACTAAAACAATTTTTAAGTGGGGTTATACAAGTCATCTTTTTGATTATAAATATTCATTGGAAATCTAAAAAGATTTCCTACATCATAGTATTTTTTTTATAATTTTTAGACATTAAATAAGTTAAATTATTTATGACATAATAATGATGCAGCGATGACATCATTATTTGACGATTTAAATAAAATGGAAAGATAGTGTAAAATATATGAACTACACATGTACAAAACTTATTGGATGAGTGGATTTCGAAGCCTTATCACCTTATCCACGAATTATATCAATGTGGTACCTTTTGAAACCGAAACACATTTTCAAATAAAGTAATATTTCTTTACTTTCCAAAAGTGCCCCTCCTCTCCTCTTATAAAAGGCCCCCACCTCTACCTCATTTAACACACTCCTCAAGACTTTGGATCGGCCAAACCCTGCCCATTTACTCTCTCCACATCCCTCTCCTCATCCTAGAGGATTCCCTTTGGGCATAATCCTTTCAAAGGAAGCCTTTAGGCTCAAATCAAAAGGAGTTACACTTTTAAAGGTAATTCATTCTCTCATGTTCATTTGTTTTATTTTGCTTCTCCAACCCCCTAAAATCTTTTTATTTACTTCTTTTGTAACAAAACCAGTATCTTCAATATACTATGATGTTGTTATAAGATTTATTCGAGCTACACTCTCACACAACTACATCAAATGGTTAAAGAACATACAGTTTCCGTGGATGGAGAAATTCTGCCTCCCGAAACGATGATTGTTCAATACTCATTTAACACCTTCAAAGGTGGCCATTATGATGTCAATATTTTTATATATGATATATAATATGTTTATTATTTCTTTAAGCTTCTGTATTTTTCATTTATGGCATATCATTATTGTTTCCATTATGGTTAAACACGATATCTTCATTTTAGGAAGTGCGGACTACCGCCCCCTGAAAGTGATTTGATTCATTAAATACCATATGTGGGATGTATAAAGGATGTAAATATGATATTATATATGATATTATACTGGAATTATAATATACCTTTATGTCATTATTATTCCATTCTATAAAATACGAAATAGAAATGAAAGTAGCGTTCATGCGTACGTACGGCTTACCGTCTCCATGAACGGTGCATTTCATTTCTTACCTCTAAATGATTATGTAATGTTATAAATGCATGCATGTACTGGATATATATGACATATATTATATCTAAATAATGAATACAATTCAGGATATAATAAAAATTTGGCCACACGAACAACATGTAATTGTAAGAAGTCCACTTTCGACTTAATAACCAAATATCGGCAAAACAAATATTATTAACTTAAATGATTACATAATGATTATGACATGGTAATAAGTGGTATAAAAGTAATAATTAACTTGAAAAAGGTTCTTAAGGAATTATAAATTAACTCAAGTTTATTATTCAGGAGATTAAAGAACGATCGAGTCAAGTCGGACCCGAGGTAAGGGATCCTACAACTCTCTTTCTTTTTAAGTACTCTCTTTTATGTCATTTATTTTAAGCTCATCTTTCTTATGATTGGGATGTTCTTTTATATTACTCCTACTGTAATTTTTATGTTCATGTGATGAGAGACCATATTCTCTCTCATCAATCCATTTTGGAAGTTTTGAGTGGCGCTATTAGGCTGCCGAACTTTCGTAAGAGATCTAACCTCTCTCTTTCTTTTTAAGTACTCTCCTCTATGTCACTTCTTTTAGGATCATATTTGTAATGTTGGGGGATGTTATTTTATATTCCTCTTTCTGTACATTTTATTGTAATGTTATGAGATACCCTATTTGATCTCATCAATCCATATTCGGAAGTTTTATGTGGCGCCGTTAGGCTGCCGAGTTTTCGTAAGGGATTTTTTCATCTCACTTTTATTCCCGTGAGATTTTTGCCACATTCGCCACAAATTCCATTGAGTGGTGTATGTACTGCCCATTATTCTAGTCTTTGTGTAATATACTTTCATTTATGAGTATTTACATCAATTACCTATTGTCTTTCTTTCATGGGGTGTATGTTTTGAAAGATACCCAAGTCGGTAAGGGAACCTTTCACCCTCCTCTTTTTTAAAAGACTACTTTTATTGGGTCTTTTAATTTACATATTTTTATGTTGGGATATGTTCTCATACATCCTTATTGATGTAAATTTTATGTCCAAGTGATGAGATACACTTTTTATCTCTCATCAACTCATTTTGATGTGATGCCGTTAGGCTGTCAAGGGAACTTTTTAACCCAATTTCGATTTCTTTGGGTTCAACATGTAGTCATTGAATATGTAATCCATTGAATATGTGTGAATGAAATTTTATTATTTTACACTTAATATCCACTTATATTGGGTGTATTTATATTTGTCACACATATTTTTGAGATTGATTTGTCCTTAATTTAAGGATACCTTCTTTATAAGGGATTTCATCACATTTGACATTTCTATTGAGGGTTCATTGTTGTTATGAACCAATTCACTCTTATATGGTGTATATACTGTCCTTTGGAGTATTATATCATGAATAATTTTATTCTCATGATATTATAAAGTTCTGACTAAATGTTATTCCTCGATTATTGTATTCAAGTGTCTCTAATTTTGGTAAAACCCCTTTAACCAAAATATCGTTTTAAATGTTTTAATTATTTGTTCTTATTAATATCCATGTTTTCAAAATGGTTTTAAGGATTTATTTATATGGATATTAATGGTTTAAAATGTTAAAAGCTTCAAGGTGGTATGGGAAACTTTGATTCAAAAATCTCTTTATTAAATGTTTTAAATGGTTTTGGAAATGGTTTCTTTTTGAATGGATTCATTATTTCAAAATCCTAAAATGTTATATTGTGATTGAAATGTGGAAATGTTATGTTTCCTTTATTCATGTTTATGTGATACATTTATGTTATGGTTCTTGGGCATTGTTATGAAAACGGGTGGTTCCGTGATAAACTAAGGGCGGGTGAGCCCGATATAGCTCTCCAATGCATTGGGTAACGCGAAGGAGTGAAACGTTAAGGTTTCTCCGAAGAGATTTAGGGAATATACTGTGATGGGTATTCCAAACGTAACCAAGAGGGTTACTCCCTACGTAAGAATGTTATGAATGCCTCAAGTTACCTTTATGTCTTATGTTTTCTATGATTTATTCATGATTGGATATGCCTATGTTTTATGGGTAAAGTATGATTTCATTCTTATGTATATATGAACTCATGTTTCCTTTACATATTTTTATAACCCTTACTGAGCTTTTTATGCTCATCCAAGGTTTTTGAAATGTTTTTCACAGGTCAAGGGAAAGGTACATGATGTGGTGATAGTGTCAAGGACGTGTCAAGAAAGAATCCATGTTTTATTTTCAATATGTTTCCGTTGATGGTAAGAATTAATATTTTCTTTTATGTAACCACTTTGTTTAAATGTGGAATGTAATGCAAGTTTCATGATCTAATTCTCTAAAACTCTAAACCTGAAAAGATCCTCAATGTGTAATCTTGTAATAACTCAAGATTAAGTAAGATTTTAAGGCTGGGGCCTTATAGGAAGTGCTCGGTTGTAGCAGCATACCCACAATACTTGACAAGTGGAGTACTTCAGTAGTCCATGATTATTGGGAAGCACTTCTTTGTAGCAGCAGACCCACTTTACTCGACAGAGGAGGAGTTCTCTTGCAGCTGTGGTTTCAACTTCGTGAATAAAAATCCTAGTTTGAGTTGAGTCAATGACTTTTGTGTTTTCTTCATTATTGAGATGGGTTACATGATAACTAAGGTATATGTATGGGCATATAACTAAGTAATGGTTATCCATTGAAATCATACTTTTTGGTTTATCCTTGTTGGATTTTTTGAGACCTTGAGGGTCTCGGGGTCCCTACTGAGTATCGCTATACTCACCCCTGCACGGGCTTTTCCCACACCTCCTTGTGTTGGATGTAGACGAAAGACAACACTGACCGAGGCGGAGTGTACGAGGACTGGACGGTACCTGGAGGTGGACCTCACTACGAGACAGTACCCAGAGGAGACGGACAGATGTGGAGCACTGATGAGGCTATCTGTACCTACCCTTTAGGTAGGAACCCCGGAGGATGATCCAAGAGCTGCTTTCACCTTCCATCTGTTTGTCCCTTTTTAGTTGTACTTGATTTCAATTGTATTTGTACTTTTTAGTTGGGCTTGAATTCCGGACCCCTTTGTACTTTCAGCACACTTGTTATACAACTTTTCTTAGTGATTGCTTCCGTTTGTACTCTGGTAGTGTGTGTTTACGATTTATAAAGGCAATGCCTTCCCAGTTCTAGGAAATTATGCCTTTGGTGCTAGTCTCTCGCCCCTAGCCTATGGAAGGCGGGCTTGGGGTAGTCACGATGCGGGCCCTGGGGGACGGGTCGTGACAAATTGGTATCAGAGGAGTCAGTTCTACCACAGAACTTAGGACTTTGATATTTCCTTTCCGTGCAGCAATAGTGTTAAGAGTACCAAGTGTGGTTTTCAGTTCAGGGAGTCTAGTGTTGGTGTGGCGGCTGACGTATCTGTACTCCAAGACCCTGACTACTGATTTCCAACTTAGTGCACGAAAACACTGATTGTGTGTGTCTATAAAAAGTTTTCTTTTAAGTTAGCTCAAACCAGGTCAGCTCACTAGGTATAATCTTTTGATCGTGGAGCACCTGTTTCTTTTTCAGGATGTCTACAATTATTCTATCAACACAGGTTTTGAGTGGGGATCGTGATGGTATCCCACTGAGTAGTGAGGCCACGGTGCAGGGGCCCATCACAGCGGAGGTACCAGCGGCACCACTAACCATTGGGATACTATTGCCACCATCCCCAGCAGCATATGGTGCGCGACGGTTGAGCGCGTCAAATGGGTTTTTGTGACAGAGGCCTCCGAGGTTTTGAGGTGAGATATATTTTCAGACGGCCGGATGCTGGATGGTGGTTGTAGAACGAGTTATCCACATAGTTGGGAGACCCGCTGACTGGATGGTGTACCTAGCTGTTAGTATCTTTCAGAGAGAAGCTAAGAGGTGGTGGAGCTGGATGCTCCATTTTTACGATGATGAGACCCTCACCTGGGGAGACTTTGAATGTCTTTTCAGGGAATAATTTGTACCAGTAACTCTTCACTATGTGAGGGCTCAGGAGCTACTGCTCTTTCCGCAGGGCTTTCTGACCGTAGCAGAGACTTCTGCAGCCAGAAGTAGACAGATGGCACAGAAGTCCAAGAGAACTAGGCCAATAGGTGGGAGACCTCAGGATACAGGTTTGGTTGTGCGAGGCACACAAAATAGAGCCAGCTATACGAGGATCAGGAAGTGCTATGCATGCGGCGGGTAGGGTCACATGGATCAAGACTGCCCGACCCGTCCTATAAATGAGCAGCATGCTGTAGAGGGACCTTCTAGGTAGAGTCAGAGGTTCGACCGTGGAGGTCCACAGAGAGCAGGCAGATGTGGCAGAGGAGATGGTCGAGCAGCAAGTGGATAGGAGCGGGACTAGCTCTAGAATTGGAGGCCTTTATTTATGATGCTTCTAGCTTCGTTGATGTCGTTGTTTGTGGATTCTTTGTGTCTTTGTACTTTGAGCTAAAATAACTAAAGACACTTGTTCTTGTGACGTTTTCTTCCTTGTCCTTTTTATGTGGTTGATACTAAGTGGTTCTGGTTAAAACTGTTGATTTGACCCTCATGTTTGAGATTCCTACTAGAGGAGACCCAGTGGCCACACACTGATTCTGACAGTGTGACTCAATCCTCGGGGGCGAGAGTAACAGTTGGATCTTTTAGTAGTAGCGTCGAGGCCTTACGACGTCATCCAAGGCATGAATTAGCACCGTTTATGTCAGGATTGATTGTATTAGGCAATGGGCATGGTTCATCCAGTTGATGAGACCAGATTTCTCTTTTCGGCAAATGATAAATCTTAGCAGCTCTTGTAGGACGTACTATAGTACCAGTTGCACTGTAAGAGGAGGTGCTGAGGGAGTTTTACACTTCCTCTCTAGCAGTACATCCTGGAGTGGCGAAGATGTACCAGGATCTCAAACGACAACACTAGTGGCTGGGTATGAAGAAGGTTGTAGCAGAGTTTGTATCACGATGCCTGACTTGTCAGCAAGTGAAGGCGAAGCACTAGGTACCAGCGGGCTTGGTTCAACCCTTAGAGGTTCCAGAGTGCAAGTGGGATGGGATATCCATGGATTTCATGATGGGTCTTCCATGTACATCCAGAGGACATGAATCTATCAGGGTGATCATAGACCGACTCACCAAGTCAGCCCACTTCTTACCGATCAGAGAGTAGGGCTTAGTAGAGAGCTTGGGATGCCTCTACGTTCAGAAGATCCTATGGCTTTATGATGTGACATAGTCTATTGTTTCCGATTGAGATGCTCGTTTCACTCCCCGGCTATGGAAGGTGTTATAAGAGGCTTTTGGGATGCAGCTTCGCTTGAGCACCGCCTTTCATCCTCAGACGGATGGCCAGACTGAGAGGACCATTCAGACTCTTGAGGAAATGCTCTGTGCATGTGTCCTCGACTTTGGTCACAGCGGGGAGGATCATCTCCCCTTGGTGGAGTTTGCGTACAACAACAACTACCACTCCACCATCGGGATGACACCTTATGAGGAACTGTACGACCGACCTTGCAGATCACCTCTGTGCTGGATTGACCCAGGGGAGTTAGCACTTGGAGGACCAGAGATGGTTCATGCTACGACAGAGAATGTGCAAATCATCCAGGAGCGGATGAAGACTGCACAGAGCAGACATAAGTCCTTTGCTGATAGAAGATGAAGACCACTGGAGTTCGAGGATGGTGACCACATTTTCCTACAGGTATCACCCTGGCGAGGTCTACAGAGATTTGGACGGGGTGGCAAGTTATCTCCGCGTTTCATTGGACTTTTCCAGGTCCTCAACAGAGTAGGTGAGGTGGCTTACTGCTTGGACCTTCCACCTTTGTTGCACCAGGTGCATGACGTCTTCCACGTATCTCAGCTGAGGAGATACGTGCATGACCCTTCCCACATCATCAACCATGGGGAGCTGGACGTTGATGACAGGGCGACTTTCAAGGAGGTTCCAGTGGAAATTGAGGATCTATAGGAGCGGGTCCTACGTAGATGGTTGATTCCTCTAGTGCGCATTGGCTGGCATCACGGGAACTTCCAGGAGAGCACATGGGACCAGGAGGCTCAGATACATGCTTATAACCTATTTAGTTTTCCTAGTGTGTGTTTTAGATTTATGAGGACGTAAATACCTGAGGTGGGGTTAATGTAAAGACCTATAAATTTCAAGGAAATTTTTTCTTAATTTTTTTGGAATTTTACGATTCTTTAGTTTCTAACGGCGCCTGATTCCGAGGCCCGGGGTGCCCGGAATCAATTTCTAAAGTTTTGTTTGGGTACGTTCAGTAAACGTATGTGTGTATTTTTATATCTTTTGAACCGGTGCTCTGAATTGAAATCTGGGGACATCAATGAACACGCAACACCAGTTTTCGCTTAAGTGGACCTTTACCGCAGTTGCATTTTAGGCGGGTTGAGAGTTAATATTTGGGGATTTAGAATAAAATAAATAAAATTTGTAGTACATAATTTTATTTATGGATGTTAGTTATTTCCTCCTAAGGGGAGTTAGAGGTGGGGCCCACACCCACATAAGTTCCCATGAGAGGATTTAGTATGGTGGGACCCACAGGTTCCCTAAACCTTCCATCTCTCCATAACTCTCCTTGACTCCCTCAAACCCCCATTGATTAATTTGACAACTCTCCCATTAATTATGTGATCTCTTCACCTCCCCCTCTCCCATTAATTTTTTTGCCAACACTTTTAATTAATGAATTGAATCCTCCAATTAATTAATTAAAGTTTTTGAATTTAAAAAAAATCAAGTGTGAATAAAATAATATCCTTAGCTATTATTTTATTTTGGCACTTGTTGTGTTGAGAGGATTTTGGGAGAGCTCTTGAGAATTAGAAGAATGAGTTCCTATCATCAACAAAGAACCCCGTCCTTCCGATGAAGAACTGCCGAAGAACGAAGATCATCTCCTTCGATCTTCGACCAAGCCAAAGGAGAATGAGCCACCCGCAAGGAACTCCGACGACGTGCCATCCTCGACTCCTTCTTCCCCAACGTCAACGAGTTGACGCCGTCTCCCTGCGACGCCATCTTCCACGACGCCTGACTAATGTGAACCTTATTTTGATGTAGTGGGTTTGATTGAATTTTAATTGAATAAAATTGTTCTTCATTATTTGTTTAAACCATGTTTTATCTTCGGCCATATGATATTGCCTAACGTGGAGGGTGCGGGTCGAACGAACACGGCCCGATGACCCTTCATTGATCCTAGTTATTTTTTGATGGCGAAAGTGATGGAAGGGGTGGTGGTGATAAGAGAAAGCGACAGACTTATGCTGGCCGTGTGGAGAGGAACTGGGGCTCGCAACCCCGGGACACTCGGCCAAAGAAGAATCGGCCGGTCGAAGCTGGCCAGGCTGGTGGAACCGCGACCCCACATGGCGCCGCACTGGAGAAGACCGTGGCCCGCGTTCCGTGGGCCCCTTGGTGGAAGAACTGGCCGGCCAGGTGGGGAAGAACCGTGGGTCTAGGAGGGCGCCGTGATGAAGGAACCGCGGCCCGCCCGCGCGGGCCGCTCGAGCTAGGAAGACCGGACGACTTCTGTCGGCCGGACGGGAGGGCGGCGCCACCAGTTCGAGAGACCGGGGGGCCACGCCACCCCGCATCGCTTGGCCCCTCGGGTCAGGCCGCTCCGGGCTACGCCATGCCGGGCCGGGCCGCACCCTTCCGGGTCGGGCCGCGTCCCCTCAGGCTGGGCCGCACCCCCTTCCGGGCTGGGCTGCGCCCCCTCGGGCCGGGCCGCGCCCCCTCGGGCCGGGCCGCGCCCCCTCGGGTCGAGCCTCACCCCCGCGGGCCGGTTCGCGCCCTGCCGGGCTGGGTTGTTACCCCTCAGGCCAGGTCGTGCCCCTCGGGCCGGACCGTGCACTTCACCAGGCTGGACCGACACTCTTCCGGGTCAGACCCACCGAATCGGGTCGGACCGACCCGCCAGCCCTGCGGCTTAACCGGTCGGGCCCGTTTTCACTTAAACGTGAATAACATAAAGACTGTGTGTCTGATCGATGCGCCTTCTGAGGAATTGGGACCCTCGTGATGAACAGGTACGTTTGCGATACTCTAAGTGAGTTTTGGTCGACTTTGAAAAAACGAACGGGTTGGTTCAAAACCAAAACCAACCGGGCCCTCGGAGTGGAAATGCTTATAACTTAAGGACCAGACATCAGATTGATGTGTAGTCAACTACGTTGGTTTCCTTTTGATGAGACGACTCTTTTGGAATACTCCACGTGAGATTCAGATGAGATTGGAGTATGGTATGGTTGGTTTCAGCTTAAAAACCAACCGGGCCCCTTGGACTGAAATGCCAATAACTCACAGACTGGACACCCGATTAACCCACCCTCTATTTCATTTAGACCCCTATGAAGAGGCGGTCCTTTGTGATTACTTCTACGTGAGACTTCGTGAAACTTGGAGTATCGGCTAGAGGATCGTGGAGCGGACCCTCCCGGTGATGAGCGAGCAGATTGCAGAGACCTAGTGGCTGGCTGAGACTTGACGACAGCTGATCGATCGACTCAGAGTGATTCGGATGGCCCAGTGGGGTGCGTTTGGTTTTAGAAGCAGACCTACAGTGGAGGAGTGCTTGGTTGTAGTGGTAGACCCACAGTACTCGACAGAAGGAGTACCTCTGTAGGCTATGAGGGGGAGTGCTTGGTTGTAGCGGCAGACCCATGGAGGGAACCGCTTGGTTGTAGCAGCATGCCCACTGTAGTCGACAGGTGGAGTACTTCAGTAGTCCAAGGTTAGTGGGAAGCGCTTGGTTGTAGGGGCAGACCCACTGTACTCGACAGAGGAGGAGTTCTCCAGCAGCCGTGATTTTTACTTCGTGAATAAAAATCCTGGTTTGAGCTGAGTCAATGACCTTTGTGTTTTCCTCATGATTGAGATGAGTTACTTGATAACTTATGTATATGTATGGTAATATACCTAAGTAATGGTTATCAGTTGAAATCATACTTTGTGGTTTAGCCTTGTTGGATTTTGTGAGACCTTGAGGGTCTCGGGGTCCCTAATGAGTATCATTATACTCACCCCTGCACGGGCTATGCCCGCACCTCGTTGTGTTGGATGCAGACGATGGACAGCGCTGACCGAGACGAAGTGTACGAGGACCGGATGGTACCTGGAGGTGGACCTCACGACGAGATGGTTCCCGGAGGAGACCGACAGACTTGGAGCACTGAGGAGGCTATCTGAAACTATCCTTCAGGTAGGAACCCCGGAGGACGATCCAAGAGCTGCTTTCACCTTCCATCTATTTGTCCCTTTTTAGTTGTACTTTCATTCAGTTGTATTTGTACTTTTCAGTTGGGCTTGAATTCTGACCCCATTTGTACTTTCAACACACTTGTTATACAAATTTTCTTAGTGATTGCTTCCGGTTGTACTCTGGTAGTGTGTGTTTACGATTTATAAAGGCAATGCCTTCCCAGTTCTAGGAAATTACGCCTTTGGTGCTAGTCACCATCCCCTGGCCTATAGAAGCCAACTTGGGTTGGGCCCACACCTTGATCCCAAAACTCATCGAACGGATCACACCATTGCGAGCCTCTCGAAAAAACACACAGGATAGACTATTCATCCGCCAAAATCGGACTCTTGGTGAGAAAGTTGTGTTTCTCCGAAAACGCCAAAACTCGACCTCATGGGGCCCGCACCCCAAACTCAATCGCAGCACCCGAAAACCAACAAGAAAAGTATGTCGTACCATCAGGGTCTCAACTCCATTGACGAAAAGTCATTTGGACACTCCGTGCAGAAGTTTTGGTGGGTCGAAGCTGAATAATAATAAAGTATTACTCTTATTTCAACGTTTCGTAGCCCTGGGCCACAAACTCGACTCATGAAATTCCCAAAGTAAACCCAAAAGGTCTTTCTCGATGCAAGGAACATGTTACCGCAAATGGATCACGGTTTGGACTCCCGATATACATTTTACGGGGTTTAAAGAGCTCCTGGAATATTCTGGATGGACCACCGCTGGCTCGCCGGAAATTTGACTGGACCGCCGCGCTGCCGCGCCGCCTGCCGGATTCCACCACGCTGCTTCCGTCCTCGCCGAATTTCGCCATGTCCCCCACTGGAATCTGGGTTTTCCGCTGAAAAATGTTCGGGAACCCCCGAGAGCACCCCGGTGCTCCAAAATCAGATCTAAAACATGTTTCGGAAACCTCGGGACCCGAACTATACAACCCTTATGAAGATTTCAAGAAAAAAAAACACATAAATGGGGCCTGGGATTTTAAAACTCAAACCGCCTACCTGTTGGAGGATCTACAAAGCTTCGGGTGCAGAACGACACCTACGGCGCACTGAAGCTCGATCTGCTGACGATCGGTGCTGAAAACGGATGGTCGGGGCTCGAATCGATGAAGAAACGGAGGAGGAGGGAGGGGTTTCATCGCTGCATGTTCAAGGGGTTGTGGGAGAGGAGATGTATTTTTATGTTTTTTTTCTTAATTAAAAACTTCATTTAATTTAACACCCCCGACCAGACCTCCCAACGTGGAGAAAATTAGGTTGCCCCTAGGGTAAATGAACCGTTCTGAACGAAACGACGGACTATGAATTTCAATCCGAGACTCTGTTAAGGAGTTATTAGAGATGACGCCCATAAATAAACTGTTCCATTTATTTACAAAAATGCCCCTGGTGGCTTTTTCCACAGTAAGCCCGTGCCGGCCAAGTTTACACCCCGCCTAGGGTAAACGAAACGTTCCGGATGCGACTGTTCCCTCAGATTTCCGTTTTGAGCTACCATTTAGGAGATAACACACCCCCGCCACATGAGTCATATAAAAATACTTCATATTATTATAAAATTAATTCCGGGCACACCGGGCCTCGGACTCGCAAGCCGTATTCACGCCTATCTCTGGACTTATTCATAGGAATATTCCAAAGTCTGACAGGGCCAAAACCCATATCGCTACATCCTCCCCACTTTAGAAATTTTCGTCCCCGAAAAGCCCTAAGCACAAGGAAAGCAACTGGACTCTAAAATGGGTCTCTCACTCCAGTGAGTTCACAAACAAACACCCATGCTTGCACACATAAGTCAGATGGAATCATCCACCACACCTCAACACTATCCACTTTGGGTGGCACTAACTCGCCAGTACAGTTTTGATCACGTCACAAAAAAGCATCTCGGTGGGGGAAGGATCCCTCTTCCTCATGCATTCGAAGCGTGTCAAAAAACACCCACATAGAGGTTTACCAACCCCCTGAACAAACCTCGAGAAAGAAATAGAATGGGAAGAGTACCGCTAAACTCTGTCTATAAAACTACTGCAGAAAGTCAAAAGGACACAAGGTGTACCTCGATCCATCTGCGGAGCCTCTGGGTCAACAGCCTCTAAGGCATGAAGTTGTCCTCGCCTTTGGCCACCGGCTCCATGAGCTTGGCGTGGACCACCTGGGGGTGGGGGTGGTGGCAACTAATATAGCCTACCACCTCCTACTGCTGCACCAGCTCCGCCGCTACGTCCGCCGCCCTGCGGATGTCCTTGCTTGAGGCGCTACCTCTGGCAAGACGGTCTATCGATCAGCTCCCTCTCAGCAGCATGATGGGTTGGACAATCTCTAGCAAGATGTCCTTGTACGTCACAAGTGTAACACCGCCTCTCCTGTGGCTGACCAAAACTGGCATGCTAGCCCTGTGAGCCCCGAGCCTTAGATCCTCCATCCTAGGGTGTCCTCCTGAAACGTCACCCACATCCGAGCCCCTGAGTCTGTCGTCGGCTACCAGATGCCGATCCGACTGACAAAGTCTCATCTCTCACTTTACCAACACTAACAAGCGGGGTCTTCTCGTCCAGAAAGATCTCCACCACTAGGGCCCTCTCCAACAGTCCAGCATAGGTGGGCAGACACAAAGAAACCACACCTTCCCAGATGTCCCTCCGTAGGCCCTGCTCGAAGGTCAGATCCCTAAATAACGGGTCTCAAAACATATCGAGGGAGTAGCGCAACATGTCTTTAAACCTCGCTGAGTACTCCGACACAGTCATGCCCTCCTGTCAAAGCTACAGAAGCTTCTGAATCCGCACTGACATCAGCGTCACAGGATAGAACTCTTCCCCAAAGAGCCGCTTAAACCCTGCCTACGTGAGCGTCTCCTTGTCATGGGACTGCATCACCAAACTCCACCATAGCCTGGATGAACCATGCAGAAGGCTCACTACTAGGGCCACCATCTGATCTGGGGGTGTCCTCACTAGGCGGAAAACACGAGTGACTGCTTGGAGCCAGTCATCAGCTGCCTGAGGGTCTGGATCACCCCGGAACCTCAGAGGTCGCTGCCTCTAGAACTCGTGCAGTGCACTCAGCTTGCACGCAAACTCATCCTGCACTGCCAGAAAAACCAGCTGCTTGACAGGTGGTGGCTCAACCGGTGGACCACATGGAGGTCCAGCCTCCGAACCTTCTCCCTGGTCCATAGCCTCTACTCGGGGTAGATCTTCACCACAATCCTGTTGTAGAACCCTCACTGGATATCATCATGGAGCCATCATTAAATACAATCAAGACGACCCATAGTCAAAGAGTATATCTGGGGAGTTGACTCAGGAAGGAAAAGGAAAAACCCAAAACCCAGTCCTATATGTTGCATGTACCGTTATGTCCTAGAAACTAGTGTCCAAACGTCCCGAGTTGAAAGGAAAGTTATCAGAGTCCTAGTGAATGGATATGTCGGCTGCCACACCAACACTATAGTGACCCATACTTTATATACATTGTTAGTACTTAAAAATTTAAGTACACGTATTACAACATATAACAAAATCATGAAAGGACTGTATATGTATAGTGTCTTTAGACACTAGGAAACATAAACAACTGGTTCATAAGGTGTCTACATTGTCTCCCATTTATTTCATCATATCTATAGTCCCTTTTGGAATATCTTACTTAATAACCTTCTTCCTGACCTGGGGAAATAAAACATACAAAAGGGTGAGCTCAAATTCTCAGTAAGGGTAAACAAAAGAAATATCAATCACATCATATTCACAAGAACATAACATTTTGGAAATCTTACCCTGTAAAAGAGATCATAATTTCATAACATGGGATAAATCATTGTAGTGAAATGTAATCACAATAATCATAACTTAAAACATGAAGCTTTGTGGAATACAAACATAATCATAGATAATCATTTCTTATTAGTCAAGACTCATTGCCAAGACTATCTTAGTGGAAAAAGTCCATTTCTGAACCAAGTTCATTCCTCGTTTCAGTCCTATTTCACTGAACCGGTTTAACCTTCCGTTCCATCCATGTCTATCTCATGAGATATAAAATCTTTACCCAATGCATTGAAGGGAGATATAGGTCCCACCCATCTCATAATGATACCATTCTTATGTGTGCCACAAAATCCTAAACCATACATCATAGCATAACCCATGTAATAAAAATGGGATTCTTAAAAATCGTGACATCATAAAACAATTCTTATAAGATAAAAATAATTCCATCACAACATAATAAAATCAATGTAATAATTGGGATAGAAACATAACCCTTTATTATCTTAGATGGAAAATAATTTTGATAAAACACTTGAACTCCATTCTTGTGGAAAATATCCTTTCTACTTCAAAAACACTTTTCTATTCTTAACATGTCATACAATTCTAAACTAAAAGAAGTAGATTAAAAATAAACTTGAAAACTTGTAAAGGAATATTCTTGGAAATAATGTTTTAAAAATACATTCATGCTGTATAAGTTAAAAAAACATTCTTCTCGTACTTTTGTCAGAAAAGTCAAAAAGTACCTCGTACGAAAAATGACAAAAGATTCCTTTCATATCTTTTACTAAAAACTCACTGAAGTGTAAAATTGGATTTAAAAAATTGTAGGTATATGGAAATAATATTACATATTGAGGAAACATGGATGTGGATGATAAATATTCCTTAGTAAATTCTGAAGTATAAACAATCTCGGGTAAAAATTGAGATTGCGATATTTTCCTTTACCTTAGGTATGATTTGCTTCATAAGTGTCCGAACCTCCTGTATAATAATTTAAATAATGTCATTTACTCATTCTAGAATCATACTCATTGTTATGATATCATATATGGTCATATTCTTAGCTTATTATTAGTAATATTTCATTGCTACTTGTTATTCGGGTGTTTATTACTTTTTGTTCTTATGCGTGTTTTGTCGAATAAATTCTTATTATTATTTTTAGGTTATAGATACCTCATTTATAGAATGGTATTAGTGTAATATATATCCTATTTATTCACTCAATTCATTTATGTAATCATTATGCAATGAAAATCATGTAGAACGAGTCTCATCACATCATGGAGACGACATTCCGTACGTACACACGAGCAATGATATCGTTCCCATGATCATGGAATTGTATTGGAGTGTATGTATACTATTTAAGAATAAATATTATTTTAAAATAATAATATATATTCATTCTTTACACCATTATACCCATCCAAGTAAGGTGGTGGTGGAAAATAGATTACACCACGGCGTGGAGATGGTATTCCGTACGTACGCACGCGCAGTGATTTTGTTTTCCGTAGGATAGAAAGATGGTGAAATTTGTTGTTTAATACTTATAATAACATGTCAGTATATGAATGATACTGATGTTATTACTTCATAATGAAACAACTAAAGAAGAAGAAGTGGGAGAAGAAATAAAGTTGAATGAATCGGTAACAGACATTACATCTTCTTTGAAGCGCCTCTTTGAGACCTCCTTTTAGGGCACTAAAATTGGTCTTTGAAGAAGACCAGGACCTCTAGGATGTTTCTACGTAATTGGAGAGGGGAAATTGGCAGGGTTTGGACAAGATTGAAGGCTCAAATTGGTGTGAGGAAGAGAGGGAGGAGCTGCCCTTTTATAAGGGAGGAGAGGGGCACCTTTGGAAAAACTAAAAATATTATTTTATTATAAAGCCATATTCGGTTTTAAATAGCTCCAAATTGATTTATTTCGAAGCCTAGGTGGGTATGGGTCTAAATACTCTCATCCAATAGAATTTAGACAAGTTTAGGTTCCTATTTTAACCTTATCATTTATATTTAACTTTAAGTTAAATAATTTTACTTTTACCGTGTCTTCTTGTGTTCTTACACTATAAGGTTAATAAACTTACTATAACAAGAAAAAAGAACCCCAAGTTGTTTATTATTAATATATATAACCTTATCTAAGTCATTTGGCAAAACCTTAGTTTTTTATGAATAAAATAAAAATTAATAATACAATATGTGTTTTAAAAACTATTTTATGTCAATTTTGGTACTATTTCGTAATTGATTTTTTTGAAACTCATAACAGAAATATTAGTTAGAAAAAAGTAAATTAAATCAATACTAACATGTCATATTAACATATAAAATTATTTTAATTCATAAAAAGTCTCAAATTACATTTATTTGGGTATTTATAACATAAATTATGTCAATATTTCATTAATAAGATAATTACCGTATCATCATTGTGTTATAAATAAATTAAATTATTTAAGGACTAACAATTACAAATAAAATATTATTATGTAGTAAAACTATTTAGCTTTCTAATTAATATTTATAGTCGAATTTATCTTATGTATAACTCTATATTAAAAATTATTTACTAATTAAACATTGATTTTAACTATTTTAACCTTTCTTTAAATAAATTAATAATAAATGTCCCAATCTAATCCAAGTGGTCATAAATGGTCATATTTTATTTATAAGGTTGTTTTTGGTAGAATTACACTTATCCAATAGAATTAGGACATGTTTTAGGGTCATAATAATATCATTTTTACCCTTAATTACCCTGTTTACTTTTAACTGTGGTAAATAAAAGTAAAAAGTTATTATTCACCAAAAATTATTTTCATCTCATTGAAAAAAATTTTACTTACTGAAATCAACAGTGTTTCTCAGATTTTTGAAATTCCACTCACAGAAGCCGTAAAATTAAGTTTTATGTAAATTTGCAAATTCTCCTAGGAGGTGGGTAAAAGACGGTGAAAAGTTCAATAAAATTTTTATATATCTAAAATTATTATAAAATTACTCCAATGAATTACATTGAAATTATATAGGTATTATGTATCAATTTTGACCTAAAATAAATTTAAATAAAATAAATAATTATTTAAATAAAAAGTTGGTTTTGAAATAGTAACCCAGTGTTTGGACTATTCATCAAAAATTGAAAGTTTTCAGAAAAATACCAAAATTTCACCATAGGCTAATTTCGATATTCCGAATCTAAAAATGAAGTCCATTTTGAAAAATAAAATTTATAAAATTTCAAAAAGTGGTTATTACTATTCATAACGGCTAGTTTTAATAATATTTTAATACCATATCATTGTTTAGTGAAACTCAGTATTGCGTACGATGCAAGCTATCAAGGAAGGTCACGATTGCATGTAAAGTAAGCCAAGCTAGTGTTGTGTGTAGTTAAAGATTCCTTTGATGATTTATATAAAATAAAAACAAAATATTTCTTATAAAAGTCTCGGGTGTTACATTCTACCCCCCTTAAAATGAATTTCACCCTCGAAATTCGTCACTTGTAACAAACAAACGAGGATACCTATCCCTCATCGTATCCTCAAGCTCCCATGTAGCTTCTTCTAATTGGTGGTTCCTCCATAAAACTTTCACCAAGCGAGTGGTCTTGTTCCGTAGGACTTTTTCACTCCGATCGAGAATCTCTATCGGCTGTTCTTCATAAGAAAGATCTTTCTCCAGCGGTACAACTTCTGAGCTGAGTACATGTGAAGGATCAGGTATGTACTTTCTCAGGAGAGATACATGGAACACATCGTGAACTTGAGAGAGATTTGGTGGAAGCGCCAATCGGTAAGCTACCTTCCCAACACGATCCAGTATTTTGAAAGGACCGATATACCTAGGGCTTAGCTTTCCCTTCTTTCCAAATCTCATTACTCTCTTCCAAGGAGATATTAGTAAGAACACTTTATCACCCACTTCAAACTCTAAGTATTTTCTTCGGTTGTTGGAATAACTTTTGTGTCGACTCTAAGCTGATCTTATGTGTTGTTGAATAGATCAGACCTTTTCTGCCATCTCATCAACAAGATCAGGTCCTAATATCTTTATTTCCTCAACTTCATCCCAGCAAGCTGGAGTCCTGCATTTCTTTCCATAGAGATCTTCATAAGGAGCCATCTGAATACTGGAGTGAAAGCTATTGTTATAAGAAAATTCCACCAAAGTTATGTGTTGATCCCAACCACCTTTTAAATCCATAGAGCAAGATCTCAACATATCTTCTAGAGTTTGAATTGTCCTCTCAGACTGACCATCTGTCTGAGGATGATAAGCAGTGCTGAAACTCAACTCTATATCCAGAGTATGCTGAAGACTTCATTAGAACTTTGAGGTAAACCTCGGATCCCGATCAGATATAATAGAAAGTGGTACTCCATGCAATCTTACCACTTCCTTTACATATATCCTGGCAAGCTGATCCAGAGAGAAATCCTCTCTAATAGCAATGAAGTGTGCAGACTTTGTAAGATGATCAACTGTGACCCAGATAGCATTATTGCCTTTGGATGTTTTAGGAAGTCCTGTGACAAATTCCATAGTGATGTTTTCCCATTTCCATTCGGGTATGGGTAATTGTTGTAACATCCCCTTAGAATTCTGTCTCTCAGCTTTAACTTGATGACAAACCAAGTATCGAGAGACATATTCAGCAACATCTCTTTTCATGCCATCCCACCAGAAGTACTCTTTCAGGTCCCTATACATCTTCGTGCTTCCAGGATGAATAGAGAATGAAGAACTATGAGCCTCATCCAGCATCTCCTTCTTTAATTCGGGGATGGGAGGAACACAAACCCGATTCCTGAACTTTATTATCCCATCACATTCAAGGTTTAATTCAGGAACATTTCTCATCTTCTTTTGTAACTCTACATCTCCTTTCTATTCCTCTTTAATCTTAACATGTATAGATGGTTGGACATTCATTTGAGAAAGATACGATTTTCCCCTTTCATTATAATTCCAAGATCAGTCCTTTGTAAATCCAAAAATATTGGATCTTTTGTGATCCTCATCATGGATAAACTGGCATGGTCTTGTCGACTTAATGCATCTACCACCTTGTTTGCTTTCCTAGGGTGGTAATGAATTGAGCATTCGTAATCCTTAATCAGCTCCAACTATCTTCTTTGGCGCATATTCAGCTCCTTTTGTGTGAAAATAAACTTTAAACTTTTATGATCAGTATAAATGTCACACCTTTCTCCATAAATATAATGCCTCCAAATATTTAATGCAAAGATTACCACAGCTAACTCCAAATCACGAGTTGGGTAATTTTGCTCATGGATTTTCAACTATCGTGAGGCATAAGCTATCACCATATCATTTTACATAAGAACACACCCCAATCCCTTCTTGGATGCATCACTGTTGATCACAAACCTTTCTCCACTACAAGGAAGTGTGAGCACAGGGGCACTGGATAACCTTCTTTTCAACTCCTTGAAATTCTCTTCACATTCCTCCGTCCAAACAAACTTAACTCCTTTCTGAGTCAACCTGGTGAGTGGATTAGATAATCGTGAAATATATTTCACAAAACGTCGATAATATCCAGCCAAACCAAGAAAACTTCAGATCTCAGTTACTATTGTTGGTCTCGAATATCTTTCAATAACCTTTGTTTTTGCTGGATCAACAGATATCCCCTCTTTTGAGATTATGTGACCCAAAAATGAAACTTTTTGAAGCCAAAATTCACACTTGGTAAATTTGGAATAAAGCTTATCCTTTCTCAGGGTCTTCAATATAATTCTCAAGTGATCTTCATGTTCTTCCTTGCTCTTTGAATATACAAGAATATCATCTATAAAGACTACCACAAACTGATCAAGATAGTCTCTAAAGACTCTATTCATCAGATCCATGAAGATATCAGGGGAATTAGTAAGACCAAATGGAATCAATATAAATTCATAGTGTCTATACCTTGTATGGAAAGCCGTCTTTGGTATATCCTCCCTTTTGAACCTTAATTGTTGATACCCTGAACGAAGATCAATCTTGGAAAAGTATTGAGCTCCACGTAGTTGGTCAAATAAGTCATCAATGCATGGGAGAGGATATTTTTTCTTGATAGTGATCTTGTTAAGTTCTCGATAATCAATGCAGAGTCTCATTGATCCATCTTTCTTCTTAACAAATAGAACAGGTGCTCCCCAAGGTGATGCACTAGGGCGTATGAACCCCTTATCAAGATTCTCTTGGAGTTGGTTCTTCAATTACTGCAACTCAATTGGGGCCATTCTATAAGGTGTCTTTGAAATAGGTAAAGCACACGGTACGAGTTCTATTGAAAACTCAACTTCACGATTTGGTGGAAGACCCGAAAATTCCTCCGGAAAGACATCATCAAACTTTCGTACAATGGGAATATTCTTACTCATGAGTTTCTCACCAACCATTTGAGATAAATAACCTTCATTTAGTGGAATCAAGACCCATAAGATGTAAGAAATTTCCACTGGAAGGTTATGTTCATCCTTGCATCGATAGAAGATCAAAGATTTATCTAGAATATGAAATGTGATATACCTTCTTTGGAAATTGATATGAGCTCCATATAGAGAAATCCAATCCATGCCAAGAATCACATCAAATTCCACTATAGGAAGGATCACAAGATTTGCAGGAAGCACTTTCCCACAAACTTCAATAGGAGAATAATTATAAACTTTTTATTCTACTGTTGTGCCATTAGGGGTTGTCACAGCTAACTCAACATCTAATTGTTGAGGTAATATGGTGATACCCTTAGAAAATTATTCATAAATAAAAGAGTGGGTGGATCCAGAATCAAATAAAACATTTTCTACTTTAGAGTGGATGGTAAGTGTACCTTTCACCACTTTGTTATCGTACTCCACATCGCTGATAGAAATTGCATGTGACTTTCCTTTGTCTTTAGCCTTAAGAGTTTGTTGACGTCGACCATCATCATCAACCCTTGGATTTGGGCATTGATTGGCATAATTCCCCATTTCCTTGCACTTGTAACATTGAGGTGTAGGAGGTGCACTCTGTGTAGCCTTTTCATTTTTCACATCACTAGACATCTTCTTCCCATCATTGCGGCATTAAAATGCCCGATGACCTTCCTTTAGACATTTGAAACATTTACTTGTCCCTTTAAGACAACTCCCTCCATGTTTCTTTCCACACTTTGAGCATAAGGGAAAAATCATCTTCTTTTCAGTGTGCTCTTTAGATTTTCCTTTGAATTCCATTTTCCTCTTCTTATCAAACCCATATGACTGATGGGTTACTCTAATCTCCATCTCAACTTTGAGAGAACATCGAACGATTTCCTCATAGCTATTGAAGTCCCTTATGGCTAACGCCCTTCGAAGACTTTGTTTTAAGTCACTAAAGAATCGATCAATTTTACTCTCAGGTTGGATAATAATACCAGAAGTGTACCTTGCAAGTCTTGTAAAATTTTCTTCATAGGTACCAACAGATTCATCATCCTTTTTCTTTAGTTCAAGAAACTACTTCTCCATCTTTGTTCGAAGAATACAAGGGAAGTACTTATTGAAAAATAAGTTCTTGAACTCATCCCATTCCATGGACTCAATTTCATCTCTTTGCCTCGTATTCTTGATAAGATTCCACCATTGATCAGCATCACTTTCCAAATGATACACAGCTAAGATGACTTTATCATGTTCAGAACATTGAAGAACTAAAAATATCATTTTAGTAGTACTGATCCATTGTTCAGCAACTAATGGATCAGTAGACCCGCTGAATGATGGTGGATGCTATCTCATGAAGGATTCAATAGAATGTTGCTCCTTCCTTTGCTCGTTTGGAAGTCCTGCTTGATTCATAGCTTGAGAAAGTTGTGTGAGCATGGATACAAGATTTTTCATTCCATCTCCCATAACATTTGGTTGCTCAGGGGGACAATCATTACATTGCCCGTTGCATTCCGCATTAACACGGTTCCTTCCGGTTCCAGCCATTGACTAAAACCAATAAGAATAGTGCGTGAAATACTAATTATATTAGGAAAACCACATAATCAAGAATAAAATTTCACACTTAAGGTCTTATCCTAGGTTATTCATGTCCATTTCTAAAACACTAGGATTGTGTTCTATGATTAGACTTATCCTTAGGATTATTACTAAGGCTTTCACATCCTAGTTTCCAAAGGTTAACTATACCTTTCCTCTGATACCAACTATAGTGACCCATACTTTACATACATTGTTAGTACTTGAAAATTGAATTACACTTATTACAACATATAACAAAACCATGAAAGGACCATATAGGTATAGTGTCTTTAGAAACTGGGAAACAAAAACAACTAGTTCATAAGGCATCTACACTGTCTCCCATTTATTTCATCATATCTATAGTCCCTTTTGGCATATCTTACTTAATAACCTTCTTCCTGACCTGAAAAAAAAACATACAAAAGGGTGAGCTCAAATGCTTAGTAAGGGTAAACAAAAGAAATATCAATCACATCATATTCATAAGAACATAACATTTTGGAAATCTTACCCTGCAAAAGAGATCATAATTTCATAACATGGGATAAATCATTGTAGTGAAATGTAATCAAAATAATCATAACATAAAACATGAAGCTTTGTGGCATACACACGTAATCATAGAGAATCATTTCTTACTAGTCAAGACTCATTGCCAAGACTATCTTAGTGGACAAAGTCCATTTCTAAACTGAGTTAATTCCTCGTTTCAGTCCTATTTCACTGAACCGGTTTAACCTTCTATTCTAGACATGTCTATCTCATGAGATATAAAATCTTTACCCAATGCATTAGAGATAGATATAGGTCCCACCCATCTCATAGTGATACCATTCTTCTGTGTTCCACAAAATCATAAACCATACATCATAGAATAACCCATGTAATAAAAATGTGATTCTTAAACATCATGACATCATAAAACAATTCATATAAGATAAAAATAATTTCATTACAATATAATTAAATCAATGTAATAATAGAGATAGAAACAGAACCCTTTATTATCTTATATAGAAAATAATTTTGATAAAACATTTGAACTCTATTCTTGAGGAAAATATCCTTTCTACTTCAAAAACACTTTTCCATTCTTAACATGTCATACAATTCTAAAATAAAATAAGTTTATTAAAAATAAACTTGAAAACTTGTAAAGGAATATTCTTGGAAATAATGTTTTAAAAATCCATTCATGCTGTATAAGTTAAAAAAACATTCTTCTCGTACTTTTGTCGAAAAAGTCAAAAAGTACCTCGTACGAAAAATGACAAAAGATTCCTTTCATATCTTTTACTAAAAACTCACCAAAGGGTAAAATTGGATTTAAACAATTGTAGTTGGATGGAAATAATATTACATATTGAGGAAACATGGATCTGGATGATAAATATTCCCCAGTAAATTCTGAAGTATAAACAATCTCGGATAAAAATTGAGATTGCAAGATTTTCCCTTACGTTAGGTCCGATTTGCTTTGTAAGTGTCCGAACCTCCTGTATAATGATTTAAATAATGTCATTGACTCATTCCAGAATCATAATCATTGTTATGATATCATATATGGTCATAGTCTTATCTTATTATTAGTAATATTTCATTACTACTTGTTATTCAGGTGTTTATTATTTTTGTTCTTATGCGTGTTTTGTCGAATAAATTCTTATTCTTATTTTTAGGTTGTAGATACCTTATTTAAAGAATGGTATTAGTGTAATATATATCATATTTATTAACTCAATTCATTTATTTAATCATTATGCAATGAAAATCATATAGAACGAGTCGCATCACATCGTGGAGACGGTATTCCGTACGTACGCACGAGCGATGATATCGTTCCCATGATCGTGGAATTGTATTTGAGTGTATGTATACTATTTCAGAATCAATATCACTTTACAATAATCATATATATTCATTCTTTACACCATTATACCCATCCAAGTAAGGTGGTGGTGGAAAATAGATTACACCACGGCGTGGAGACGGTATTCCGTACGTACGCACGCGCAGTGATTTCATTTTCCGTAGGATGGATAGATGGTGAAATAGGGTTGTTTCATACTTATAATAACATATAAGTATATGAATGATAATGATTTTATTACTTCATAATGAAACAACTAAATAAGAAGAAGTGGAAGAAGAAATAAAGTTGAATGAATCGGTAACGGACATTACATCTTCTTTGAAGCGCCTCTTTGAGACCTCCTTTTAGGGAACTAAAATTGGTCTTTGAAGAAGACCAGGACCTCTAGGATGTTTCTACGTAATTGGAGAGGAGAAATTGTCAGGGTTTTTCCGAGATTGAAGGCTCAAATTGGTTTGAGGAAGAGAGGGAGGAGGTTCCCTTTTATAAGGAAGGAGAGGGGCACCTTTGAAAAAACTAAAAATATTATTTTATTATAATGCCATATTCGGTTTTAAATAGCATAAAATTGATTTATTTCAAATACAAGGTGGGTATGGGTCTAAATCCTCTCATCCAATATAATTTAGACAAGTTTAGGTTCCTATTTTAACCTTATCATTTAGATTTAACTTTAAGTTAAATAATTTTACTTTTACCGTGTCTTCTTGTGTTCTTAAACTATAAGGTTAATAAACATACTATAACAAGCCAAAAGAACCCCAAGTTGTTTATTATTAATATATATAACCTTATCTAAGTCATTTGTCCGAACCTTAGATTTTTAAGAATAAAATAACAATTAATAATATATTATTTGTTTGAAAAACTATTTTATGTAAATTTTGGTACTATTTGGTAATTGATTTTTTTTAAACTCATAACAGAACGATTAGTTCGAAAAAAGTGAATTAAATCAATAATAACATGTCATATCAATATATAAAATTATTTCAAATTATAAAAAGTCTCAAATTACATTTATTTGGGTATTTATAACATCATTTATGTCAATATTTCATTAATAAGATAATTACTGGATCATCATTGTGTCATAAATAAATTAAATTATTTAATGTCTAAAAATTACAAATAAAATATCATTATGTAGGAAATATTCTTATCTTTCTAATGAATATTTATAGTCGAATTTATCTTATGTATATCCCTATATTAAAAATGATTTACTTATTAAACTTTGATTTTAACTATTTTAACCCTTCTTTAAATAAATTAATAATAAATGTCACAATCTAATCCAAGTGGGCCTAAATGGTCATATTTTATTTCTAAGGTTATTTTTGGTCGAATTACACTTATCCAATAGAATTAGGGCATGTGTTAGGGTAATAATAATATCATTTTTACCCTTAATTACCCTATTAACTTTTAACCGTGGTAAATAAAAGTAAAAAGTTACTATTCACCAAAAATTATTTTCATCTCATTAAACCACATTTTACTTACTGACATCAACCGTGTCTCTCAGATTTTTGAAATTCCACTCACAGAAGCGGTAAAATTAAGTTTTATGTAAATTTGCAAATTCTCCTAGGAGGTGGGTAAAAGACGGTGAAAAGTTCAATAAAATTTTTACATATCTAAAATTATTATAAAATTACTCCAATGAATTACATTGAATTTATATAGGTATTATGTATCAATTTTGACCAAAAATAATTTTAAATAAAATAAAAAGTCGGTTTTTAAATAGCAATCCAGTGTTTTCACTATTCATCAAAAATTGAAAGTTTTCAGAAAAATACCAAAATTTCACCCTAGGATAATTTAGATATTCCGAATCCAAAAATGATGTCCATTTTGAAAAAAAAATTATAAAATTTTAAATAGTGGTTATTACTATTCATAATGGCTAGTTTTAATAATATTTTAATAGCATATCGTTGTTTAGTGAAACTCGGTATTGCGTACAACGCAAACTATCAAGGAAGGTCGCGATTGCATGTAAAGCAAGCCAAGCTAGTGTTGTGTGTAGTGAAATATTCCTTTGATGATTTATATAAAATAAAAACAAAATATTTCTTATAAAAGTCTCGAGTGTTACAAACACTA
This sequence comes from Viscum album, assembly GCA_963277665.1. Classification (NCBI taxonomy): domain Eukaryota; kingdom Viridiplantae; phylum Streptophyta; class Magnoliopsida; order Santalales; family Viscaceae; genus Viscum; species Viscum album. Next base: position 42,597,198 of record OY728145.1, on the reverse strand, counting down.
GAGTCCGTGGCCAGAAATCCAAACTAAAAAACACCCTAGCACTGCCTCTACGCAACCCAAACCAAACTCATATCTAGACCAGCTACACTCTAAGATCCCAAAGGTGGAACCTACTCTGATACCAATCTGTCACGACCCGACCCAACGTGGCTCGATCCGCAACTCCCCAAGCCTACCTCCAATAGGCCAGGGGTTGGCTTCTAGGGCCGAGTAGGCTATCACACACAAGGGAGGCATTATCCCAAGGTACCTGTACACACGTACGCACATACACCTATGTGCAACAGTGCAGAGATATATAAAAACTCAAAATAAAAAAAATGCATGCATACATCTATTCCAAACGAGCGTACAACAAAACTATAAAATGGAAAAATAGGGCCCACCAAATAAAAACTACCAAAGTGTCCAACCTGCTTAGAAGGAGGGAAAACACTGCCAAAACACCTTCTGGTAAGCTCCTCATCACAGCTCCGATAAACACCCCAGTCAAACCTACTCAATAAGCTCCGACTGCTCCGAGTCCTCCTGGCACTCCGTCGAAATGCCTGTGGTCTGCACAAGACACAAACATGTGATGGGAAAGCCCTTGCATGGGTGAGTATAATAATTCTCAGTAGGCACCCCAAAAACCCAAACACAAGAGAGAAACTGAAAGGCAATAGTCCACTCATCCAAGCTAGAGGGAACCCAGATGAGAGAAAAACTCCACCTCATGACCATCCTTGGCTAAACACAACTGGTCTTCTCAAACTAGGCATATTCCCAAACATACACCTTGAACATCCAGGTATACTCCGCTCACGCACCAAGCCACATAAGGTACCGACCTCATCACTAGCAATGGTTCACAACCAGGAGAACACACTCCATGATCACTATCATCCCAGATGACACCCGTCCTAGAGATACACTCCATCGGGTCCCACACAAACATCTCTAACGCACACCTGAGAGATCACTCTCGTTGGATACTGTCACCGAGGAAACCCGACTGAAACAAAAAAAAACACCAAACTCCTCAGATAGGGGATCACTTCTAGGGTCCGCTAGGGGATACCAGAATCCAAAACCACTATACAAAGATATCACAGATTGGGGATCACTCCCAGGGTCCGCTGGGGGATACCACAACCCGATCTGGCATTCATAGATTTCACAGATAAGGGATCACTCCCAGGATCCGTTGGCGGAAACCAGAACCCGATCTGACGCTCAACAGTAACACATCCCTTAGATAGAGGATCGTCACCCATATCACGATAGTCACGACAATACCAAAACCCTATCTGGTACTTCTTCTACTTTAGGGGATCGAACTGACGATGCCGCAACTCTACCGACACCACACGCTGAGTAGGGGATCGTATAACCAATGATATCTCAACCCTATTATAATCCTCATGCTGTGTAGGGGATCGTATACCCGATGATGCCACCAACCTACTGACCACGACCCACTACGTAGGGGATCATATTCCCTATGATGCCACAAACCCTACGAGTTTAACCTACTAGATAGGGGATCTCCGCCAGTGGATAAGTGGTGACAACTATACCAAGAACCCGATATAGGGAAACGATGCTAGAGGATCCCACTTCGGACACACCAGAGGGATGCCAAAAATCTAACAGATTAAACATCCCATCAAGAGAACCAAAAACCTATACTAAGGTTGTGATGGCATACGAAGCCCCGTAGGAACGAACCAATGGAGTACCCTCAACAACTACTGGTCCAAATGTTGCTAACTCGAGTGACCCAACACAAAGCCACCCCGCGCACCTCTAAGGCCGATACCGAGGCCACCATCGCGATTCACACAGAAAAACATGCAGGATAGGATGCTTACTCACCCAAAACAGACAACTAGTGAAAAAGGCCCTATTCACCGTAGCTAGCCTATGCAGGGCCCACACAACGATCCCGTAACTCATCAAGCCGATCATACCACTGCGATACCCTTAGAAAAACACATGGGATCCACTACTCATTCGTCCGAAACAGACCCCCGGTGAAAAAGGTACTATTCACCCAAGCCATCTCGGGTGGGGCCCATGCCTCGATCCTGAAACTCATCGAATGGATCACACTATTGCGATCCTCTCGAAAAAACACACAGGATCGACTATTCATCCGCCAAAATCAGACTCCTGGCGAGAAAGTTGCGTTTTTCTGAAAACGCCAAAACCCAGCCTCATGGGGCCCACACCCCAAACTCAGTCCCAAAACCCGAAAATCAACAAGAAAAGTCCGCCGTACCATCAGGGTCTCAACGCCACTGACATCATGTCATTTGGACACTCCGTGCTGGAGTTATGGTGGGTCGAAGCTGAATAATAATAAAATATTATTATTTTTTCAACATTTTGTAGCCCCAAGCTACGAATCCGACTCATAAAATTCCCAAAGTAAACCCGAAAGGTCCGTATTGATGCAAGGAACATGTCACCGCAAACGGCTCGCGATTTGGACTCCTGATATGCATTTTACGTGGGTTTAAGGAGCTCCCGGAATATTCTGGCCGGACCACCGCTTGCTCGCCGGAAAACTGACCGGACTACCGCGCCGCCGCGCCGCCGCACCGCCGCGCCGGCTGCCATATTACTTCGCGCTACTGCCACGCCACCGCCGCCCTCACCTGATTCTGCCATGGCCGCCGCCAGAATCAGGGTTTTTCGTCGGAAAACTTCCGTGAACCCCCGGGAGCACCCTTGTGCTCCAAAATCAGATCCGAAACATGTTTCGGAAACCTCGGGCCCCGAACTATACAACCCTTGTGACCATTTGAATAAAAAAACACATAAAAGGGGTCTGGGATTTTAAAACTCAAACCGTCTACCTGTTGGCGGATCACTAAAGCTTTAGGTGCAGAACGCCGTGTGCGACGCGCTGGAGCTCGATCTGCTAACGATCGACGCTGAAAACAGACGATCGAGGCTCAAATCGGTGAAGAAATGGAGGAGGAGGGAGGGGTTTTGTCACTGCACATTCAAGGGGTGGAGGGGGGGAGTAGAGGGATTTTTATGTTTTTTTCTTAATTGAAAACTTCATTTAATTTAATACCCCAGACCAGACCTCCCGACGCGGAGGAAATTTGGTCGCCTCTAGGTTAAACGCGCCATTCTGAACGCAACAGCGGACTCAGAATTTCGATTTGAGACTCCGTTCAGAAGTTATTCGAGCTGAATCCCATAAATAAACTTTTCCATTTATTTACAAAAATGCCCCTGGTGGCTTTTTCCACAGCAGGCCCAGGCTCGCAAAGTTTACACCCCTTCTAGGGTAAACGACATGCTCCAGATGCAACTATGCCTTCAGATTCCCATTCTAAGCTACCGTTTAGGAGATAACACACCCCCTCCACATGTATAGTATAAAAATACTTAATATTTTTATAAAATTAATTCCATACACACAGGGCCTCGGAATTGCACGCCGTTTTCGCACCTAGCTCTAGAATTATTCATAGGAATATTCCAAAGTCTGACAGGGCCAAAACTCAAGTCGCTACATTAATTCCATTTGAACAAAAAGGTTTTGTTTTTGTAAAAAAAATATTTTATGCCCACAATGGAATTTTATCACAGAAATATAAATTAATAAATATTAATGACATATCATAATGAAATTTATTAGGTATATATTCAATTCGTTTTTAAAATTTAAACAATATGATTTATAGGATTAATATAAAAATAAATCTATTTTTATGTATAAAAAGTTATATGTTCTTAAAAGGAAATTTTTCTGCTTTTATTGATGTAGACGTGTTAAAAAATTTTTTTGAAACATTTCATATATTTATTGAAAAAAATAAAGTTAATTTTTGGATATGGAGTATCAAATTATTTTATAGATAAAATTAGTTATTTTTTATGGAAGTTCTTTTTTGATGAATAGTTCAAAATATTGATTTTTAATTAAAAAAAAGATTTTTAATCTAATTTATTTATAAGATTACATTATATCATGAATTGTTTTTAGTTTCAAATTATATTAAATATAAATCAATTGGCCCAGTTTATGTCATTTCAATCAATTTTATATTGTATTTAGAAATAATGACTTTTTACACATTTGATCATTTCACATTAAAACCAAGATTTCTCATTGTTTCATTGGAAATAATTTTAAATCTATTTTTTTTATTTTTTTTAAAATTGATTATAATTTTTGAAAAAAGATAAAAATTATTATTTAATGTAAATGTAATTTTTATTTATAAAAATAATAACATGGTAAAATATTATTTACTGTAATATAGGAAAACCATTTAAAAATGATTTTTTTTAAATGTAAAGGCTAAAAATACTGAAACATTACTTTATTTAATGAGGGTTTGATGTATTTAGAGACCCTAAACATCCTTTAAAATATTTTTATTATTCAAAACAATGAAAATTAATGCCACCTCATTGTGGACGACATTAATTATAAAATAATAACTATATGATCACTTAAACCCTCCACTCCTCAAGTATAAATACCGCCCTCACCACCCCATATCATCTCACAATCCATTATGCTCCTCAAATATCAACCAAAACTTCTCCTCCTAAATAAAACTCTGTCCACGTTCTTCATGTCTCACAAAATGACCAAGCCAAAATCCTTTAAGAATAGATTTATATGATGTCTTCCAAAGAAGAGGTGATATTCTTCAATAAACACTTTTATTTATTTATCCACCCAAAAAAAATATTTATATAACTTTGTTATATAATAAAATCAATATTAAAATATACTGAGTTTTTTTTGATGTCATATTTATGGCGTATAAATTAACACAATTCAATCAAATGGGATACACAATCATCGCTCGAGTCTATAATGAGCTACTTCATCGCGAATTGATACATTTCGTTCTCATATGACCAACATTAATAGATGTCCATAATATTTAATTTATAGTTTATATATGATATATATTGTATTTATAATGTATTTTTGATTCTATAATTACAATATAACCTACAACATCATGTTTTCTATTTTGTAGGAATATAATAACATCATTTGTGGACGTGGGGAGTACCGCCACCTTAAAGGGATGTGATTGATTCACATATATGTAAATATTAAGGATGATATTAATAAGAATATGTATCATATATGACACATAAATGATATAATAATTATAATAAAAATATTTATTTAATTTTCCTTCTTTTAATCCAACGAGAAAATGGAAATAGCGTTAATGATTCTATGAGGCCCGCCATCCTCATAAATGGTGTATTCCATTTCCCATTACTAAATATATTTTATTACTATAAATAAATGTATACATAATATATTTGATATTTCTTATCATGGTTTACATTCTTGATATTAATAAATAATTATTTATGTAATTGGAACAACAAATAACATGTCAAAACATACTCCAAACAAAATGCATTGAATACCCAAAAGAATAAAAATATTGATATACTATAAATGAATGATTAATAATATAATATAACATGAGAATAAATGATATCATAAATATTAATATGGTTTTGGTATAAGATAATAGCATTCCTACAAGAGTTATACATGATGTTAATTAATGTTCTAAAAAAAGGAAGTGCAAGTTAAGGGGTTTCTCATCTCTCATTTTACATCTGTGAGACATTTTCCATATTCTCCAATTATTCCTAATGTGTATAACATGTAATTACATTTCATATATCATATCCGGAATCTAATTATATTCATTGTATTTTGTGTTTCATTTGACAATTTTTAATTTTATAGGGAATACGACCAGACTGCTTATACTTGGTAACATTTTTCTTAACTCAATTTCCATTTATTTTTTTTAAAAATATATTTCATTAAATAAGTAATTATAAGGATATGTGTTAAATGAATTTGGATTATATCATTCTATATTTGAAATCATTATATGTTGAATTAAATTGAATTCACATAATCAATTATTTTGATTAAATTTGTAAATATTGATAATTTTGTATCAATCACTCAGTTAAGATATTTTATAATAACAAACATTGATTATTAATTATTTAAATTATTAAATATATGAGGGATTTAAACATAAAATACAAGGTTTGTGGATAAAATAATTCATGAACCTTGTGGCCTCGACAGTCTCATGTGAAAAAAATCATTTGATGGAAACCCCTTCAAATTGTTTTTCAAATAATAATTATATGGATGTCTAACCACATAATTCAACATGAAAAAGGATTGATCTTGACTGTAACTATCTAGAGGATATATCTTGATAGTTCATATTAATGATATTATTCATTCTATCATTATTTTTATTCCATATAATGAATTTAATAGTTAGACTATCCATCATCACATCTCAAGATCACGTGACTATTAATATGGAATTATTTGATCATTTATCATTCAGACCATATTATGTTCAAGTTAATTATTACTGAAATTTGTACTGGGTTATTAAACATTCCATGTTTATTATTATTAATTATTCATGATTCATTAAACTATATTAAAATATTATTGATCATTTGAGCACACCCTTATTTTTTCCCTTTCCACAGGTTATGAATAAGAGATCATTGAAAGAGTTTTCATAGGTGTAGTTTATTTTATTTTTGTATGTATTATGATGTACTCCTAAGGTAAATGGGTATCATTTCTGTAATAAAGTTTTGAAAAACAAATAAACTATTCTATCATTTAGGATTTGAATGTTGTATATATGCTAGTATTATAAGGTGTGGCACTAACTCCAGGCTACTGAGGTTAGGGAATTTACTTAATTGCTATTTTTCTTCATTTTAAAACAAACATTTTCATTTGTGTGCGGTTTTGATATAATATAATTTTACATTTTTTATTATGTGATATATCACATAATATTAATTAAATCATTCCCACTCTCCATTCTCTATCAATAATTCCAATATAGATGATGGATATATATGACGACTGTGATAAGGATCTAAAATAAGTAAAAATAAAAAATGTTGTCCCATATAACATGCTGGATGACATCAATAAGGTGATTTGAGGATACAATAATTATTATGAATTTTTGGAAGCAGCATACATGATGTATCTCTGACAGAATAATGCCTTAGTTCTCATGGTTAAAGAATAATTCCTATAACATGTGATTTCCTCGAATGATAAAGATTACACCTGAATGGAAGAGAAAGGGGTGATGTTTTTGAATTATTTTATTTGTAGATTTAGGTTTTGGACTCATTCTATTGATCTTAATTCTCATGTTGTTATAACTTGTACCACTTTTCCTATCATAAAAAAATGTATTTATTGGATTAAAGGGTGTTTCATTCACATCATATTCAATGTTAGTGTAATTAAATTATATAGCATAGACTTTTTTAGATTTAATGGGTCGGGTATATTTCTCTAATTATTGTATTTAATTGTTCAGGGTGATATGGGTTTTCCACCAAATATCATTTCATTTTCTATGAGGATATTTTATTTATATTTCAAAGAAAATAAATATTTTTTTTCTAAAAGGTTACACGGGTACTTTAACTATAATTAAAATTAATTTCAATATTTTGATTAATATATTCTCTTTCAAAATATTATTATGTTTTATAAAATACAATACTTAGAATAGTTATATATATGGCCATTTCTAAAAGGTATATATAGTTTTTTAATTTTATCACCAGTATATTAAATAATAATACTTATAACTAAGGAATGTAAATTATTTATATAAATTTGTAAAATATTGAAATATATTACTATATATATTTAAGAATAAAATTTATATATTATTATTTTATATTTATAAAATTTTTAAGTAAATTTTAACATTTAATAGTATGTAAATATTTTTTATTTTTTATAATATTATATATAATTGAAATATATTTATATAAAGAAATTTGTTATTGAATTTTAATTATCATAGTTTTAAAAAAAAATATATATATATTAAAAATATATTTCAATATAATTACATATAACCATATTTATTAATAATAATTATATTAATTATTTATAGAATTTAATTAAATTAAGATTTCTAAATTTAGATATTTCAAAAAATGTATATTTTGTGATATGGAATAATCATAGTAGGATATTATATGTCATATAATGGTGGAATGAATGAGTTAATAGGATGGATTTTAAAGGAAATCAATGAGTATAATGTAAAATATGAAACGATGACAATGTTGGCTTTTTTCCACAAAATAGTGCACTTTAATTAAGATCGAGGAAGGGTATGATAATGCTATATGTTGTTTTTAGTGATATATTTTAGATTCCATTTCCTAAAATGATACTTATGTGATGAGTTTGTCAAATATATATCTCCACACCCTGGTTGTCAAGTGGAATGAATTTTAGGGAAGGTGTATAAAATAAATGAGAAAAAAATATAAAAAACCATTCTATAAGTGAATGACATACTAATGGTTCAGAGAATAATTCTTGCTAATATAACATGAGAATTGAAAAACATTACTTCTTAATTCAGTGATTTAATTCACATATATTTAAAAAAATGGGGTTTTAAAATATATTAATTATTTTAGAGTGTTTAAGAGTTTTTTATGAAAATGATGAAAAAATGATATTTTTATATTTTATTTTATTCGTTATTATATTGATGATTTAAAGATGATTTTAAATTTTTTAATATTTTCTTATTTAAAAGATTAAATCTTATAATTGGATAGATGGTTTTATATGAATAAAATGAATCATCAACAATTGTTTTTAAGAATAATTGGTATAATGGACTACAAAAAATGAGATTAAATAAATGATGTTAAGGATATGATATAGATGCCCCAAAAACACTTTAAATATAAAAAATCTATCCCCAATAGTTATTTAATGACTAACTCAGTCCTAAATATTTATGTGGAATTGAAAATTCTAAAATAAAAATTATAAGAAAGAATAAATCAAATTGAAACCAAAAATCTATAATTAAATAGATAATTACACTATCTATGTAAGAGTAACTAAGAATATGAAAATAATATTTTGGATTAAAAAAACTACTATGTATGAATAAAACATAATGTGCTAAGTACAAAAATAAGTAATACAACCTGGGGAAAAAATATATGAGGTATTTTCAATATCATGGGCTAGGCTCGAATAACTTCAAGTTATGTATGAGTAGTATTGGGTAAAGATATTTAATAGAAATAAATAAAATATTTAAAAATTTAAACTTGAGTATATTCCAAGGAATTTGAAGTTGTTGCCTCCAACTATGATACCTTGTCATTTCTAGCTAATGAATCAAAATCTACACTTATATTTATATAATTCTTGTAAATACAACATATGAAGTAATACACTAATATCTCACATCCTTAATAACTGTAAAACACCAATATCAGTTGGTTTTATCCTTATTCCATGTGACCTCAATAAATTATATGAATTCCACACTTTTTATAATAAATTAGTATATAATCTTATGGTATTCTAACATTCCTGTCATCCATTAGAAATGTATCAACTGGATATCATAAGTCATCCATTATATATGAAAAACATTCCAATTTTAATTTTAAAAAACTGTTATTTACATTATAAGAACTATCCCATTAGATAAGAATCGTAGGTTATATTTATGTTTTCATTTCCTTAATTCATTAATTTCTATTTATAGAATACATAATTCGTATAAATATTTTTTTTTCAAAATATATTCATCTTTTTCATTCAATATATTCTTGTATCCACCATTCCTTTAAAACACATAAATAAAGGAGTACTTATCAATGGTGTTGACCCATGGGGATGTTGGAGAGTTAAAAAAACTAATATTTTAATTAACTTATTGTTTCAATAATATGTATATTGGAATATGAGAACTCACGTGTCTAGGTTTTTATTTTTTTCTAGTGACAAATTTAATTATTTTATTTAATATCTCTATTTACTATAACATCTTCCACCCATCTATTAGGAAACACTTCATAATACCAAGTGGGGTTGTCCAAGAGATGATTGATATAAGATGAAGTGGGATTATTGGAAGGTGTTTGATTGCAGATTATGGTTTCCACATCCCTAACATTGTAGAGTAATATATACAATAAATTCATGAGAAATAATCTATTTTTGTTTTACCCACAAGATTTTTTGAATGGTATTAATTAACAAATAAAATTAATGCTGCTATTTTAATGAACATAAAAAACATAATGAATATTGATTGAATCTGTTGCTCCCATTTGATAATTCTTCTTTCAAGTTAGCATCATATGTTTACATTACCTCATTTTGTTAAATGTTTTTTCACACACCATAGTCAATCCCCTAATTATCGTTATTTTAAATAATAAAAAATAGAATAAAATAAGTAATATTTTTTGATTGATGTTTCATTTATAAAACAACACATGATAGATGCCGAAACATAAAACTAGGTATTATATTTCACTCAAATAAATATTATAAAAATAAATTTTCCATCCCCATAATAAGTGTTTCAAATATAGAACAAATTTATTTTTTTTGAATATAGTACATAAGTTATAGGGGATGAAAAATATATAAACTCTCATTGTTGATTATCCATTATGTATAAGTGTTCAACTCTTAAAATTTAAAATATTAAATAAAATTTATTAAATAATAATATCACTAACCACAAAATAAAATTTTATCTAATTGTAATTTATGGATGAAAGAAACATTAATATATTTATATCAAAATTCAATTTTATTTGAAATTTTTTTTATAATTTCATGTTAAAAACCTGGATTGAGAGGGACCATCCATGTTAAAGGATCTTAATCAGTTGTTGAATTATTATCTATATGATTCCATTTTCAGGCGAGTAAAACAAATGTTCTTTCCGCATATATCTTAATTAGATGTCATAAATAGAATCCCTTTTTCTACATAATAATAATTTTTAATACTATTTCCAAGTGTTTTCACATTTTATTAATGATGTTTTTAAAATTGAAATATAATAGTTGAGATCTTATCAAAAAATGGATAGGTATAAAATATATCTATAAATTTTAGAAAATGTTTATAATTTTTATTCTTTTAATTTAATTATTATTTTTATAACTAGTTAAAATTTATGTGACTATAATTTTAGTCATTTTTGATTTTTTCTATGAATACACTTTTTCTTGTATTTGTTATTCTATTGGATTGGTGATTTTTTTCTGCTGTAATTAAATTGAAAAGAATATCATTTTATTTAATTATGTTCAACATAGTCATAATCGATGGATTACAAATAATGATTTATGAAACACGTTGCGGGAAGGGATATCTATTGAAATAGACGTAATTTTGATAATTATTTATTATAAAATCATATGTGATTGAAAGAATATAATTATATTTTATTAAAAAATAAGCATAAAAAATGATTTGTCCTTAAAAAATTGACTTTGATTAATTAATATAGAAGGATAATCAATGTGATATCATGTTACTATTTTAGGTATTCCAAACCCCATTTTTTTGATAATTATTTGGCTGGGTTTCATTTTGGGGTTTTTTTGAGGAAAGGTTTTAAGGTTTGGGATGTTTCTTGAATAGTACAGGATTGGTGCCCAGTTGTCCCAAAATATGTGCATCTTTGTGAAAACCGTGAAACCGACGACATTGTAATTTTTCACTCTTGGAACACAGTTAGTAATTATGTGCACCAACTTAGGAGAAACTGTGAGTCCCATTAAAAACATCCACACAGCTAGTTCACAAAATTTTCTAAACTGTGAGTCTCTTCCTTAGAAACCATTCATAAATGTTTTCTATTAATATGAAATTTGATTAAAAATTCCAGAACCCCCTTTTTAGGTTACTGATTGACCTGAATGACACATAATTTATTTCTCTCTTCATTGGAGCTCCTATAAAGGGTTTTTTACCTTAAGATCCCTCCTGGAAGCAATTCAAATCATGAGGAAATCCCTTAGATCTTCTCCTATATTGTTTTGTCTTCCTGTTCCCGTTCTCATGTGATCTCACTCATCCTCCATCGGGTTCAATGGATCATTAGGTTTAATTATGAATCTAATAAACTATGTTTTGGATAATAAAATTAGTATTGATCTTTGTTTCCCAAATTTAACGGTTGTGTTCATCATTGATAAATACCTATTAGGTTTTTCTGCTGCGTGTTCCATTGATCTCAAGTTTGGTCGTTCTGTAATGATGCCCAAATTTTGTAATCCCTAAATATATTTATTTAATTTAAATTTATTTAATTAAATGAAAATTATTTATATGAATAAAATATCTTATAGTTGATTTGTAGAATACACCAATTCAATCGCTTACAAGTTTTAAATACATTTTCATGATATTGGGAGAAACCCTTACTCCATTGAATTGGTGCGTGTTTGGGGAAATATGATATATTAAAATCAATTAATTAAAATTTTGGATTTGAAAGGATATTTTTTCAATTAAATTGTTGAACTTAATTGTGGAAGTGGATTTTATGGAAAATCTAGAAAGACCTGAATTACTTTGAATTGGGGGACTATTATTAAAATGATGGAATCAATGGAATAATTAAATTGTTGAATTTAATATGAGAAGTTCAATTGTAAAATTGAATTGTGAATTTATTTCAAAGTCTTATTTATAAAAATGGAATAAAAATAGTTTTGACATAAATCTAAGTGTTTTATCTTGGTGAAGTGGAAGGTTTTGATTAAAACCCCATTCTAGGTTTTAAATGGAAAATTGGAATATTTTAAAATGACACTGGGATTACCTGTATTTTAAGAATTCTTGAAATAAATTTCCCATTGTTGATTTTTACAACATCACATGAAGTCCTTAGGTAGTGAGTGATTTATTTGGACTAAAATTTTTGATTTATACCATACCAAAACATAAATTAATTACATAGCATCCCTTATGTGATTATGATGAATCCTTTTTAGTATTAGTTTAAAGGGTCATATGTACATATTGATGTGTTACCATGAGTTCAGAGACACTATATCCTAGAACTATCATACCTTCTTAGTCATATAACCATGTTGCTTAGTTGTTTCTATTTTAAATCAATAGATACCATTGTAATAAACTGTTTTTCATGAATTCGTATTTATATAAAATTTTTGGTATAAAATATTTAATTTATGAAAGTTTTGAAATGTTACATTATTTTAGAAATGATCCATAAATTGAAAAGTAAATATATTGCATAAAATATTTATATCTTTTGAAATGTAAATCATGAATTGTCCTAAATATTCTTATAAAATGATAAAATTTGTTGTTTTAAATTGAAATATATCTTATGTTAATTTAATTTTTGAAAATTTTATTGAATACGTGGTGAGATCCTAATATTATTTCTAGTGAAAACCCTACCAGTTCCTTCGGGGTTTTTGTAGATTATCTCCGTTTAGTTTCTATTCGTGGTAAATAAACACTTGGGTGTGTTTCAAGGTGTTGATTTGTTGATAAAGTGTGATGTGTTTGTTAGGACCGAGGTATTTTTTCATTATTTATAATACTTTTTATTTTATAATTTTTTTTCATACCTACTTGGATTCTGGTACATTACACACAACAGAGGTTCTTTTGTATGAATAATAATTTATTAAGTTAATTTTCTACATTGTTAGTGGTAATATCCTACCCATATACCTTTTTGTACGAAACCATGTGCTCTTCACCGACCCTTAGGGATCTGGAAGGCCCTTAAGGACATTTCATGACTTGCTAGATAATCTGGTTACTATGGAACTTGGGATGGTTCATGGTAAATTGATATCAGAGCTCCATGTTGATATTTTTTCATGAATTCAGTATGCATTTCTGTAACATTATCAGAACTCTGGTGGTAGTTGCGATCGAGTGCCTAGACATCTCTCACCAAAATGAACCATAAGTCCCCATGTGTGGTTAGGGAAACATGCCTTGAAGATTAGTTTGAGTATTTTCTCTACTTTTTATTTTGGGATATTGAAATTTAAATCTTGTTTTTCTATCTGTTGGGACTTATTTCACCCATTGTTCTCTATTGTGTTTGTTTGATGTCTTCTTGGTTTTCTTCTGATGTTGTGTAGAATGATGCCTCAGAGAAGACATGCAAATCAGATCCAAGAGGAATCTTTTTTTGATCCTAATAGATAAAATCTTCTTGTAAACCAAAATAAGTTTGTGGGGATAGTGAGAACTAACCATGAACTAGGGAATAAACAACCTCTAATTACCATTTAGGACTAGATATAAAACCTATGTGGGATGGCATTATGATTAGATATCAATAGTAAATTTTATAGATGCCAATTTAAATCAAACAATCGAATGATCCAAATGATTCTTTCGAGTGGTTAAGAAGATTAGAGGATTTGGTTGGGTTATTAGACACTCTCTAACAAATCATGGTGAAGTGTGTGACCTTCATGTTAGACAAACCTAGCATTAGATTGTGGGACATGACAGTTACGGTGAAGAAGCATCATGGAATAGAATGGAAATACTTCAATTTCCTTTCCATTGACTAATTCTATCCAATTTTGATGTTTTTCGCCAAGTCCATTGAGTTTTTCAATATCAAGCAGTCAGACTATACCGTGATAGATTATGAAAACCATTTTGATGATCCTTTGTAGATCACAACTCAGATTGTATCAAATGAGAAGATGAAGACTCTACAGTTCATGTTGTGAAATTTATAGGATATTATTTCTCATATATTCTTGCTGATGCTTCCTTCTATTACATTATTATTGGATAGATCATTGATGATTGAGATGGAACTTGAATAAAATTCATGGTTACTAAAAAAATATTTCTCTACAAGTGATAATATTCATTCTACTAATGTAAATAGGAATCATGATTAATCTCATGTTGGTTCTTGATAGAAGGATCATTCAAGATCACCTAATCTCCCTATCAGAGGTCCTTTAGTTTTTATCCAATGTGTCAAGACAAGATATTCATAGAATTTTATAACCAAGGAACCTAAGAAGTGTGGATCTTTCCAGTACATGGGTCACATTAGTATTTTTTTGTTTGTTTATTCCACTCAGCGTAGGGCACAAGATCATCATCAATTTCTATAAATGTGGCAAAATAAGGTTCTTCGCATGAAAAAGGTATCAAACTATAAGTATATGGAATGAAGCTTCTTCACATAGGGGATGAGTATTCTGAGGAAGCAGATATGGGAATAACAACTGATATAGAAACAATTACTATTTCTTGAACATTAGTGACTTCTCAATTTGATTCTGGTGCATCACATTAATTTATTTTAACCTGTATTGTTAATCTACTAAATCACCCAATGGATCATTTATTTTGTGTAATGGATATTACTACGCCCCTTAGTTTGCAGATAAAATAGGGCATCGATACCACATATTAAGTTTTATCTCTTTTAGATGTTGATTTTTCTTTGAATTTTCTAATTCTCAACATTAAACCTCTGTAGGTCATTTTTGGGATAGAGTGGATCATTTCTAATAAATCTGTAATTAATTTCTGTCACAAATGGGTCTCCATTACTACACCGAATGGTGTGTCTTGTGTCTTTTAATGAGAATGGGACGCAAGGTCAAGTAGATCTAAACCATCTTAGTTTATGTTACAGAAAGAGATATATTTTTTCTCCATTGATTTGGTATAATGATCTTTGAGTAATGATCTCCCTCCAATCATCATCGAGTTTTCTATAGTTTTCCTTCAGAATTCTCTAGTTTTTCCCTTAAATAGGATATTGATCTTTCAATTTACTTAATTACTGGTAGTCGTCAAGTATCCATTTCTACGTATTATACGTAACAAACTAAAATTAATGATATGAATTCCATGTTTGATCATCTTCTATACAAAGGCTTCATACACCCGAGCATGTCACCTTGGGTGGCTTGGGTTCTCTTTGTTATAAAGACTGGTGGTTCACTTTTCAAATCCATTAATTACTGAAATTCCAATCATGTAATGATAATGAAAAAAATTTCAATTACCATGTATCAATGATCTTCTTGATAAATTGAAATGGGTGAAGTTGTTCTTTGTTATGTATACCATCAATTGAGGATAAAGGAATATAAAACTACAAAAACCATCTTTCAGAGATTTTATAAGAATAATGTGAACCCTTTCCTGGACTTTTTTCTAAAATATGATGTTATAGTTATTAGGGATTTGATTCATAGAACTTCCATGAGTTTCTTGATATATTAATTATAGTCTTTGTGGATGACATCCTATTTTACTCTATGTTTGAGGAGAATCTTGTGTATAATGTGAGAATAGTTCTGCATTTGTAGATAAATAAGTGAATTTATTCCTTGATTTTGAAGTATTAATTCTTGATGTTGTAAGTGACATATATGGGACATGTGATGTCCGAACAAGGAATTTTAGTAGATCCAGAGAAGGAAATGGCTATTATGACTTGGGAGAAAAAAAGAAATGTCTTCATGATTTAGTGAATCTTGGGAATAACTGGATATTATTACTGGTTAATGATGGAGTTATAAAATATTCCTTTTCTGATTAAAACACTAACTCATAAGGGACTAATGATTGAATGGTATGTGAAATATCATAATTCATTTTTTGATTGGTAACATCTTCTAAAAAAGGAGTCAGTGTTGATTCTTCTAGAGGCCGAGTAGGGCTATGTGTTTTTTTATGATGCATCAGGCTCATGTCTATGATGTTTTATTTTGTAGTGTAATCATGTCATTTCATATGGCTCGCATTATCATTGGACACATGATAAGAATTATTTGATCCACGACCTTGAACATGTTGTTGTGATTCAGACGCTTAAAATTTGTTGGTATTACCTTTTTTGAGAGTGGTTTAAAATATATTTAGACAAATATATATTGAGTTATATATTACATCAAAATGATTTAAATCATCACTAGAGGAATTGGTTGGATTACCTGCATTATTTCAATTTTGGCATCACCTATCCCATGGGGATAGGAAATTCCATTACAAATTCTTTGAGCAGGATACTTCCGAGCCAGGTAGTGAAAGAATCATTTGAAGAGATGATCATGATAGATATCATTGATAAATTTCATATTGGAGTCTTGGAATAATGGTATGAGGTTTCTTTTATCTATTTTCCATTTGAAATATCATCCTCTCTAATTGAATCTTTAGGAACAACATATTTATGATGAGTTCCATAGCATTTGGGACTCTCGTAATTGTCGAGAGACCATGATTGATTGTACACTTTCAAGAAGTGGGCAATATATGAATTAATAACAATTTTGTAGTACTATCATTGGTAAGTAATGATGTAATATTGGATTTCCATAGTTCCCTTCTGTAAGTGAACCAAGGATTCATTAATACGTTTTATAACAAGCGGGGCCAATTCTGGTGGTTAGGTATGAGATGGAGAATTGATGAGTTTGTTTATCATTGTTATCCATTCCAATAGGTTATTGTTGAGAACTATAATCCTTTGGGTTTGATTCATCCACATCCAATACCAATATGGATGTGGGTTGAAATTTTGAGGGACATTTTGGTTTGGTTTCTGCATACCTATAGAAAGAATAATGTGATATGGTTTTTGATTGAAAGGCTGACTAAATTGGCCTAGTTTATATACATTTGTGATAATAAAAGTTAATTTAGGAAATAATTATATCAAAGATACTTTTAGTTTCCATAAATTTATTTCTTCTATAGTTTCTTATAGTGATCCTCAACACACTTCTCTCTTTTAGAGAGTCCTTCAAGAGGAACTAGGATATACCGTTTGTTTGAGTACGACATAACATCTATAGAGACCCAAGCTTACCATACATTGATATTATGTAATTTTAGATGAATATATTTTATATTAAAAAAATATATTCCCATTGACCATAATAGTTTATTTTTTTTGAAACTAGGTTATTATTATATTATTTAAAAAACATAACAAAATGATGGCTCGTTGGAACTCAGTGTTGCCTGTAAGGTATGCCATGTTGATGTTACGTGTATTGTAGGCCATATCGGTATTGTTTATAACATAAGCCAAGTTGGTTCCATGTAAAATTAATTTTGGGATTAAAGATTTAATATATATATATATATATATATATATAACCATTTCTACTATCACATGAAATGAAAATTTTCTAAAAAATTAAATAAATTGAAAAAAATTTATCAAAAAATCTCTGGGTGTTACATTCTACCCACATTAAAATGAATTTTTCCCTCACAGTTATTCTGGGTTATATACTTTTAAATGCTATAATATTTCAATATTAGAAACCCACATCATAAAAATGGATTTTAAACAACACCTAAAATGGGATTGTTGGAATCATAACGGTTACCCAAAGTAACATTTAATTTGGTTTCCATATAGGAGAACATAGATTTGGAGTGAATATTAGACATGGAGGAAAATCATAAATATTTATTAGTAGTGATTTTTGTAATCAATCACACACAAGTAAATGATCTAAGAAAATTTTAGGCCTTACTATCATGAATCATTGATGATTTAAAAGTTCATAGGTTTAATAAGAATTATGGTCTAGGATAACATTTTTTGTAATTATCCTATATTTAAGTAAATCTATTATGGAACAAGAATATACTTACTTTATATATTTCTATAAACAAAATTTCATTATTTATTTATTCTTTTATCAATTTCAAATTCATCTATTACATCGTGTTTGAGACTTAAAAAAATTTACATTGATGCTTGATGTTCTAAAATAAACTTTTTTCGGATCTTATGACCCATAAAAGAATGAAAATTATAACAATTTATGTATAAATATGCTGGAAAAATCAATATGTTTAGTAATTTAATCTCTAAATAGAAAAGTAAAACTACTTTTCATCATAAATAACCAATCATCAAAATTAATTACCATTTACCAGGACATCGTGATGGCCTATAGTTGGCTTGAAAATATTATCATATTTTGTCATAGGTTCAAGGAATATAGACTTCATAGGCAAGATTTGTTTTCACCTGACATTCATGTTTCCCTTTTTTAAAACCATTCTAATATAGTTCCCAAAATATTATGGGCATCCTTGAAACAAGGATAATTAGTAAATAGAGTTTTAACCAAGTTTTTCAAAAAAACATTTATACATGTATACATCCTTTAATGTTTGACTTAAAAAATTCAAGAATAGATAAACATATAACCCTTATGATGGTTGAAAATCCAATAACAAAGAAATAAATCCACTAAATCATCAGAGCATTGGTTCCCCCGTATATCACAATGTATCTCTTGGAAGTCAGATTCCAATCATGACAATACCCTCTTCATATATTCTCCTAAATTGTAATAACCTAATTTACCATAAAAACTTTTGGAAAACATTCATGATTTTTTATTCCATATATTACTGGATATATTCCACAAATCCATGTTTCTATAAACTTCATCCATGATAGCATAAACTACTTGTCTACAAGTATTTCATTATTTCCAAGGTAATCAGTACCATCCAAATTTCTTATTCATATCCAACATATATTTATCTAAACAACATTACTATAACATAAGGAATATATTAGGTTTTTTATTCCCTCAACCATGTGATTTCTAGGTACTTAAACTTTCCATTATATCAATTTTCTATTCCGTCAGAACCATTCAATGTATTGCTATAAATCTATAGAAAAAAATATAAACTAAAAAATCCTTATATATTTCACCATTCATATAACTTACTTTTTGAATCTAAGTACATAGAAGTTTTTATTAATCCACTTTATCCTAATTCCATTAGCACTACTACCTCGCCCTATTACACAATATCTCTTTCCATTATCATTTCTTCTATAGTCTCTTCATCATCAGAAATGTGACAATAACATGCACATACATGTTGATGATCATTAGTATATTTTCTCTTTGGAAATTTATTATCATTAGGATCATTTAATAAACACTTATAACACTTAACCTTTGATGATTACTTAGGGAGGACAATATTTTCATTAATTTTGTTCACTGAACACTAAAATTTTCCATTCCAGTCAGTTGATTTGTGTCCTTATTTTCCACAGTTAAAATATCTTCTTGTTTCTCTAAGACATTCACACAGGTGATTGATTCCTGATTTTTGATAGAAAGGAAGATGAATCATCTTTCCTCCATGGTTTCCATCACCCTAACTCTCAGAAAACTCATTTTTTTTCTCTTCCTTGGTGAGTTTGAAAGTTGGTTACGGTACATATTGTTAATCATATTCTACGAAAACTAATTAGGCATGATCACAACAACACCCACTCTAATGATCATCACAATTTACTATTTATTAGAACATTATCTATCAAATTCAACTAATATCATGTTCCCTTCAGTACATTCAATTGACTAAAACCAGAATCATAGTCGGATCATTAATTATCATTACAGAAAAAGTAGTTACGAATAGAATTACAAATATCATAACTAAATCATGAAACCTTTCTTAATATATGAAACTATAGTTCCATCCTATATTTTTCATTTACATCGTATATTTAAATAATTCATGATGGTTCAAGAAGACTTTGTGAATTCACAATGAATATCACCTTGGAGAGTCAAACTATGTGTGTAGAAAGCACAGTTCTCGGGTACCAGTTTACCCCGATTAAGGCCCAAAACATCTTGTCAGAGTTTCTACCCCTAGGTAAGTTTGTGCCAAAGCCACATCCACTTGTAGTATATATATAGATATATATTTCTAGGAAACCTCTTACTCTATAATTTAACATGATTCTAGGACATTTTCCTAAATGCTAACTCTTCTTTATAATTATACTTAGATACAAAGCAAGACATATCCTTAGAAACATACATTGGGATCTCAATAATTTTTATACATACTTATTTAAAAAGGATTACTAAACCTTTAATTTGATACCAAATATAGAGACCAAGGATTAAAATATATGGATATTACATCATTTTAGATGAGTATTCAGTACATTTCAATAATACATGCTCATAGACCAAAATAATTTAGAGTATTTGGAAACACGGAAACAAAATATTCTATCCTAATGAATGATCTTCAATATCTTCCATAACGATCTCAACCTTTATTACTTCTACCTAAAACATTTTTTCAAAACCTGGGGAAAAGAATCATGATAAAGGTGTGAGATTGAATGCTCAGTAAGGGTAAAAAGGGGAGATATATAAGCAAAATCATTAGCATAAGGGTATGAGAACATGATC
This sequence comes from Viscum album, assembly GCA_963277665.1. Classification (NCBI taxonomy): domain Eukaryota; kingdom Viridiplantae; phylum Streptophyta; class Magnoliopsida; order Santalales; family Viscaceae; genus Viscum; species Viscum album. The sequence continues at coordinate 42,576,065 of OY728145.1, read as the reverse complement.
AAGAAAACTGAAGATCATAACATTTAAATCAAAGATAATAAACATGAATTATGGAATAAATAATGGCAGTTTATATGACACGAATCATAAGGAAGCAATAAACATAATCCATGAAATAAAAACATAGGAATAAAACATGTAATTATGGAATACCCATAAGCATATAATATGATTCAAATAGCCATCTTAGTAGTAAAGATTAATTACCAATTATGGAATACCTCATACTATCTTGGTAGTTATGGTTCACCCCAATGGACATCTTAGTAGTAAAGGTTAATTCCCAATGCCATCTTAGTCTATCTAATGAGATATAAATTTTTACCCAATGCATATTATGGTGATATGGGTCTCATGCTTCTCATAATGAAATCATAAATATTTGTGCCACAAAATCATAAAAATAACTTCATTGCCCATGAAATGAAATGGGTATCATAAAAATATAATTATATCATAAAATATAGAAAATATTCAGTTTTCATAATCATTTCATGAAATTCATAACCCATGATAGAGGAATGGATTTCATAATCATATAACTCAAGATAGATAGAAGAGTTTCCTAAATATCATGACATTAATCATAAGCAACACATTGAATAATAATAATGAAACCTTTAGATCGTTTCCTATAAGGTAATGAGTAACATAAATATACTTCATCTTAAAAGGATAATAACTAGTAAGGATATTTTGAAAACATTTAATGAGAAAAAATATCCTTTATTATTTGAAAAACACTCTTTAAAACAAAAAAACCTTTTGAAGACTATTTCATTTGAAAATTATTTAAAAACATATAAATAAGCCTTCAAAACATTTAGAAAATATTTTTCCTATAATACATATAAAATAAGCTTGAAATAATTTTGGAAACCATTTTCCTTCAAAACATATAAAATAAGCTTGAAAAACTTTTTAAAACCATTTTCATGTAAACATATTAAAGAATCATGAAATTGATTTGAAAATTTTTTCCTTTGCAAAGATATAAAAATAGCTTGATTTTTTTTGAAAACTATTAACCCATAAAATATGAAATTAAACTTCATAGAAATTATGGAGGGTAAATTTGTACACGTCATATGAGGTTTAAAAATAATCCATTTTCATAGTAAAAATGTTATAAAAAGTGTTCATTAGAAAGGAACTAAAATATTCCATGGATTTTTAAAAAAAGGGTAAAACATATTTTCAAGATAATATAATATTATGTAATTATTCTGAGAATCGGTTTTTATAAAACAAGGTCTTGAAAGAACACATATTTTCGACTGAGGAGAGGGTAAAGTCAGGATTTCCTACAAACATAGTCGCAACTATTATAAGTACAACAGATAAGAAAAACAGTACCAATACATAATTATATTACTAATATCAAGTGGATTATAAATTTCATAAATTTACCTATGATATGGATCATACTATTTCATTAAATAATGCAAAAACATAAATAATCTCCAAAAGTAATGATATTGTTTTAATAAACTCTTTTAAATTTCTAACATGGGATCATACTCTCTATGTAAGAAAAAGGAAATTAAGTGATTAATTAAATAGATTTAAATATTTAATATTCATGATATAAATTTTATAATGGAATTATACAAACCTCAACAAATAATTTCGGTGCAGAACAAAATCGAAGTCTCAAAGAAAGAAAATTAAGATGAAACAATTTTACGATTTGGTAACTTTTGAAACTTATACCCCTTGAATAAAAGGTCATAAAATAAATTTTTGATTACCTATAAATTTAATCATAATTTAAATTAATTACAATAATGGGTATTACATACTCCTCAAAAAAATAAATGAGTGAAAAACATATCTTTTATCTAACAAAAATAACAAGTGAGATAAAATCCCCTTACGTTGTGTCTTGATTCTCATCATACTCATTAAAAACATTGGTATAATTAATATAAATTTATTATACATAATTTTAAAGAATATATTAAATTTTCAAATACCATATATGGTTTATTATGACCTTATATTACCTGCTTGTTAAAAATCATATCTTAAGGTTTCAATTCTAGTAATATTCGCTTTATTCTTCACACATAACTTAATTTTTTATATTTTTGGTATTTATTATTTATATCATGATTTCCATAATATATATCATTAAATAAATTACATAAATATAAATTATATTTGTATTTTAAAAATCTATATAATATATAATTATGAAATAGAATACACTGTTCGTGGGGACGATATATCATATGTATGCATGAACACAATTTCTATTTAAATATCATGTCGAAAAAATGAAATTAAAATACATATATGTATATAAATATTTATATAAATCATCATGAATATATATTTATGAAATAATATATGTATTATATATTCACTAAATTCTTCCTTTATACAATCCTGGTACTGTATGAAAGAATCATATCGTTTTAAGGGGTGGTAGACCACATATCCCCAAATGAAATTATCTTATTCACATGAAATGGAAAGTAAGAAACATATGTGTTGAAAAAGGAAATACAGAAGATTAAATAAATAATTAATATAATATAAAACATATATACATAGTTTCCTTCATAATTTCCACTATGATAGGTGGTTATGAAAAATTAACATTCATTATTTAGTGAGGGGGTAGTTCGTCATACACATAAAAAGTATATTTGTTATCCATTAGGGGAAGGTTTGTGAAAGTGTAGTTTAAAACCATATCATAAAAAATAATCTTGTATTTCGGATCAATTCATTATTATAAATGCGTGGGAAAAATACACTGGAGGGGTGGGTAAATAAAATAAACGAAATGACTTTAGAGAAGACATTACCCCTTAATCAATTAACGTCTTTTAGTTTGAGCCAAAATGATTCCTTTGATTTCCTTATACCAAATGGAAGTATTTTAGGAGGATGGTATGATTGATGGAAAGTGTATTTGGATGGCCTTGGATTATCCTAATTGGTTTTAGTTGTGTGAGGATGTGGGAGAGGTGATGTCCTTGTAAACTGAAGTAAAAGGACTCATTTAGATTTTTTGAAACATGTTAGGTGCTCACATGTTCTTATCTATAAAAACTCACAATAAATAAACCTAAAAAATGATGTAATTTTTATGGATATATAATTTCCATAAAATGGGTTTTATACAAGTTTATAGGTCATTTGGGCCCCAAATGTTACGGTTATGTCTGAAATTAAGCTTAATTTGAGTTTCATTGCCCTGATTAATTTTAATCACTTTTAATAATCAATTTGGTAAAAAAAATGATATAATTAGACTCTAAATATTATAAAAATTACAGTGGTGTATTTAATTTTTTCAAATTTCAATTCATAGAATATCAAAATTTATTATTAATGCTAATCCTACAGAAGGGATGAAATTACTGTGTTTTAAAGTTTAAAGAAGTTAAAAAGTTTATTAAATATTAATATTAAATTTCAAAGTGAAACTAATTATGATTTCATAAAAATTTTAAATATCTTTCTAATATATCTAATGATTAAAAAAAAATTCATATATAGTTTATAATTAATAATTGTATAAATAAAAATAGTTCTTAACTAAAAAACAGTTTTTTTCACTATTAATCAATATATGATGTTTCTCTCAAAAAATCTCAAAAAACTCACCAAAAGATAATTTCAACATTATAATTTCAAAATTTATGTTTATTTTATCTAATTAAAATTATAAATGTGGCTATGAACTATTTTATTATTAAAAACTACTCATTCTAGAAAAATGTATTTTTAAAGATAAAAAGGAATTTACCAAAACATATATCTTTGATTATAAATATGTTTTATTACAATAAAACCATTATAAAAAATATTTTAAAACAAGTTATAAATATTCATGTCACTATGTTTAATGTATAATTTATAGTGATATTATTTAAAAAACCATAATAATATGATGCTTCATAAGAACTTAGTGTTGCGTGTTACGTACGCCAAGTCGATGTTGTGTGTAGTGCAAGACAATTCAGTGATGCATATAGTGCAAGACAATTTGGTTCCATGTGAAATTAATTTTTGACACAGTGATTTGATATATATATATATATATATATATATATATCTATTTCTGGTGTCATGTGAAATGATAAATATCAAAAATATGAATTAATTTCAATAAAATAATTAAAAAATCTTGGGGAGTTACACTGTCTACAGTCCCATGTGAAAACAGATAGAACTATACAGATTCATGAGTATACACTTAAATCAAGTGCTCTTGAATTTGGAGGATATTTGTGTAATAATTTGTGGTTAGTTGAGTTTTCTTATAATAATATTTAGCATTCCACAATCAGAATGACTTCTTTTGTGGCCTTGTCTTGTCGGCTTTGTAAATCTATTATGTGTTGGTTAGAGATTGGTGATATTTCCATGGTTGGAATGAGAATTTACCAAGAGATGATAGAAAATATCCATTTGATTATACAGAGAATTTTGATGATTCAAAACTAAAATAATTCATCTATTTATTTTTGTCATAGGTCATTTTTGTTTTCAGTTAGTGATATTGTATTCTTAAATGTTTGACCTCGGTTGGGTAATAGATGGCTTGGGAGGAAATGTATAATTAATCATTATTATGTATGAAATTTTTATCATTTAAGCAGCTGGAAAATTTTTCTTAACATTTTAAAGATCCTCTATAGGTGAAATAGATACATGATGTATTCCACATATCTCACCATTGAAATTATCTATACGATACATCTCGTGTTCTAAGTTAGAGTGATATAGTGTTGAGGAGGATTTATCAGTGACTAAGCGACCATTCTGGATAGTTTATTTTGAAACCATTGGACTTTTTAGGGAAATAAATTCCATTGAATCATGTGATATGGATGAATAATTCTAATAATCAAGAGATTTCAAAGACTGGGTCACTAATAAGAGATAAATGACCCCATCTTTTTGGAATGAAAGCTTCATCAATGATTTTTTAAGGACAAAAATCTTATATAGTGTTAGTTTGGAACATCATTTTTCTATTTTCAGGTACTCCAAAAAACATGTTTTTGTTTTTCCTTTGGTTGGGTTTCATTTGGGGTTTCATTTGGTGAAATTATGAATGATTTGGATTTTTTTGGGATAGTACACTTTTGGAATATTGTTATCCCCAAACCATTCCCCCTTTCAGAAAAAACCATGCACCTGAAGGAAGTATGATTTTTAATGGTTGGTGAATAATTAGTAAATACATTAAACCTATTAGGAGAAATTATGTTTCCCATTTAAAATAGGTTCCCAATCGGTCTACAATATTTTTCAAACTGTGCGGATATTCCATTGGATATATGTGTATGTGTTTTTAATGAATTATAATTTTTCATAAAAATTCACATACCCCACGTTTAGGCCTCTAATGAACCAGATTGAGCCATAATAGATTTATCCCTTACTTAGATATACCAATAAGAGTTTTTCCCCTTTGATCTCTCTCAGAAGTGATTCAAATCTTGATGAAATCCCTTTGATATTCCCCCTGTAGGTTTCACATTACCATTATGGTTCCCATGTGATATCTCTCTTCATCCCTAGATATATATAGATATTAATGTTGAATTATGGATCAAATACCCTATTTATTTCATTAAAAAACAATGTCTAATCCATGTTTCTAGAATTACATGATCGTCATTCTATATTGAAAATTCCCAATTAGGATTTGGACTTATGAGTTCTATTGATCTAGAAGATGGTGTTCCCATCATTATGCTTAATTACTATTAACCATAAATTGTTTAATTTATTTTAAATATTTTTAATTAAATGAAATTTCTTGATCTTAAAAAAATTCCTTTCAACTGGATTGTTGTAGAAAGCCAAATCCATTTAATTGGGGTGGTAAAATGGGATTTTTGGACTATATTAGGGAAACCCGTAATTCTATTAAATTGTGGCATGTTTTTGGATATTATGAAATTTAAATTGTTTAATTATATAATGGATTTGAAGGAAATTTATTGAGTTAGATTGTTAAATTTAATTATGGAAATAGTTTCAATGAAAAATTGAAGAACCTCTAATTCAATTAATTGGGGGTTTATTTCAAAATTGATAAAATCTTGTTAGAAATTAGTTTGTTGAATTTAATTTGAAAAAGTGTATTGGAATATTGAATTGTGAATTGATTTAAAATTATTTTTTTTAAAATGAATTAAAATGCATTTGATAGGAACCATAGGGTTTTATCTTGGTGAAAATTAATTTTTTGTTTATAAACTTATTTTGGGATTTAAATGGATAATTGGAATAATTGAAAAGAATATGGGATTAATGTTAGTTTCATAATTAATAAAATATAATGACCATCATTGATTTTTGACTATATAACATTCAATAATTTGCTTGTTTGTGAGATATTTAGATGAAACATTACGATTTAGGTTTTTTCAAAACCTAAATGTCATCTGTCACATCCATTAGGTGATGACGATGAGTCCACATTGGATTTCATTCAACATGAAATATGTAAATATTGTCAGGTCACCATGATTTTGGATTACCTATATCCTATAACTATCATATCATCTTAGGCATATAACCAGGTTTCCAGGTTGTAAATATTTCAAAGGAATATAATCCATTATTAAATAAAATTTTAAAGGACATCTAATTTATAGAAATTGTTTTACATAAATGTGTTTATTTAATCCATTTTTGAAAAATAACTTTGTTTTATTAATGTTACATTAATTGAAAAAGAAATCCTATGATTAATTTTTTTCCTTATTTTAAAATGTAACGAATAAATTATTTTAATCATTATTTTGAAAGGAATAACGTTTTTTCACATTGGAATCTCTAATTTGTTAATTTAATATAGGAATATATTATTTAATCCATGAAGAGAATCATCAAGTATTTATAGCTCAAATCCTACCTATGACTTCGAGTTATTGTATATTATTGTCTTCTATGTTCAAGAAGGGGTAATGAAACACATTGATGTTGTTCAAGCTATTAATTTATGGACTCGGTGAGTTGGGTACATTGGGACTTCATATTTTTTTTCCTTTTTTCTATTAATTTTGGTTTTAGTACATTGTTTTTTCATACATTTTTTAATTCTTGTACATTACCCCCAATGGAGTTTCTTTTGTATGCACACTAATTTTTTTAGTTCATTTTTAGCATTGGTAGGGTAAAAATCATTCCCAATTTCATTTTTTATGATTCCAGTGGGTTTTCACAAACCAATGGGGATTGGGAACGCCCTTTGGGCCACATTATAAATGGATTTGTTATTAGGTTGCCAAAGTATCGGGGATTTTTCCTGACAATTAATATAGAAGGGAATTAATTAATAAATATTAAATTTAATTCTTATTTTAATTAATTTAGTTTATAAATTACTTGATTTACCTTATATTTTTATATTTAATTTAAATAATATATATAGTTAGACCAGAATTGACGAATGTTTCCCATATAGTAATAAATTTCATTAATAATTTCACAATAATTATATTTAATGGATTTATAAATTGAAAAGTTGTTATCATCACAGATGTATTTTTTTATTACTATTGAATCTTGTGAATTTGTTGTTCTTACTTCTAGTTAATTTTTATAAAAATTAAACAATAATATTAACATGACAATGTTGATTTGGAAATTGGTTTTGCAAAATCTTTTTCTAAATCCTACACCATAGATAATACCATAATAAAACTAACAAATAATACATCCATCAAAAACCAATCTGTCCCATGAAATTTCATTGGATAAGAAATTCATTGAGGGATGATTTTACTATAAAACATAACTCATATCATAGAAACATAAATTAAAACATGAGAATATGATTAATGATAAAAACAAATAAAATCTATAATAACATTACAATGTGTCAAATTTATAATGAAGAAATAATAGAATATTTAGAAAAGGGTAAATGAATAAAAAAATGTAAATAACATGATAATAATGTTTACATAGAAGCCACCACATGAAAAATACCAATATGATCTCAAATTTACTCTAAATATCTATATATAAAATAAACACACTAGATAATTAATGTGTCTTCACCTTAAACACATCTCAATGAACAACATTTTTGTACACCACAAAATGAATATTCATGATAGATTGTATAAATGTAATAGAAACTCACCAAATTACATACCATTATCTCTAAAAATTGTTAAAACATAATTTATATGAGATAGGAAAGAATAATAAAGAATGTGATAAGATAAATATAAACAATAAAAACAACTAACACCCTAACTCACACACCCACACCATTAAATATTAAAACCGTGAAATTCACCAATTCACCACATCTCAAATCCATTTAACTAATGAAATGAGACAATCATCTAATTGGAAAGTTAAATAGTCCAAAAATTATTCTTAAAACCCCTAATTTTTTGACATGTGGTATAACATGGTGGTACAATACCTTTCCTCACTTTAAACAACACCGATATCTATGTCTATACTAATAAGTCTTCATCCATATGCATTATAGAAAAACAATAACCCACATCATGACTATGTTTTCAAATAATATTCTATATTATTTATGAAACTAAATTAACCTTGAATCATTTTATCAAATATATTAGGGTTTTCAACCATAACATTTATTTCAAAAACCAATCAATAGTATTATAATATACCATAAAATATTTATCCAGGAGTCTAACCTATACTTTCACGAACTTATCATCAAAAAATAAATCATAATGTTTTTATTCTAATTGATTGAGGAAAATTCATATACAAAAAATAAGGATTCTGAAATGTATCCAACATAGAAACTGATATATGTAATATCTTAAAATATTCTTTTAATTGTTTAAAACAAAATACCCATTAAAACACAGATTAAAAAAGATATAAATACATTCCAACCATAGTTTGGGGTTTCCCAAAAGAAAACTTATAATGGATAATATGATAAGGATATTCATATCACTTATATTTGATCCTTTGTACAAAGTCTCCAAAAATCATTGAGTTGGAGACCATGAATGAGGAGAATCACTAATACTAATCAATAAACACATCAAGTTTTATTTCCCTATCCTGGATAGATAAATTGTGTGTTTTCAGTGGGGTTTGGGGTATTAATTGGGTTTAAAGGGAATCCGTGCTTATTCTTATTTTTTTTGAAAATCATGGTTTTAATATAATATAGTTGTTACTAAAACAATCACAACACAACATGGTTTGAATTCATCTTCGTTAAACCATTTACCAACAATATGAACTTGGAAAACCAAAAACAATTATCATGTATTCATAGATAGTGAAATTGTTTCCTAAAATATTATATTTTTTATGAGTATTATTTTCTTAATTTATGGGTTTCCATAGAATTTCGAAATGTTTACACAGACTATACAACTACTATAAAACCTAAAAATCTCATTCATTGTTCTATTGGTATTTGTGGTGTCGATGGGATCCTCCGAATAACATGATTAAGGGGTGGGGGTTGTGAAAAATCATGAACATTGGGATACCATTTTTACTCTTATTGGGAACTCCCAAAGTTTAACTCATCATGAAATTGGTAAATACTTGCTTTCCAAAGGTAGGTAGTCACTTGGGTTTTTAAGTATGATGACTCTTAGGGACTCACATTGATTAATAGAATGGGAGCTCAGACTTACCGTACCCTTTTTGAAGGAATTATTACCAATTATGGGACTTTATTATATGTTACGATATGTTTATCAAGCTCTTACTAGTCTCAATACATGGTAGGTTACCCTAAAAAATGAATGTACGTTAATTCTCATTCATCTTCAAAAGACTAAGATCTCTTTTTTGAATCCATATTTATGTATCTGTGGTTCTCCATCATTTTTCTAGTAATTTGTAGCTTCTTATATTCTAAATATGTATAAAACAATTCTCCATAATGTGATTCCATGAAAGGAGGTGGTTAATATTACGATGAGGGGATTGAACCATTATGAGGTGTCATACGAATCCTATTTTTTGTAAGAATCAAAACACACATAGTTAATTGGAAACGAATAGTTTAATGTCATGTGTAAAGGTCATATATGGGTTTTTTGTGACTCTATATATTCAAGATCGAGTCACGAAGGGAAATTCTATGTTTCCTGAGTATTGGAATTATTAGATTTTATGTAGATCATTTCATAAGGATTATATATTGAGGTTATCCTTGACATTGTTGAGATTTGAGGTGCACATGAAATGACCATTGTAGTTCCCTATGCTCATGTGATCTATGCTCAATGTGGGAAATAATTGGGTAAAATGATCATTTTTGTTTCTCAGGATATTGGAATTATATTCCAGAAATTCCGTTATATGATTTTTTATGGAAATCGGGCCTTGGAGGGACCTCCTACTTATCCTTGTTAAAGATGATATCAGAATCAATGTAGATCGATTGATTTCTCAAACCACTAATCAATGAGGTAAAGTGATCATCTCTTTGGAATATTTTCATCCTGATGGTTGAGATGTTAGAGTAATTAAAAGAATTAAACCTAAAGGGTTGCTCATTTGAGTTTAGTCCATAAGAAGGAATCCTACATATCCTAGTTATTCCAGGAATCCAATTTATCCTAGTTCAATTTTCACAGAATGAACTCTATTGATTCTGGTACCTTTTTTGAGGATAATAGTGAATATGTTAGGATCATTACAACTCCCAAATCCCATGTCTTCCATGCTAATTGTGAGAAGAAGAGGATTCCATGTAGTTGATGTCATTTCTCGAAATAAGGTAAGGATCACACTGGGTTATCAATATAGGGATTGATCATCAAGAAAAGGTGGCATATGTATCTTAAATTTGGAAGGAATTATATTCACTAAGTCTCCCTTTATATCAAGGATTATACACTGATGGAGTTAAATGTTATCAAGTTAGGTTATTCCCTTAAGGAATAGCCAGCTTGTATGGAGGGTGTCACATGACACATTTGTATTGTCCATATCATAGAGTAAGATCCATATGATTTGTCTTGGAATCCATCAAAGGACTACAGTAGCTTGTTCAAGGGTGTGTCATGTGATATATAAGGAGTTCCTTATTTTCATTCTTAAGAGTTGGCTTGTCACATGTGGAGGGTGTCGTGATAGTTAATATGACTTGTCTAGGAGGTTTTCGAACATCATGGATAACATCCCTGGTGGAAATCATGGGAAATAAATGAAATGTATGGAGGAAATCCCGAGTCTCAAATGACATACACCTAGGTTGTCGCGAGAGATTATTTAACAAGCCCAGATATAGCTGTGAAACTTTACTGACAAGAGTTGGAACCATTATATGAGTCAACAGATGTATCTGAGGGATGTCACAAGGCTTGGGTGATAACCACATTTGGTTTTTTGAGAGAAAAGTGGTGTGCCCAGGGGGACCATGTGACTTTCTTTAACATTTCATGATGATTTTTCATGACCCAAATAGCATGCCGAAAGATCATCTCAAGATCTAGTTGACATATCTTGGTGTTTTCGTGTCTTGGATGACTCATGATAAGTGCATGAGGTCCATTGGAATTATTTCACTTATGTATCCCAATTTTAAAATTCATTCTAACCCATGTCTCAAAAATTACATAGGATTATTTCATATCAACCTATTTTGAGTATCATGTGTACTCTATGTATTTAGACATGTACTTCTCACATCATTCCAAAATTCCTTCTCATGATCTTTGAATGATCAATAAAAGTACCTCTTGTATGATGCATGATCTCTGTGGATGTTCACAAGTATATTACCTAATGGAATAAATGTCAGTTGCATGATTATCCACTGTGAGAAGTCTGACCTAGTGAGGCTATGTCTAACTGATATAAATTCTTTATTCTCGAGACCCTTCTATTCAAGATTCCATCTTTTTTAATGTTTGGATAGGAATTAATAGGGATAACTACCCTAGTCGTTCGTCAGTTTGTGTGGTGTATCTAACACGAATCTATGCTATAGTCAGTGAAGGGATCTGTCACCAAGAGTATTCAATTTTCGTTGCTGGGTACTTCATCCAAGGGCACCTCCTTATATTCAGTGACCAAATGTCCCTCCATAAATGTTACCTTCATTGGATTTTTTCAAAATTAGTGGGTAGTTATTGACTCATTGAGGTATGCTGATGGACTTACTTATTATCATATTGATATGTCCAAGTGCCTTTAAAATATTAGGATGCATATTGAAAGGGGTTTACATGATTCATGTTGACTTTTCTAGGAGTCTCATGAGATCAGGGTGTCTCGTATAAGAGTTTTTTGGGATCATGCTATGGACTTCCTAGGTGGGTCACATGTGATTTATTACTATGAATGCTTCTGCATCCTTCCCTTTTATTTTTACTATTTTATGTGATAAGTGTTTTGAGTCATGAGATATTTCATGAGTAATGATAATGATAATTAATATATTTTTTGATAATGCATCACATGACTACCATGGGCCATATGAGAGTGCACCAACATTTTGTAGAAAAATCTATCTATTTATCATTAGTGGATCCAAAAAGAAAGTGTATTTTTTCTTGAGCATAAGTATGGATTTTGTGTGATGATGATTACAAGAAAAAAGTCTCTCATGAGATGAAGAGGGAATGTTGGTAGGGATATTAAATGTCTTGTGGACTTCCATGGGTGCTCCACATGAATTTCAATGACAGTGAGTATCTTCCACCTTCTGCCCTTTTATTTTCATTTTTTATTTTATATAATGGTTAAAGCTCATGAGAAATTTCTTCGATGATGTAAAGAATAATTACCCTTCCCTTTGATGACAAGCTACATGAACATTAAAATATATCAGTTAGTCTAGTATTTTGATGTATTCCTTCCATTTTTTAATATATTTTCAGTTTATATTTCCAGGTGTATGCTACTAACCACCCGCATGTCCTAGGGGAACTCATCTGGTTGTTTCAGCCGACCACTGGTTTCCTAGATCACCTTTATAATCATAGAGGGACCCATAACATGGGACTCTGTAGGATTCACTATAGTTTATTCAATTCATGTGGTGTTATTTCATGACATTATAATGGTCACAATATCATAATTCCTTTTATGGTTCAATAAATCTATATGTCTTGCTAATCAACTTATTCAATTTCTTTTATGGAAAAAATAATACGCATATTCTCATATTTTCTCCCATTTGAATTTATTAATGCTCATTTAGTGGGAATAAAAAAAATCCTCCCACATAGTTTCCATGGATATGGGGACAAGGTTTTGGCTATGAGGAAGGTAAATGTCCACTAGAGTCATTAGTGGTGTTGTGACTCGGTGTATTGGATGTCATTTCTACTACTGGGTGACAGTTGGTATTCTTCATAATGCCATATATATATATAGGGATGGGGGGAATTATTATCCTCCAACCTCAATTTTTCTAGAGAACACTTGACCTACCTCTATCACATACTATAGTCAGAATACCATTATCACGAGTGCTGATAGAAAGTCCTCATCACAATCCATCATAGTTTGATTTGACCTATAAGATCATTTTATATTAAGCACATTTTTTGAAGAAATAAAAACCATACTTTGGTAATTACTATTGGACATAAAACATGAGGTATTTTTATTTTATTGAGATATTCATATGATCTGGTATCTTGATCATTCTATTGAATTATTATCATGTGATTCGCGTGACCATTTATAGGTCACAGAATCATGAGTCTCTTTAGGGGTCCGGCAATTGTGTAATACCTTATGTGGTTTATGTGACCCTTATGTTCTTAGCATGTCTGTTAATTTGAAAACCATTCTTGTTGATTTGAAACTGAATTATTGGATCCATGAAATTCACATGATGCATATATATCTTTCTTACATTTATTTCTAACAATATTTTATATTCACTTAATGTAAAATGTGCCACATACTTTTTTTAAGATATATTATAGTTATTTTTGAGGTTAATTAGCTTCTTCCAATCAATGTTCATTGATTCCAAGGAATCATAATGATGATCATAAATACCATTATAATATTAACAATGATATCCTAAAGAGGTTCCTCCCATTTGGGCTCCAAAATTTTCCATTATCTCAAAAAACTACTCTCTATGGGTTTCATTTACTATATGGTTATACCATTCCTCATCTATAAATTAATCTTCTAGATCACTGGATTTACTATTATATAAACTGTGTTTAGAGAACACATTCTGAGGACAGTGGGCATGTTAATGTTCGATCGTGGGGTTTGTCTTATATGATGACCAACTCCCCTATATTCCCATATGGTCATGACTTCTCCAAAGAACCCATTCTTCAGAGTTATTTGATCCTACATTCCACTTCCCTGGATAATCTGAATATTGGACTGCACTCAGAATGGGATCTCCATCCTAGATTTAATTTCTCCAATGATTGGGTGTGTACCATCTGGGTCTGAAAAATCTATTTGGAGTTTGAAGTTGATTTATATAGGGTTCTTCTTAAACTTGATGTGTGGATATCCAAATTTATAGTCTATCACAAACCTTAAATTCACTAAGAGATGATCAATCAGGGGTTTTCTAGAACAAACACATTTAATTTGTCTTATGGGGGAAGTGGGAATTAGCCTATTAGATATCTATTAGTTTTGTGGGATTACACCCATTGGAGAAATGTGAGATGAGTTCCTCCCAACCGTGGATATATGGGATGATCCTTTTTTAGAATCCATAAATTTAAATAGTCATGATTATTATTGTGAAAGATAACTTGATCAAAGAGATGACAATGTGCACACTTTTCTTTCATGGATTGGATCAATATTTTACTCTATAGTAGAAGAGTTAGACCAACTTTTATTCTCCCTTGTCTGTTATTTTCCCAATATGTATGTGACAACGATGGATCATATAAGGATGTCATAAATGATTTATATTATACCTATTAAAAATATTGTTTGAACTCTATGATCTATCTAAGGGTGAGACTAGTAGGAATTATAGCTATGTTCATGAATGTGCAGATCTTTCCAGTAGGGGATACACATTTAGGAATCTGTGTTATTATCTATTTTATGGAATCAGAACTAGATAGGGACATCACATCAATCTAGAATTTACATTCTATGAAAACCATTACATTATCCCTTGCCATATCCAATAGGGTGACACATCTTATGGGATCAGTTGACCCTTCTAGTTGTTATTCAGTTGGATAGGGGATCATATTGTCATTTATTACTATTATAAAACTACCAAGATCCATAAAATATCATTCCATATATCATTTCTCAACCTATATATGGTTGTATTTATGTACCTAAACCCTAATTAAGTTAATGGTTTGCTGAGTCAATCTAATATATTGGACCTTACCCCTTACCATGCACCTACGGAGCCAATTATTGGAAATGGAAGTGGTTTCATTAATGAAAGTTCTTATTTGATCTGCCTTCAAGATGGTTTTATCACATCCATTGTGGGTGAGCTAATTGTCTATGAGCATTATACACTATAGGAGACAGATTTACTCATCAGTTTTGTTGTATCCATGGGGTTTCTTCAAGGCCCTTAGATGTCAAATAAGGAGAATGGAATATTGGGGCCATCCATCAGTTTTAGATGATTCTAATGAGTGATGATTCTATGTTCGAGATCATAAATCTTCCTATTTATGATCATGGGTTTCTTACCTTGTTTTATGATCAGGCATGGGTAGCATATTATCTTTATGGGATGATAGAGACGTTGGTCTGTCATGTGGTAAGTCCTTTCACCTTTCCAACCCTTGTTTTAGTGACAATGATGAAATTGATAAATGGAAAATATGGGAAGTTGAGAAAGTGACCTCATTTGAGGGATGAATATTCTTATGGACCAAAATATTCTATTGAGTAATTTAATCCTCCAACATAGGAGACAGATGATATTGATTTTGAGAGAGAAAATATGGCAATTATCCTCCTATTTTCATGTTTGTTTAACTGGTTAGTCAACCTCCTACCATGACCACCATAACAATTACAGAGGCTTATATATGAAATTGGATGATCTAGATACTGATTCATTCCTTGATCACTGGGACACCCTTGGATGTATTCTTTGACCAAGGGTAACTCCTTCACCAATTATATCATGACTTGGGGGTGTGCGGTTTTGACCAAGAACCACTATATGAAATTAGGTTTCAAATCATCATAACCCAATGTGATTTAGCATTGATTTGACGTGATATTATTGACCTTGTATATGAGGCTCATTATTCTAGGAAAATGAAGGAGGTATAAGAGGAAATGGAGTAGGATATCTAGTTGAAATCGTATGTGCAAGCTCAGATAAAGGCTAGACTATGAATATATTGAGATGTGGTGAGATCATTTCTCATTGTAGGCTTGAACGTTTGAAATAATTATGTTCATTGGACACTTCTCATAAGATATTTGAAGAGTTGACTACGATGATAGAGACTCTCCATCCAATGGTAGAAGAAGAAGTGGTGGGATAAGTGGCACACCAATGTTCAGTTGACGCTTCTTTCTAGAATCATCTGAACTTTATTAGCAGAGCCATCCAACTTTTAACATGAATCAACTTTGGAAATTAAAATTATTTTAGATGAGACCTCATAGATAGAAAAAAATATATAGATTACTCCATTTTTTATAGTATGAATTTATGATTTTTTAATCATTATATACTACTATTTAGTCTTCTTCCCTTCACAATGTGCATGACATCTCATTACTCCGATATTATGAAAATCACCAACGATACCCATTCATTGATATATATTGAATGAAAAAGAATTAATTTAATTTAATGTTGAAATTATAACTCATCCCGTTTTATAGGTGCTTCTGAGTGCCCACTAACATGAGAATTATTATTGATAATCAGCTCCAACTATCTTAATATCACTTGATTTTTAGAAGGATTGTCTATATTTGACCTATGTTTTAAATGGGGAGTGATTTTTATTTTTCTAAATAAAATGGGAATGGATAAAGAAAAATTATTTTGTTAAGGCCATGATGTTGTCCCTACAAGATTTTATAGGATATACATTTCCATGCTATTTTGATTAGAGGTTTTTTTATCTTGGAATTATTATCTCTTTATTCTGTGGTCTTTTATCTCATAATGGATGTCACATTAGTTTAGGATATTGTATATCAGACCTGATATCACTTTAGATGGGGATCAATTATCTCGGAAATGATATCACTTTTGTATAGGGTATTTTGGCTCAAACCCAATATCACATTAGTTTAGGTTCATTTATATTGGACATGATATAACAATATTGTTGGGGTTTCAGCTCAAACCTGATATCACTTTAGTATAAGGCCATTTATCACGGACTTGATATTAATTTAGTTTAGGGTATTTTATCTCATACTTGATATCAAATTTGTACAGGTTGATTTATCTCGGACATGATATCTCTTTAGTTTTGGATCCTTTATCCAGTACAATATTTGGCTTTAGTTTAGGTTCTTTTAGCTCAGACATGATGTCACTTTCATTTAGGTTATTTTAATAAAGACCTCATATCAAATTAGTTTAGGTTATTTTATGTCATACCTAATTCCACTTTATTTTAGGGTCTTTTATATTGGACATGATACACATTATTTTATCATCTTTTAGCTCGGACCTAATATCAGATCACGGGATATAGTGTAGACATGAAATGATTGACCAAAATCACTCTGAGGTTTTGGGTTCCTCCATGATGAAACATAGTATTTTAGGGATCATAAATACGTTATTAGATATTAAAGGATCTAGTTGTAGATAATATGCACATATGCATGAGCCCAATTAATTCATGCACAGTCATGCAAAGGGCCCCTTGAAGCTGGGTATCTTTTCCAGGGGATATAAATTTTTTATGGAGTTAATATTTGTTGAGGGTGAAATAATTGGTTTGCTAGGTCCAACTAGATAGTTTGAGTATGGATGATTAAAATAAAAAACCCAAATCTTGAGTCTGTGAATATTGGATTGAGAAGAAATGTCAGGGACGACTCGTAACACTTTGAGATTCTAAGTTCCATTGCTGTGTTTTTAGGGCTAAAATGATTAATCATCCATTATTACAAGGTGGAAATCCCTTTATTTGGAGGGCCAGGGATCTTATGTGTCAGTATAATTACCAAGAAATGCCAATCTCCACTTCATTCTGATGGCTATGATAGGTTTTCAAAGACTCAAATGTCTTGATTAGGAATTAGGTTATGGAAAGATAGCTATACAAAAAGGGTTTCAGAACCCTATTTTTGTATAGATATTAATGTAAGGCTTGAGCTATGTTATCTTTGGTCTTGAATTATGTGGAATGAGCCATTAAAGGTATTATAATTGTGTGTCAAATTCTGACCTTGAGAAATGGTAAAAAACACAATGACTTATCGTTGAGGATTTGAAATCCACTCAGATTGTTTGGTATGTGGACTGTAAGTCATGGTCCAAAGTGGTCAGATTAGAAGCATGATATGGGACAACCATATTTGTATTAGTTTAGAAAAATATAGGTTTTGAGTGTTGTAATGATGGTGTCAGGGCCCATATATATTGGAATGTTCTTTTTTCAGAGTAATACATTTGGTAGACAACAATAAGGGCATATATATAAGCCATGTGCATGAGTGCATAGTTATTAAAAGGGTCTAAGGATGGCTGATAACGTTTCCATTGGCCATAAATTATTTATGGTGATCTGATACACCCAAGTAAAGATGTTTTATGTTTGGATTATGTAATATCTAGGAAGGGATCGAACACCCTAATTTTTATGTTACTGTATATATAACATACTTTCATATAGAGGAGATGTGATAAACCATTAATCTATCATCTTATTAGATTAGGGACTCCATTGTGTAGATATTGGATTTTATAGGGAAAAAATGATTTTATAATCTTTATGCGTTTTTTATTTATGACACAACTTTTAGTAAAACTCTATAATGGAAGAGTATAGAAGTCAGAGACTTAACATTTTTCTTAGTTCTCCCTTTTCAGTATTTCAACCGGAGAAGACTTATATCTCATTCCCTAGTACTTTATGGTCCTGAAAATTGGACCATTATAAGCTATATTTTATGTAGTAAAACATTTACCCAAGAACATGTTGTTTATGTTCATGACTCACATGGATATAATATAGGATATGTTACACAAGAGATTAATTTGGATACCTATGGTCAAGGTGTCTCCCAAAAAACTCTGGGCAGGGGATGGTAATGTTGTAAATCATGGATTGAGTTCCTAAAGTCTTGATTAATTATAATAGATATTCATATTTTGAGTAGTTTAGACACACTGAGGTGTTCATTTTTTCCACATTGATGTGAGGGCTCAAAATGACCAGAATTTCCTTTTTGTAGAGTGATCAATTTTTTTGACGGCCATAGTTTTATATTCATGATACATAAGCATTCATTATTAGTGAATCAATGGACCCTTCTTGACAGATATCTTATCCTAGTGAATTTGAAGGTTGATTATGACCTTATATACCCAATACATGAAGCATAATATATGTACTAAGGTTCTTTTAAAAGAGGTTAGAAGCACCTTATACTCAGGTTGACCAGAGTAAGGATTTTGTGGTCTTCTGATAAGGGGTGATGATGTGTATTGGCCTATATAGTTTATTGTTTATAGTGGGGATGTTTTCAATGATGCTTAATGTCATTCAGTAATGAAAATTTTCATTTATTTTATCGTTGTGTGGAGATGACATATTTTTCATCAACATTTAATATCATGAGACCAAGTTATTTTCCTTATATTTATAATATCATGTGGTACAGACGTAATTCCATGAAGAGTATCGTCATGTGGTAAGGATATACTTCAGTGTATTTATCATCATGTGGTAATTACATAGGATCTAACATGAATGGAATGAAATGTCACAATTGGGACCAAGGGTGGAAACCCATGAATCACTATGTATGTCATAAGATAGAGAATCAGACCACATCTAGTTTTAAATGATGTCCACTACTTAGTTATGGTACATATGTGATGGGTGGGGGAGATTTATATTTATTAGTCGAGAATGGGACATGTTTTGGAAATATGGACATTTCTATATATCCTTTGATGATAAGAATCATGTCACAAATAATTCTTTAATAAGAAACTCTCTCTTATTCGATATGTCCCATAAAAAGAGGTTGGAATATTTTTTATTTACTTTTGTAGTTGGTCCTAATATAAGAGATATAGGTATAATTATGTCTCATGTGATGGAAGTAATAAATCCCCATATAGTTTTTTATAGAATTGAACATTTTAATTTCATGTGATAAAGATGCAGATGGACTGATATGAATAAGATATAATGTTTTGGTTGGGCCCATATATGGATGTCTGGGCATCACTACATATCTCATGAAAATGAGAATCATGCTAGACATAATTTTGTAATGTTGTGCATTTTAACATCATGAGGATAGGATGAGGACAACTCGATGCGAATGAAGATGGATGTTTTCCATCTATGTTGTTTTACACCACATAGTAATGACACTGACCAAGCAAATGAATGTGATGTGGTAATAACTCATGTTGTTTCTTTTATGGTCTCACATTCAAGATAATGATAGAACTGTCATGTAATTTCATGACTTGTTCTTGTAGGGAATACCTTACTATAACTCCTAAGATCATGGGAGATACTCTTGTTGTGAGATACCAGGAGTAGCAGGGGTCCCTCTCGTAATATAGAGGCAGTTGAGGGTATAACATAAGTATTTTATTTCACATAGTGATTTAAAAAAGCTATAAGATTTATTAATCCATATTTATCTCATAGAAAAATGAGAATATTTCCATATATAGTTCTTGATGGGACTCTCAGTTTCATGTCATATAGAGGGGATGTTAGCCATACATTTTAACATATTGCAGTAAGGACATTGGTCAACTGAGGTGAAATAATATTAATTATATGGATATGACCATGAATATTATTTTGGACATCACTACGTATCCAATCAATATAGGAATCCATCAATGCATAGTTCTTAAGAAATTTTTTATTTTAATGTTATGTTGAAAGGTAAAGATTCGTATAGTTTACCACCATCTGGTCACCATGAATTTATATAGTTTAACATATTTAACATAGGAATAATGATGAGGCCTACTCTGTTGTGGATGCCAATACTAGTGAAATCTTATGAAATATATTTATTGATAAATATCTAAATGGTGGAAGGTGTGGAATGATCCCTATATATGGTGTCTATTAAATAGGATCCCTTATAATTAAACATATTTGTCACATAAGGCCATTCCCATATGTGTTCCAATTTTGGGGGGTTCATTCCCAGAATCATTATGTTGTTGAGATCCTGCACCCCTTATCCTTAGTGGAAGGATTGATAGTGGTTGTTTTAACTAAATGGTCGTCTTATCTGATTCAAACAGACCCCCAGGTTGTATAGTGTGTCCATTCTCTTCCCATATTTCTATTCCAATTCATCAATCCTCTTGGGATATTGTTCAAAATTTGAGAGTTTCCTGCAACTAGATATTCCGAGTGAAGGTAGCTCGACCTCATTAGGTAATACCGCCTCAGTACTATACACCAATAATCGTGGAGTGGCTTGTGTGGTAGTATGCATTGTGGTATGGTAGGTCAAAAAAGAATGGAGGATATTATTAATAAAATATATATTTTCCTTGTTCACCATATTCTAGAGTATATTTGATAGATTCTTTCTAAAATCCACAATATATACATTAATTATTTCATGATAATGAGGCGAGTGATTAGAATAGATATTGTACTTGTCGTACAACTTATTTAACTTTTGGGGGACATAAATTAGTGTCCTTGTTCATATATATTGTGTGAGGGACCAAACACCTGGTGATGACATGATACATTATAAAGTTGATTTTATTCTTCATTCTGACTTTATTGAGGATTAGTTTTTTAACCCATTTTGAAAATAAGTTAGTAGAAGAATGAATGTACTAGAACTTCCTTGATACGGATAGGGAAATAATCCCGAAAACATTAATCTCCTAGATAAAAAACAATCATGAATATTTATCTATGTACATAAATTTTAGGGCTAATTTATTAATTTTTCCTAGACCTGGATCACATAAAATTTAATGGTGAATTACACATAGTCCTGTATCATGAATTTCTAAATAATATCCCAACCTCATAATTTTATTGGATATAATGGTTTCAGAATGGTGGGTAACAACAGAGCCTTCATAAACTACTTACATGAAAGAAACAATTCCTCTTTATGCTTATCACCTGATGAGGACTCTATAAAATCCACATTTTAGAGGAATTGTTTCTCATTTGGAGTATCCTGATGAGTGAAATTTTTGGCATGGTGCTGAATCTATACCCTTTCAACCCGATCCATTGGGAGAATCCCATTTTTGGAGATATCCAATTATGGGCCCCATCCATCCAGGAGTGTTCATTGGTTCGTCATGCTTTGGTTTGGTGCTAACTTGATTGTTTTATTTCATATCACATTGGATGACTGATGATACGAATCATTAATGTGTGAAATGGAATATTTATTCCTCATAATTAGGGTAGGCCAATATGATAGCTACATTAGCTAGTGCATTAGTGCAAGCATTCAATAATAGGGGTATATGACACATTGTGGATTCAAAATGGAATTCATCCATCAATTCCTTGACATAGCTAGTGAGGGGACTAGTTCTTCCTTTTCAATAGAATATTCACCATTGATCTTCTTTATCGCTAATTTTGAATCCCCTTTTATGTTTTTGTCAACTATGTGCAATAGTTTGGCTAGTTCCAATCTAGTGATGATAGCTTTGTATTCAGTATCATTATTCATAAAACCTTATGATAATGAGAAAAATAAGGTTAAATATCATTTGATGGAGATGGAAATACATTCCCTAGACCAACCAAATTATGATTTGGGTTTTCTATCCTTATGCCGATAGGTCTTCGGGTGGCACAATCAATGTAAATCTCCCATTTTGTGGGAATGTCATTGGCCTAGAATACATCTTCACCTGTGAGTTTGATGTCCTTCGATGTATTTTCTAGGGCATGATGTGTTGTGAGTAATTCATCCAGGGATTTCCCTTTCACATAATTATATGATTTGAATTGATTTTCATATTGTTTCAAAATGGTCAACAATCGATCCAAGTGCCCAGTCAACATAGGCTGCCAAATGATATACTTGAGAAGATAAATTTGAGAGACCAAATATAATTTGTGGTGTTTCAATTAATGCCTTATCCTTTTAACCACAAATATGAGTGGAAGAAGTTATATTTGACATCATAATAATAATTATCCATACCTATCATCATCATCTTAAGGTAGTGGAGATTATTATGACATCTCACATCCTTTTTTTATGTGGGGAGGGTACCTAGTGAGTGATCTATGGAATCGACATATATGATGAGTGTCCTACCTTTAACCGCAGGAATCAAAAATAGTGGGTGTATCATTAACTTCCTAAGACATTACATGGATTGTTGACTATCATCATCCCATTGATAGGAAATTCCTTTATTCATTAGCCTGGTTAAGGGGAGAGATTTTCTAGAAAGGTTGCGTATGCATCACCAAATGTTGGTGAGGTTTTCTTGGAGATCGCTGATATTAATGGGGGTGACACTCCTAAAATAGCACATTAGTTCTCATGATCATACTCAATATCCCTGGGGAATACCACAAAGCTGAGGAACCTTCCCAATGTTACCCCAAAATAACATTTTATCAAATTACTCATTAAATCATGTTGTCATAGTATTTTCCTGATTTTCATGAGATCAATAATGTAATAACATCAATTTCAGTATTGAATTACCATGCTTTTGATATCACACTAGGTTATCCTTTCCGAGAATAGATTAATGATGAGATTCAAGGAATAATGGTATGTGAATATATCATTCTATATTCCAAGGACATGAACTTATAGTAGAATATCCCTTAAGGCGATCTAAAGGTGGCACTTTCTTCATCTTTGGGGGAAATATTTATCTAATTGTACATTGAGTAAAACTCCATGAAGGAAATGTCTTAGAAGCCATAAGTTTCTTCAATCAAGAGTTATGTGATCAAAAATTGAAAATAATCTAGTGGGAAATGTCGATTAAGTTCACTTAATCCAATTCAAACCATAATATTCCCATTTATTTTCTTCATGGGGACAAAATTTCCAATCCATATTGGGTATTACACTTCACAAATAGTGTTTTCTATGATATAATTTCAAATGAAACCTCTACATTTGTGTAATGAGAATGGAAAAAACTCATGGATTCCTATTTGAAGCCTTGATTCCCATTGGGTAGTTTGAGATGGTGTGTTTCCACATCTGGATTTAGTCTTAGAATTTCTGTATAGTTCTACATGAATAGATATCAATGCTTATTTAGAATTTAAATTAACAACTCTTTATCTTCAAGGATCATGAAACCATTTATTAGAGTAGGATTCGAGTCTAATTTTTTTTCCAAAGACACATTCCCCAGATGTTGGAGGGGAATTATGAGGTCAACCACATTTTATTTTATTCTTGAGTCTGTGGAAACATTTATAGGTGGTGATGGAAATCATGGGTCTTATCTAGCACAATCAGGGTGAGGGAGGCCATTAGAAGATAGATATTCATCCCTTTCTACCTGAGTCATCATAGAGAGATATTTGAGTTTCTTGTCTTTTAAACTTTCACTAAGGAAAGGAGGGTCTTGGAACTATGGGATTAGATATACTACTTCCACAATACTTAGGGGAAGTATTTTTCAATGTTGAGCATAATACATGGACTCACAAGGGGGGTTACAAATCCATTAGGAGATGAAACATTTATATCATCATATTATATTGGTTTATATCTTACCCTTTTGAAGAAATATGATTCAACATATATGGATTTGTATGTTTCAAATGTGATGCAGTTTTCATGTATTATAATAACTTTTCTAATTTTGTGGTAAATCAGATATTGATGGTATGTTTATTCTTCTTCCATGTTTCTTTTGGATCTAGGTCCTCCTTATAAGTACATTATATGTTTTTTCTTTATAGAAAACCATGAACAAAACATCAAACGTGAGATTTCAAAATTGGACTTTGGGTTTGATCTTACTAATAGGTCATTTATCACGCTTAGCATACCCATGAATGGTCATCTTTGTGGGGGATAAGTCCCCTTTTCTATAACCCAAATATATGTGGGTTTGAAATGGAATTATATCGATCCCAAATCCATTATAAATCATTTCAATTTGAACATTGAAATTATTTAGTTTTCCAGAAACATATAGGGGCCTGATTATCCCTTTGATTTCCTCTTCCTAATCATGATCAGTGAATGAGATGGTGACATAAATATTAGAGGAAATATTATCAAATTTATAGACCTCAGATGCAGTGAATTATCTCTTGAATTATTGTGAGATTTGAAAGTCATTATCAAGTTCCTCCATGAGTTTTTTTCAAATGATAAGTGCATCACGGATTTAGATATTTTATTGGAAAAAAATTTGATGATATTGAACTTCGTACTTCTAAGCCAAAGGTCTAAGATTCAAAAAATTGAGTTTCCATTGGAATGCGTTTTAGGAGTCAAGTAATTTGAGGTGTATGAGGCTAGTTCTTAAACAGAGTTCATGGGAGAATATTTTTCTAGTTGTGAATACTATTCTATCCTTCCCCTTTGTCTGGGTTGATCAGATGATTGACCCCCCATTGAGAAATCATGTAATAAAATTGGGTGTGAATGACTGATGGAGGGTTCTAAGACACCTCTATGTCACCTTTTAGCCTTTTGGAGCCCTTGAAAATGGGTTCTAGCTATATATATGTCCTACATGGGCAAATGATATGAATATTGAGTCTGTGTAGATTCACGTTGTCCCCTATATCCTTTTTTACGACACATGAGACCACCTGATCCACAATTACATATGAGGAAACCATATTCAAGGGCATATTCATGTTCATTGTAGAGATCTACCATGTTTATCATGATGGTAGAACCAATGAAGATATATTAATTCAATGAGAATTTCATTTGGTGGGGTGTTTCCCCTACTACAGGTGTTGTATAAATGTATTCTTCAAGATTTAGGGAATTTTGGAGTAGAATATGACTCTTCCACCTCTATTTAATCTTGATTATAGTGGTCATGGAAAACATTTGAAGGAACATTTGATGTCTCTTTCTTGGTTTATGGGGTTATTTTTGGGTTTTTTACTAATGTTATATTAGAGTGATGTGAGCTTGATCAACTATTTTTTGAGTCACCCATTTGTAAAATATTTGTGCAAGACTAGCCTGAACATTCTACCAACCATCTTCTCCAAATTACCAGGTGATGGTTATTCAGTCCACCAGCACTAGAGTGTTTTATAACCCCACCTATCTAGAATCTACCATTCCTAATAGGGCTTCTTCAATTAGAATAATTCTTGGATACTATGACTCATACTTCTATGGTAGGGGAATTATTTGTGATGTTTGGTGAGGTCGAACTCATCATAACTTATGTTCTATGGAATTTTTATTATTTTATTATTAATGGATATTAAGAAATAATCGAGGACTTTTTCATTTCAGAAGGATTATGCATTGTTATTCCATTCGGTATATCTTGGATGACCCTGATTTCATTTTGCTTTAGGTTGAGGGAGATTTTGTTGTTATCACCACTCTACAGGAGGTGCTAGGCATATAGAAGCCTACATAGGTTCCATAATGGGCATTACTATTTTCATGAAGGCTAAAAATAAAGATTATTCCCTACTTATCCATTTTGCCTACACTGTTAGCATGAGTCGGGACTTGGATTGGGTTGATTGAATAGCCTTCTCAAGACATTATTCCGATTCAATGAACTCTTGAAACCCACATGTACATTTCATGGGGATTATATGTGTCTACAACTCATTAGTAATATTTTTATCATAGATATCCAGAAGCTTATATTGTTATAGAGGGATGCTTATAGAATAGGTTAAACCTTTACTTCTTTCTAGGAAATGATACACCCTATAATTCTCACATTGTTTGCAGTTCATATATTCAAAGATCGTTATTTTCCTCAGTGTGGATTTTAACTAAAATAGGAACTAACATAAAAGGTCTTAACATCCTTCAACAGATATACATGAGAAGATTCTATAATACACTATGGCTCTCCCTATCAGAGTTTTTAAAAAACACCTCACCATTGTTTCCTCTTGTTGATCTTGAGGGCCCATCATCATCGAAAATTGGGATATAAAGGGTGTAAGATGTTGTTTAGGGTTTCCTACCATGTCAATTTTAGAAAGGGTAGGATTTTAGAATTATGGAGGATGTGGAGTATCATTCAACCATTCAAGATATGGATTTAATTTATGTTACATAAAAGGAAATCACCCTTCCCTTGCTTCAATTCGAGTAGTCAGGTACTCGATGATGTTACGTAACTCTAGGGGAACTAATTTATGATCCACTTCCTATCCATAGGTATTTAGGAGGGGATGATGAGGTGTTCTCACCTTCATATCTCACTAATTATCAATTCATTCAATGACTAAATTTTTTCCCTGATGAGGGAGACGTTGTCTCTAAAACCAAGGGATGTCAATATAATTTTTTACTTCCACATTTTTGTGGAATCAATGTATAGATATGGAGACAATATGATGCATGGATACCTCTAATATTAGTGTTTTTTCGATGTGAGTGACAATATTCATCTCTAGCTAAATACTATACTGAGTGGGAATATTTTTCCGGAGTATATTCTCATTGAGTTACCAGAGTGCTAGTATTTCACTCTAATATTGTGACAACTATTCCTCTGGGGAAAGAACATTAGTTCTTCTATGTGTTTATTAGTATATAACTTTAGATTTCATTTTTTTTTCTTTTGTAGCATATAGCTGAGGTGGTTGTGTCTCATTATTTGATAGTTCAAAATTTTGAATCCGTATTTGGTTCTAGGTGCGCACAACCTCATTTGGGACATGAAGATAAAAATCATACTAGAGAACTTTTTCATGTTTCCAAAATTCACATTTTCTTCCAAATAAATGTAGTCCATGTTGATAGTGAATATATTCACATAGTCATATTGGGCAATGGTGGTTGTGACATTACATTCCATGAAATAGGATGATTCTTTACTTCCTTCATCAGGGTCTTCATTTGAAATAATGGCCATATTGGGACATTTTTACTTATGAACCTAGTAGGGTTTGGTATCCTTTTTCATTCGTTCCTCCCATATTATCCTATACTCATTTATTCTAAGGGAGTTTACAGTAATTATTTCTAAGATTTACCTACCCAACATAGGTTTTTCATGCGGTGGGAAGAATATGTGGGATGTTGACCATTGCCTTTTCTATCCATTCCTAGAGAAGACTGATTCTATCCATGGTGATAATGATAATTTAAATTCCACCCTCCATGTAGGGTGGGGGATATTTTGTGATATGATGAAAACTTATTGGTCTAATTATTGACGATCCTATGAATCTAGTAGGAGAATGGATGATTCTTGGGATAAACAAGGAGATATAAATACCCCCAGCCCAGTGGGGGTGGGGGTGATTTGTAATCACCAATAATTCCTCCAGGGACCTATCATGAGATGACGAACCTAGAGATGATGATTTAGATATAAAATCTCCCAATCCATTGTAATGGGAATCACTTTCATCTCTTGATGATATGTCATGAATCCTCATAGGGATTAACAATAAAAGGGGTGGAGGTAGTGGTAGAAAATCTCATGGCCTAAGGGACTGAGTCCTCTAATGGGTGGCTACCATGAAAGTGTCTATTGCAACCTATTTGATGTAGAATAGTTGTTCTCTCATAGAATCTAGGATTAATAGAATCCCATGATAATAACCTTTTCATTGTGAGAAGTTATCCTCAAATTCATTCTCCATGTTTGCAATGTTTTCTCTTTTTATAGATGGGCCCAATATGATGTCCTTTTGGAAGTCCTATCCCTCTATTCATGATGTATGTACATCATTGAAGTGGTTTCATTCATTAGTAGTTAAAAAATATCCAAATAATTACATGGTTCCCAGATTTCATAAGAGTATATAACATTATAGGACACCAAAAATGAGGATTTATGTTGTTACACTGGTTCATAAATGTGCAACAGTACATACTATACCCATCCATGAAAATAGATGCATGAAATGAATTAAGAGACTAGCTGTTTAAGACTCATGATGAAATTGTGGAAACCATGTTGCAAATTTGTGCTCTATGTTTCCAGTTTTTTTGATCTTGGTACATGGAGATATAAGCTAGGTCGAGCTGACAACAAAGTATCTTGATTCAATGATGGTTAAAAAAATATCCCAGATAAGGGGTATATAGATCCTTCATTCTATGATGATTATCCAAAATAAATTTTCATATATTAGGAATATACTCATTTTCTAGATCATCAGGGATCTCATAGCTAGATATAGTGATGGGACAGAACATGATGGGGAGGTTTATTCCACCTAACTCTATCTACATGTCAATGTGATCATACTATTCATCAAACTTACACACCCCCATCAAGATAGGAAATAGAACATGGATTGGTTGGTCTCATGCTGATGGGAGTGGAGTGTTGTAGGAAGATAATGGGGAACCATATATAGTTAACCCTGATGTTTTGAGAACCTCTCCACCTGAAGGTGTCAATATTTTTAACACCTCTCTATTTAGATGTGTATAATAATGGGGGGTATTTTCTTGTCAGTGGGATATATCATCATGGGGAGGATAACCATGGAGGATATCAAGAGTAAAGTCCATGTGATCCACCTCTACACTACCACATAGAGGACTATAGTGGTAAAGAACATCTTATGCTTTCTATTCGATAGAAGAGTAAACATTGCCTCCTGGTATTGATAATGTGTCTTCAATAACCTCGATGAAGCATGTATTCAGTAGTTTAAGAATATGGTCTTTGTTCTTCATCATGGATGGAATATGAAAACCTTCATATTGGGATTGAGTGGGGATATGTTCCTATTGTATGACTATTCCTAGAATGTCTACATAACCTTATGGTGTTGCGGGAGTATAGGAACACTATTGAGGAGCTGTAGGAATACTCCAATATACTGTCTCATTATTGATATGAGTATGGGCCCATCCTATGCCTGTTCTATTCTCACAGGGAATACTTTACTAAAGAAAGATGTGTCAAACCGAGCTTGATCCTTTGGTATATCCCCATAGTCCTTCTTGGTAGGAGTACGAGTATACCCCTAGGTGCATGTCAAAATCACCTAGTGACCCCCAGTTGGAATACGAATACGAGTCTTGTCGGAATATTTATTTCCTGATGGATTATTCTGATGGACTTATAGAATGGTATATGGAATATAGGCCTCCTTCTATTTAGCCTTGGAATGTTACTGGAATAGTCATTCATTAACGGATGTTGGAAATTGTGCCTTTCTTCCATAATTTCGTGAAATATGCCCAGAATATTCACTAAAAACAATATAATCTTTCTTGAGTCTTGTTCCGGTCTTACTTGGTCATCCCCCTCTAGAAAAGGGACATTCGCTTGATCCTAGGACTTTAGTGTATGCCTATGGACTTCTTTGATAAGAATATAAGATTGTCCCAAGGATTATTCCCATATCACATGGTGACACCCTATCTGAATGGGGATATGATCCTGATCCTAGATTATTTGAATATGTCTCAAGACATTTTCTATAGGCATGTTACCTTGTCTAGAGGCACGTACCACTCTCACCTAGTGATCCCTAGTAGGAATGAAAATTTTATCCTGGTGTGATGATTCATCCTTTATCAGATTCTTCTAATAAACCTTATGGTCAAGAGAAAGAGTTTGATCATTCTTAGGTAGAAACAAAAATTTGCAATGATCATATTTTTGAGTTTCCCCAGCCGTAGGGATAGAAGTATGAAATTGTCTCTTTATCTACAATACTTATAGAACATTCCAATGTATTTCGTCAACACTTTGAAAAATATATTTGTTTTTTTGGAAATTGTATGTGGGTATATAATCCTACACATTATCTGTCTTCATTATATAAAGACAAATGTCTTGGATTCAAATACAAATATGATCCTAATTTTTGAATCATTATTCCATTGGAGTATGCTAATGGGATTTAAGCATGTCAGTAGGGATTTAACCCCCACGGATTTTGTTTGGATATAACCACATACCTGTTTAATGTCAGTAGGAATATTAGACTTCTTTATGCTTCATTTCAGAATGTGCTGGTAGGATCTTTTAGAAAAATTAGGGACATAATATCTCTCCTAGATATCCAAAGCTTCCTCCCCCAATGAACCTTCCTTTTTTCTTGTTCATGGGAACCCGAGGGGGTAACATATCAGATGGTACCCTCAGTGGGTGATTTATTGGTACCGATGAGATAATGCTAGTGACATCTGTTGATGGGTTCCCTCCTCAGCATAACTTGAACCAAAAGGGATGCATATTTGGATTCATGATCCACCTTTATCAGAGACTGATGGTGGATGTTGTCTTACTATGGGGATAATATTCCTAAGCAGCTGGTTATAACAGCGAGGGCTACTGGGTTTGTAGCAGCCTTCCCTGAGTTATGCAGACTCACCGATTACCATTCTTAGAGATTCTTTCTAGAATTTTCCATGGTCGGTATAGTACCATGTTATTGGTACTTCTATATAATTGTATTCTCCACCTCACATTGAAGATATCGAGTAGGTGAAATCACTTTTCATCCCACATGGGTCGTATCCACAAATGCATTACCAAAGAAAACACTACATGATGATGAAATTGTTATAGGCTGGGACACTATCGATTACAGTAGTACATATAATCATGAAAATAATAAGGAAGAAGGTTACGTATTAGTTAAATATTGTAGTCATGATGTGCTCAATCAGATATACATTGATTAAAAAATTCTAGTTTCCCAGACCCATCCATTCTACTCGCATGGAATTGTAATTTTATGACAGACGTATAAGTACCCAAGTTACATAAGATCATATGCTAGATCATGCCAGTTCTACTAATTTTATTATGTGGTGTTCCATGAAAATTATCTTGAAGCACTATTATTATATTTTTAGGATATTCACATCGTATTATCCACCCACGTATGTATATGGTATGGAAAAAATGTATTAACGTATTATAACCCAATTGATTGTTATTACAGGGATTCACATATGGTTAACCATTTTTTTTGAATATATTGGAAAAAAAAAATGGTTTAATGAATTGTGGAAAATTATTTTCTGATTCTAAACATTCACATCAGGATCACTATTTTTTTCGTTAGGATTCATGTCGTAGATTGGATCCACCAGATGGTTAGATTGTGGGGGGTTTTGTTTTTTACAATATTCAACATTGGGATACCACTATCTCTCTTATCTGGAACTCTAAACAGTTTTCCCAACCCTAACTAGGTATATATCTTATTTCCAAATGCAGGTGGTTACCTAGGTTTTCATAATCGATGACTCTTGGGGACTCACATTGGTCAAGAGGATGTGAGGATGGGCTCATCACACACTTTGGGGGTAGAACTGTTACCTACTATGGTACTCTAATATAGATTTAATATATATTGATGAACCTCTTCCTAATACAGACACAAGATTAGTTACCATAAAAATTACTATAGGTAAATTATCATTCATGTGTGAATGACTCAGGTCTTTTCATTGAATCCATTTACATATATTTGAGGTTATCCATTGTTTTCCAATAATGTGTAGATGTTTCTACACTAAATCCATATAACCAAAAGCTACGGAATGTGATTACATGAAATGAGGTGGCTAATATTCTGAGGTGTGGATTGAGAAATTATGAGGCATCCAACACATCCTCATTATTGCATGAATCAATGACCATAAATTTCCTTGGACCCATCTGGTTTAATGACATGAAAATGGACATATAAGGGTTCTCTAGGACACCATTTATTCATGCTCTATTCATTGATGAACATCCCATGTGTCCCGAGTATTCTGACAATCTAAGCTATTATAGTTCATTTTTTCAGGGGATATATATTGAATTTACACCTATTGTTGTATTGATTCATGGTGAAAATGACATGATCATTAAAATTCCCAAAGATCACATGAGGTATTCTCAGAGTGAGAAACAAGGGTTGGGAGAAGATAATTTTCCTTGGTCCTGATATATGAATTATATGTTGGTACTTCCTTGAGATTATTTATTATGGAACTCAGTCATCAAAGAAATGTCATACATATCATAGTTATGGTATCAATAATATTCCTCAAAGTTCATTTGATTTCATAGTCCGCTGAAGGATAAGGTATACTAATCATGAAATAGATATTTTTAGACCCTAATATATGAGATGAAAGAGTCATAAAAGGACATACACCGAAATAGTTGTTTATTTGAGCTTAGTCCTTAGGATTATATCCTATATAACCTTGTTTATTATAGGAATCATATTTATAATAGTTCAAGTTTTTGGGATTACACTCTAATATAGCCCTTAAATTTATAGAGGACTATATTAAATATTTTATAATAATTTCAACTCTCAAATCGTAGGGGATCCATGCTCGTTATAAGAAACAAGGGAAAAAAGTAATAAATTTTGTTTTTTTGAATAAGGTACATAAGTGCTAGGATCATCATGGATGATCAATATGGATCTAAAACAACAAGGAGAGGTGAAATATATATCTTGAATGCGGTAGGAATGAGAGTCATTGTTGTTCCCTTTAAATCGAGTAATACACACTAAGGATTTTCTATTGGTTGGGGATTACACCCTAAGGTTTGAAAATTGATTATGGATTACACACTGAGGACTGACAATGATATCAAATCTTAATATGCCCATGTGTCCTTGCCTAATTA
This sequence comes from Viscum album, assembly GCA_963277665.1. Taxonomy (NCBI): domain Eukaryota; kingdom Viridiplantae; phylum Streptophyta; class Magnoliopsida; order Santalales; family Viscaceae; genus Viscum; species Viscum album. Next base: position 42,542,206 of record OY728145.1, on the reverse strand, counting down.
TCTGGAGGGTATCACATGACCCAGTTGAATTGTTCAGAGGACATCACAAGATGTAGATGATTTGTAAAAGATACCATCGCATGACCTAGATATCTTGTTCAGGGGTTTTGTATAATCTAGTCGATGTTCCCTAGTGTCATTCATAAGATTCAGCTTGACACATATGGATGGTGTTGATAGGGTCTTTATAATAGCGATTAGAGTATTTTTTATTTCATTGATAACACCACTTGAGGAAATCAATGGACCTGGACGAATTTTCTAGAAGGCATTGTGAGTATCATTTGATATTACCCATGGGTGTCATGATAAATTAGTTTACAAGACCATATGCAGTCATGAGACTTGAATGATATGAGATGGTCCTTTTATATGAGTCATTCAATGAATCTGAAGGTTGTCCCATGGCTTGGGTGATGGGACCATAGGGTTTTTGTAAGACTAAAGTTGTGTGTCCAGGGGGACATTATGAATTTCTATGAAATGTATTGAATTTTTATCTGGACCAAAATAGCATGTCGAAGGAGCGTCTAAGATCTAGGTGGTAGTTCCTGGTGTTTTTGTTTGTCTTGGATTGATCATGTGAAGAACATATGGTCCAACAAATAGGTTTTTTCTCTTTAGTCTTACACATTTAATCATTATTATAACCCTTATTTAAAGGATGCCTGGAGATTAGTTGTTATTATCCTCTTTTAAATCTCGTGTAATTTGAAAATCATGTCATATTTCTTCAAACATCTTGGATTAAGTCCTTCATGTGATCTGTGAATGATCGTGTGAAGTGCCTCAGGTATGGTGCACGATTTCTCTAGGTATTTTCCAGTGTATTACATGATGAAATACATGATGGACATGAGATTATCCACTCAAAGAAGTCCTCCCAAACATTGGTGATTATTAATTTCATAAATACCTTGCGCTCAAGAGTCCATAGTTTAAGATTGAATCATTTTTTATGTTGCGGTGGGGAATTTATAGGCATTTCCAACTCGGGTTTTCATGAGTTTTTGGGAGAATATCTTGCATGAATCTAGGATGGAGTTGGTGAAGGGATCTATCACCACATGTCTTCATGAGTCTCCATCGTGGACTGCTTTTGAGGGTGTCGCCTGATTTTCATCGACCATGAGTACCTCCATCAACATGAATTATATTATATTATTTCAAATTTATGGGGAATTATTTAATCATGTGGGTATTTTAATAGACTTCTATATTTTCATATTAATATGACCAATGGAATTTTCGAGATCATGATTCCTATGGAAATAGTTTCGCGTGATCTAGTGTGACTTGTCAATGTGACTCATAAGATCATGGAGGCTCATCTAGGAGTCTCGTTGGACCTTGTTGTGGAATTCCTTTGCAGGTCACATGGGTTTTACAACTATGAATTATATTATATCCTCCCATTTTAATTTCTTTTTTATATGTGATAAATCATGGGAATCATGCGTGATTTTACAAGTAATGAGAAATAATATTTCTCTCTTCTGTTAGGGTCAGTCACATGACCAAAATGAGATATATGATTGATCATGAACATTTCATGAAAAAATCCATCCATATTTTATTAGGGGATCCAAAAGGAATTGCATGGTATTCTAGACATTCTCAAGCATTTTCATGGGATGAGGGTGATAAGGAAATTTTCTTTTAGTAGAAAAGGCAAGTATGTTTCGAAGGACTCATAGTGTCTTACAGACCAACATTGGTGAACCACATGTATTTCAATGACATATAGTAGCTCTCGCCTCCTCCCATTCTATTTCCATTGTTTATTTTATAAAAAGGTTAGGGTTCATATGATATTTCTTGGATGTTTCAAAGCACAATTACCCTTATAATTTGTGATGAGTTGGGAGAATAATATGACCGTTTGGGCCCTCCAAATTTTGGAAATAATTTATTCCATTTCAAATGATTTTAAGGTTATATTTCAAGGTTCTTTTTGCTAACATCCTGTGTGGCATTGGTGATCTTATTTAGCTACTTTTGCACTGCCACTAGTTGTCTATGTCATCTTCTCAATAGTAGAGGGACACGTCGAAAGGGGTTCCATAGGATATTCTATATGTTATGCACTATATGTGTAGTTTCACATGTCCTTATAATTTTCATGTCATCATAATTACTTTTAAAGTTCATGTGATCTATAGGTATCATCCATCTTCTTATTCGGTTTATTTTTTTGGGAAAATAATACTTTTATTCTTGTATTTCTTCCTTTATGACATTGTCAATGTGAATTTGGATTGATTAAATAGTCATTAAAAATAAAATGAAATCAATCCATTATTAATAAAAAATAAAAAATAACTAATATAATCATAAGTACCTCAAACTAGGGAAGTTTCATTCCCCTAAAATTATTCATTCAATATTTATAAATCCTTGGTTTGTTGGTGGATTGAAAGTTATTATTCATATAGTCTAACTAAAATACACTAAAAAACTATGTTTACAATCAATCATAATCATAATGTGATAATTAATATTAAAATGGAATGTGTATATCATGCATGATACTATCTTACCAATCAGTAATTTGAATTAGGGAGTAGAGAAATGATTAATCATGATTTAGGGTCATCTAAACTATGAAATCACATATGTGAGGTTATATTCTTAATTCTATAGCTATAATTTATATCCAAAATCATGAATTTATCTAAATATGTTATTTAATGTTAGATAATATGTAATTTGGAAAGTTAGCATTATAATCGCAAATGGATCAACAATACAAGATTCTCACTTCCATGACATTGAAATGTGGTGGTGTCCTAAAAATAAAATGCATATATGAATACATGATTTTGAACACACAAATGCAGTATTATTACACAACAATCAGATTATTATATTTGATTCCTTTATTTAATTTCAATTATTTTATTGATAAATCAAATTTCATCTTTACTTGAATATATCATATGTGGTCATATAAGATTTCTCTGACCAAAATCAACCCAAAAATGTTATGATCGAAATAAAAAATTTCTAAAATACTTTTAATATACACATAAACCTTTTTTTCTTAAGAACCATTAAAATATGAAGGATTCACTATTGTAAAAGGGCCTTCACAAGAACAGATGATGTATTTCATATATGTTCCGCTAAAATATTCATGTATCTAACTTATATAACTTAAGTGACCATATATTTATTGATATAATGTCATAATAATAATAAATTGGGGTCCCAAATATATTTGGAATATCTTCTCAACCATGTAAATAAATCTATTAGTTTTGTATGTGATTTTTGGAAGTATCACACCATGAATATTTAACACCACATGAATATAATACCATTACAAATTTTCATTAAATTGATACACTCCAATTGGAATGAAGCATGATGATTTTTTGAATAATTACTCAATTAAAAAATTTATAAAATATTGGATGAAACCATGGCCATTTAGTGAAAAAATATTCATGGGATTCCAATCCCTCTATATAACATATATAAATATAATAATTTAATTAATTCCTCTAAGAATTGGTGCATTGCCTTAAACTATTGATATGTATGGAACATGGACCCCTAACCGATGAAATTTAGTTTTATAGTCAACCACCAAAAGAGACCATTCACTAACAGGTATAAATTTACAATACAAGAGTAGATATTCAACATTGATTTATGATAGGCATGAAGAAACTATTTCAACATAAAGGGAGAAATATAATTCAATATTTAAATCAAAATATTTAATTTTCAACATCTTCTTATCAAGTATTGGTTTCAACATTATAAAGGTAAAAAATATTGTTAAATACACAATGGTATTACTAGAGAATTTTAATTCATTATAAATTAGTGTAAATAATGGGAGTTTGAAAAAAGTTAATCATTACATCATTCATGTTTGTGAAACCCACATTCATGTGACTAATTTAACACATTAATTGACTTTAAAAATTTTTTGTCTATAAAATTAATTCATAAAATCTGGGAATTAATGCATTAAGAAATAAATGGATAATGATTTTGTTACCTCTCAATGGAATTAATTTTATAGAATAATTTTGTAAAATAAAAAATGATGCACATGTAATAATACTCAAACACAAAAAGACCTAATTATTTTGTGTGTCTCTGAAATGAATGCTTAATTTCTAACATGGTGAAACTCAAAAATTATAGATTAATAAGTATTCACAATTATATCTATGGATAATAACATAGTCATTAAACAATTTTTTTAATAAAATTGGTGATGACCTATCATGATTTTACATCATTTCCTAAAGCTAAAAATTACACCTCACAAATAAACTCACATCCCAAGAAAGGATAGTTTTGTGTAATTGATCTGTATCCACATAAGACACTTATTTTTGGATACATGAAAACATTTATACATAATTGAGGAACATTATAATCCCTTATAGTTATCTTTTAAATTTCACATATATTCATAATATAAGGAAATGGAAAAATAAGAAAAATGTGAGATGAAAAATGGAGTAAAATTTAACCTAATAGATAACTTAAAATTTTTTAAGTGTGATTATGATAAGAAAATGGGTATAATCAATATAAATATGAAAATATTTAAAATTATGAAATATATCATAAAACATCTGTCAAGGAATATGATATAGAATACTATAATAAGTGAATCAAGTGAGTTTTGAAAGAAGATTCCATGAACATGATTCACGAGAGAATAAAATTGTTATTAGAATAAGTATAATATTGAGTCAGAAACATATTAATTTGAAAACATTATTAAAAAATAAAATTATCTCTACAATTTTGTATTGTAAACAGATATATTAATGTCCATCATATTATGTAGTTAACAAGTCCATGTAAATCAATTCATCATTATCTTATGAGATATAAATCCATATCCACTACATTTGAGGGTGATGTAGGGACCCACCCATTATTATCCTTTCATGTTAGTTCAACTTGAATAGAATAATTAATCCTATCACAAATAACCGATAAAAATTATTTGGGATTCATATGAATTTCATATTTATTCAGACATAGAATACATTTAAAATTATATATATTATCATAATATTATATAATGAAGAAAATAAATGGGTATCAACAAATATTCAGAAACATTCAAGGAAAATACACTTTAATCAAGATAATAGATCATATGGTGTTTAAAACTTATATATAGTGTGTATATGGTTAATTAAATAATTTCTATAATCAATCGATGTATAGAATCATGGTGAACATCCACTATTAAAAGTTTTATAAATAAAAGATATTCCCAATATATATGAGATGGAATATAGTTTATAATTATTCACAATGGGTATGTAGGACCATAAAATAAAAAGTAATAACCTTGAATTTGTTATATGTATGACATGGGACCCCAAGCGCATAAGGTAATATAATATCCAGATACTTTATAATATATTTAATATTTTAAATAGATTTTATATATTCTTTAAACAATGAGTTAGATTGAATTACATGAAAGCGTGACCTTCCTCGATAGCTTGCGTTACATGCAATAGCTACCTTCATTGATAGCTTGTGTTACACACAAGACTGAGTTTTACAAAATAATAATGTATTATTAAAAAAATTATTATTTATTATAATTTGAAATAACCTGTCCTTTATTTTAGTGATTATGAATACTATTAACTGTCATATAAGTATTTTTGGTTTATATAAATATAAAATTATTTCATGGGTTATCAATTAATGAGAAACGAAAATCAGAACCAATTAGATACAAAAAGAAGTATTATTATTTTTTTCTTATAAAGAAGTTTTTACATAAGAAACCTAATACAAAGAAATTAGATAATGAATTTAAGGATATTTATATTAATAAAATTCAGTAATATATTTTTTATTCATCAAATTTATTTTATAAGAATATGATAAGTAGAAACCAAATTTTACACGTTAAACCCTATATGTTTATCAAGGCATTTTCAACGCCTTTTAATATGACACCTATTTTAAAACTTAATTTTGAAACATTTAGTAGTTTAATTTGATAAAATTAACATTATTTTTGAATTCATAATGTCAATCTTATCTTATAGTGATTTTTTCTATTTTTCTATAAAATTGCTTTTTTGATTAATAGTGAAAAATACTACATTTTAGATAAAAATTTCCTTTTTAAACAAATATTAATGATAAATTATGTTTAAGATTTTTTATAAAGTAAAATTAGATTAATAATACAAATATTAGAATATTTTATTTTACTATAATCAATTTAACATTGATATTTAATATTAAAACCCAACAATATTTTGAACATTTTTTCTAATAAAACCTGTTAAACCACTTTTCTGTAAGATTAGCATTAATCATAAATTTTCCAATTTTGTGATATTAATTTTTAAAAATTGAAATATATTGTAATTAGGACTATATATTGATTCAAATGAGTCCAAATTAATTTTTGAAAATAATAATTAGTAAATATGATTAAATTTAATTACAACTATTGTGGTGTTACCAGGCTTACAAATGGACTAAGACTTATATTTAAGGACCAAAATGACCTAGGAACTTTTCCAAAACTAATTTACTATAAATATTTCTTCCCTTAACCTTCCATTATTTAATTGGGTTATTTTTTTAAGACCTTTGTTTCTGGTAAGAACATGTGTACACCTAACATGTTTCCAAGCATTCCAAGTGAGTCATTTTCCTTCCCAATAAAAGGCCACCACTTCTCCCCTATAACGCCCCAACCCCAGTTACCCAAAGTTGTTGCATTATTACATAAAATTGGCATGATCACAAAAAATCAAGTCTCGAAAGTCTAATTAGTTTAGTAGCCTCAGAATCACTAGATACATTCATAAAGTTTACATTACATCATAAAATGAAAACTACAACAACATAGTCTCCATAGTCCACACTCAAATACCTCTATACTATCCCTGCAGGTCAGTCATAAAATACACTTTCACATCCTAGGAAAAATAAAACATAGAAAGGGGTGAGCTCAGATTCCCAGTAAGGATAACAATATAGCAGAAACTTTCATAAATAAGCATAAACATTTAAGGAAATGTATAACTAAAACAAAAGCATTTTAAACTTGAAATTCAGAACAATATGGTATAAATAAAATGAAATAATTCCATTTACTTATTCACATGGATATTCTACTAATCTAATAATCACATGAAATATTAGTAACCATTTTCATAATGATGGAATTCATAATGCCAAACTATCAGAACCACATAGTCAAGGCCTTGCACCAAGAATACAAATAAGATTTTGTCAAGGCCTTGTGCCAAGACACTAGTTTGTCTCATGATACCTACCTATTCATAGAGGAGCTATAGCAGGCTCCAACCATCACTTATTAAATCTAATGCATTCCTCATATGAAAAGGTTTAAACATAACATAAACATTCGTATTAAAACTAGCATACGAAATGTCAATACTTTCTTCATAAACCAAGAATGGTATAAAAATAACACATCCATAGTCAAAAATATCACAAAACCTTAAATACAATATCGAATTTTTTTATCATAATAAATCAACTTCAAATATGCTTAAAATCCATCAAAGGATGTTGACATATATGAAATCAAAAATATTTGAGAGAAATATATATTTTTTGAAATAATTTAAAAGTCACATAATTATAAAATATAACATTTAATTTGAAAACATCCTTATAATCTTGTAAGTTAAGCTTTTAAGATTTTATAATGGCATAAAATAGCCGCACCTGCCGTATAAGTTAAAAAGAATACATTCTTACCTTAATTCTGTCGAAAAGGTTAAAAAGGACCTTGTTTGGAAAACGACAGAAAGATTCCTTTATAAACTTCTTATAAAAAGTAAAACAAGGGTATAAATGAATTTAACCCATAGTTTTTAAAATATTAAGAATTATTTGAAATACATTTTTAAGAAACATGGATGATGATAAAGAGGTACTAGTAGATAATTACGTATAAACAACCTCGGATAATGAAGAGATTGTGAAATAAACCCTTACCTTGTAATTTTCATTGGTTGAGGGTAGGTTATCGTCTTTTATAATGACTAAATAGTTGTTATTAAATTATACAAGAATCATATACATTAGTATGATATCTTATATGATCTTTTAACATTGTTTTGTTAATAACATCTTAGTATCATCGTCGTTTCGGGTGTTAACTTACTCATTTTTATATGTTTTGTTACATAAGACATGTTTTTTATGGATAGGTTGTATATTATTCATATCCAAAATTATATCAAGTCCTTAAACATTATTTTTAATCATAAAATGATAATTATCCTTGAATGGATATGATGGGAATGAATCTCTTCGCGTTCGTGGAGACGGTAGTCTGTACGTACGCACGAGTGACAATATCATTCTTTTGATATTAAAATCTTATGTAATTGGATGGTTTATCCTATATACAGAATCATTATAATGTTTTTTATTATTTAATTCAATTACACATCATTATCATACCCATCCAAATAATAATGATTTGAATAAAAATTACACCACGACATGGAGACGGTAAGCCGTACATACACACGTATGGTGACACGTCATTCAAAAGATGGATAGAATACTGAATATGGTTGTAAAATATTTATAATAACATAATAGTACATAGAAGATACTTGAGTTATTAATTTATAATTGAAATAACAAAGAAAGAAGAAGTTGAAGAAGAAAGGAACTTGAAAGAGGGTGGTGAAAACATTACCTCTTCTTCAGGTTCTTCCATTTTATTTGATCAAAAGAGATCCTTATGTTGGCTTTATGGTCAAAATAAGGCCTCTAGGATGAATTTAGGTAAGTTTAGAGAATATATGGGTAGAGTTTGGCCGAGCCAAAATGCTTTGAAGGTATGAATTTGAGAGAAAGGTGAGTGCTCTTTTGTAAGAGGGGTTAGGGGCACCTTTGGAAAAGCTAGAAATATTATTTTATAAAAAATTATTATTCAGTTTATAATGGCTCCAAAGTGGATTATTTAAAGGTTACGGTGGATATAGGTCGAAAAAAAACTCAACCAATAGGTTTTAGATCGTTTTGGGTCACTTTATTAACCTTATCTTTTAGTTTTAACTCTTAGTTAATTAGTTTGATATTTACCATGTCTCTTTGTATTTTAATATTATATGGTTAATAAACTTACTATAACAAGCCAAGAGAACCCCAAGTGGTTCATAATTAATATATATAACCTTATCTATGTCAATTTTCTTGAACATTAGATTTTAGGAAAAAAATATCAATTAATAATATAATATTTGTTTTAAATACTCCTTTATGTCAATTTGACACTATTTAAGAATTGATTTTTGTTAAAGTTTTAAAAACTTTATTAATTCAAAATAAATTAATTTTATCAATCCTAAAATGTCTTATTAACCTATAAAATTAGTGGAATTCATAAAAAGTCTCAAATTACATTTATTTGGATATTTATAATAGCAGTTATTTTAATATTTCATTGATTAGTTAATTACTGCATCACCATTGTGTCATAAATAAATTTAATTATTTAATTTCTAAATATTATAAATAATATTCAATTATGTATTAAATATTTTTATCTTTCTAATGAATATTTATAATCGAATTTATCTTATGTATAACCCTATATTAAAAACAACTTAGTTATTTAACTTTGATTTTATCACTTTTAACTCTTCTTTGAATTAAATAATAATAAATGTCCTAATCTGATCCAAGTGGACCAAATAGGTTCCTTTTTTATTCCTAAGGTTGTTTTTGGTCGAATTATACTTATAAAATAGAATTAAAAAATGTGTTAGGGTAATAATAATATCATTTTTACCCTTAATTACCCTATTTACTTTTAACAGTGGTATACAAAAGTAAAAAGTTACTATTCACCAAAAAATTTTTTTATCTTATTGAACCACATATTACTCCTTGATATTAACCGTGTCTCTCAGTTTTCTAAATTCCTCTCACAGAAGCAGTAAAATTAAGTTTTATGTGAATTTTCAAATTCTCCTAGGAGATGGGTAAAAGACGGTGAAAACTTCAATAAACTTTTTATATATCTAAAATTATTCTAAACTGAATCCAATGAATTAAATTGAACTTATATAGGTATTATGTATCTATTTTGACCTAAAATAAATTTAAATAAATTAAATAATATTTTAATTAAAAATTCAGTTTTAAACTATAACTTAGTGTTTTTTCACTATTCATAAAAAATTCAATGTTTTCAGAAAAATACAAAAAATTCACCCTAGGCTAATTTCAAGATTCTGAATCCAAAAATGAATTCCATTTGGAAAGATAAAATTTATAAAATTTCAAAAAGTTGTTATTACTATTCATAACGACATGTTTGATTGGTTGTGGTGTGTGTTAGAACTCGAAGTTGCATACAACACTTGCTACTGTATTATTCAAAGAGAAGCGTACCATGGAAGATTGTGGTGTTACATTCTCCCCTCCTTCAAATAATTTTGTCTTCAAAATTTCTAGAATATTACTGCATAAAAAGACTCAGGAGGTTCTTCACCATAAGTTCCTCAGGTTCCCACGTTGCCTCTTCCATCTTATGGTTTCTCCATAGAACTTTTACCATACGAGTCGTCCGGTTTCTCAACACTTGTTCACTAGTATCAAGAATCCGGACCGGATCTTTGTAATAAGATAGATCGGGTTCCAGTTCAACTTCCTCATAGGTGAGTACATGCATTGTGTCAGGAATGTATTTTCTCAACAGTGATACATGAAACACATTGTGAACTTGGGAGAGATTTGGCGGCATTGCCAAACAGTAAGCTACAACCCCAATTCGTTCTAGAATTTCGAAATGTTCGATGTACCTGGGACTCAATTTAACTTTCCTACGGAAACGTATAACTCCCTTACATGGAGATACCTTAAAGAAAACACGATATCCTACCTGAAATTCCAAATCCTTCCTTCGGTTATCAGCATAGCTCTTCTGCCTACTTTGAGATGCTTTGATGTGGTTTTGGATTACCTTTACCTTTTCCATTGTTTCCTCCACCAGTTCTGGGCCAATAAGTTTTCTTTCACCAAAATCATCCCAATAGGTTGGCGTGAGACATCTCTTTCCGTATAACGCTTCATATGGTGCCATCCGAAAACTTGAATGGAAACTATTGTCATAAGAAAATTCTACCATAGGTAAATATTGATCCCACATAACCAGCAAGTCAAGTGAGCATGATCTCAACATGTCTTCTAAGGTTTGAATAGTCCGTTCGGATTTTCCATCTGTTTGATGGTGGTAGGCAGTGCTCAAACGAAGTTCAGTATCCAAGGTCTTCTGAAGACTCTTACAGAATCCTGAAGTAAAACAGGGATCATGATCTGAAACAATCGATAGGGGTACTCCATGATGTCTCACAACTTCATTAATATATAGTCTTGTTAGACGTTCAAGTGTTAGATCTTCTCTTATAGCAAGGAAATGTGCTGACTTGGTAAGATGATCAACAATGAACCATATTGCATCATTCTTTCTAGGAGTCTTTGGTAGTCCCATGATGAAGTCCATCGTAATATTATCCCATTTCCACTCAGGTATGGGAATAGGTTGCATGACCCCTCCATGTTGTGGCCTTCCAGCTTTCACTTCTTGACAAACCATATATCTTGACACAAAATCATCAATCTCCCTCTTCATGATGTCCCACCAAAAATGTTCCTTCAAATATCTATACATTTTGGTGCTCCCAAGGTGTATAGAGAAATTGGAACTATGAGCATCGTCCAACAATTTCCTTTTTAGATCAGGTATATCGGGAACATAAAGTCTCTTACCAAATTTCAAAATTCAATCTTCACACACAAAGTCATTCAATATCCCATCATTCGAAGCTTTAATCTTCTTTTGAAATTCTTTATCATCGGTCTGAGAACTCTTTATCCTTTCTAGTAAATATGGTTTAGCAACCATTTGAAAAAGTATCGATGTTTCACCTTCCATGGCGATTCCCATATCCATCTTTACTAGATCCATGAAAATAGGATCCCTTTCAATTCTCATCTTATTCAAAACTCAATGATCCTTTCTGCTCAAAGCATCTGCCACCTTATTTTCCTTCCCTTGGTGGTAGTGTATCATGAAATCATAATCCTTGATTAGTTCAAGCCATCTTCTTTTCCTCATGTTGTGTTCTTTCTGTGAGAAAATATACTTCAAACTCTTGTGATCAGTATAAATCTCACATTTTTCACCATAGAGATAGTGTCTCCAAATATTCAAAGCAAAGATTACAGCTGCTTACTCTAGATCATGAGTAGGATTGTTTTTCTCATGAATTTTTAGCTGTCGTGATGGATAGGAAATAACACTATCATTCTTTAGAAGGGAACAACTAAGTCATTTCTTTGATTCATCACTATAAATATAAAACCCATCATTCCCTGATGGTAGAGTAAATATAGTATAATTGACTAATCTTCTCTTCATTTCTTCAAAAAATTATTCACACTCTTTTGTCCAAACACATTTAACCCCTTTATGTGTGAGATTTGTTAATGGGTTAGCCAATCGGGAAAAATTATGGATGAAACGTCGATAATAACCTGCTAAACGAATAAAACTTCCTACCTCTATTATACTCGTTGGTGCTGGACATTCTTGGATTGCCTTGTTCTTAGAAGGATCAATAGATATTCCATCCTTAGAGAAAATATGGCCAAGAAAAGACATCTGTCGAAGCCAGAATTCACACTTGATAAACTTCCCATATAATTCATGTCTTCTAAGAGTCTTCGGGATAATGCACAAATGATTTTCATGATCTTCATAGCTATTGGAGTATACCAAGATATCATCAATAAATACCACCACAAAATCATCGAGACTTTCCTTGTAAACTCTATTCATTAGATCCATGAAGACAGAGGGTGCATTAGTCAATCCAAAAGGCATTACCGTAAACTCGTAATGCACATACCTGGTCCTAAATGCTGTCTTCAGAATGTCTTCCTTCTTCACACAACACTGATGGTATCTAGTTCGAAGGTCAATCTTTGAAAAATATTGAGCTCCATGAAGTTGGTAAAATAAATCATCAATGCTATGTAGGGGATAATTTTTGTTTATTGTTATAGAATTGATCTCCCTATAGTCGATACATAACCTCATAGATCCATCTTTCTTCTTAACAAAAAGGATAGGGGCTCCCCATGGGGAAACACAAGGACAAATAAATCCCTTATTACTCAATTCCTATAGTTGTTTCTTTAGTTCAACTAATTCCAAAATTTCTATTCTATAAGGGGTCTTCGATACGGGCCTTGAACTGGGAATTAAATCAATGAAAAACTCAATTTCTCGTTCTGGAGGATGTACATGTAAATATTCTAGAAACACATCTAAATATTCTTTCATAATATTTACATCCTCTATTTGAACATTCCTTTCCTCATCCACAGTTATTTCATTCTCTTCCTCCCCGATAATTGAATTTAGTTGAGATACTGGGGGTGGATCTAGATAAGAATTGGGTGGTGACGATTCTACTCTAAAGATAAGGTGTTCCTTATCATCATCATCAAAAATCGTAACCTACTTCTTCTTAAAATAAATTTTTTCACCATGTTCTGAAAACCAATCCATACCAAGGATTATATCAAATTCAATCATGGGTATGACGATGAGATCAGGAGATAAAGGACATTTATGTGCTCTAATGGGGACTAATTCACAAAACTTTTTTTCAATGATACTTTCCTTAAGAGTTTTTACTGACAACTCCCTTGTTAAATAAAATTGGAAATATCTAATTTTCTTATAAAACTCGTAAGATATGAAACAATGCGATGATCCAGAATCAAATACAAAATTTTCTAAACATGAGGAAACCACTAAATTACCTACCACCATGTCTTTCGGAGCTTCATACCTCAGTAGTAGTGATAGCATAAGCATGGCCTTGATCCCTTGGCCTTTTCTGAGGTAAGTTCCCCTAATGCTTAGGAAATTCATTTGCATAATTTACCATCTCCCTGCAATTGTAGCATTGATCATTGATAGATTCTTTCTTCCCCTTGCAATCACGAGCTTGGTGACCTTTTTCACCACACATGTAACAGACTCCCATTCCCTTCAAGCATATATCAGAGTGTTTCTTCCTAAATTTACTACAGGATGGATATTCAACTTTTCCCTTCTTCCCCTTATTTCTATTCTTAGACTAATCATAAGATCTCTTCTTCTCTTGCTTTTATTTAAAGTCATAAGACTTAGAGAATTCCTTTTCTGTCTTGATAGCACATGGTACAATATCTTCATATGATGAGAAGGATTTTGAGACTAATGCTTGATGGAGAAATGGTTTTAACCCATGAAATAAATGATCAATCATACTCCTTGGGTTACGTATATAATATGCTGCATGCCTCACTAACCTTGTAAAGTTATCCTCATACTTTGCGACATTCTCATCCTCCTTTTGTCTCAGACTCAGAAATTTCCTTTACATATCTTCTTGATGGTCACGAGGAAAGTATTTTTCTAAGAAAATATCTTTTAACTCCCTTCATTCCATATTTGATACTTCATCATCCTCATTTGTGTTTTGAATCAATGACCACCATTAGTCAGCATCTCCAATGAGGCGGTAAACTGCCATGATAACATTTTCCCTTTCACTACTCCCCAAGGCATGGAATATTTACGCTAAGGAATTTATCCATTTCTCATATACTAATGGATTTGTACTCCCATTTAATGTTGGTGGTTTTTTCCTCATGAAGCGATCTAACATTGATCCTCCACGCTATGGATCTAGGTGCTCCATATGGGTAAGGTTATTATTCATAACCTGAGTGAATTGTCCCAGTATGGTGATTAGCTGACCAGCACCAGTTGCATCACTAGCTCCACTATAATTATCTTGAGCAGGAGGGAAATCCCTACATGGAGTGCGTGCATTGATAAGGTGTACATTTCTTCCACTAGGTTCCATTTCTAAACAATGGCATAAACTATATCAGTTTATGAATCAAAATACATAATTACAAACTTGTAAAACACTGAACATAAATTGAACAGTTTATGGATATAATCCATAATCATAACAAAAATTTCTTTGAGGAAGTATATACTAATAAACCCTTCATAATATATTGTAAAGAAAATGAGAATTTTCCTAGGAATATTCCCCGGGAGTGTCGTAACGAAGAGTACAGTAAGGCTTGTTATCGTGCACCAGTTCCCATTAGAGTCTATCTCAAAGTGGTGTTTTCAGATTTTACCCCTAGGTACATCTGTGCCAGAGCCACCTCTACCTGCTCATATCCAGACAGGGATGTATTGCTTGGAAAACTCACAAAATCTCTACAATACTAAAATTCTAGGAAGTTCATCTATACTAATCCTCAAAGTCCATATTAAGACTATGTGCACTAATTAGAGTTTATCTAAATCTAACTTCCAAGGTTTGTACTAAACTTCCTCTGATACCAACTGTAACACCCTGAGCCGAGTTACCCAGAGTTGGTGCATTATTACATAACATTGGAATGATCACAGAAGATCAAGTCTCGAAAGACCGATTAGTTTAGTAGATTTGGAATCACTAGATACATTCATAAATATTACATTACATCATAAAATGAAAACTAAAAAAACATAGTCTCCATAGTCCACACTCATATCCCCTTAGACTATCCCTACATGTCAGTCATAAAATAATTCTTCACATCCTGGGAAAAATAAAACATAGAAAGGGATGAGCTCAGATGCC
The DNA here is from genome assembly GCA_963277665.1 of Viscum album. Taxonomy (NCBI): domain Eukaryota; kingdom Viridiplantae; phylum Streptophyta; class Magnoliopsida; order Santalales; family Viscaceae; genus Viscum; species Viscum album. The sequence goes on along the minus strand of OY728145.1, from coordinate 42,526,481 downwards.
CAGTAAGGATAACAATATAGTAGAAACTATCAGAAATAAGCATAAACATTTAAGGCAATGTATAACTAAAACAAAAGCATTTTAAACTTGAACTTAATCATAATATGGTAGACATAAAATGAAATAATTCCATTTACTTATTCACATGGATATTCTACTAATCGAATAATCACTTGCAATATCAATAACCACTTTCATAATGATGGAATGCATAATGTCAGACTATTATAACCACATAGTGAAGGTCTTGTGCCAAGACTACAAATAAGATTTTGTCAATGACTTGGGCCAAGACACTAGTTTGTCTCATGAGACCTACCGATGCATCGAGGAGCTATAGCGGGCTCCACCCTTCAGTTATTAAGTCCAATGCATTACTCATATGAACAGGTTTAAACATAACATAAACATTTGTATTAAAAATAGCAAATGAAATGTCAATAATTTCTACATAAACCATGAATGGTATAAAACTCACACATCCACAGTCAAAGATATCCCAAAACCTTCAATACATTATGGAAGTATTGTATCATAATAAATCAACTTCAAATAAGCTTAAAATCCATCAAAGGATGTTGACATAGATGAAATCAATACTTTTGGAGAGAAATATCTCTTTTTTGAAATCCTTTAAAAGTCACATAATTATAAAATAAAAAATTTCCTTTTAAAATATCCTTATAACCATGTAAGGGAAGATTTGAAGATTTTACAATGGCAGAAAATAGCCGCACCCACCGTATAAGTTAAAAAAAATACATTCTTACCTTAATTATGTCGAGAAGGTCAAAAAGGACCTTGTTTGGAAAATGACAGAAAGATTCCTTTATAAACTTCTTATAAAAATTCAAAAAAGTGTATAAATGACTTTAACCCATAGTCTGTAAAATAGTAAGAATGATTTGAAATACATTTTTAAGAAACATGGATGATGATAAAGAGGTCCCAGTAGATAATTACGTATAAACAACCTCAGATAATGAAGAGATTGTGAAATAAACCCTTACCTTGTACTTTTCATTGGTCGAGGGTAGGTTAAACACCTGTATAATGGTGAAATATTTGTTATTAAATTATTAGAGAATCATATACATTAATATGATATCATATATGATCTTTTAACATTGCTTTGTTAATAATATCTTAGTATTATCGTCATTTCGGGTGTTAACTTACTCGTTTTCTTTTATATGTTTTGTTACATAGGCCATGTTTGTTATGGATCGGTTGTATTTTATTCATATCTAGAATGATATCAAGTCCTTAAAAATTATTTGTAATCATCAAATGAGAATTTTTCTTGAATGGATACAATGAGGAATGAATCTCATCGCATTCGTGGAGACGGTAGTCCGTACGTATGCACGAGCGACAATATCATTCTTTTGATATTAAAACCGTATATAATTGGATGTTATATCATATATACAGAATCATTATAATTTTATATTTATTATTTAATTCAAATACACATCATTTCATACCCATCCAATTAATAATGATTTTAAAAACAATTACACCACGACGTGGGGACGGTAAGCCGTACATACAGACGTATGGTGACATGTCATTAAAAGGATGGATAGAATACTGAATATGGTTGTACCATATTTATAATAACATCACAGTATATAGAAGATACTAGAGTTATTGTTTTAGAATGTAAATAACAAAGAAAAAAGAAGTTTAAGAAGAAAGGAACTTGAAAGAGGGTGGTGAAAACATTACCTCTTCTTCGGGTTCTTCCTTTTGATTTGATCAAAAGGGCTCCTTAGGTTGGATTTCTGATCAAACTAAGGACTCTATGATGAAGTGAGGGAAGTTGAGAGAACATTTGGGTAGGGGTTGGCCGAGATAAAAGGCTTTGAAGGTATGAATTTGAGAGAAAGGGGAGTGTTCTTTTATAAGAGGGGTGAGGGGAACCTTTGGAAAATCTAGAAATATTATTTTATAATAAATTCATATTTGGTTTCTAATGGCTAAAAAGTGGACTATTTAAAGTTTTAAGGTGGTTATAGGTCAAAAAAAACTCAACCAATAGGTTTTAGAAAGGTTTAGGTTAATTTATTAAACTTTTCGTTTAGTTTTAACTTTTAGATAATTAGTTTGACATTTACCATGTCTCTTTGTATTTTTATATTATATGGTTAATAAACTTACTATAAAAAGACAAGAGAACCAAAATTGGTTGATTATTAATATATATAACCGTATCTAAGTCATTTTGACAAACCATATATTTTTTGGAATAGAATATCAATTAATCATATAAAATTTGTTTTAAATACTCTTTTATGTCAATTTTGAAACTATTTAATAATTGATTTTTGTTAAAGTTATAACAACTTTATTAATTAAAAATAAAATAATTTAATCAATCCTAACTTTTAATATTAACCTAAAAAATTAGTGGAATTCATAAAACATCTCAAATTACATTTATTTGGATATTTATAATATCAATTATTTTAATATTTCATTAATTAGGTAATTACCGCATCACCATTGTGTATGTCTAAAAATTATAAATAAAATACCATTATGTAGGAAATCTTTTTATATTTCTAATGAATATTTATAATCAAATTTATATTATGTATAACCCTATATTAAAAATGTTTTAGTTATTTAACTTTGATTTTATCTCTTTTAACTATTCTTTGAATTAAATAATAATAAATGTCCTAATCAAATCCAAGTGGACCAAAGAGGTTCATTTTTATTCCTAATGTTGTTTTTGGTCGAATTATACTTATCAAATAGAATTAGGACATGTTTTAGGGTAATAATAATATCATTTTTACCCTTAATTACCCTATTTACTTTTAACTGTGGTAAATAAAAATAAACATTTACGATTCACCAAAAATTATTTTTATCTTATTGAACCACATTTTACTCCATGATATTAACCGCGTCTCTCAAATTTTCTAAATTCCACTCACCGAAGCGGTAAAATTATGTTTTAAGTGAATTTTCAAATTCTCCTAGGAGATGGTTAAAAGACGGTGAAAAGTTTAATAAAATTTTTATATATCTAAAATTATTCTAAACTGAATCCAATGAATTACATTGAACTTATATAGGTATTATGTATATATTTTTACCTAAAATAAATTTATATAAAATAAATAATTATTTAAATTAAAATTTGGTTTTAAACTATAACTCAGTGTTTTTTCACTATTCATCAAAAATTGAAAGTTTTCAGAAAAATAAAAAAAATTCACCCTAGGCTAATTTCGATATTATGAATCCAAAAATTAAGTACATTTTTAAATATATAATTTATAAAATTTCAAAAAGTGGGTATTACTATTCATAATGAGATGTTTGATTTGTTGTGGTGTGTGTTAGAACTCGAAGTTGCGTACAACACATGCTACTGTATTATTCAAAGAGAAGCGTACTGTGGAAGCTTGGGGTGTTACATCCCCCTTCCTCACACCTCTAAACCAACATTATCCCATAAAAAATAAAAAAATTGGTATTCTAAAATCTCTCCCCTCATCAAAGAAGACCACCCATGGGTATAATAAAATCTAAGGAAGCTTTTGGTTCACTCCAAAATAGGTTACCTGATTAATAGGTAACAACGTCTCTTAAGATTTTTAGTTTCATTTCAATTATTTGACCCTTATAAAGGTATGATTATATGAGTACATAAAAAAATTATTATTAATATATGGGGATGTTTTAATGTTAATATTTATACCTAAACTTACAGACACCTCCATCTAATGGGTAACAAATATATTGTTTCTGTGTGTGGAGAACTACTGCCTCGTGAAATGATGATTGTTCATTCTTCCCTTACCAACTCTCATGGTGGACATTATGATTTGAAATATATTTTTATATATTATATATGATATTTATTATGCCTTTATTATTATTTAATTATTTTGCAACATGTAACCTTATGCATTACGTTTTGTGTTAATACAATAATTTCATTTGAGGAAGTGTGCACTACTAACCGCTCAAAGCGATATAACTCGTTCATGATATACATGGAAAGTATAAAGGATGGTTTAAATAAAACTATGTGACATATTTTAAATTTATATGATAATATAATTATAATTTATATATTTATAATTTATTTTTCATTCTTCTAATACAACCAAGAAATGAAAGTAGAGTTCATTCTTGCATTTGACCTACCGACTCCATAAACTGTGCACATAATTTATAATCTCAAAAAATTATAGATTATTATTTAATTATTATATATAATAATTAATTCATGGTTTAAATTATATATTTTATTATACCATTATATTATTAATGATAAAAACAACTAACAAGATAAAACATACATGAGAAAACTGGGAAATCAACACCCAAAATAGTGAGATTAATGATAGAATGTTAACAAGTGGGTAATAAAATATTGTAATAAGTTAATATATTATATTATAATCATTATTATGGTTCTGGTACAAGTTATTAACAATTTTTAAACTACTAAAAATGTGTATAAAGACCACACAAGAAAATAAAGGTCAATGTAAGGGATTCTGGTCTCATTTTTATTCAGTGGAACATACTTAATTGATGTGAAAATAATTTCATATATATTATGTTCATAATTCCGCACTGAAATATTATAAATTAATACAGTTGTATTCATGGTATTTAAATAATTTGTTTAATTATTATTATCTATGGGCTTTCCAATTCATTTGTTACTACTTAAGTAAGGGATTCCTGTCTCATTTTAATTCTGTGAGGCATACATAATTACTATGAACCTACATTATTATATATGGGGTACAAACTTCCACATTGAAATATAATATCATGAATTATATTATATTTATGGTGTTTAGATTATTTATTTTTAGATTATTTCCTTTTTTTTCTAATTCATTTTGTTACTACAATTTTAAGGGATTCTTGTCTCATTTTCATTCCAAGAGGAATAATTAATTTATTTGCACCTAATCTATTATATATGGTGTACATACTACCACATAGAGATAATATATCATTAATAATATTATCTTCATGTTATTTAAATGTTTATTTTAAGGATTATTACCTTTGGGTTTACCAATTCATTTTCCACTACATTAGTAAGGGGTTCTAGTCTTATTTTTTTGTAAGGAATAAACCATATACAACCCAAACTTATTTTTTATATTGTATGTAATGAACCTTTAATTAATTATATGATGAATCATTTTTTTATGGTATGAAAAAAATTCCTTCACATGTATTATGAATTAAATTTTTTTAGTGGTATGTGATACATTTTGATGCTTAATGATTAATTTCCTATAGTACATTCTTAATGATTATCCTTGAAATCACACTTCATTTTGTGGATTTTAAAATTAACTTATAACCAATAACTTTATTATAATCATATTTTATTGAAAATTAACTTCAACATCCATATTATCAAAAAAGGGATATTATTATTTGGTAAAAAATATATCATTTTATATAATGCATTAACATTGAAAATCATTTGATTAGCTAAGAAATTTTTGATATATCTATATTTTATAATAAATATATATAAATTTTAAAAAGTAAAATTTTTCATGAATACGTGAAATGTTTTGGACTAGAATGTCATAGGTGGGGAACGTTTATAGATATCCCCTTGTTGCATCAGTAGTCTCCTTAGATGACCTATTTGGCTAAATCTGATGGGGTTTTACCCAAGGTTTTGTAATTGATCTTGTAAATGGTCTTGAAAGTAAAGGTACCATGTACATAGGAAACATGGAGTCGAATAATTACAAATTTCCATAATTTATATTTAGTTATTTTAATCCACGATATTTTTCATATGCAGATCTATGGGTGTATTTCATTTTCTGTTTATTGATTTAGATGGCATGAGTTATAGTCTCTTACGTTTCCATATTGATTTTCAATTATCTAGTTATTTTAATGTCATGAAGTGTCACTTGTTTACATTTCCATGTTAATTTATTCATATTTATTCATTATGAAACTGCTTCACATACCCTTAATGAGCCTTCTATCTCACCATTATTATGTATATTTCCCGATGATATGAAGAAGAAATCTTTGAATAAGCATTCAAGGATGATATTTATTTATTTTTATTATATATCATGTTTTTATTTCCAATTTACCAATATATTATGGGTATCAAGTATTTAATATGGATTTACAAGTGTATAAAACTAAATGGTCATTAAGGATATCATTCATTGTAATCATGATACTATAGTAAAATAATGTACCAGATCAAGGCTTCTAGGGTTAGGGTGTTAAAGTTTGTATTAGAGGATGTTTAACATCAACCATTAAATCAAGTTTAAGAAAACATAGTTTAGGGGGGCTAACCCCAAATTATTCATTGACGTTAAGTATATATGAACATACTAGAATTTTGGTTGGGTAGGTATTATTTTGGTGTTCTTATAATACATCCCTATTTGGATAATACAAGTAGACGTAGTTCTGGAATAGATATATCTAGGAGTAATAACTCAGACATGGTGTTTTTGGACTAACTCGGGGTAAACTGGTACATGATAACATGCCTTATTGGGAACCTGATTTAACACTCCTGGGAGATACTCTTTGGATTTTTCACATTTTCATTACTAACCATTATAGTCTTAAAAGTAATGGTTCTCCCTAATGTTAGTAATGACTCTAATTCATGGATTCCCAATGCTTAAATTTATTTTATGTGCTATTTCATATTTAGAGATATCAAAATTATACAATTTTAGAAAATAATCCAGTGTATTCAATTATTTAGAAATGAATCCTAGCATAAGGAATGAGAACTATACCAATGTACATGATCAAAAGAAGGTTCATATCTTTCATGGTCTTAAGCCAGAATTTCAAAAGGGTATAATCTCCCTAGTATTCTCATAATATTTGGAAATAATGTCATATATTAACATGATATGTAATGATTTATCCAAGCCCTATGGTTTTGAAGGGAAGCAAGATAAGAAGTGGATGACAAAGAAAAGGATGGATAAATAGAAGGATTGAAAGAAGGATTTTCCCACATCTGATAATTGTAGAAAAACACATTGTTAGTTTCTTAAAAATAATTAGAGTTTACTATAGTTGTGGAATGATAGGCCACTATGCCTTTTATTGAAATGGTAAGAAAAAGTATTCCCATGCACAATGATTCAACTACAAGGAATGGAGTCATTTTGAAAATGAATATCTTAAGAATCAGATAAATATACAATAAAGGATGCTATTGGATGATGATTGTGTAATTTAAATATTTTATCTGTAATATAATATTTATAATAATAAAGAATACATTAGGACTGTACATCAATACTTTTCATTTAGGATTTGAGATCATTTGTTGAATGTTACCAAGAAACATTATTTAATTTACAATTAAATTTTTTAGGAAATGCCAAATTGAAGGAATAACGACCCTTAATATATTATTGATGTTAAGATAATGATTAATAAAAGATTGATTTGGATAAGTGCTGACAACCTTATAACAGATTAATGATTTGTCTCCAAGAGATCTATGCTATCATTGATAGAGTTTAAAATAGTTCTGGATTAAATAATAATATCCAATAACACTTTTCTTACATAAGTAATAATGAATAATTCATGTTTCCAATGGGTTTTTATGATGATTCCAGTTATTACCATATTTCAAGAGGATATATGATCAAGTTATTCTCAGGTTTAGAATGTGAAAATTTATATATTATTCATGTTTATAAAAAGAAACTGATAAGTTCATTTTGGACATTTAGTGGATCTCCTTCAAAAGGGATTGTAATATAATCTTGTGGAAATGTTCACCATTTATGAAATGGCTAATCATTGGATTATATTTTAGAGGTTAATGTATTACCTCACTATAAAATACATCATTTTATAAGATATGAAGTAGGTATAATTCAATATATAATAAAAGGACATTTTTTATGTTTATAGATTTTTTTTTACTTATATTATTATAGTGTGAAATAATTTCCAAACAATAGAAAATGGGGCTTTGAAGAAAAAAATGGTGTAATATTATAACCAATTTTGATGCTATCAATTGCATTCCTTGACACATATAGATTATTGTTTTGTTTTCTACAATTTTTATCTAAACATGTTCTTTATCACTATTCATTAGAACATGACTTTTATATTTTTTTCCCATATCCATTTTTTATTTCTAACCTATGTTGTCCTACTAGAGAACCTAGATACATGACCATTGTACTTTCTCTTCAATCTTATTATGAATATGTGCTATTAAAAAAATTTACGATGTGGCTTTTAATAAATAGTTTATTTTCAATCCCTATATTATGAAGATATTGTTTAAATTATGATGATATATTTTAATTAAGGTTCGGAGAATGTAACTCCCAAAAATTCTAAAGTATGAAAGTTGTATTTTATAGTATTTATGACACGCGACACAAAGAAAGTAAGGGAATAGAATATATGTATACTTTATAATATATTTATTATTAAAATACAGTTTATATACCATAAAACACTGAGTGATATTTCATTATAAGAATGATAGAGCTTACCATATAGCCTTCATTACACGTAAGAGCGACCATCCTCGATAGCTGGCGTTACACACAAGACCAAGTTTCACCAAATGAGAATATATTATTAAAATATTATTATTTTATATAATATGATATAACCTTGCTATTATGTTAAGGATTGTGAATTATATTAAATACCTTATTAATATTTATGTTCTATATAAATATTAAATGAATTAATCACTTCTCAATTAATGAGAAATAGAAATAAGAACCAATTGGATTTAAAAAGAAATATTTTTATTTTTATGTTTCCAAAGGAGTTTTGTATTAGTAATCCCAATTAAATACAAGTAGATAATTATTGTAATTATAAATATATTTTAAATTTACAATAATATATTTTTTATAGTCATCCAATTATTTTTATAATCATAAGATAATAACAAACACAATTTATACATAAAATATATATTTATAAGGCATTTTTACAACATTTTAATAGTTAACCTTTTTTAATTTTAATACTGACACATTTGTGAATTGAATTTTATAAAATAAACCTCTTTTTTAATTCATAATTTTAAAATTATCCTAGTGTTATTTTTTTGGTATTTTTCTAGAAACTTCATTTTTTTGATGAATAGTAAAAAATATAGTATTTTAATTCAAAATTAACTCTTCGTTTATATAATTATTATTGTTAAATTATTTTTTAATTTTATTTAAAGTCACATAAAATAAATAATTCATCTATTAATATGATTTATTTTACTATAATAAATTTAAAATTTAAATTGAATATAAAAACTCAATAAATTTTGAACATTTTTCTATAAAAAACCAGTTAAACTGTTTGTCTTCAGGCTTAACAATAATATTAGTTTTTCCGGTTCTTTGATTTGAATTTCAAAAAATAGACATAAATTTTTTAAATATGATGATATTTTGAATATAAAAAGATCAACATAATTTTATACTATAATTATTATTTAATGTGATTGAAATTAATTACAGCGATTATGGTGTAATTAGGCTTAAAATTGGACTAAATGCTATATTTAAGGGCCCAAATGACCTAAAAACTTTTCAAAAACCCATTATGTATCCATAATTCATAAATTGACCTTAAAATAATGTGTTTAGTTGGTTTTTATGACTTTTTTTTGAAATAACATGTGTACACCTATCTTGTTTGAAAACAATTTCTAGGGTGTCATTTTCCTTCCCTATAAACGACCACTACCTCTTCCCCTTCCTCACACCTATGAAGCCACATTGTCTCATCCAAACGATGAAAATTTATTCTTAAAAAGTGCCTCCCATAAACATATAATACTCCTCTTCATAAGAAATCTATCGAAGAAATCTTTTGGTTCAAACCAGAAAAAGTTACCCGATTAAGAGGAAACATCTTTTGTCAGGATTTTTAGTTTCATTTACATTTCATCAAACCCATAACTCATCTTATTCTATGATTACATAAAAAATACTGTTTTATAAACTTAATAGGATTTTTTATGTTAATACTTATACCTACACTAACACACATATCCATCTAGTGGGTAACATACATTCTATTTAAGTGTATGGTGAACTACTACCTCATGAAATGATGATTGTTCATTTTCCATTACCACCTATCATGGTGGAAATTATGATGGAATATATATATATATAATTTATTATTTAATTATTATTTTTCAATGTTTTTTAGAACACATACCCTTATTAATTTCATTTTGCGTTAATATGATAATTTCGTTCGAGGAAGTGTGTATTACCGCCCCCTCAGAGCGATATGAATCATTCATGCGATAAACAGAATGTTTAAAGGATGGTTTTTGTAAAAATATTTATCATAATATATATATATATATTTTAATGGAATTATAATATACCAAATTATCATTTATTTTTCATTCATTTATTACAACCATGAAATCAATGTTGCGTTCATGCGTACGTACGACCTGCCATCTCCATGAATGATGAAATTCATTTCTAATCTCCAAACATTATAGAATATTATAAAAAAATATATAATTTTTTATATTATAATTTATTAATGTTTTAAATTATGTAAATTATGATATGAAATCTAATTTAATAGAACAAAAAAGTAACAAGTTAAAACTTACTTGATAAAACTGGGAAATTAACACCCGAAATAGTGAGATTAAAGAAAGAGTATTTAAAAAGGTTTATAAAATATTTCAATAAGTTAATATATGTTATTATAAACATGATTATGGTAATTTTGTAAGTTATTACATATTTTTGACAACTATAAAGGAGTTTGAATTCCAAATGACAAAAGGAAGTTCAAGGTAAGAGATTATTTTCTGATTTTCATTCTTTGAGGCATACTTACTTGGGGTACCCATAATTTATTATATATGATGTACATAAATCCAAATTGAAATATAATATCTTGAATTATACTATATTAATGGTTTTTATATTTTTTATTGGAGTATTATTACCATTGTGTTTTTCAATTCATTTGTTACTACATTAGTATGGGATTACTGTCCCATTTTCATTCTCTGAGGCATACTTAATTATTGTGCACCAAATTTATATTATATGGTGAAACTAATTCCACACGGAAATATAATATCATTAATTATATTATATTAAATGTTTTAATTATTTTATATAAAGATAATTACCATTGGGTTTTCCAATTTATTTGTCACTACATTAGTATGGGTTTAATTATCACATTTTTATTCTGTGAGGCATACTTAATTAGTATGCATTTATCTTATTAAATATGGTATACATACTACCAATATGACATATTTTATCATGAATTATATTATATTCATGGTATTTAAATATTTTATTGAAGGATTATTACCTTTGGGTTTTCCAATTGATTTATTACAGTATTAGTAGGTGTTTCATATGTCATTTTCATTCCATTTGGAAAACTTAATTAATATGAACCTAATTTATAATATATAGTGTAAAAAATCTCACATTGATTGATTATATCATGGATTATATTATAATAATGGTATTCAAATCTTTTATTTTACACTTATTACCTTCGTGTTTTCTTAATAATTAGATACTACATTAATAAGGGATTCTGGTCTTACTTTAACATTTGTAAGGAATACACCATATATGCTGTGCACTTATTTTTTATATTGTGTCTATTACACCATCTATACATTATATATATAATCATTTTTCTTCATGGTATAAAAAAATTCCTTCATGGGGATTATGAAGTTAAATTTTCAAGTGGTATGATACGAATTGGGATTTTTAATGATTAATTTTTTAAAACATATTCTTAATGATTATCTCTGCAATATAACATACTTATGTGATTTTAAAAATTATATTGGAATCAATAAATTTATTTCAATCAATTTTCATTGGAAATTAACTTGAATATCCTTATTCCCACAAATGGATATTATTATTTCCAAAAATGTATATCATTTTACATATGATGTTAACTTTTATAGTAATTTGAATAACTAGGGACTTATTGATAATTCCTTATCCACTATTAAATATAGATACATTTTGATAAGAATCATTTTCAAGAATATGTGAAATGTTTTGGTCTAGTATAAAATGGGTGGGTCCCAGTTATAGATAGCCCCTCGATCCATTAGTAGTCTCATAAAACGAATCACTTACCCATAATAGATGGTGTTTTACCTAACATTCTATAAAACATATTGTGAATATTCTTGATGGTAAACATTCCATGTACATAGTAAACACTATGACCAATAATAGTGAATTTCCCTAATTTATATTCAGTTTCATCCTTGATATTTTGTATCAACATATCTATGGATTCATTTCATTATATGGTTATTGATTTAGATGGAATAAGTTATAGTTTCTTACACTTCCATATTGATTTTACCATACATAGATTTTTTAATGGCATGTGTTATTAGTTATTTACATTTCCATGTTAATTTATTCTCATTGATTCATTATTTATTCCTCTTTACATACCTTACTGAGAATTTGATCTCACAATTATTGTGTTTCTTTTCCCATGTTATGAAGAAGAAATCTTAGAATAAGTGTTCAAGGATTATGTTTATTTCATTTTATTATTTGTCATGTTTGTTTCCTTATTTTCCAAATTATTATGTGTATCATGTTTGTAATATAGCCTTCCAAGACTACTAAACTGAATGTTCTATATGAATTTTAATCTTTGTTATCATGAAAATCTAATAAAATAATGCACTAGCTCAGGTATTCTGGGGTTGGGGGGGGGGTATAAGATAGTTGTGGAGGAAAACTTATGTTATAGAGTTATCATGCAATACAAAAAAATATTCTGGAAATAATAGAAAATAATGTGGATGGAGTTCTTTTCTAAATATTCCTAATTAAGAATTAAAATTTTCAAAGGATGTTCAATTACCTGAAAAATATTTTTTTGAGATTTGGGAAAATATATTTTGAAATAAGAAACAATATTGATGATTTAGAATAACTTAATGTATGAATTAATATATTATAAAAAAGGATAATAATAATTTCATTTAGTAAGCATGAAATAAAATATAAAATGTTTTATAGAAATAGGGTAGTAATAATGGAATGACTTGTTCACAGAAAAAATGATAAAAAGAGATTCTTTTGACACATTAAAGAAAACAATACATTTATGAAACATTTAAAAATAAATTATATCATATATTGATCGAAACCCTAATATGATTTTCATTAATTAATTATTGAGTAACAGAAAACAAACATAGGAATTGTTTCAAATGAATATTTTTTAGGAAGAGGACCATTCCATAACAATAATAAGATTTTAGTGTAGGTTACTATCAATGAGTAATTAATGATCCATGGTAGAAGATAAAATAGTGAAAAGATATTTAAAACACGAAAATAATTTGATGAGTGTAAAATATTTTTTGTTTTATAAATAATGGGAATAAAAATTCACCAATTGTATGATATATCAATAATAATAATTATTTGAAATTTATATTGAATAAAAAGTCCTCAATGTAATTGAAAGGAAAGAACAAAAAAAATTAGAGGGTTACCATTTTATGGACATTAATGTATCATGAAATTAAATATACTCATTTTAATTTATGTTACTATAGTAGAAAATACACTATATAAACTAAATTATGGTGAACATTATTATACATGTCTCATTAAATTAATAATATTGAAAAATAATACATACAAAGTTTTTATATTTTGAAATGAAACAAGATAAATGATAAAATTTTAAATTTATTTTTATGTATTATAAATTTATTTAATATTAATATTATACAAATCATTTTCTAATATATGTACCACAAGATATAACTAATTGGTGAGTACTAATACAATATCAATGAAGAAAAATGGGGATTTTAAAACCATTTTCATTATTATCCAATTAATCTAATATAATCTAAGCACATATAAAAAGATAAATATATTAACACTAAATATTAAAATATTAATCAAATACACTACCTTTTACATAATTTCTGTATGATTGTTTCTTATTAATATATTCATTATTTATTTATTATTTTTATAATTGGATTATAGTTTATATAATTTGTTTTAAGAATTATTTTTGATGTTGAATCAGTAAGTATGATTTAATACCATGATCAGAATTTATATAATATTTGTGGTACTATAATTGATAATAAAAAATATTGATGTATGAAAATATAATGTCATTATATGTGTATATTAGTTTTTTCTCATGAAAATAGAATTAATGTATTCATATTTTGATAATTTTATCAATCAAATATTATGTTTTAATTATAAGATAAATACATCATATAAAATTTTTATAATCACAAACTAATAATTATTTTAATTCTAAATTAAAATAATATCATAATATTTTTTTTCATTATCAATCATGACAGTGTTTTATAGTATAATTCATTTAGGGGGCTATCTATCCCAAAAAAGAATGTGCACTTATATAATAACCATGGGATGAAAACAAACACAAGAAACAAAAGGGGATTGTCAAACACACAGTGAGTAAATATATGAAAATTGGGAGAATATGGTATCAAATATCTTATAGGTATAGTTCAGAAGATATGTTTCATTCAATAAATAGTTTAGAACACACACTGATTGAATGTAAATTCAATAAACAAAAAGTGAATCTTAATGATGTAAAAAAGATAGAGTTTTTCAGCCTAATGTCTTTAGATGATTAAAACTCCTTGGATGTATCTCAAAAAGAAACTAAATTTATTTCTATAAAAACATATTAAAACCGAGTATTGTAATATCTCTTTGTTCTAATTGTATGAATTCTTATAACTGATTCATTTTCTCCACTATTTCATAGTTGAAATATTTGTTATAATTATATGTGTAACTAACTTCAGTAAGTGAAGCACTTGATCACATTTTCACAACCATCTATCATGCATGCATTCTATATTTTGTGCATGAGGGTGACTTCATTGAAAATATATTTCTAAGGGATTGAAATAACATTTGAAGAAAAAATATTATAGGTATTATACATCCTATAACACATAAAATAAATAATATTTAATGTATTTATACAATAGTTAAGATTAATCATAAAAACAATCCTCATAATTATATTTAAAATATAGTTGTTAGAAGTATTTTATTTAAATCACCTAGAACAAAATAAAACGAGTGACCCTTGTGGTGACTCATATATAGAGGTGAGTTGGGACAATTGTAACACATCCTATGGTAGGAAATCATTAGCAGTGACTCATGTACAATGATAACTCATCTCAGTGGTGAATCATATGATGGGGAATCATCTCAATGGGGACTCATCTAATGTTGACTTATCTCAATGGTGATTCATATGATAGTGATCCATCTAAGAGTTGATCATCTTTATCAGTGACTATTTTATGGAAGTATGTAATTCATTGAAATTTATCATCCTAGAGGTGAGAGATTAACATAAGTAGGTGATGTCTGATGGCGACTTATTCTAGGCATTGTGTCAAATTTGGTGGTGACTCCTTTCTAATTGTAAGTCATTTCTTGGGTGACTCAACAGCAATGGTGATCCGTTTCTAGTGGCGACTCATCTTTAAGGGTGATTCTTTTCTATACATAGAAAAATTTCCCCAAACTGAAATATATTAATAAAATATATCATAATGAAATAAAAACATTAAAAAGATAATTATCATGATCTTTTTTAATTTAAATAATGGATATAATAATATTTTTTTATTATAAAAAACCAATGAAATTTTTTAAAATCATGTGTAGAATAAACATTCACCTCCAATATATATATTCCTAAAAATATATTTACACCTTCGTATTATATAAAAAGGAAATTGTGGGAGTTTGATCATAAAATTGAAAACATTAAAATATAAGAACAATTTGATGTAGGCACCAAAAGATT
The DNA here is from genome assembly GCA_963277665.1 of Viscum album. Taxonomy (NCBI): domain Eukaryota; kingdom Viridiplantae; phylum Streptophyta; class Magnoliopsida; order Santalales; family Viscaceae; genus Viscum; species Viscum album. Next base: position 42,510,575 of record OY728145.1, on the reverse strand, counting down.
TATATAAAAATGGAATAAAATATATGTCATAATTATAAAAGATATTAAAAATAATGGTTTCAATCGTATTATTTAAAAACATATTGTATCATGGAACAACATAATTGATGATGTCAAGGAACTAAAATTAAAATTCCATAATCATTATCCCCCTTTTGGGATTATCAAAATTTTATTCAATGATGTATTAATGGAAATATACAAAATGGTGAATAATAAGAGAAACTATAATAATGTATTAAGGAATTGAATTACATTAAAACAGACATAAAAAGTCATAAAGATGTCTCTATCACAAAACAAATCCTAATCTCAAACACTCTCATCCTATGGACTATGATCATCATGTGATTTTACTTTATTAGAGTCATAGAGTAAATAAGGAGATGTTGAGGATGAGGTAACTGTGGTGGAGTTGGTGGGAGGGACATCAAGGAGATAGGGAGTCACTTAAATGATAACGACCCAGCTATGTGGAACAACGTCTCTAGGAATTATACTGAAAAAAGGAATAGAGTAGGTAAAGTATAATGAGGATCTTGGGTGACAACTTCAATGAAAAACATTGGAGTAGGGATTGGAGGACTGAGATGAGTTGTAACTAGGATGTAATAATGGGATGCCACTGCTATTCCAATCACATTAAATAAGGGATTAATCATATTGATGAAGTCCATGATGATATTTCCTATCTTCTCCATTTCATTAAAAATAACTTTTTCGACTCCATAAGAAAATTATTAACTAGATTACCCACTTTAATAAAATTAACATACTATTTCAGGGATTGAGAATCTAGAGGCATCCAGAGGTTCCCCACAAGGAACATGAAGTTTTAGTTAAAATAATTCTTCATTTAGATCAAGGATAGATAATATATTACGTATTTGTTAATAATTTATCTATAATATTAGATTTCATTAACGAATTTCCTTACCTTATTAGACAAATGGTCAACGTTATTCAAAATCTACCTAAATCTATCCTGAGTGATATTAGGAACATCTCTTGAAACTGCTTAAATCTCTACTATAATTACTACTATTAATAAATAAATATCATGAAAAGAAGAGTGATATATAGAAAAAAATGTATAAGTAACTCATGATAATGGATCCAACCTCCCCAACAAGGAATCTAAACAGGTAGTAAAATAAGTATGCATCCCCTTCATTAAAAATATCAAAAACTCAATCTCGATGGCCTGTTTTCTATTTAATGAATCCACTTAACGAATGAGATTCATCATATTATGTGGGATGTTATGGATTAAAATCTCAAATAAGTATCTTGAATCTCTACCAATGATCTATTGTACTATTGGAGTTTTATTATTTAGAATCCCATGAAAGATAAAGAGAATCCTCTATCTGATGGATTCCAGGGCAGTATTGGGTACAATTTCAGTGGGAATATATGCAATATAAGGTGGTACAATAGCCAATTATAGCTTAGATCTGATTGGAATATATGAAGAAACAGTTTTAATATCCCCTGAAACATCTATCTACTCCACCATTGATCCATTGGGATCTATATATAATTCAACTGGAATAGAAGGTTCACATAGCTCTAGTGGAATGCAATAATAATCTGAATTAGGGTAGTTCGGTTCTTGCTTCAAAAATCCTATATATCAATTCCATTCCTTAGGATCCAGGCCTAAAAACCTAAAATAAGACTCAATAGTAGGATCAAAAACTAACTTTTCATCAACTCAATGTTTAACCACAACATGCTCACCATAGTATATATCAATAGGGTCAACATGGTTTCTAACAAAGCTTGATTATTCCTCCCTATTTCAATATTCTCTTAAATCATCTCTAGCATCTCTAACAACATTTGAAACTATTCTTGGTCTCTTTAGAAACTTAAAATCATTAAAAAATCATATAAAAGTAACACATACCCGATACAACTCATGATCATTAGGCCAATCATGATTATAAGTATATAAAAGTCCACTTCCATTTCCATCACCATCTTATTTGTCCATACTATATCTTTCCATTTTGTAATCTTAAATTATTTTCATCATCACCATTTTCTTCTTCATTTTTTTCATCAACATACTATTCTTCATTACCATATTCAATATATTCTTCTTCTTTATATCCTTTATAAGTATCAATAACTTCCTTAGAGGGGTTCAATGAAGAAATGTTTATCTACTCCTCTTTAGATACATTTATTTCATATTTTTCACCACCTTAACATATAAGAGTTTTTCTTACATGTTGTGATACAAGATAACTAGTGGGACTAAAAGTTACAGTAGGAGGGATATTAGGTAGGTCCCTATCACTTCCCTCTAAATAAAAACATTCTAGTCATTACACAAAGAAATAAAACTTCATATTATTCCTCATGAGAGTAGATATACACTTCATCGGGCGCTATCCCAGGGTCCACATGATTCTTTGGCCTTGTAGGGTGATCAACATGGTTGAAATCTAAATAATTCATGAAACATCATCAACCCATTTCCCTACAAGGGGTTCAAACTAATCATCATTCACATATTTAAGAAATTGGTAATGCAAAAACCTACATTGTTCGCAATTGTTTCTTCTTCTCAATCAACTAATCCATTGGCCTCCAACATGGCTATAATGATATTGGGATAAATTAGGGAACATTATTTGCATTATGTTCAAAAAATGTTCATTATATGAACCATTAAATATCTAAAAATATTTATTTTATCTACTTTTTTCATGATGTCTAATAGATACACATCATGGTGCATAATTATATTCAAGTCCCCTTTTCCCAAGTACAACATGTGCTGAATTAAATTGAAAAGAAAAAAAACTCACCATCTAAGTCAATTGTTACTGGACATCTCAATTTCCTATATCCTATCATCTCATATAAGGAATATTAATATAAAATTGAATCACAATAATCTGGAATCAATTCAAGAATATCATTTGAAATATATTCATGAGGTAATTTCCGATATATAGCCCATTGAATTGAATAGAAAACAATATTCTTACCACTTATCTTACTTTGATCGCAACCTTTCTCTTTCCCAAAAAAAAATATTCTAAAAATATTTATGCAAAAACAATGGATGGAAGATCCTATCAATATGAGAGATAAACTCTAACTATCCCTGTCCTTACAATACCTTTATCACCAATGAATTTCTGAATAGAAACTACATAGCATTGTCTTCCTTATCATATGAAGTTGTATGCTTCGCGAGATGAAGGTTTCATGGAACAAAAACAATTCATCTTGAATATCCTCAGTGCCTATTAGAAGGACACGACTCATTGGTAGAAGAAACTAATTCTCTCTTCTCTCTAACTGTTTTGAACAAGGTGGAAGATTTAGGTTAGGTTTAGGGAATGTGAAGGGTCAGTAGATAATAGGTCACCAGAAAGTTCAGAGGTAAGGTGTGAGGGATAGATTTTCGAAATTAGAACAGGCAACCAATTTATTCTATTTATGGATTCAAAAATTAGTTGTATAAACTATGTTATTTATATTAAAATGAAATAAAAATTAAAAAAAACTTAAAAATTAAAATTAGCAATGATGGATCAATACCACTAGACGTTCATTTCTAATGGGTGTTATTCCTATGGTGGGTAAGTGAAAGTAGTATGTAAGCACAAATGGTGAGAAAACCCAAATAGAGGGTTAACTCCAAATGTTGGTAATCTCTAATGTTGTGTAAACACCAATAGAGGGTAAACATTTACGGTGGTTAAATTCTATCTGTGGCTGAACTCAAAAGGCAGGTAAACTCCAACGGTGGATCCTAGAAACATTTGTTTATAAAAAATTTATCATTTCTAATTCATGTTTGATGTGATTAAATCCCTTGGAATTCTATATCTTATTAAAAATAAAAGTAATTTTTTTTTAGTTCCAATGAATTCAAGATTTAAATCTCCATTTCGAGAAATGTATCTCAAAAATTAAAGTCTTACCACAAAGTGATGGGTACTGGAGGAAGATAGATTCTTTAGAAATGTTTATAACACTAAAATTGTCACAATTTATAGTTTTATATTAAGATTGATATCCATATTCTAGTAATGTGTATTTTATCCATTAAAATTGTTCATAAATTCCACCAATAGCTATATACATGGCTTAAGTATTAGAATGTGCGACTGAATTTTACATCTCAGTAAACCAAGAAATCAGAGGCTTTCTCGAAAAATGAAATGTTCCATAGGTGGTTTTTCTATAAAAAATATAACCACCAAAATCATCATTTGAATAACTAATTAATTTAAATTCATTTCTTTTAGGGTAGAAATATCATAATTTGTTTCTATAATTGAGGAATTTAAAAATCCTTTTAACAAAAAAATTAAGTTTTAATATTTTAGGTTTACTTGAAAATGATAAATCATACACGCATTAAAAAAATACGAGGTCAGAGAGTGGTTATGTGGATAAGACATAAAATAATTCCTTTATAACTCGTTTTATCCACTAATTTTCTAGAATCACAATGATCCAAATTATATGTTGTTCTCTTGGGAGTGTTACAATATTTATTGTTATCCAAACCGTAACTTTTTAAAATATCATTTGAACATTTTATTTGATTTGAAATAATACCTTTAATATTTAGAAAAATATGAAAACCAATAATGATCCACAGTTCGACCAATAAATTAATTTCAACTTTTTTAATTCATCATTTATGAAAAATCAATACATAAGTAATTTGTTGAAGACCCCCAAAAATATCATCTACATAGATTTTAACTTTTAAAGATTATTATGAATTTATTATTATAAAATGGGTAGGATATTCAATACCATTGGAAAAACATTGAGAAATATGAATGGAGATGATTCTATGATAGAAATATCTATAAGCCATCTTTGAACCATTTAAATCATTTTTTAAATTTAAAGCATTATTCAGAAAATGAGGGTTTGGAAATTCAATATGTTTTTCAAAAAAAATCCTAAATCATATAACCATTACAGAATTCACTCTTGACATTCATTTTATATAGTTTAAAATATAGATATAATTAATTGGCTAGTAATATTCTAATAGATTAATGTGTGGCTATTGGTGAAAAGTTTTCATCAAATCATATAAAATTTACTTGACTATACCATAGTTCAACTTGTCTTGTATTATTTCATATTTGTGTTCCATAATCATCAACTTTATTTCACAACACCCATTTAGTACTTAAATTATAGTTGTCTATAGGTATATCAAAATTCCTTGAAAGATCATTTGTTTAATATTTTCTATGTTCTTCATGCATTAAAATTTCATATAATTCATCAGTTATTACATCATTTATGTTTTTTCATGTATGTTGTGACAATAATTGTGGATGTAAAACTTTATTATTTTGAGATTCACTAGTATGCGTGTCTATATTTAAGTCTCTAACTACCACAAATTAAGGTTTGTATTTAATAGTCCTAATACCTCTAGAAAAATAAGGTCAGGTCACCTAATGGTCTTCTACTAGTTCTGGATCAGGTTATGAAAATTTCTCATAACTGGATGATTTTTCTACATGTTTTACTATAGTATTAGAAGGGTCATTATCTTTATTCAAAGTGGATAAATCAGTCTTTTTTTCTAAAAGAGTCTCAGTTTCATGTGGATATTTCTCATCAAACATGACATGGAAGGACTCTTCTATCACGTGAGTTCTTTTATTAAACATTCTATATGATTTACTATAAGTAGAATAACCTTAGAAAATTACTTCATCACCCTTAGAGGAAAACATTTCAATATTATCCACAGTGTTATGAATAAGGACCTTGCATCCAAGAACACTAAAACAATTAATTTTAGTATTTCTAAAACTCAAAATCTCTTAATGGGTTTTCATCAACATAGTTTGAATTAAAAAACAATTAATAATGTGTTAGGATCTATTTATAGAATCTTCTTAAAAGTATAAATCAATTTTATATCAATTCATAATTCTCTGAAAAATCTCTGTAATCGTTATGTTTATTAATTCTATAACTAAACTTTTTGGGGGTCCTTGGATTAGAGAAGTTGTGGATATTTCCACTGTTTTGATAAAAAAGGGTTCAATATCATGATTTTTAGTTGAATGAACATGTTCAATTATTAAGAACTTATCTCTCATGTTCATTTACGTTTTATAATGTCTTATTCATACATGGTAATGCAGGTAAGGTTTTAATTTTTTGAGCTAAATAAAATACCCATGCATACCTAAACAATTGATATGTAAGGACATAGACATAGTGCTCCCCATTTAGACTATAATGTCTAGATAGTACAAACATGTTAATTTGAACCAAATTTTGGGGATGAGAAACTGAAACTTATTTCTCTAATAGAAAATATATTTTGGGGTCTTTCCCTTTTTGACTGGGGTTACAAACATTATCATTTGGGAATTCATTTTAATGTAGATCCATAACTATCCCTCTCCAATTAAGATTTATCTGCAAGTGAATAATATTTTCCCCTACTATCTAATTAAAAATAAAATATTTTCTATAAATTTAAAATAATAAGGAATATTTCTTCGAAATTGAATAATTAATATTAACATAATACACATTTTCATTTCTCAAAATCTAAATGCTAATGCAATTATAGATATAAAAATATTAAAAGAATTTTTTTCAAATTTCACAATAAATCCATCATCATAAAGCTAAGACATGCTTATGTAATTGATTATTTAAACCATAAAAAATAATAGATTAGAAAAAAAAATAGTGTTAGAGTTACTGATTTATCCAAGGCCAATTATTTTTTCCTTTAGTATTTTCAAAAAAGTAAAAAGTCAACCATCAACCTTTATCAGGTTCCTGATGGTCATGACATATGCTTGCATTTGTTTTTTATAGAATCTATTTGGTTACCATTTATTTTTATAGGATCAATTGAAGTCGGTTACGTATAAAACAATTTTATATGAAAAATGATTTGGTACACAAAATTTATTAGGTACCGAAATCATAGTAATGATAGATTTAGAATCCCATATTTTATTAACTGGTTTCTAATAGTTTGTTTGTATATTTTTTTAAATTTAAAAAATATGAGGTCCACCTAAAAAATATATTTTTTTAATTTCCAAAATTTAATTTATTAATGATGTTTCTCTTTATAAGTCCCCTCTATCGTGTGTGATAACCAAAGATGGTAATATAATTAGGTGGAATCTATTTTTCCATTATTTGAGGGAGTTACTTTCGACTTGTGAATATCTAAATTTAATTCTTAAATTTTATAATTGAAAATTTTAGTTTAGTATTTTCTTTTAACTATTGATAATTCTTTTATTCATCTTTTGGAAAATCTTATTTGATAATACTAGAAAAATTATGTTGATTATTTTTTCATATTATTTTTCATTATGTTTATTGAAGGTATCTTCATGTATATTAATGTATTTAGTTATTTTTTCATTTTTCATATCATAATCAGTATATTAATTAATAGAATTTATAGATTTATATACATTAGACGCATTATTTACCTCAAATATATTTTTCATAATGCGCATGTTTTCTATGTGTGGATTTTATTCTTGTTTCAAATTGGATTCATCAGATCTATGATATGAGGAACTTCATAATGGTTTCATAAATTTTCATATATTATATCATAATCATCATACTTCTTTTTGTATTCTAAGATGGGGAAGTAATCCTTGACATGACCTTTTCTATTAAACTTGAAGTGCCCAGATCAGTGTGAATCACGGAGAGGGGGAGGGGGTGAATCAGTGATCCCTTAAAACTTTTTACTAATTGATTCTTAATCAATTAAACCTCTATGGCTGGTTAAAGCCTCGATCCACTCTTCTTGTATCTCTCAACCTTTCCCGGATAATGCAGTAATGAAAAGGCACAGGACACAAGGATTTACAAGGTTCGGCACCAAAGGCCTACATCCTTGCCATGCTCTCCCAGCATGGATTCTCCCATTATAACTTGTTAGAATTACAATGGTCGATACAGCTTCCCACCGTTTCTCTCCTGAGTCCCACAGGAGGGTCTTTATACTGCTTCACACAGTGTTACCAGAGTCCCACTGGCCTGCTCCAGAATCCCAATGAAGACTTCTTCTCCCTGAGTCCCACAGGGTCTTCTCTTGGCTCCTCGAGTCGCAGGAGTAGCTCTTCTTCACTTTAAGTTCTTCAAGTATCCTCAGCAGCCTGGGATAAAGGCTGCTGGCCTTGCTCTTCTTCTGATCACTTGTGGTGAACAGGTCTTCTCGTCTTGCTCAGGATTTATCACCTTCTTCTAAGGATGACCTGGCTTCTCTCTTCAACTACTGAATACTCAGACAACTGATATCTATAACTCCAGTCTGGTCCAGTCTCAGTCACTTCAACTTCATGCACTGAGTGCATGGCAGCTCTTCATCCTCATGCACTGATAGCATGGCCTTCTCAATTCTTCAAGATCTTCAAGTCTTGGACTCCTCAGATGCACACCACTGATTTAGCACTGTTCACGTGTGCACGTGCATGCATGCATGCATGCACTTCCCTCTTTCTTCTCTTGGTGCAATAAACCCACAAAGGGTGTAGTCACTTTAAGCACACACCTTCTTCCTCCTTCACACACTTTATCCAATTTGTTTACACACTTAGAGTGTGTTCTACTTTAGTGTGGGTCACTCCTTATTTCTTCTAAGTGTATACACACTTCTTAGTGCACACACTTAGGTTCGTCCAACTTGTCTCTTTACACACACTTGTTTCATTTTGCACACACTTGAAGCTTGGCCTTCATTTCCTCTTGCACACACACAAAGTATTCTTTGTTCTTCAAAGTGTGCACCCCACAAGGGATACGGCCTTCACTTGTTCAATTTGCACACAAAGGCACTAAGCCTTGGCCTTCCTCTCTTTGCACACCCACTGCCCGTAGGGTGTAGTGGCCTTCTTGTTTTGCACAAACTTAAGCTTAGCCAACATCACTTGCACACACTTGGCCCGTAGGTGTTCTTGTCTACTTTGCACACACACACAAAATAGTGTGGTCTTCACTTCACCCACACAAGGCTACGGCCTTTCTTTTGCTCACTGTCCAAGTGGGTTCTCAATTTGCCCGAACCACTGCCTTCAAAGAAGGCGCGCAAGGTGTCTTGGTGCAAGGCTCCACGGGTGCACAAGCCTTCGAGCGCGCAAGCTCCTCCTGCCGCGGGGCGCGCAAGTGCTGCACCCGCGGGCACTTCCTCCTGCCGCACAAGTATGCGGGCAGTGAGGGTGCCAATCCTTGAGCGCGCAAATTCAAGCGGCTCGGGATCTTCCTGTCGCGCAAGATAGGCGCGCAGGGAACTCCTTCGGGCCTCGGGTGGCACCGAGAACAACAACCGCGCAAGTGGGATGCGCGGGGCTTCAAAGCTTCGCAAAGCACAGGGTGCTCGCGAGACTCTCTTCAAATTTTCAGCGCATCAGCAAAAAGCTCAGAGGTCTCGGCCTCTCTTTATATAGGCATAGGGGAGGCGGTTCTATCCGCGTGATAAATCTCAAAATCCCGAGATCTTCGAATCTTTAAAAACTTTCCAAATCTTGAATTTGGTCCTCGGTTCACGCGGGTTCTCTCATTTTTTGTTCTTCTACGTGCATGCGACTCATAACGCATGCACAACCTTCGGTTTAGGCTCATCCCATGCAAAAACACCAACCACGTGGCCTCGGAAGCTTCTCTTTCCTCGGCCTCAACCGAAATTCTCCCCTTGTTGCATGCAGGCTCATTTTAATGCATGGTTGTGTTCAGTGTGGCCAGACGAGCACTATGGAGCCTTCGGCTTCGGTAATGGTGGCCGGGAACTCGAAATAGGTCGTCGGGATGCCTCTGGTTCGTCGGCGGTCGTCGGGTGGCCTTGGCATGGCCTCGGCACGAGCTCGAGGTAGGAGACGCCTCGGAGCCGTCGGATCAGGTCTTTGGACGACCTAGATTTGATCGCTAGTGGCGTGATTAGATGAGCGGCTCGGATCTGGCGCGAGATGAGACGGACGGCCAGGATCTCTTCCGCGGGAAAATCCCACGTCTCACATCGAAACGGCGAGAGGAATTGCCGCAGTTTATTACCCTGGCGCTGCCGCAACTCGCCAGTTGAACTTCTCCCCTCCCGGTGCCGCCCCGCACCGGGTTCTCTCTGCGGGCGCGCTCTTGCGCCCACTATGCTCCCTGCGGGCGCGCCACTGGCGCCCACTATGCACGCTGTGACACTCGGGGGCGCGCTCCTACGCCCCTGCCGCGCTCCTCCGGGCGTGCCCCAGGCGCCCATGCGGTGTCTTGGGGTGCGTCCTGCTGCCCTGGCTCGCCCCACGGGTTCCCCCGGGCGTGGTGCCCTAGTGCCCATGCCTTGGGGTTGAACCCTCAAGGTGCCTTGGCTGGCCATATTTTTTGGCAAAGGGACAGAATAAGACTTTGTCAAAAACAAAGTCCTCCATGAAAAATGCCAATTCCAAATGCCAAGCCATCTTCCTCTAAGCCATTCTTCTTCTACATTTTTCTTCTTCTTCTTAGGAATTCCATTACTTCTCCTCATATGATCTTCACTTAGGATATGGAATTCAAAAGGTTCTTCTTCTTCAACCGAACTCCTGAATCACTTAAATTCTTCAATGTGCTTCATTGATCTAATCAGAGATCAATCGGATCATCTTCATGTTCACATGCACTAAGTGATAATGCATGGACTTCATTAATCCACTTCATCCACTTAGAAGTTGTGGATGGATCTCTTGCTTCTCCTCATGCATTGTCAATACAACACATGGTCTTCTAACATTGTTGTGACTTTGTATCATCAGGATACAAGTTCTATGAACTTAAAGATCAGTTCAACAATCGTCAGATGTACATGGAGAATGTTTCAACCACAATTTCCAATACCACTTAGTGAATCTCCTAAGTGACATGCATCTTAGTACCATGGCCATTCTCCTTCATCACCATCACCATCACATCCTTTGACATTCACATCTTGACTTTCCTTGACTTCCATTCATTCCAAGACAACTTCATGCCTCATAGACAACAAATGCAACACAATGCACTTCAATCTCCCCCTTTGTATTTGTTGTCAATACACTCCATCAGCACATATGAATGGGTCAATATGTGTGCCAATATTTTCTCCCCCTTATTGGCAATCAAATGCAAAGGTGTGGTGTGGTACTCTTCCACAATATCTTCCTCCCTTCGAATAACATCTTCTTGAAAAACACTAAGAGAGGGATGATGTCACATGTTCTTCTTTAGCAAAGAACCTTTAGTAAATCAGCTCTAAGTCTACTTGGGCTAACCCGGTGTAGAAAACAAGAGTGATATGACCAAGGAATTCAAAGCTGTCCATAATTCTCTACACATGTGAGATCATGCTTAGGGGTTTGAAATTTTCCAGATATAACAATGAATTTGCTAAATCCTGCACAACTTCACAAAACTCATTAGAAAGTTCAGGTGCAAAGATAAAGCTCCCCCTTTCGTCCATTTTCTTAAGATGATATAAATCTTAGACCATCATCTTCTTCAGATTTGCTCCCCCTCAAGGGGTGCACTCCATTCTGTCCAAACCATCCTCCAGCTGAGAATGATCATCATCTTCAATTCCCTGCAATGTTAGCACATGTATATACCAAGAGTATAAGGGAATAAGATGGAACCTCCTTGGTTCATCAATGTGAACAACAAGGTTGAGAAGATTCTCTCAACCGAGATGTCCCATTTTCACCAGTCTTCACACTTGCACATTTGATCTTTAGTGATGATTGTGCTGGTGTGGATCTCAACACATCTTCATGTGAAATCTTCTTCTTCTCTTTTGCTTTAGCAATTGCCAGTACTTCCTCTTCAGCTCTTTGTAGATCTTTGGCAAGTTGCAACTGATTTGACCATATGACTAGTAAATCATTTGGAAGAGTGGCCTCAGTTTTGGAAGTTTCACATGGTTCCTTTGATGCTGTCAAGCTACCTCTCTTAGGCAACTTGTTTTCAATCAATCCCTTCTGATTCTTAATTGATTGTCTTTTGGAGTTCAGTCTGCTTCTATTTAGTTTCGCGGCTTCTTTACAAAGGTCTATGATGTGTCCTTTCTTTCCACAGTAGAAGCATGTTTTCTTGGTGGTCCTTCTGGATGCATCACCCTTCTTAGATTTCAATTCCAAGGACTTCTCTTCATTCTTCAAACTCTTCTTGGGAGTGTTTTCCACTTTCTTCTGCTTGCTTCCCAAGGAATCTCTTTTAGCCAGGTTCAGTGATCTTTTCTTCTTTTGAGCTCTGGATACAGTTGGAGATTTACATGTATCTTTTTGACCACTTTTGCACACATCCCAGATGTTATCAAGTAATCCAAATCTATTTGCAGTAAACAGATGTCTCTGGACCTGTGGATGCTGCTTCTTTTCTTCTGGCTTGCTCCCCCTAGGCATAGGCTTCCTTTGTTCTTTGACATTTAGTGGATTGTACCAACAATCCTTTGCACAATGCCCATACTTGTTACAACACCAGCATTGTCCCACGAATCTTGACCTCTTCAGTCCTTCTGATTGTAGGGTACTTTTCTTGACCTGTTGTGCTGTTTCAGGAGAGCTCTGCTTCTTTACTGTCTTCATCCATATTTGTTTGGAATTATTCTTCCATCCTGCACTTTTTGTGGAAACACAATTAGAAGCATCAGTACAAGATGGTATGGATGGTACCTTCTTTATAGAAGATGTTGCACTTTTATTAGAGGATGTCTTTCTCTTAGAATCATCCTGCTCAAAGCTCACTTGAGTAGCAACATTTCTTATTTCAGCTGACTGGGAGGCTTTGGCTTTGGGTGATTGCTGATTTTTCAATATCACCTCCAGTTCTATGCATTTCATATTGAGGGAGTTCTTCTCATCCTCAACAGTTCTTAGCTTTCCTTCCCATTTCTCTTCCAGCTGCTTTATCTGGTCTTCATGCACCTTTTTCATTTTAAGCAATGAGTTGTCAAGATCCTTCACCCTTTTTACTTTGTCTTCAAGTTGAGCATCTTTAACAACCATTGATACTCTATGCCTCTTCTCCAGTGCATGGACAACATCTTTGACTATTATCATAAAGAATTCTTTCTCAGAAAGACTTCTTTGCAATTCTTCAGTAGTGTCTTCATATCTTTCATTGCAAAGAGATACAGTTTCATCTTTAGCCTTCACCAGCTTTCTGAGAGTGTTGGTTATGCCAACCCTTTTTTCCAATTGGACTTCCAGAGAATTGGATTCATCTTCTAGCTGTAATTTTTCTTCTTGAAGATCAAGGAGGCCTGTAGCTATACACATTGCAACTTCCTTGGGGACTCTCTTCTGAAGATATTTGATTGCATTTAGAAGATCATTGTTTCTTCCATCTTCATCACAGCTAGAGCAGGCTTCATCAGAAGAATGATAAAAGGAATTGTCATCTGATGTGACTTTCACATTTCTTTCCATAGAAGGAGTTTCTCTGATTGCAACAACCTTCTTCCTCATCTTCTTTGCCTGTTTCTTCATTCTGTTTTTCAGAGTCTTGGCAGATATCTCCATTTGAGGCTGGTCACTCGTTTCCTCAAATCTGCACTTCATAAAGACTCTCTTGGATCTTTTAGAGGTAACCTCCCTTTGATACCAATTGAAGTGCCCAGATCCGTGTGAATCACTGAGAGGGGGAGGGGGTGAATCAGTGATCCCTTAAAACTTTTTACTAATTGATTCTTAATCAATTAAACCTCTATGGCTGGTTAAATCCTCGATCCACTCTTCTTGTATCTCTCAACCTTTCCCGGATAATGCAGTAATGAAAAGGCACAGGACACAAGGATTTACAAGGTTCGGCACCAAAGGCCTACATCCTTTCCAGGCTCTCCCATCATGGATTCTCCCATTATAACTTGTTAGAATTACAATGGTCGATACATCTTCCCACCATATCTCTCCTGAGTCCCACAGGAGGGTCTTTATACTGCTTCACACAGTGTTTCCAGAGTCCCACTGGCCTGCTCCAGAATCCCACTGAAGACTTCTTCTCCCTGAGTCCCACATGGTCTTCTCTTGGCTCCTCGAGTCGCACGAGTAGCTCTTCTTCACTTTAAGTTCTTCAAGTATCCTCAGCAGCCTGGGATAAAGGCTGCTGGCCTTGCTCTTCTTCTGATCACTTGTGGTGAATAGGTCTTCTCGTCTTGCTCAGGATTTATCACCTTCTTCTAAGGATGACCTGGCTTCTCTCTTCAACTACTGAATACTCAGACAACTGATATCTATAACTCCAGTCTGGTCCAGTCTCGGTCACTTCAACTTCATGCACTGAGTGCATGACATCTCTTCATCCTCATGCACTGATAGCATGGCCTTCTCAATTCTTCAAGATCTTCAAGTCTTGGACTCCTCAGATGCACACCACTGATTTAGCACTGTTCACGTGTGCACGTGCATGCATGCACTTCCCTCTTTCTTCTCTTGGTGCAATAAACCCACAAAGGGTGTAGTCACTTTAAGCACACACCTTCTTCCTCCTTCACACACTTTATCCAATTTTTTTACACACTTAGAGTGTGTTCTACTTTAGTGTGGGTCACTCCTTATTTCTTCTAAGTGTATACACACTTCTTAGTGCACACACTTAGGTTCGGCCAACTTGTCTCTTTACACACACTTGTTTCATTTTGCACACACTTGAAGCTTGGACTTCATTTCCTCTTGCACACACACAAAGTATTCTTTGTTCTTCAAAGTGTGCACCCCACAAGGGATACGGCCTTCACTTGTTCAATTTGCACACAAAGGCACTAAGCCTTGGCCTTCCTCTCTTTGCACACCCACTGCCCGTAGGGTGTAGTGGCCTTCTTGTTTTGCACACACTTAAGCTTAGCCAACATCACTTGCACACACTTGGCCCGTAGGTGTTCTTGTCCACTTTGCACACACACACAAAATAGTGTGGTCTTCACTTCACCCACACAAGGCTACGGCCTTTCTTTTGCTCACTGTCCAAGTGGGTTCTCAATTTGCCCGAACCACTGCCTTCAAAGAAGGCGCGCAAGGTGTCTTGGTGCAAGGTTCCACGGGTGCACAAGCCTTCGAGCGCGCAAGCTCCTCCTGCCGCGGGGCGCGCAAGTGCTGCACCCGCGGGCACTTCCTCCTGCCGCACAAGTATGCGGGCAGTGAGGGTGCCAATCCTTTAGCGCGCAAATTCAAGCGGCTCGGGATCTTCCTGTCGCACAAGATAGGCGCGCAGGGAACTCCTTCGGGCCTCGGGTGGCACTGAGAACAACAACCGCGCAAGTGGGATGCGCGGGGCTTCAAAGCTTCGCAAAGCATAGGGTGCTCGCGGGACTCTCTTCAAATTTTCAGCGCATCAGCAAAAAGATCAGAGGTCTCGGCCTCTCTTTATATAGGCAGAGGGGAGGCGGTTCTATCCGCGTGATAAATCTCAAAATCCCGAGATCTTCGGATCTTTAAAAACTTTCCAAATCTTGAATTTGGTCCTCGGTTCACGCGGGTTCTCTCATTTTTTGTTCCTCTACGTGCATGCAACTCATAACGCATGCACAGCCTTCGGTTTAGGCTCATCCCATGCAAAAACACCTACCACGTGGCCTCGGCAGCTTCTCTTGCCTCGGCCTCAACCGAAATTCTCCCCTTGTTGCATGCAGGCTCATTTTAATGCATGGTTGTGTTCAGTGTGGCCAGACGAGCACTATGGAGCCTTCGGCTTCGGCAATGGTGGCCGGGAACTCGAAATAGGTCGTCGGGATGCCTCTGGTTCGTCGGCGGTCGTCGGGTGGCCTTGGCATGGCCTCGGCACGAGCTCGAGGTAGGAGACGCCTCGGAGCCGTCGGATCAGGTCTTTGGACGGCCTGGATTTGATCGCTAGTGGCGCGATAAGATGAGCGGCTCGGATCTGGCACGAGATGAGACGGACGGCCAGGATCTCTTCCGCGGGAAAATCCCGCGTCCCACATCGAAACGGCGAGAGGAATTGCCGCGGTTTATTACCCTGGCGCTACCGCAACTCGCCAGTTGAACTTCTCCCCTCCCGGTGCCGCCCCGCACCGGGTTGTCTCTGCGGGCGCGCTCTTGCGCCCACTATGCTCCCTGCGGGCGCGCCACTGGCGCCCACTATGCACGTTGTGACACTCGGGGGCGCGCTCCTACGCCCCTGCCGCGCTCCTCGGGGCGTGCCCCAGGCGCCCATGCGGTGTCTTGGGGTGCGTCCTGCCGCCCTGGCTCGCCCCACGGGTTCCCCCGGGCGTGGTGCCCTAGTGCCCATGCCTTGGGGTTGAACCCTCAAGGTGCCTTGGCTGGCCATATTTTTTGGCAAAGGGACAGAATAAGACTTTGTCAAAAACAAAGTCCTCCATGAAAAATGCCAATTCCAAATGCCAAGCCATCTTCCTCTAAGCCATTCTTCTTCTACATTTTTCTTCTTCTTCTTAGGAATTCCATTACTTCTCCTCATATGATCTTCACTTAGGATATGGAATTCAAAAGGTTCTTCTTCTTCAACCGAACTCCTGAATCACTTAAATTCTTCAATGTGCTTCATTGATCTAATCAGAGATCAATCGGATCATCTTCATGTTCACATGCACTAAGTGATAGTGCATGGACTTCATTAATCCACTTCATCCACTTAGAAGTTGTGGATGGATCTCTTGCTTCTCCTCATGCATTGTCAATACAACACATGGTCTTCTAACATTGTTGTGACTTTGTATCATCAGGATACAAGTTCTATGAACTTAAAGATCAGTTCAACAATCGTCAGATGTACATGGAGAATGTTTCAACCACAATTTCCAATACCACTTAGTGAATCTCCTAAGTGACATGCATCTTAGTACCATGGCCATTCTCCTTCATCACCATCACCATCACATCCTTTGACATTCACATCTTGACTTTCCTTGACTTCCATTCATTCCAAGACAACTTCATGCCTCATAGACAACAAATGCAACACAATGCACTTCAAAACTCATAATAGGTAATGTAATTTTAATTATCATATCATTTCTGGTTTCTCTTCCATTTACCTCAGTTATTATAATTTCCCTTGAATATTGATTTTAGAAGAACTTATACCTATTATATAATTTATTAAAATGTTTTTCTATATAATAAATCCAATCATTTTTTATGGTTGGTGATTCATTATTATGGGAGCTTGCTTCTTGAAATTTTTCTTTTTCATTTAGTTTTGATGACTTGGTATTTAGGGATACAGACCTCATTTAGTTTCATATTCCTATTCATTATTAACATTAATCTCTTCCTCGCTCATAATCATATTTCCTATTAACTAATTCACATGTATTTTAATTATGTCACATTATTTTCTTATTGAAACTGATTTTATCATTCATCTCTCCAGTAGACATATTAGTAGTCTCATGACTTCATATCTGTCTAAAACTATAATCCCCAAGGAATATATATTATTTAGGATTTTATTAAACATGAAATACATTTCTGAAGTCATCTCATCTGGTTTCATCTTGAATGTACCACATTAAATTATATAAGTATTCGATCTCATCTATTTCACATTAGTTTTTCCTTAATAAAAAATATCTAATGTGCCCCAAATTTCATAATAAATTTTATAGGTAGATATTTTATTAAATTAATAACCTATTAAATAAAACTAACAAGAATTTTTATATTTATAATTATTTTTATAGTTATATTTGGTAGCATCAACCCAAATAGATCTAGCAGTTGCATAGAATTTAATTTCATCCTAAATATCAGTCCAGCTATCAAAACCCATGATTTACATTTGAATTTGCATCCAAAGTTTCCTATAAGCATAATTGTTTCAATTAAAGGAGGTTGTTCTGTTAGCAGCATAACCTTATTTTTCCAATTATCAATTTATTTAACTAAATCTAGAACTAATAGATATTAAATAATTTTAAAATAAAAATAAAATAGAAGTTGAAAAGACCTTGAAAACATATTATACGAAATGTTGGTCAGAGTGATTAATTCAATAGGGGTGAATTGAATTCCCAATAAAAATTTATAATATTGAAAATAACATCAAAATCCCCAGGTTAATATAGATTTCCTATTTAATCACAACTGTATATCGATATAATTTATGATCATTTAAATGATTTATCAAAGTGTAATTAAATCTCAGTTAAAACAAAAAAATATTACATTGACTTTTGAAATCAATTTACAAAATAAAATACTAATATAAACACAACTTTAGATTAACTAAAAAAGTACTGGTTTTCGCTAATGTTTAGTGAAAATTAATCTTAAATCATAGAAATGAAACAAAACAAAAAACATAATGGAATTAAAATAAGGGTTTCTGTCTCAAGATAATACATAATCCCATCCACCTAGAAATCACACACTTCGAAGAAGATTATATAAAAAAGTCTTGATCCATAACATGGATTGGGTAAATAATAAATAACTATCGACCTATCCAATACACCTAATGAAATAATCCACAATAAACATGGGATGAAAAAACCACTGGATTGACAAGGACCTCTTCCAAAACATCGTGTGTAAATAGATGAATGTAGAGATCAGAATACATCTTTTATCATATAGTTATATTGAAAGAGACACTGTAAGTTAAAAAAATACGGTAAACCACACACTGACTTAATTTAAGTTCAAAAAGTAGAAAGATTTACTATAATGTTATAGATAAAAAAGAGTTACGTGGTCTAATTTTCTCTAAAGCTAGACACTCCTCATATGTAAATTGATTTGTAGGATGATTTGTTTCTCTAAAATATGCAATAAAAGAGATCATTAGGATCTATCCTTTTTACTGACTATATGAAAGGATCTGAATGTTTTAGGTGATCCACTCTATCATAGTCAAAAAAAATAATAATGATACATGTTATGATCTTAAGTAAGTGGAACACATGATCTTCCTTTCTTGCTCAACTTGTATGAAAGAATTACTCATCACACAATTGAGGGTGACTTCTTCGAAAATATTGCACCATAGGATTGGGTGTCCATTCATTGAATACTAATCCCAGTCTTCTAAATCCTAATAGATAGATATGACATAATAAGTAATATATCCTTAATATAGTTAAGAATAATCATTAAATTAATCCCCAAAATTGATTTCAATAATATGCACATTTGATGAATTTAATTTAAATATCCTATAACTATAATGATGAGTCTCCATGGAAGTGATTCATGTTCAGTTTGTTAGGCTAGCAATAAGACTTGTAATGGTATGTCAAATTTAGTGGAGACTCATGTAAAATGGATACACACCTTAGTGGTGACTCATCTGATAGTGAATCATCTCAACATTGAAATTTTTTATGGTGAATCATTTAACAGATGTTCGTTAGATGGTGACTTGTCTAGAGGAAGTTCATTATCACTAGTGACTCTTCTTTGGGAGTAGGTAATGTCACGTGGTATCTCCTTCTGGTATTGAGACATTCATAGTGTTATGTGAAATCTACAAGTGACTTATTCCTAGGGGAGAGTCAATTCTAAAGGTGAATCATTTTTATGGTACTTTATGTCTAGTGGTGACTAAACATCAACTGTGTGTCTTTTTTGGAATTGAATCATCTTCAATGGGGAGTCATTTCTACACTTAGAAAACTTTTTTCAGACTTCCTTATATTGCAAACGTAAGAGTTCCCCCTTTAGGGTATCTAAGGATATAACTGAAGAAATCAGGCCCTGTAATTCATTTAGAGTCCCCATCCATATTTTTTTGGGGAAAACTATAATTATACTTCTTGAATTAATAGGAATGTAGAAATTGAAAATTTTATAAATATCCTAAATACCCATCATGTTAAATAAATACTATTCCATTATTTTATTTTATACTAGAACCAAATTCAATATTTCTACAACCTTTTTGATAGAAAATATTTTGTCATGAATTTATTTAGATCATTAAAATGTAAATCATACATATTGTCACTTAAAATCAATAATATTAGATAAAAATGATCAATAATAGTATTCCAATGTGTGTTCGTAAACTAGGAAGAACCTTTGTAGGTGATAGAAGGTTAATATAGATATTTAATATGAACATCATGAAAATTATTCACATTAAAAAAATTTAGTATCAATATAAATTTTTTAGAAAAGAAAATCTTAAAAATAATATCTAATAAAATCTAGTCCATTCTTATTTTCATTTAACATTGCGCAAATGAATAAATTAGATATCGATGTGGAAAGCATCCATGATAATTTCTTATATAAAATCCTCCATATATTTATATAGTAAGGATTGTTCTTGGAATTATATAATACATTAAATATATATTCTAGAACTAATGGAATTTCATTAGAGGAACCCTTTTAAATCATAAATTATAGATTTTAATTACTTGTTGGTTCAAATATAATTTCGTCCATATTTATTATTATGGGTTAATGATATTTAGTCTCTCTAAGAGTTGTAAAAATTCTTTCTAAAGATGAAAATATATTTTCCATGACGTAAATGTAAGGGTCCTTAATCTCAAAATATTGTTATTCCCATTTATTAAAAATGATGAAAATAGTGACCAACCTGCTAACCTTATAGAATGTTGATTAATAATAGAAGGGGACTATCTGACTAGTATGTTCATGTGAAACAACGATGTCCATTTTAACACTAAACAAAATGGGGGAGATACTGGAATATATATTTCTTTATTCCAACCTCTCAATAAATCATTGATATAGAAAATAATGTTTATCAAAATTGTAATAATGGATATTCTATAAAAATAGAACTTGAAGTGAATAATTGAAATCAAAAATATTTTTCATACCCATGGCTCCTTATGTAAAATATTTACATCTAGTATTATGTATTACCAATATTTTTTCTCTATCTTAAATATTTATATTCCATATGACATTTAAAATAAATGTATTTTATAATTTTATCAATGAAGTTGGCCATTTGTAATCCATAAAGGATTAGATAAGATTTTGGATAATCATGCCATCAATGAGTGATATCCATTCAAAAAGGGAGGTATATTTTGATTTTCCAAATTTTAAATCATCCCTAGATCAATTCAAAATATTCTCAATGTAATCATACTAATATCTTCCATAGAATGGAGGAATTACAAGGCATAGGAATGGAATAATGACCTCATTATTTTTCTTGATTATATTAATGGTTCACCTCATTTAATAACTATACCTATTACTAAAAAATATTTGAGACCCATTCAATCATATGTAATTGTCCTAGATTCACTTATAATAACAATGTATATATTTGATCATTTCAAAATTCCTCCCCAAAAGAGAAGCTAAACATGTCCGTCTAAAATAAAATTAGTGGTAATGAAACATTACCCCTCTCTCATTATTGTTAGACAATAGGGATTATTTTTTAAACCATGTGAATAATGTGTGTCCTTATATAATATTTTAACATTATGAATAAAAATTCAGATAAAGGATCATCATTTCTAACAACATAAGAGTATGAGGATATAACTTCATGTCTTATATTAACAAGATGAGAATTTATAACATATTTTGTAATATATAGAATAATGTCATTTAAAAAATCTCTAAAAAGAAATATTTAATTTAATTAATACATGAAATCATAAATTAAAATATCAAATAACTTCCTCACATATAGAAATATATTAATGCTTCCACTTTTTATAGGGTTAATTTGAATGTATGTTAACAATGTTGACAAAAGAATTTGAATATACCTCTTTCACCCATGAAAAAACCATGTTAGTTAATAGATACAAAATTTTATGGATGATATATGATTTTTTTCATGATCTTATTGAGGATCATATAAATAGTATCATCTATATCAACCTAACTGAAAAAGGTGATGGATTATATTATGTCATGCTGAGGTAGAAGAATCAAAATTGTAGATTTAATGTCCACAATAAGACGTCCATTACTAAAGAATATATTTGTCATCTACATCTGGTTATCATTGATGATATATTAGTAATCCTAAAATAAGAGGATTGTGTGTCCATCGAGACTATTGAAACACCATAGATTGGGAGAAAAAGTGTAATCATTGGATTCTAGCAGTTCCAAAATCCCACTAAGAATCACATTATACATATGATAAACTGCCCTTGGAATCAAATTTCTAAAATTACCAATGATTTTATGGGAACCCATATTAATGAAATTATGAATTTTTTGAATTATATTACCCCAAAACTCTATATTTATAATGATAATCTCAATTTATTTCTTCAAATAGTTGTTGTTAATAGGTAATTTTGTATACATTAAATATTATTTAATAACTCTAGGTTTATATCAATTTCATGAGCCATTATATTATAAAATATTTCCTCATGATTTCCTCACCCATTATAAATTTCACATTCATATTTGAAGAAATTTTGTAAATTCCCCATATGGGGAGACATGTTAAGATTTTCATCATGTAAATATACAATATTTTATTCTTAATTTCCAATCCAAAAAATATATCCATTTATCAAAGTAAATTCCTCTTTATATAATGTTATAAATTGGGTCTTGTGTTTTTTGAGATTCAATACATATGATATGATACCATCAGTGCATTATACCTCATTAAAAATTACCCTGTAGTCCAGATTCATGACCAGAATATCATCAAATCTGAAAGGTAAAGGATCCCCATTTTTTTTATTAATATATGTTAGTATTGGGTGATTTTATAAGTTATTTTTAATAATGATTCATGATTTTTATTCCACCTAATGATCTTTAATAATGTAACTGATAAATATTTAACACATAATTCTAAACATAATCATATTCACTTATTTAACATATTATCTATATCCATCATGGTGGGTGACTCCCACAAGGGTGTATTGATCAATTAATTCCTTAAATTAACTACATTATATTGTATGGTATGGTTTTGATATTATTTTATCTTACTCCAATGAAAGCTTAAATTCAAAAAGGATAAAAAGTTTCAGTTGGATATCAATTTTAAAATTTATTAATTTCTTCCTAGATATATCTTATTTATTGATAATTTAAGAGACTACATTTCAAAGAGACAAATAATGCGGTTCTCCAAAATAAATAATTACGGTATTATTTTTTTAATTTATATTTACCACATTGAATATTTTTGGTTTCATAGAAACTAGAATCTATAGGGTTTATAAATCTAATCTATTGTGGAAACTAATAAAAATATTATTGTACAAAAGGATGAAATTGTAAAATTTGAATGAGGTTGAATTCTTTTTGATTTCCAAAATTCCAATCATCTAGGGAATATGATTTAATATAAATCTATTAGTATTTATATTAAGGATACTATTTTCTAGTCCATGATATTTTCAATAATTAATAACATTTTCATTCCGTGATTATATTTTTATATTCTTATCTTATGAGGATATATTCTTTTTACCATAATATCCTTTCAATTTTTAAATCATTCCTAAAAACAACTGTGAAGGGACTGAATCTACTTTGGGATAGTGTCCCTATATAAAGGTCAATTGTGACCCTTATCCATTTTATATAAAAATCTGTATGTTCTTTATATCTGGGGTTCCTTATATATTTAAGTATTAGAACATTTTCAAGCCTCCTAACCAAAATCATTATTCATAACATTATGTGTTTTGTCTAAGAGTAATCAGTATAGGATGCAAGATCTATGGATGTTCATAACTCAGACTCTCCATTACCACTATATTAATTTTTTGAGACCCTCCAAACTAGGTGGTGTTGTCATAATAGTTGAATTGAGACTATCCTTATATGAGGATATATCCTCATTGGGATAGAGGTATTACTTTTTATTGATACCTCTACAACCTCCTCATCTAATATTTTACTAGATTAATTTCTATCATATAATTTTTCTCTTGCAAAGAGGACATAATTTTCTAATAACATATCACTTTACAGACTCCATGAAACTTTTGGAGGACCCCATGAAAAGACCTCACATGTAGCTTCCTAGTTCTTATCCCATCTCACACCTCTAGTTAATGAGGAAATGTCAACCAAAATAATCTCATTAACTTTGTAATAGGTAAGGGGAATGATTGATTCCACATAAATGATTTTGTTTTACAATATTATATCTTAGGTCTTCGAATTCTTTATTAGAGCCCCATGAGGTTTCAATGATGTAAGAACATGATCATATTAATGAAATGGAAACCTTTATTTTTTTGTTATAAAGTCATTACTTTTAACTTGATAGATGTCCCTAAAGGGAAAAAAGTAATGACCAAGTTTAATTGATCCCTAACCACAACTACCCCAATCCCATCTCCAATAAGCCAGGGGATAGAGACCAGACTGATTGGGAATATAAAAATCTTGGTATACCTTGGACTAATGTAAATGTATAATTGCACAAATTTTCAATACCATTCAATGATTTCATGTAAAACATCAAATAACTAGTCATTAAGATATCTATATTCAGAAAATCAATGTATGATAAAACATTATGGAATGAAATGGACTAATAAAATACCACAAAAAAGAAATTGGAAATGATTTGAACTTGATAGAAGATAATTGTTTTCAGTTAAACAACAGGAAAACACATCATCAATTCTATCTCAGAATGATCCTCCTTGTTCTGGACCCTCTAAAACTTTTTAAAAAAGTCAATCACTTTCATAATATTTGACATGTGTAGGAGAATCCCATGCATGGGTGTGTATAACAATACACATTAGGAAACCCCGCAATCACTAACAATATATCATCAATAAAAATTTTACATAGTTCATTATAGGGATATGTCAAAATAATTTCAAACATGAATATCTTGATATACATTGTTTAGGCACATAGCTTGATGTAATATCTGAACTATATTATCAAACTAGGATTTCTTGTCAAATGTTTTATATAAAACATTTTTGGGAGAACACACTCCTAGAGTAAGATAACATTAATTACATCAATCCAATATATATATCCTATTAGGTATATAAATAATAAGTACATGATAGAAATATGTAGTGATCGTTACATGGATGGGGATCAGACCAAAGGATAAAGGGTATTCCAAAAAACAAATCATTATTAACCATCTTAGTTGCAGATCAATGCCCACATAGTGTTGGTCATGACGATACCAGGATCCCCACATTGAGAAATACAAGCGATGAAATAAGATCTTACACTAGGCCTCATGAAATGATTGAAATATCTATTTTTGAGATTGATGCTCATTATAGGAGATCTCAATCATATTCATAGGATGTGATACCATACTAAACCATTTGGAAATGGATAAAGGGTAATTTCAATAAAAAAAATGTCTAACTTTTATAGGAAAAGGGGTACAAGATGTCCATAAATGTGTATGTGGAATATAATTGATGTAAATGGAGTGTCACTTAAACAACAAGTTTGACCCATGTATTAAAGCACATATATATTATTGTGTTTGTGTCCAAATCATGTCTATGCTTGTGTAATTTATTATGTGTCCATGTAAAGCATGTTGTGTTTATCTATGTGAACCTCCCCAGTTAAATTTCAAGATTCCAGGTAAGGAT
This sequence comes from Viscum album, assembly GCA_963277665.1. NCBI lineage: Eukaryota > Viridiplantae > Streptophyta > Magnoliopsida > Santalales > Viscaceae > Viscum > Viscum album. The sequence goes on along the minus strand of OY728145.1, from coordinate 42,485,074 downwards.
CACATGTCATGTGATAGCGGTTAGCTGTCATGTGACTCTTCACTCCTTGTGGAACCACAACACCACAGTCTGGGCCCAATACATTCCACATATTCCTGAAATAAATCCTGTGAAGTGAAGAATTTCATAAAACCTAGATATTTGTTTAATGCATCAACTCCCTCTTCTCTAACATCCAATACATCCATGAATACCATAGTAGATTATGGATTTATTCCAGAAGAACCTAATCATCACCACTCATCGAAATCCAAGCATCTTATATACATGACTAACATTCATTGTTGGTCCATATTTCCATCCCACGCCACATCAGGATAAAAAGGTCATCATTTTGATCCCAATTCACTATTTTCTCTAAGAACCATAAGCACAAAATTCTCTCAATCACAAACCCCTGGTATCAATCCATTTCACTAAAGAATGGGTTGGAAACAATTGATTTCTTGGTAAAAGTCTACTCATCGATCAACCAAAATAGAGGTGATGACATAATGAAGAATGGTGGGAGGAAAAAAAGTAACACTAATGATGAATTATCCACACCCATGATCATGTTATCCATGATTTTGTGCGATTATAATTATGAATGAATATAAAAAATTTACAATTTCCCCTAGTTATGATGAAATTATCCCATATCCACAATACGATCGATCCAAAAATCAATTTATTTTTCGATTCATTCATGTTATTCATTAAAATACTAAAATTTGGATAAATACAACAAAAAAAATGTTCTACCTTAATATGTACCGATAAATTATCATAAAATAATTATTGTCTTTGTCATTGGAGAAATCCTTGTGTTATGATAGAACAATGATCCTTGGTTAACATATGATATAATGTCATCCTTCAAGAGTGATATCCTTTAAAACTCTCCCTTAATTTTTATGTTTCAATGGTTGACCCATAAAATTGATAATAAAATCATATATATTGGCCATTCTAGGTTATGGTGAATAAAGGAAATAAAATAAAAAAATTTATTCATTTAATAGTCATCCTACAACTATGCTCATCTCAAATGTTTGATGTGCTCCATGGATATGTAATACACATGGTAAAACCCATGCTTTGATGTTAATGGTGGTCACATATTTTGAATCTAATCCCATATATAAAAGTTAATCCAATTTTCAGGTAAACAATGTATTTGTGATATTTAATATATTTATTATGTTTTTGAAATTAATTTTAGTCTCACTAGGTCTCTGAATCCCAGTCCACCTTAGTGAATTGATTTTGAAAATAATCAATGAAACATACTAAAGTATTATATAGAAAAAAAGTCATTACATTATACCAACATTAGAGATTTATATAATAAAATGCAAAGAAAAATTCTACATAATATAATATGACTACTAAAAAGTTATCCAAAATATTCTTATGCTACCACTGGACATGAAATATAGGATTTATTCACTAAAAATCGATCCCCTTTTAACCATCCTTGATTTCTTCTAGTTACACATTAATGTTATCTCTATCCTTTATTTTCAACTCACCCTCTTCGAAAATATGTAATGGGTCTTTATTGGGTCTTGAAAATAATGCTTTCAAGAAGTGAATTTCATGATTTTCACCAAGGAAGAAACAAAAATTAAATAAATTGATGGGAATATTGATGTAAAATAATCATATAAGGTGAAAAAAGTAAAGAGGATGTGTCATGAATTTAATTTACCTTTATTGACCACTACTTCGCATGTTGGTCTGCCTCTCGGAAAAATCCACGTGAACTGAAATGGATCATAGAAGGGGTGGATCTGGTAGTTCATGCGAACAACCAAAAGGTGTATTCAGAAATGAGTGATGATATTGGATCCTTTAAATTCTTTCCCCCTTGAATTGAATAATTCTCATGGAATAGAGGTGTTAATGGCTTATTAAAATTCAAAAAATACATTTATGGTGAAATGCCTAGATTTTTGGGAATGCAAAAGGCCCCGTATAGACTGAGTCCTTATTGCGATTCTGCAAAATTCACCCACGACCCATTTCAAATGACAAGAATCACTAGTATCCAATTCCTACACATCTTTATAAATATAACATGATATGAGATGGGAGTAAGAAGAGAAGATTAAACTATTAAGGAATAAGAGAAGAGAGAACCTCAGAAGATGGACTCTTCAACGATTCCACATAAGTAAAACCCAATGCATAACATTAAGGATGAGAAAATAAAATAATTGAAAAATTATAAATCCCACATCATTCGTAGATATACATACCCCATGATGCAAAACCAATGGAACCTTTCCAATTAGGCATCCAACCCAGAAATGCTTTATATAGGTGGAACCCAACCCCTCATAGAAAATAACTACATGGATAGAACTCAACCTCATGCAGCATCATGCTACCCACCTGGAACCTAGAACTATGTAGAAAAGTGATACATGGATTGATCCTAGGTCTGAATAACACCATAGTATGTGGATGGTCCCCCAACGCACATAGAAACATGTTATGTAGAGTAATCCCCATCATGTTTAAGGATAATCCATATGGGATGTGGTACCCTAGGAAGTAATACCCTCTATCACCAATCATTTCATTCTGTTTCTATCATATCATCGACATTACCTCCATGATACAGTCAGATGGAATCAGGACAAAGCCTCTTCAAAATCCACAAAAAATGTTTGATGATACCATGAGGTGCATTAGATAACCCTTTTAATTTTATATACCCATGGTAAGAGGACTTAGTTGGGTAATCCCTGTTATAAGGAATAACCATCAAAAGTCTCTAAACCTACATTTTAATGGTAACCTAGTTCCAACCTAGGAATACTCAAATGAACCTTCCCATTCTAGGGATTAAGGGGAATCAGTATACTTTCCAAATTGGTGAGGTCCATTATTAAATAGAGGATATCATGCAATCATGTCCTTTTTACAAGGAATGATGCTCCTCCCTATTCCCAGAACAAATTTTAGGACATTCATCCTGAGGTATTACCCTAGCCATTCTTCTAGGAGGTGGTGATATTTCTCCTCTTCACCTTAACCTATGAAGTATCTGGATATGTCTTCAAATATGACTATCTTGGATATTAGTGGAATAGAGCAAAAAAAAACACTCAAATCTCATATTTCTCTTTAATCGGTCTCTAGAATCTTCCATTAGAGGATGTGAAGGGTTACATGATCGTAAGATATACTGATTTCTCATGTTTCCCACACCGAGAATGAATCATGTGGGATTATAGATTAGTGGGGATCACAACATCCTCATAAACCCAATCTTCAAATGGGCCTCATATTTGGTGTAATCCCAAATAATTCCCCCTTTAATGGCAAGCTTCCATACATAATCCCCAGCATTCAAAACAACATGGATGATGATTCCCAACAAAATGGGATACTTAACATATCTATTTGAGATTCAATCATGATAATTCACCTACCTCATCCATTCCATCATTTTCATGATATATCATTCTCATCCTTACCTCATGATGTTAAACTACACGGGCCATTGAGCTATATGGTATTTGATTCCAAACTAATCCGAATATGTAGGAACCCTCTATGAGGTCCAAACCCATCTCCAAAATTCACCAAAATGTTCTTAGAGAACATACAAGTTATGGTCATGTCTACCCAAAATACAATATCTCTTCCGGGTCCCTTGCCTTACTCAGTGTAAGTACCACATCAAATCTTTACTAGCCACCATCTATATATATGTCCTTTCCATACGATGATAAACAACATGAATGGGTCCTCATCACCGATCCGTAAAAGTTGATTCATCGAGTTAAATGCAACTAAACTATGTGGGTTATAAATTCTCTCACGAGGATATGTAGGAATCCAATCATTCATGTTCAATCCCCACATTGGAAAAATTCTTGTCCCTTGGATGACGACAAACTCTACAGGGCCTCATCACATGGCATGAACCAAATTTGTCTTGTTAAATGACTATGAAATTTTTGATCATTCAATAAATGGGTAAAATTTATGTATAAAATTTTATTAATATATATATCTTTATTCGTGTATATATTCTGATACATAAAGATGAATTAGAACACATGCATATTTGTAGTCATTCTTACCTATGGGTAATCCATTTATACATCCTTGGGAATGAACAAAGGATTCAGAAATATATAAATAAGGTATAAATATATTAGATTATAGGAATATGAAATCCCCACCACAAAGGGTGTGATTATCCAAATTTCTCATCATCCCAGCCAATGTGTATTCTTATGTTTCATTGGTCAAATCATCCTATGAATGTCTAATTTTGGAAAGAATGTCTATGGAACTTGGATATGTGAACAGTTGTGTGATTCAAGATTTGTGAAAAATATTGTTGGAGGAAATTCGATGATATTAATTTTTACATCAAGGATTCACAAGAAGAAACCCCAACAGTTTATTGTTGGGAAGAAATTTTTTATTGGATATAGAAATGGTAAACCTAACATGATTCCATAACCAAGGTGGAAATTTTACTCTACCTCATGCCCCTTAAAAATACAAAAGGTAAGAGGGGAAAGTTAGATAATCAATTATAAATTTGTCTATGAGATTATAAATTGATGTGGTTTTGTTTTCTATAATTGTCTCATACATTATCTTCATTCATTAGAGAAAACTTCAATCCAATAGAATCCCATATATTCTTGTCGACATGCACGTCAACCACTACGTAGCCGGACAATCCCTCCATGAAGCAAAGGACACCATCACCAACTTAGCTCCTCAAATGCTAAGTCTACAATTCACTTATCTGGGTGTAATATCATAATGATACACACCCTACAGTAGAGGTATGAATTAATGAACTCCTGTTGAATAATTCCAACCATCAACCCAACATGATGTGGCTGGTAGTCCAGAACAGGGAAGCTCCACTGGCCATCACTAATCATTATGTGTGTATGTCTCTAGAACGTGTTAATGAGTACCACCCTTATCAAAGGGTGGCTGATGAATTCATCACAAATGACATAATCCATGCTGCATCAGGGACTCGCTAATGGGCCTCTATCCGATGACATTTTCAACAATTCTATTTGACCTAGTATCCTCATTCTGAAGAGGATATCTCACCATGGGATCCTACTCATGTTCAATGAACAGAGGACCACTAGGATTCCTTCCAATGGTGAAAAACATATAAAAAGGAATATTTTATCAATAAGTTTATTTAGAAAGTGATATTCCATCCATATACAATGGCATACTATAGAAATACAGATATTTAGGTTCCTTCTTTTGAAGCTTGTCATGCAATTACAGGGGAAAATTACAAGAAAACATAAATTACCTCTAATGCTCACCAAAGTTGTTTCATGAATATAGTTGAAAATTATAGGAAGATGAAAGTCCATGCCAATGATAATGAAGAATGGAATCTAAATAGCACATAAACCAGCCATGAATAGATTAAATTCTAGGTGTATGCATACAAAACATGTCATTAAAATAGGACAAAAAACTACAGGCTGGTGCCTATCCCTACCATTGAATATGAATCCCACCATTCAAAATAATGATGGAAATAAATAATGGGAAGAGTGAAATTTATTCTCCTACATATCAAGACCACTGGTAAAATATATAGGAAATCAAATAATGAAAGGGTAAAATTCCTTTTGTGTCATATCAATCTCATTATTCAAAATGGTGGAAATTAGATTAAAGCATAATCAAATTCTTGTGGATGCATTTCAAGCTCTTTATAAAAATACAATAACAAAAAAACTGGTATAAATCCATTCTTGAAAATATGAATCCTATAAATCTAATATGATGGGAAAATAAAGAAAATAGATTTCATATACCAAAAAATACCAGGTGTAGATTCATTCCTCTTCCCTCAAATGGGATAACATTAATTATTCATTGAAAAACAAAGAAGCATTAGAGTAGGTAAAAATCCCTAATCTGACACCAGAACTGGAATATATACATATTCTAGCCAAATACATCTCTGAACACATCTTGAAAATAATGGATGATTTGAAATAAATTTCAAATCATATCCACCAGATCTGTAAAGATGTAATCACATTAGTGACAATATCATGGAATTAGGGCCACAACTTATGTCCTGAAGTGAGGTGGCGTATCCCCAATATGGTCACTTTAGAGAATCCATGTAGTTCTTCTATAGTCTAGGAGGGTCATCATCCATATCCAATGATAAGGTGAAAACCAAATAATGAAAAAAATACTAGTTCCTACTACTGGAAATAGGTCTACCACGGTGGCCACTTCGTGGCAATCATATATCCCACTCAAAACTCAAGATACTAATCGAAATATCCCGAAATCATAATTGGAACCACTCAAACAATAAACCATAAATGAATTTCATTACCAATAGAAGAAATCCCCAATCACCTGCAAGAGAGTGGCCAAAATTAAATCATACCAGAGGCCTTTATAAAATTAATAGAACCATATTCACCCTACTTTGTTTTAATATGGAGTTCTTGATACCATCAAACACCTATATTTGTTTCCTCAAGATCCATTCAATCCATTAAAAAATTATAGAAGTGGTTGTAGTAGTTTTTAAGGTCCTACCAACAATGTTTTTACCATCATCTCTGAAGGTCTTCATCAGATCACCTGTGTAGGATTACATCATGGGAAATAAATGATCAGTCGTGAGATAATATATACTGATGAGTGTCATAGTATCCCTCTCTCGGGAATGATTATCGAACAAAAATAAGTTTCTCACCATTCTATCATCATCCTTGATTATCCTCCAAATGGTATATTTTATTTAAATTCTCAATGTGGTAGAACATGAACCCATATTCCTAGTACTCTCCATTATAACATCAACTACAATGCTCCACCTACTATGACGTCTCTAAATAGAAAGAAGGTTCAACCCTTGATGTCATCGGCCCTGATTGTAACATCCTGTTACGTTTTCAAGTACTTTTGATATTTATAGGTACTTTAGTTTTGGAAAAATTACTTGGGGGTGCGTTTGGGTGGAATTTTTAGCGAAAACAAAAGGGCAGTGGATTGTGCACAGTTTGCGCACTGTTTGAAAAAACGTGCGACCAAACCATGCCAACCAAGCAGCACTAGACAGAGGGGTACACACAGTGTGCGCATGGTTTGACAAACCATGCGACAAAACCGTGCGGACCGTTCACCTCTGGACAGTGAGGTCCACACGGTGTGCACACGGTTTACCAAACCGTTCGCCTTTTCCCAGAAACCATGCGTGCAGGTTTTCAATTCCGAAAATCTCTTTTAAAACAACCCGAACCCTCGGTACTTCCATTATTTCGACCTTGTCTCAGGCTTGGCTCATTTTAGGTCTCTCCTAAGATTCCTAGAGAGATTCCAAGGCGAACCGAACATCGTTCTTCGGGAGTGAAGGCCCGAATTGAAGATCCGCTCTCCTCCCGGTAAGTAGTTTTCATCCCGTTGCATTTCTCATTCTTTCCTATTCCTTTCCTTGATCTTTTTTTGGAAGTTTTCCTTTGTTTCCATGTATCTATACATATGAGTTGAGTTATAGATCTAGGTTCATGAATCTAGATCTAATCTTTCATGATCTTGATCCCTTGAAACTTAATTTTGGTTTTAGGGTTTTAAATCCAGAACTTGATCGGCGACGTTGTGCCGCTCGATTTTTGGGGGCTTCTCTTTGGGTTATCTTCCTACAATAGATCGAGGCAGGTGGTTCCTTCCGGACTTTCCAAATTGATTATCCTTGTATTGCTTGATTTATTTCAATTGTTGATTTAAATTCAATTGCTCAAATTTATTTTAATTAAATCGATAAAACCTCGATTCCAGTGAATAAAAATATTTGAAATGGTTTTGGAATTAAAATTTGGAAAAAACCCCTATTCCATTTAATTGTGTGTGTTTATGGAAATTGGCCGATTTAAATTGTTGGATTTAAATTGTGGATTTGATGGAAATGTTTTCAATTAAATTTTTGAATTTAATTATGGAAATGAAATGTGTAATGATGGAATTAGTTTTTAATGGATTTCAACTTATGAAAATGGCTTAAAATGAGTTGATAGAAACCCATTGGTTTTATCTTGTGAAAAAGGCATGTTTTGAATAAAACCTGTTTTGGTTTTAAATGGAATGAAATTGGCACTTTTGAAATGGAAGAATGAGATTGATCGTATTTTAAGCATTCTTAAAATAGTTTGCCTATCACGTAAGAGCGCATTCAAGCCTTAGGTAGTTAGTGAGTTATTTGGATACACTCTACGCTATGAAAATGTTCTAAAACATACTTGTGGCGGGTCACATCCCCAACAGGTTGGTGACGAGTATCCTTTGGCCATTGTCATAGGGACGTGTGTATAAAAATCTTGATGAGTTCACATAGAGAGTGAGGAATCCTATAACTGGTTAATACTATCGGATCTTTTGGTAGATGACCATGTTTCTCGCTTTTTTATTTATATTTGAGATATAAATGTATGCCAATGCTTTTGAACTGCTTTACATGCCTGCTGAATTTATATAAACTGTTTTATATAAATTTTTTTCTTAAGCCATTGTTTTAGAAATATTCCATAATTTGTAAAGCCTTTTATTAAAAATATTTATTTCCATCATTTGAAAATGTATAGCATGTTTTTGTTAAAATATGATTTTTAATTGCCAAACCTGTTTATTTAAAAATGGAAAGCCTTTCTTTGGATGATCTATATTTGGAATCTGTTATGTAATATTTGATGGTATCCTACTTGTCTTAGGCTCACACCCTACATTTGGATTCTGGTTTTTGTAGATTTTCTTCTTCCAGGATCGAGAAAAGGGAAGGGAACTCTTGGAGGTGGAATGAGTTGTTGATCTCTGGACTTGGTGAGTGTTGTCCTTTGGGACCTTGGGACTGTTTTCTCTTTTGGTACTTGGGTTGTAGTACTTTGACTTTTTGTGCCTATTTCTATTCTGGTACATTACTACTAATGGAGTTTCTTTTGATATGTATACTGTTTTGTTTTACTCTTGCTTCCGCATTATTGTGGAAAAATCGTTCCCACTTGTGTGTTTTACGATGCCCGATGCTAGTCTCCGACCCGTTGGGATCGGGAATACCCTTCGGTCTATGTCAGGGCCAGCTCGGTTATCGGGTTACCCGGGTACCCGAGCTAGTTCGTGAAAAAATGGTATCAAAGGGAGGTTTTAAACATCTTGCCTTGATGACAGTATGCATTTGTCGAGACTTAGGAGGTAGTTGTGATTGAGTGCCTGGCCAGCTGTCACAACAATGAACCTTAAGTCACTAGGGGTGGTTAGGGAAATGCGACTTGTGGATTAGTTCTAGTATTTTTCTATTTTGATTTGGATTGAGTGGGATCAAAATCTTGTTTATTCCTTCTTTAAAGAGTAGTTTTACTTGTTACTCGGTTGGTGTCTTAATCTTTGTCTTTTATGGTGTTGTGTAGCATCATGCCTCCGAAAAGATGTGGGAATAAAATCCAAAAAGGGGCCGCTGTTGAATCTCAGCAAGAAAGTCCTGTTGTGGATCCAAGTCTGGTAGAGGTGATTGTTCGCACTGTCCAAGCTCTGGGGCAAGCACCACCTCCAGTCCCTGTTCAGACTCCAGCTTTAGATCCTTAAAGTGATATTCTCCGAAGTCGTTCTCAAGAGTTTCTACGCCAGAAGCCACAAGTTTTCAAAGGCTCCACTGACCCTCAACATGCTGAGGAATGGTTGTGTAAGATTGAACATTTTTTTTGGGTTCTTAGAGACACCTGAAGTGATCAAGGTGAAGTGTTCCACCATCGTGTTGGAGGGACCAAGCAGGAGATGGTGAGACACGATGGTGACGGTAGGGAGAGACGAGGGTTTGGAGTGGAAATAATTTAGGGTTCTTTTCACGGATCAGTTCTATCCAGAATCTACGGTGTTGGCCAAGGATGTGGAGTTTTTAAAACTTGAGAAGGCCAACAAAACCGTGACTGAGTACTCAAATAGCTTTGCTGATTTGGTATAGTTTGCTCCTGAAATTGTATCTAAAGAGAGGATGAAGGCCCGACGATTTGAGTTGGGGCTTGAATCAGATATCCATTCTCAGGTTTTCTTACTGAAGCTACCCACTTATGCCAATGTGCTGGATAGGGTGATGATGGTTGATATGGATTTGGCAGGAAAGTCAGGGTTGAAGGAAGTTCCTTTTTCTTCTAGTGGTAGTGTTGGTTCCTTTAAAGGAAAACGGAAGTGAGATGTTTCTCATGGTTGTCTCGACAATAGAGTCTTTACAAACCTATGATAGCACCAGGAGGGGCCTTCTTGACTTGCTATCAGTGTGGAAAGCCTGGGAATTCTTAGAGGATTTTCACTGAGGCACCCAAGAACTGTAGCTCCTGCGGACGCTTGGGGCACTTACAGAGATTCTTCCATTATTTCTCTACTCCGTGTAGTGGAACAGGATCATCAACACCTCCAAATATTATGGGGAAATCAATTGCTTCATGTAAAAAAGGGTTCCAGCCATAGGCATCCAGAACGAAGCTTCTTCACGCAGGGGAAGAGTCACCAGAGGTAGCTGATACAGGTCCTGTGACTGTGAGAGGTACCATTACTATAGCTTTGTCTTTAGTGACATCTCTTTTTGATACTGGTGCATCTCACTCCTTTATTTTAACTCATGTTGTGAATCTACTTAATCTACCCATGGAACATTTGTCTTGTGCGATGGTTATTAATACGCCTCTTGGTACGGTGAGAGAGAAGGGTCTCCGTAGTCCTGCTTGCATCTTCGTTCTATCAGATGCCGAGCTTGTTTGGGACTTTTTGGTTCTCGACATGAAATCTTTTGACGTCATATTTGGGATGTATTGGACCATCGCCAATAAAGACCAGATTGATTTTCTCCTCCGACGGGTCTACCTTACTACACCCAGTGGTGTGCCTCTTGTTTTTCAAGGAGAATGGGTCCCCAGGTCATGCAGAGCCAGACATTCTTATCCAGAGCTGGGGAAAATTATATCAGTGATTTATTTTGATCTAGAGAAAGATCCAATGAGTGGTGAACTTCCTCCAGCCGTCGCTGAGTTTCCAGACATGTTTCCTTCTGACTTGTCTAGTATGCCACCGGTAAGGGAGATCAATTTTTCAATTTAGTTAATGCCTGGTACTCAACCAGTTTCTATCCCTTCTTATTGTATGGATCCAGCTGAATTAAAAGAACCGAAGTCTCAGTTGGAAAATCTTCTTGAGGAAGGTTTTATACGCTCGAGTGTGTCACCTTGGGGTGGCCCAGTTCTCTTTGGAAAGAAGGCTGATGGTTCTCTAAGCTTATGTGTTGATTATCGAAAGCTCAATCGAGTTATGTTAAAGAACAAGTATCCATTACCGTGAATTGATGATTTGTTTGACCAATTAAAAGGGGAAAAGTGGTTTTCAAAAATTGATCTTCGATCTGGTTACCATCAGTTGAGGATAAAGGAATCTGACATTCAGAAAACCAAGTTTTGAAGTAGGTATAGCCATTATGAGTACCTTGTCATTCCCTTCGGCCTAACAAATGCTTCTGCAGTTTTCATGGCCTTGATGAATCAAGTTTTCCATGAGTATCTGGATAATTTTGTGGTAAGCTTTGTGGATGACATCCTCTTATACTCTAAGTCTGAGGAGGATCATGTGCATCATCTAAGAACAGTTCTGAGTCTTATAAGGAGTCACCGACTTTATGCCAAGCTTTCAAAGTGCGATTTTGGGATTCGGGAAGTAAAATTATTGGGACATGTAGTGTCAGAACAAGGAATATCAGTTGATCCTAAAAAGGTGAAGGCTGTTATGACTTGGTAATAACCATGAAATGTTTTTGAGATTTAGAGCTTCTTGGGATTAACAGTATATTATCGATGTTTTATTAAAGACTTCTCATAGTTAGCTTCTCCAATGAATGCTTTGACTCGAAAGGGGGTGATGTTTTCCTAGAATTAAAGACGTCAAAGTTATTTTGTTGAGATAAAGCATCTTTTGACTACTGCGCCGATGTTAACTCTTCCTGAGGCTGGGTTAGTTTACGTTGTCTTCTGTGATGCATCGGGTTCAGGTTTGGGATGTGTCCTTATGCAAGGCGATCATGTTGTTTCCTATGGATCTCATCAGCTTAAGGCTCATGAGAAGAATTATCCTACCCATGATCTTGAAATTTCAGCTGTAATGCATGCTCTTAGGTGTTGGAGAAATTACATTTATGGAGGAAGGTTTACCATATATTCAGACCACAAGAGCTTGAATTATATATTCTCTCAAAAAGATTTGAATCTCTGCCGAAGGAGTTGGGTGGAGTACCTGCAATCTTTCGACTTTGACATTGCCTGTACCTCGGGGAAAGGGAATGTTGTTGCAGATGCGTAAAGCAGGAAAACTTTTTCTCAGGCTGTGAAAGAATCTTCAGAAGAGTGGACTTTGAAGGCTCTTTTTGGTCAGTTTCATATTGGAGTTCAGTGTAAGGGGAATGAAGTTTCTTTAACCAGTGTTCAGTTGACCTCTTCTCTCCCCGAGTTAATTTATCTGGAACAACAACTAGATGATGAATTCTGTGGAAATAGGGACTCTCTTTAAGGTGGGGAGACCGACACCTTGTGGTCGTTCTCTAAAGAGGGTGTTCTGTGTTATCAAAACCGTTATGTTGTGCCGTTATCGTCAAGGAAGGATTTGATGAGGGATTTCCATAAATCTCAGTGGGTTGTGCACCCAGAGACCATGAAGATGTTCTATGATATGTGACGACAGTTCTGGTGGCCAGGTATGATATGAGACATTGCTGAGTTTGTATCTCGTTGCTATACATGCCATGAGGTGAAAGCTGAGCACCAGAAACCTTCGGGTTTGCTTCAACCACTTCCAGTCCCTACATGGAAGTGGGATGAAATCTCAATGGACTTTGTGGTTGGGTTACCTCAAACCCAGAGGAAGAAGAATGCGATATGGGTTGTGATAGAAATACTGACCAAGTCGGCTCACTTTATACCTATTCGAGATATAACCAAAGTTGAGGAGTTGGGAAATATCCATGTGAAATAAATTTTTCGTTTGCATGAAGTTCCATCTGCAATAGTCTCTAATAGGGATCCTCGGTTTACTTCTTGCTTTTGGAGAGGCCTTCAGGAGGCACTGAGATCTCAGGTCCGTTTGAGCACGACCTATTATCCACAGTCAGATGGTCAGATAGAGAGAGCTATTCATATCCTTGAGGATATGCTCCGCACATGTGTTCTCGACTTTGGCAGGTCTTGGGATGATCATCTAGGGCTAATTGAGTTTTCTTATAACAACAATTATCAATCTGCGATCAAAATGGCTCCTTTTGAGGCTCTGTATGGCCGTCCATGTAAATCTCCCTTATGTTGGTCAGAGATTGGTGAAAGTTCTTTGGTAGGACCGAGTTTGGTCCAAGAGATGATATTTAAGATCCAGTTGATTCGTCAGAGAATGTTGACAACACAGAGCCGGTACAAGTCTTATGCTGATCGTCAACGTAAACCTTTAGATTTCTCAGTTGGTGACCAGGTGTTCTTGAATGTTTCACTTTGGTTAGGTCATTGATGTCTTGGGAGGCAATGGAAGCTTGCTACTCATTTTGTGGGACCTTTTGAGGTTGTTGGTCCCATGGGGGACGTTTCTTACCATTTAGCTCTACCAACACAACTGACGTTGATACATAACGTGTTCCATGTATCACAGCTATGAAATTACATCTCTGATCCATCCCATGTTGTGAGGTGGAGTGATATTGAGATTGAACCAGATTTATTTGTTACTGAGCGACCAGTCAGGATTGTTGATTCTGAGGCCAAGGTACTTCGTGGGAGAACGATACCTCTAGTCCATATACTTTGGAAGCCTGGTTCAGATTCTCATGAGATGTAGGAAAGGGAGGCACTAATGAAAGAGCAGTGGCCTCTAATTTTTGACGTTGAGGTTTCTTCATAGGCTTTCTAAGGACAGAAAGGTCTTATGGTGGGGAGATTGTAACATCCCGTTACGTTTTCAGGTACTTTTGATGTTTCTAGGTACTTCTTTTTTAGAAAAATGACTTGGGGGTGCATTTGGGTGGAATTTTTAGTAAAACAAAAAGGGCAGTGGCTGGTGAATGGTTTGTGCACGGTTTGAAAAATCGTGCGACCAAACCATGCCAACCAAGCATTACTGGATAGGGGGGGTACACACTATGTGCACACAGTTTGACAAACTGTGCGACCAAACCGTGCAGACCGTGCACCTCTGGATAGTAAGGTCCGCACGGTGTGCGCACGGTTTAACAAACCATGCCCCTTTTCCCAGAAACCGTGCGTGCGGGTTATTAATTCTGAAAATCTCTTTTAAAACCACCCGAACCCCCGGGACATCCATTATTTCAACCTTGGCTCGGGCTTCGCTCATTTTAGGTATCTCCTAAGATTCCTAGATAGATTCCAAGGAGAACCGAACATCGTTCTTCGAGAGTGAAGGCCCGAATTGACGATTCGCTCTCCTCCCAGTAAGTGGTTTTCATCCAGTTGCATTTCTCATTCTTTCCTGTATCTTTCCTTGATCATTTCATGGGAGTTTTCCTTTGTTTCCATGGATCTATACCTATGAGTTGAGGTATAGATCTAGGTTTGTGAATCTAGATCTAATCTTTCAAGATATTGATCCCTTGAAACTTAATTTTGGTTTTAGGGTTTTAAATCCAGAACTTGATTGGCGATGTTGTGCTGCTCAGTTTTTGGGGGCTTCTCTTTGGGTTCTCTTCCTAAAATATATCGAGGTAGTTGGTTCCGTCCCGAATTTCCAAATTGATTATCCTTGTATTTCTTGATTTATTTCAATTTTTGATTTATATTCAATTGCTCAAATTGCTTTCAATTAAATCAAAAAAACCTCGATTCCAGTGAATCAAGATATTTGAAATGGTTTTGGCGTTAAAATTTGGATGAAAACCCCAATTCCATTGAACTGGGAGTGTTTATGGAAATTGGACGATTTAAATTATTGGATTTAAATTGTGGATTTGATGGAAATGTTTTCAATTAAAATTTTGAATTTAATTGTGGAAATGAAATGTGTAATGATGGAATTGGTTTTGAATGGATTTCAACTTATGAAAATGGCTTAAAATGAGTTGATAGAAACCCGTTGGTTTTATCTTGTGAAAAAGGCATGTTTTGAATAAAACCTATTTCGGTTTTAAATGGAATGAAATTGGCACTTTGGAAATTGAAGAATGGGATTGATCGTATTTTAAGCATTCTTAAAATAGTTCTCCCATCATGTAAGAGTGCATGCAAGCCTTAGGTAGTTAGTGAGTTATTTGGATACACTCTACACTAAGACAACATTCTAAAACATACTTGCGGCGGGTCACATCCCCGACGGGTTGGTGACAAGTCTCCTTTGGACATTGTCATAGGGACGTGTGTATACACATCTTTCTGAGTTCACATAGAGAGTGCGGAATCCTATAACTGGTTAATACTATCGTATCTTTTCAAACATGACCATGTTGCTCACTTCTTTATTTATATTTGAGATAGAAATGTATGCCAATTCTTTTGAACTGCTTTACATGCCTGCTGAATTTATGTAAACTGATTTATATAAATGTTTTGCTTAAGACATTGTTTTAGAAATAATCCATCATTTGTAAAGCCTTTGCTTAAAAATATTTATTTCCATCATTTGAAATGTATAGCATGTTTTTATTAAAATATGATTTTGAATTGCCAAACTTGTTCATTTAAAAATGGAAATCCTTTCTTTGGATAATCTATATTTGGCATCTGTTATGGAATCTTTGGTGGTATCCTATTAGGATTAGGCTCACACCCTGCATTTGCCTTCAGGTGTTTGTAGATTTTCTTCTTCCAGGATCGAGCAAAGGGAAGGGACCTCTTGGAGGTGGAACCAGTTGTTGATCTCTGGACTTGGTGAGTTGTGTCCTTTGGGACCTTGGGACTGTTTTCCCTTTTGGTACTTGGGTTGTAGTACTTTGAATTTTTGTGCCTATTTTTATTCTGGTACATTACTTCCAGTGGAGTTTCTTTTGATATGCATACTGTTTTGTTTTACTCTTTCTTCCGCATTCTTGTGGAAAAATCCTTCCCACTTGTGTGTTGTACGATGCCCGGTGCTAGTCGCCGATCCATGGGGATCAGGAACGCCCTTTAGGCTATGTCAGGGCCAGCTCGGTTATCGGTTTACCAGGGTACTCGGGCTGGTTCGTGACACTGATGGTCATAACCTAGGTATATAACTACCCTTCTCTTTATCACACACTTAAAGATGATTTATTACATAAAATTTCACATAATACAACTCTGAGGATCGATAGGTCTAGTTTCTTGGGAAATTTAGAACATTACATTATAACTTAAAATATGAAATAAAAAAACATTATTTCAAACTTATTTGACATTACCAACTCATTCCTTCATACTTAACACTACATGGCTTTGCCTAAGGACATACAGAAGAAATGAGTGAGCTATAAAGACATATAAGGGAACAATCAAATCATAACTTGAATAATAAAATACAATTTAGACAATAGTCATTTCAATGGAGCACAAGAGAAATATGAACATAAATGCATGATATAGCATGATTATTATAAAATTGAAATATGGAAGCAATGTACAACCTGATATTAGAATGATCCAAGGATCATTCCACATGGATAAGAATGAGTAAACCCTAATTTCACATGAATTATCATGATTAAACCCTCATTTAACAAGGTGTATCATGATACTAAACATTACCTAATGCATTGGAGTGCTATATGGGCACACTATTCATAATCATTTCCAACTCATGCTTTAGTGTTCCACATAGATCACATGACATGGATTCATTAAACAACATAATTTATACCACGATAAAATAATGTGGAATAAATACATGATACTCTATAATCAATAATTATAATTTCATAATAGTGAATACCCTTGATAGAGAAATGTGCATTGTATTCACTACATGATAATTTAGTCAAGGAAAATCATGGTGCATTTTCGGTAGCCTGATGGCGTGACAAAAATATTCATAAAAATGGTTGATAAGAGATAAATAAGCATCTCACCATATATACATGAATTGTATTGTAAGGGGTAATTTAGAAACATTTACCAACACATGTAATTTGGAAGTAGAAATCACAACATAATAAAAAAATTGAGGAAAGAGGAGAAATGGAATAATTATTACGGAATTTCAGCATGGTAACGAGTGTACATGGGGGGATAATGAAATGTAAAGGCATATATCATCATTAAAACATAAATAGGGATTTGTAATAAATTTTTGAAATCAAACCCCAACATTTTTAATTTAATATTAAAGTGTATAATAACATAATGAAACATGGATAAAAATGAGAAAGAAAGGAATGTAAGGATCTCTTACATGGATGTATGAACCTAGAGGCAGAGAGAGACTTCAAAGAGGATACTTGGGAGGTTGGGTCACCTTGGGAAGTCTCATGGGATTCAATATCATAGTGTGAATGGGCTCTAAATGTTTATAGTTTAGAGGAATGGGAGATTTGGTGTGTTTATATAGGATGGGAGAGGGAATTTGTTATTATTTAGGTTTTGAACACAACACACTAAAATAATCAAAAACACAAACCATACCAATGTTTTTCCAATGGTTTATTCCAAAGGGGAGTGATATAAAAAAAACCTATAAATAAAAGGGATGAAAATATAAGAATATTATGTTTGCTTATGTGGAGGTGAGTCCCACTCTCATAGAAATCATTTTCAAATGTTACCATATTTTATAAGTCTTGAAGAGTCCTCTAAGGGATTTTAAAATTAATAAAACAAATCTTAAACAACATTATTAGAAATTTAAAACAAATATTCGACTAATATTGCTTTTACATTATATTATTACATCACTATTGTGTTATTATGATGTTATAAAACACATTATATATTTATACAGTACTGAATTTTTACCCAAAAAATTTGATTGTGTTAGAAAATTATGAAACATTAACCATTGGATAATTTCGACCTTCTAATTCAAAAAATAATTTTCATTTTATCTAAATAATGTTTTAAAGATGTTAATAAATACTTTTAAAATAAAAACCGACATTTATTGAAAATTCATGAGTTCTGAAAAAACAATTTACAAACATTATTTGAAATTACTTTTGAATTAATAAAAATTATATGCTAATTTATAATTCATAAAATTAATTTTATAATAATTATTTATTAAAATATTAATTATTTCAACAATTCCTTAATTCCTTAAAATTAATTCTTTAAAAATACAGTTTCTATTTTATTGTAAAAAATATAACTCTTATCAAATTGATTACCTAATCATTTACAGATAAAGAATTGATATAATCATAATTTATATAATTTTTTATAGTATTATTAATAAAAACCATTTTTTTAAAAAATAATGTATATATTTATAAAAAGTTTTATTTTGACCTGAAGAATCAAGTTATCCAATTCATCATTGTTTTAGAAATACTATTGTCATAATGGAATTGATGGAAAAATACTTTTATTTAGAGAAGGGGATTACATAATAAAAAACTATTACCTAATTTCAAAACCCCTTAATACACCTACATCAGACATAAGGATAAGGTGTGTGATGGTGACAGACTCTTGGGAGAGTTTGGATAACATCACCTCGGTGGTACTCTCTATTAACTTTAAATTATCCTATAGGTGAATCTGTTCAGGATTAAGGTGTTGAAGCTTAGTATGGGCTTCATCAAGAGTGAATCCCAATGACACTACCTCCTTTATAAGATCCGATAAATGAGCTTCATATGGCCCAATTCTACTGGATGTGGCCATCATATCATTTGTCCGTGTATAATGGATTTTTTTCAATTCCCTTATATTTATTTTTGTCATTTGATAACTGTTCAAAGACTATATTATCAATGATAATGATACATAGCAGTCATTTAATCTCAATAATAAAAAATTTTGAAATTGTTTTCTATATCCATAATACATTAAAAGAAAGGGAATTTTATTCATAAATGATTAGATTGTTACAACATTATCCCTTAAGAAAATTCTCCCTCAAAATTTCCTTTTTCCACGCTAAAAAAATGAAGGTAACTCCACCTCATCACTTCATCTGGTTTCCATGTTTCTTCTTCAAATTTTGGTTTCATCACAACACATTGATGAGTCCATCATCTTATTTCATATAACTTTTTATCTGTGATGTATGATCTTCACTGCTTTATCTTCATACGATAGGTCATTTTCCAATGGTACCACATCTGGACTGAGTGGATGTGTTGGGTCATGTAAGTACTTCCTCAAGAGTGATACATGGAATACATAAAATACTTTAGACAAGTTTGTTGGAAGTGCTAGTTGATAGGCTAGTAATCTTATGTGTTATGGATATCAAAAGAGATGATATACCATAGATTAATCTTTCCCTTATTCCCAAATATCCATAACATTTTCCATGGAGATTTAAGGAGGAAAACCATATCTCTAACATCAAGATCTGGGTTTCATTGATAGTTGTTAGTGTACCTCTTTTTTTGACATTGGGAATCTTTTATGTACTGCTATATAGTCATAATCTTCTCCTCCACTTCTTTAACCTTTTCTCGGCCTAATTTTTTTTCTTCCCTACACCATTCTAACATGTTGGTGTTCTACACCTCTTCCTATAAAGGGAATCATAAATATGCAGTTGGATGAGTGAGTGAAAACTATTGTAGTAAAAGAACTCAAACATAGTAATATGTTAATCTCATTCTCCTTTGAATTCCATTGATAAAGCTCTCAACATGTCCTCACGTGTTTGGATTGTCTGCTCATATTGGCCATTAATTTGAGGGTGATAAGATGTACTAAATTTCAGCTTAGTATTTAGAGCGTATTGGAGACTCTTATATAATATAGAGGTGAATATTGGATCTCGATCAGATACAATCGATTGTGGTACACCACGAAGCCTTACCACTTCTCTGATGTATATTCTTTCTATTTGATCCAATGATAAATCCTCCCAAATTGCAGTGAATTATGAAGTCTTTGTAAGATGTTCCACAATGACCCATATAGTATCATTTCCACTAGATGTCTTTAGATGTTTAGTAACTATGGCCATGGTGATGTTCTCCAATTTCGATGTTAGAATGGTTAATGGTTGCATCACCCGCTTGTATGTTTTCCTCTCTGCCTTAACCTGCTAAAGATAACAAGAACTTTGATTTACACTCTGTGATCTACATCTTCAATTTATACCACCAATAATACGATTAGAGATCTTGATACATCTTTTTTTTACTGGGTGAATGGAAAAATTCAAACTACGTGGATCATCCCAATGTTCTTTATTTAACTCTTTATTTGACAAAACACATAGTTTAGACCAAAATACTCACAATTATTTCTACATTAACAATAAATACCAAGGATTTCCCTTTTCTAATAGTTTCCACTTTCTTTTGAATTCCCACATCATTCTTTTGAGCATCCTTTAACTTTTGTAAAAGTTAATGTTGATAAATTATTTTTTAAAGGATTGATGATGTTCACTTATTTATGATTCCCATGTCCATATTAATTAAATCTATGACGTCTGGATCCTTTTCAATTTCCATTAATGAAATAGTTTTTGGATCCTTTCTACTTAGATCAACTGCCACTTTATTTTGCTTCCCCAAATGGTAGTGAATTGAGAAGTCATTGTCTTTGATCAGCTCAAGCCCTCTTCCTTGTTGCATATTCCACTATTTCTATGTGAATTTATAATTGAGGTTTTTGGGATTTGTATATATTTCAAACATTTCTCTAAGGACGTAATGTTAGCAAATTTTCAAAGCTAAGATCACAACATACAACTACAGATCATGTGTTTTATTATTCTGCTCATGAACATTCAATTGCCTTGAAGCATATGCAATGACTTTTCTTTTTTCATGAACACACAGACCATTCCCTTCTTTAAGAATCAGTAATTACCAATTAAATATCTCCAATTGTGGTTAGTGTGAGCATGAGTTTAGTGATAAGAGTCCTTTTCAACATTATGAAGCATTCTTAACATTCACCATTTTAATAAAACATGACCCCTTTTAGAGTTATATTGGTTAGAGGGTTTCATAATCATGAAAAATTTCTCACAAATTGGCAATATTATATAGCTTACCAAAAGAAGCAATAAATATAAGTCATAGATTTTCGCCTTGTCCATCCATCCATTTCATTTTTCTGGAGGGATCCAAATATATACCATTTCTTGTGACGATATTACCCTAAACTGAGACTACCTTAAACCAGAACTTGCACTTTATATACATTACTTAGAGCTTATCCTTTGATGAGGTCTCTAGTATAGTGATTAGATGCCCCCATGCTACTCCTTGTTTTTAGATTATATTAAAATATATTCTATCAAGACTACCAAAAATTTATAGAGGTAATCTCTAAAAGAAATATTCATCAATTCCACGAATAATTAGGGAAAATTATTGAGTCTGTAAAAAAGTAATATGAATTCACAGTGCTTATACTTTGTATGGAAAGCTGTATTGGGGATATCCTCCTTCTTCACCCTAACATGGTAATATCCCAACCGCAGATCCACCATGGATAAGTATTGTGCTCCACATAGATGATTGAACAAGTTATCAATTTTTGGTAAATGATTCGTGTTCTTTATTGTTATTTTGTTAAGCTCACGATACTAAATTAATTGGTGTGTTGACCCATCATTTTTTGTGATGAGGATGACTGGTGCACACCATGGCGAAGCACATGGGCGTAAAAACCCTTTATCTAGATTCTCTTGTAGTTGTTTCCTTAACTCCTCAAGGTCTACAACAACCATTCTATATAGAGTCTTGGATATTGGAAATCATGCAGGTATAAGATCAATCAGAAATTTAACATCTCTTATAGGAGGAAGACTAGGAAATTCCTCGAGAAACACATCAGTTAATTCTCTCACAATAGACATGTCTTTGGGGATGGTTTCTTCCTTATACTAAATCATCTACACAAGATACACGTGCTCATAGGGAATTAATATCCACACTTGAGATGATGGTGCTAAAAAATATTCATCCTCTTCCTTGCACTTGTATAGAACTGGGGGTCGATTCTCCATATTGGGAGTGATTTCCTTCTCATAGCAATTTATGTTGGCTAAATATAAGGAATGAAAATCCATTCCACTAACTTCAAAAAATTACAACATAGGGATTTTGGAGAGGTTTTCTAGGAAGTTCAATCAACAAATTGTGACAGGGGAGGAGTTATATTCATGGGATTCAACAATTTCCCCATTTTTTATTCTCATCAACATCTCTTCTTCCATGATTTTTTGTGGTGTTGGGATTTTTTGACTAAACATTTGGTATATAAAAGAATGAAGAGATCTATGGAGGATAAACCTACCTTTAATTTTTTTTGATTCATGTTCTAAATTATCCCACATACACTTAGGAATGCGTATCTTAAGTAGTTAAACACATAAAATGGGAATCAAATGATAATAAAGGGATAACTTATAAATTAAATTTATCTCCTTAATATATGAATAAGATTCAATATAAGTTATCCATGATCTATTTCCTGACAGATATTCTTAAGGTATTTTTTTATTTAATCCATTAATAATGGATCATACTAAACTTATAAACTTTCCAAATAATATCCCATGGGAGTGTCGAACCAAGAGTGTAGTAAGGCTAGTTGTCATGCACTAGTTCACGTTTGAGTCTAGCTCAATACGATGTTTTCAGGTTTTACTCCTAGATACATATGTTCCAGAGCCACCTCTACTTATTTGTATCCATACATGGATGTGTTTTATTGATAAAAAACTTACTATATACTCACCAAAATTTAGGTATTATTTTCTTATACTCATTCATATCTCTAAGTATTTCACTAGTGTTTTATAACCCAAATCCCAAAAATAACTAAACATATTCTAAGATACCAAATATAAATTTTTTTCTCATTATTACACACTTAAACATTATTTATTACATAAAAATTCACTTAAGACAATAGTGAGGATCGATAGGTCTTGTGTCTTGGGAAATTAGGAACATTACAGAACAAAATAAAACATGAAATACCAGAACTTTATTTCAAACTTCCTTGATAGGAAAAACTCATTCCTTCATACTTAACACTTCATGGGATAACCTGAGGACATACATAAGAAAGGGATGAGCTGTATAGATGCGTAAGGGAGTAAAACAAATCCTCCCATGAAGAATAAAATACATGTTTGGAAAAAGGAATATAAATGGGGAATAAGAGAAATATAAACATGAAGGCATGATATACCATGAGTATCATAACATGGAAATGTGGAAACAACATACAACATGATATTAACATGAGACATGGATCTTTAAACATGGATTAACATGATTAAAACCTCATTTCACATGAATTATAATTATTAAACCCTTATTTATCATGGTTTATCATGGTACAAAACAATACCTAATTCATTGGATCACTATATGGGTGCACCCTTCATAATCAATTAAATCACATGCTTAAGTGTGCCACATAGATCATATGACATGGATTCATTAAACATCATAATTGTTTCAATGATAAAGTAATGTTGAATAAATACATGAATTTATATAATCAATAGGTATATGTGAATAATGTCTAATACCCATGATAGATAAATCGACATGGTATTCAGTAGATAATGATTTTGGCATGGAAAATCGCGTTGTAATTTCAGCCACTTAAGGACGTGACATAAAAATTCATAAAAATGTATGATGATAGATAAGGGGGTATCTCATCATATATAAATGAAATGTATACTGACGGGTTCATATAGATAAATTTCTTAACATAAGGAATTTATAAATAGAAAGCATAACATAATAAAGAAACATGAAGAAAGAGTATAAATGAAATAACTCTTACGAAATTTTGGCATGGTTATGAGTGTACATGGGAGGGATTAATGAGATTGAAAGGGGACTCTCATAATTAAAACATAATAAGGGAAGTATAGGGTGGTGTGAAATCCTACCCAAATTTTTTTAATTCAAAATAAAAGGGTATAACAACATAAAGAAACTTGGATAAAAATGACAAAGGAAGGAAAGTGAGGATCCCTTACTTGGATGTGGGATACCAAAGGCTTTCTAGAGGCTTTATGGGAGCTTGGGGTTCCTTGGGGATACTCTATGTAGTGGGGATCAGAGTTTGGATAAGATCCAAATGGTTTTAATGAAGAGTAATGGGAGATTGGGTGGGTTTATATGAGAAAGGAGAGGGAATTCTTTATTATTTAGGTTTTGGACAATACACACAAAATTATTCAAAACCAAAAAACATCCCATGGATTTTTACAAAGTGTTTTTCTAAAGGGGATTGGAATACATTATTTTACATGTCCAAGGGATAAACATATTAAAATTTTAGGATTGCATAGGTGGAGGTCAGTCACACTCTCAAGGAAATAATTTTTAAATGTTAAAATATTTTATAAGTCTTTGTGGGTCCACTAATGCATTATAACATTAATAACACAAAATGAAAATCAAATTATTTTATAGTTAAAACATATATTGGCCCAATATACCTTTTATTGTATTTTATTACATCACTAGGGTCCATTATGATGTCATAAAACACATTATATATATATATATGATATTTAATTTTTAAACCAAAAATTCGATTGTCACATAAAATTATGAAAAAATCACCATTGATTTCAACTTCCTATTTCCATAAATAATATTCATTTTTTAAATTATTTTTTAAATATGGTAATTGTTTCTTTAAAAATAAATACCGACATTTATTGAAAATTCATGAGTTTTGAAAAATACAATTTTCAAACCATAATAAAAAATATATACTCATTTGTTATTCATAACTGTAATTTGATATAAATAATTTATTAAAATATAAATGATTTAAAAAATTCATTATTTCCATACAATAAATTCTTTAAATATACACTTTCTATTTTATCATAAAAAATATAAATCCTATCAAACTGATTACCTAATCATTTATAGATAGGGAATTGACTAAATTAAGATTAATAAAAATTGTTTTAATAGTATTATTAAAAAAGACCTTTGTTTAATATAATAATGTATATATTTCTCAAAATTTCCATTTTTACCCAAATAATTAATTTATCAAATTATTCATTTTTTAAGATAATTATTCTTATAAAGTAATTGATGGAAAATTACTTTTATTTAGAGAATGGGATTACACAATAACTAAATAATACCTTATTCAATAACTCCATATAACACTCGTGTAATACCTAAGGGTAAGGTGGGTGATTGTGATACACTCTATGGGTGGCTCGGATAACAAAACTCGGGTGGTAATCTCTCTTAACTTCCAATTCTCCCATAGTAGATTCCATTCAAGAATAACATGATAAATCATGGATTAGGCTTGGTCAAGAGAAAATCCCAATGGAATTACCTCCTTTCTGAGATCTGAAAAATGAGCTCTGTATGGCTCGAGTCTACTGAATGAGGCCATCCTCTCCTTTTTCTATGTTGAATGGATTTTTCTTAAACCATATATTTATATCAGTTGTGTGATATGTTTTGAACAACTATATAATATACTATAATGATTCAAAACGGTCATTTAAACCCAATAATAAAAAATAGTGCATGTGTTTTCTTAATCCATAAGACATTAATATAGAGGGAATTTTATTCATAAATGATCAAGTTTTTAAAATTTATATGCTATAGAAATTAATTTTGTGGTAATATAATAACACATAATGGTATTACCCACCATTATAGTATCAACAGTAATGGTCCTCCCCACAATGATGTCTCATAATAGTAACAATATCCTCACCTTGCTATTATCTTCACTGAAGTTCCTCCCAAGGGTATAAACCACATAAATTATTCATGTGTTTGTATATCAAGCCATGATGGTAACACTTTCCATAAAGGTACCGACTACAAAAGTCCTATCCACAGTTAAAATTCACATAAAAAAGAAGGTCCTCTAATTGTCAAGTCGAGTATGACAAATCCCTCATATTCTAAGTCACTTAGAATGATGGGTTTAAAAATAAAATATACTATATCAATGAAAATATAAATAATTTCTCATCCAAAAGACGGTCTAGGTCTATTCTCATCTTTTATTCTGCCTTCATGTTGTTCACATATAATTGATCCCCCTATTAGCCACTCCACATGGGATGAAATCATAAAAAAACATCCAAATTAGGCATACCAATTAGAGGAATCTATGGTGGAATAACATATGGATATAATACTCATGAGAATAAAACTATCAAGGGAAGACATAACTATCATGTTTTGTACCACAACCACTTCTCAGATTGACGTACCAATAGAGTTATCATAAGAATTAATTCATAACCTTAATCTAAATAATTAGAAAAATCTATTCAAGTTGAAAGAATAAATATTACCATAGGATGGGTATACAGACTATGTCAAAATATTGGGATAGAATTTCTATAAAATCATCTTATAATACCTTCCATATGAGAAATGACTATAATCTGAGAGGTGAATGAAATATATGAAACTCATGTACCTCAATTCACTATACAAGTTGTGTTTCTTTATCTGTGATGCAACGTCTAAGGATCATATCCTCATATGTAGTGGGAATAGAGATTTTTTACTTCACCCCAAAACCCATATATTAGAACCCATTATAAATGACTTCTCATAATGTCATTATCCCATGATGTTGAGAGAATGGAATCCGTATTTAGAAAAGGGGGAATGCTTGGTAATAGCATTCCTTGAGTAAGTCTCGAAAGTGTTTGGCCTGACAAGAGTGAGCTTTTGAAAAAAATCCTAAACTAGAAAACATAGAAAATTAAGCATTATTCTACCCTAATAAAATAAAATCATCGTCTATTTCATATGTCCATAGAAAATAATAATT
Source organism: Viscum album (assembly GCA_963277665.1). Taxonomy (NCBI): domain Eukaryota; kingdom Viridiplantae; phylum Streptophyta; class Magnoliopsida; order Santalales; family Viscaceae; genus Viscum; species Viscum album. Next base: position 42,458,153 of record OY728145.1, on the reverse strand, counting down.
CACATGTAGACAAGACACCATATCTGGATGACACCAAAATTTGAATTAATGAGATCAAGAAAGCGGCTATTACAGTAGCAACGACAAAATTATAAGATCATCCCCAGTCCATAAGATTGGGGGAATTTTTTACACAAAATTACCATGTAAGATAAACAAATCTGTTTTGAGTAATAGTAAAAAAGGAACATGGGAAACCCTACCTCACAAGGCTGGGGGAATTTTTACCTCATCCACCCACAAAACAGACAACAATATTTTCTTGTTTAGGGATGATAATGTGTAGAAAATTCCCATTATATATCCTATTTCATGAATCATGTACCCTATTAGGATGGAATGCATAAATTTCATATAATGGTTCTCTATGTGTTACCCTTCCCCATGAAACTCGATGAGGACCCATAATTGAAGGAGAAGATCCAAAAGACCCAAAAAAATATCCTACCATTCGGTGGTTGTTATGGAACCCAGAACATGTTATGCATCAGTGAACTTCATGGAACAAATTTCTACAATCCATAAGAAAAAGGATGAAATTAAATAAGAGTATAGAGAGGATGGTTCCTCCCAAAATCATATCCGCACTGAAAATGGAGGTGTGCGTACCCAAAACTAGAGTGATGAATGAAATTTCAGTGTTCCCCCAATTAATCCACCACCACCTCCTCCGAAAATATATAAAAATTAGAATAATAAAAAAAGGAGACTCATATACTACCTCCTCCTCCAAATGAGAATGAACCCCTGACTCACAAGGGGAGATTCACTTGGAAGAAAGAGGAAATGAATGTGTTTTTTATGAATACATGATGAGGTGATTCAAGGAAGTTTTACTATAAAATATGATCCCTAGGTAGAGCCTCAGTGTAAACTTCTGAGTGATGTACCTCATTCATATGTGGGTATCCCATAAAATGAATCAAGGATAGGATGGTTGTCCAAGACCACACCAAGACAAGTATTCTATTGGAATACAATCCCTCATGGATATGAATATTTCCCTCTATTACAGAAGAAACTGGAATATATTTTTGAAAATACAAAAAGTATTCATTCATACTAGTATTTTATTCATGTTTCAGTAGAGCTGACACATCTAATCTTGCCCCCTTCGATGCCCTCCCAAGATCAGGTTCAACATGACTTGAATCAAGGGCTCATTAATACCATCAATTCAATGGTAGCGTGACTGGATTCCAGGGAAGGATGGCCCATTCCTATACAATCAGAGTAGAAACCATACCCAGATTGGGTGAGTAACACTTTACAACCCCCAATTTTTTGGGAACCCCGTGTTCCAAATTTTCAATGGATCAGGTGACCTAGAACAACATATGAGGAAATATGAATCTTATTGTTATATGATGATGGGAACCCAAGATAAATAATATGCAGTGAAACATAGATGCTTCATGTGAAATCTCTAAGGTTCATCCTTTGTATGGTACACTAGTATTATAGATAATTTGATAATCGGTTGGGAGGATCTCTAATGGAAATTAGTTTTCCATTTCATCTCAATGCTTCTAAAAGAAAAAGCCAGTGACCTCATGATCTTAAAAAATTGAGAGAATGAGAGAGTATTAGATTTAATTTCCATATGGAATGGTCTTTGATACTATTTATATTGGATGCTCGAACATGATGATATAATTTCTATATTCATCAATAACCTATGCGATGAGCTATTAACATCACCCAGAATGGTTAAATATGCTAGTTTGATTCTAACTATCTATTACATTGTGAGAACAATATAATATTCCTTACAAAATACGATCATATAGTCACAAGTATCCCAATAGGCCCTATTAAATGAGTGTAAAGAGTTTAAGAAGCCTCTATAATCCTTAATCCACCCCCACTGGTTGCTCCAACTCTTAGTCCAACACCGAATCATGTAAGGCCCCCTGGACCTCAACAAATGGACCAACCATGAAAGGATGAGCATAGGTGACCTATGAAAAATCAATTCAGAAAATGGAGGAATGAAAATTACTTTTTCCCATATGATCTAGTCCTTGGATATGTTATATATAGTATGAATTTAAATTTACTATATCTACTAGAGCCAAAGAGGGATGATAAATTTTGTCACTACGACCAGCTAGATTGTTTTCCCTTCCACCAGATACATGGATATACCATCGAAAAAAATGTTTTTTCTTCAAATTAATCCTACAATTAATGATATATTATGAGCAAGTGAAACTGGGACCACTCAAATCCCAAGTGGAATATGTTTCCACCATTGACTCGGATGAAAGAGAGGAGTGGAAAAAATATGTTAGCAAGAGGGATAAGAAGTTTGATAGTCAGATGACTTAATAAATATTCAACTTAACTTTTCAAATAATCAAAGTGTAGTTCAAGAAACTGACTATTCACTCCAACAAATCATAATACAACACAATCAAAATATGTGACCCCACAATCCTCCACAATTCGAATCTCCAAGATGTTTATTGACCAGATAGGTAGAGAGAATGTGAAAGAAGATGAACCCATGTAAAGAACAAATATATATTTGATCATATAATAATTGATAATAAAATATCTAAAAGAATGGGGAATTCCCACAAAATGGAACCATTAGATATACCCAAACAGGTAGAAATATCATCATTTGAGGTGCTCCTCATCAAGCTATTAATGTCCATTTCTTAATGGATCCCTTTTCCAATGAAGAGTTTGGTTATGAGACTAAATTCACTATACCCAATCAGAGAACTAGAGGAAGACATCAGTGAAGATTAGGATCTAAGGAAATACTCATTCATGGGAAACATATGTCCACACTCCAGATCTAACCCTCAATTTTTCAAAAAATGCATATAAGATCCCTATAGTGGACCCAACTAGTAGAGTAAAATTATTGTTCCCTTTTCAAAAGCCACTCTAACCCCAAATATCCTAGAAAATCTTAATAATATGAACTAGTATCTAATATCCAATGGAGTGCAAGAAGAAACACTCAATAGAACCAAAAAATAATAGAAGCACAACTAACTCCTGTCTGGGGGGCTAGTCCATCCACAACCAATATTCAAACCCCTAATGCTCTTGTGAAAGAGATCCCACAAGTTGGGAATCACTATCCTTTATTGAATAAATATGATATCATGAAATATATAAACTTATTACCAGCCTTTCTATCAATCCTAGATGCCTATTATTTTTCAAAAGATATCAAGGATGCACTTATAGAAGTTTTGCTAAGTCAGTAGGAGTTTGAAACTGAAGTGGCTGTCACTAAAGCCTATCTGATAGAGGAATATCCTATAGAATTTCATGTTGTCATCTACTTCATGTATTGAGATAAAGATTACATTTTTCTAAGAAAAATATACACTTATATGTGTCTAGCAGGATAATGTGTGTTGGTATCCAAATAGTCATTATTGATAATGTCTTTGGAGTCAATATAATACCACTACATAAATTTCATTAGTTGGGATGTGATGAAAATAACCTGATAGTATCTTTTACCACTGTTCTAGACTGTGAAAAAAATGAGATAGTAACCAATTAGTCCAAATTAATAAAAAATGGGTTTTGTGGCTACGCAATAGACTCTGAATATCTAGTTGTTTAGACCAAATGACCTTCAATGTCTTATTAGGAAGGTATTGGCCACATCTTGATGCTTTCATTCCCGCAATGTACCATCAGTGCATAAAGTATTTCATTAATTGAAAGAATGTGTAATTTCACACAGATATGGACCCCATTTTAATATTACGAGTCACACTATATCGATGCTATATTATATAATTAGAAAGTGAAATTACCCTTGGTTGATGGTATTGATTGTGTCATCTCACAAAATGGTTTGGAAATTGTCCCCACTAACCCCTTTAAGTATAATTATAAAGAATAAAAACATCAAATCAACTTGAATGAGTGCATGATTCCCAGTTTGGATGTGTATTTTTGATTTCTCATGATTTCAGTCAAGTTCGCTGAGCCTATCATTGTTGAAAAATCCACTAGTCACCAAAATAATGATGAATAATCAAATGGAAATTCCCTCAATCCGTTGTCAAATCCCTAGATAATCACTTCCTCACTTTCTAAGGCATATGATAAAGAAGATATTCATACATACCTCATACCATACTCTCTAGAAAATTCCCCACTGTCAGCTGGGTCAAAAGAAGATACCTCACTGTCAATGTGCTGAGATATAGATTCGTCTCTTAAACATGAATGAATAATCTGGAAAATTTTTTATCCATAAATATAAGAGGAATATGAAGAGGATGAGGAATTGGAAGAATACATTAGATATTCCACTATATAATTCAAGGTGGGTGTCTCTACAATAAATGATGAACTCTGGGAAATAAAACTGATTATTTTAGAATATCTTCATACCACTTTGATTAGTGTGGCCATATTTTCAAATTTATTTCAAGGGGATGCCCTTTTGTATAATTAACTTGACCATAGCCTATCAATGTGTCACGTATCACATAATAAAACCATTAATGGGGTAGTTCGTGTACTTATATGTTAATGACCCGATGTTTATAATGTGAAAATGCTCATAACACCATTTAGATCATAAAATTTCATTCAACAAACTATGAAAGAAAATCCTGAAAATGAATCACCTAAAATTTTCCTTAAGCATTACAGTATGGAATTTTATTATATTCCTCATACACCATCAATGCATAAAATTTTACCCTAGGAAGAAAAAGTACATCTTTCGAATGTTTCCTCCTAAAAACCTTAGATATTTTTGAGAGATTCAAGGAAACATGGCCTACACTCAGAGCTTCAATTCGAACATTATAGTCAAATGTTTTCATTTCACCATGTTGGTGAGAAAAGGGGTTGGGTTGCAATTGACTGATGTATTCCAAAAATAATTCAATATATATAAGAAATAAATCTTAGGCCATAAATTCTAATGGGGCATGTTGAAGTAAGAACACTCATTTTTTAAGTAACATCCCATAAGTGATCACTTAGATCCATCTTTGCATAGAATAATTGTGATAGAATTTAAAAATCCATTTTTACATTAGCTAAACCATGATCGATGATGAGTCTCATTACTAAAATATTGAGTATAGATGTCTGGTGCTAATCTTTGTTGTGCATAAGCCAAGGCACTATCTGTAGCACCATGGGGTCAATTTGGTCTCGTACAACAATTCTCTCAAGTATAGTCTCATTCATAAAATGTTTACTTCATGGTGGGTTGTCAACCTGAAAGTGCTTGAAATATGGTTCATCACCCAGAAATCCATCAAAGGCGACGCCTTAGCATATTTTCTAGTAGAAAAACCCTCAAGAAAAAATGAATCAATTGGATTTTGAACATATTATGAAGTGGTTTTCTCTATTAAAGGGGTCCTCCAAAACTTAGTAGATTCATTTTAAATGTGGATCCATAATTTCTATTGGAAAAAGGACAGAAGAACCCATGTTTAACAAAGTAGGGATGGGTGTCATACTTATATATCTAGAAAAGGTAGTCATTCATTACTCCATGCTACTATTAGAGGGGAGCACAAACAATGAAGAAAATTATTAGGCTCTCTTTTTAGGCTTAGAGATTGCACTTCTAGTGCAAGTAATACACTTGAATATAAAAAGGATATTAAAAAATTGTCATCATGTAATTCAATGGAAATTATAATATCAAGAAAGAGGAGCTAATACGTTCTCTAGACAATTCCCATTGGTTAATGTTGGAATTCCCCACCGAGCTAACATTAAATCATATCCCTTAGTCCCAAAATGAATATGCTAATGTATTTGAAAAATGCAACCACAACTCTGGCTGATCCAAACTTGGATGAAATAGTTATTAGCATTACCCATTTTCCGATTCTATCACCACTCATTGAGGCTAAAATGGATGAAATAAATGAGATTAGTCACTTCCCTACACCATATGGTCCAAAAACCTCCTGTATGAATCTAATTGTGGACTATCTCCAAAATACATAACTCCCACAAAAAATGGTTGTAAGGGAGATACTCTAAATATGCGCTATCAATTTGTTTCTTTATGATGGAACAAATCAACAAAAGGTACTCTATAAGAGGAACCTTGATGGGTTTCATTTCATGTGAATTGATGGAGAATAGACTACTTCGATCACGAATGATGTAAATTCTGGAGCTTGTAGGGATCAACAATTTGGAACCTGTAACTCTCATCAAATTTGGTTTCTTGGATACTATTGGCACATAATGACGCATGATTGCACTAATATCACCACAAGGTCCGTTCCTGCCAAGTTCATTCGTATTTAATCCACCAACCCCAAGAGTTAATCCACATAGATATGTGATCCTAGATATTTTCTATTTCTGTAATGGATTTCATGGGACTATATCATTCTATAACGACTAAAAAGTTCATCACTATTCTCAAAAAACAGATTTATTTTCCAAATAGGAGGAAGTTGTACCCCTCAAATAGGAAATGTTTAGAAGCATTGATAGCTTTTTGAAATCCAATATCTTCACAATATTTGGTTTCCCAAATACCATACTTATGGATAACTACACTATTTTCTTCTCTTTTTAATTTGAGATGTTATATCAAGAGTATGATACGAAGACCAACTGTTCATCCTGCTACCATGAAGGAAAAAATGGATATATTGAGTCCTTATACAAGACACTACCCAATATACTCTTGAATATAATAGAAAAGGAAATGAATTCATGTTCGTACAAGATCCTCCATGATCTATGGTCCTATCAAACCATGACCCACACCACCACTCATCAAACCTTGTACTAATTAATATACATGATAGGGGTGGTTTTACACATAAACGTTCTTTTACCATATCTCTATGTTTTATTCTATTATAATTTATACACAGTTGAAAATTCCCAAATATGTCTTGATGAGTTGGAGATACTGGATGATAAGATATTTTATACCATGTATAATTTAGATATTTATAAAAACTAAATTGGATTAGACTTTAATAGAAGGGTTCATTTTATATCTTTCCTCACAAGAGAATTAGTGTAGGTCCTCATAAATCCGATGATACTCAGAAAGAAACCTCCAAAATTGGAGCCGAAATGGGAGGGACTATATTTAATATATATGGTCTACTCCAATGGTGGTTATTCCATAATTACATGGGATGCATAGATCACCAAATCTCCCACCAATGAAAGATTTATGATAAAAAAGTTCGTGACCCGGAAATTTTTCTACGTCCTAACCACATAATGATAAGCTACATGGAATCTATGTCCTCACCATATGATGTTAAACTCAATGACAAAAATTTCCATTTTGTATGAAAATAAATTACATAGCATGTATTTCCTAACCACATGACACTAAACTATGCTAATAATTTCCTAACCACACAACTTTAAATTGTATGGAATCTATCCTTGTAGCACTATGATAAATTGTGATTCTATCATCCTAACTAAACAATGATAAAGTATTTGTTTGTTATACACTCTACAACTTAAACAATGTGTTATCATCCATAACACAAGACGTTAAACTGTATGTCATATATTGTCCTTACAACATGAAATTAAACTGTATGGAGATCATTGTTCCAATCAATGATTCATCACACATGAGTCAGATTTGTGTGGTAGAAGAATGAAATTACCCCACTACATCATGACATTTAGATCCACAAGAGAGCTATCTTTTACCCAAATAATGTGAGGATTGATTCCCATCCCAGGGGAATGTAGCGATTCCTAGATCCTTTGTCCTATTCCCAACCATCATAAAAATGTGTCGTCGTTACCTACATACATACCAAATGTATGAAGGTGGGATTCTCCATAGAAATGAATATGTCTTGATTCTAATTTCTAATGAGATACATAGAGTTTTCATGATTATATATTTTCTTCCATCCACCACATAATTAAAAATACTCCGATGGACCATCAATTTCCTCTGTATTACAATAGAAAATTTTACTATTCCTTGTTTCTCATAATGATTATTGCTCAATTGAGTGTAGGATTTGTAGTAAGGTCTTCCCCCACATGAAAAAAGTGTAAAGGTAAATAAAATGTACATCATCTCAATTGAGTTGTTAAAAATACCCCCTCTATGTTCTTGGATTAGACCAATATAGGGAATACATATATAGAACTACATGAGGCTTGATTCCATCCCTTAATGGATACATAGTTACAATCATATTCTACATCCAGGCATAGTCAACACCATAATAAAATCAAAAATGGAATTCCCATTCCATACATATGGGTCACACATGTGTAGGAAAATTCATAGAACTATATCTGGATTGATTATAGTCAAAAAAAGATATGTAGCAAAACCCAAAATCCACACCTGGGACCTGTTGTGATAATGGATGGAAATTAAAATTCTCCCATACTTGTTTGTGACATCCCTATGTGGAAAATTACTCATTTTCCTTTATTTCTTTCCACACCAAGAACAACTGATGTGGGATTATGTTTTTTTGTAAGTGATTCCGTATAGGTTCAAGGGGTATTAATCTACAGTATGGTTTCCATGATCATTGTAGTATAACTTAAAAATAAATACTAGGCATTTCTATATAAAAAAGGAAATCTATATCCTTATCATTTGATTCTAAACTATATGGTATATCAATAACAATGTGTGGCTTGATTCTCAGTATAGTGAGAAACCTAGTGATGTCTGGACCTTGTGCCCATGTCCTTCCGTGAAAATACAAATTCTCTCATCTTGTACACATAATGGAAAATACATTTAGAAGATTCCAAACCTTCTGATACAACTACATGGATCTATCAAGGTGTCAAATGGACCTCCTACATATGATTCAGATCTATGTAGGGAAGTTCACACATCACAACTAATCATGGTCTAGATATTTTTTATGTTTGTGGATACCTTCATTCCACATATCAAACTCCATTCTTACAGAAATTTTTAAGATTTCAAAAACATTTTGGCCATATTAAATAGAATTTTAGTGTAATGAGGAAACCTTTTTCATAAATGAACAATGGTCCTTAGTGCCTATTAATATGTTTACCACAAAAAGTCATGTTAACTGAAGGAACATTTTCCCTTAGAAGATGATTTTCCTACCCATGAATGCCCAAATAATTTGAATCTTCATACCATTCCTCATATTCCATGCATTTCTAGAACCCTTGTTTATTCTTTCTTTCCCCTTCACACACATGTTATACCAAAACATCTTGGCTCAATTATCCCCAACTCACTAATGTTTTTTATTTATGATGAATTTTCCATGCAACATGACATTAAATTATGTTATAAACATCTTCACCACATGACATTAAAATACATTGAAATTTTTTACTAGTCATGTGATAATAATATTCAATAGAAATATTCCACTGTAAAATATTTAACTACACGAAATCATAATTATCATTCTTGAGAGGACATTTCCCCTAGAATCGGTCACCCATAATTTCATGTCAACGAACTATGTGTTTCTTGAATCCCTCCCAAGAAGGATATATAGTGATTCCCAGACTCTCATCCTTGTCAAGCCACCCAAAAAGTGAAATATTCCTCCAATGTATAGGCTAAAACTATTAAGGGTTCTTTCATTGAAGAACTATGGGTTTCCTGATTCACATCTAATAGGATATGTAGTGAAACTCAAATCCTATTACCCATACCAGGCCACATAATGCTAAAAATGCCCCCTCATGTGCATGAAAACTAAGTCAAATTAGGGGACTCCCAAACAATCCCTATTTTTAGGACTATTTAAAAAATTAGAAAATTCCCCCTATTTCATTTCAGGTTATCTACGTTCTCACCACATGATGATAAACTACATGTCACCAATTTCATTTCCATATGATTCTATACTCTATGGAAATTTTCCTAATCTTATGATGTTAAACTGCATGATAAACCGCCCAACACCAAAGTTTTCTCACACTAAATTAAATTTTCCCTGACATTGGTCCCCCACAAGGCTATGTTAGAGAACTACGTATAGATTGATTACTATCCACACATGATACGTAGAAATGAACATATTTTGATCATGATCCAGCCACCTCAATTGTAAAAGGATCATATCCTTTGTTGAGTTGTCTCTAGGTGGTGAATTAAACTGTTCCCACACATTGTTTCTCACAGTGAACATAGCTCATGTGCGCTTTGGTACATCAGTAGGGGATTCCCCATGTAGATGTGGAATAAGAAAAAAAATCCACTCTCTATATGTTTGGTCCAACCCTATGTAAGAATTCTAACTTCAAGAAATATGTGTGTTTTCATTCATGTCCATACAAGATACCTAGTAACATTCGAATATTCAAACTAGGATCTAGTTGAAATATAGGAATCAATATTCCCCCACCCTATATACCATTCAATAAATGGAGTTTTTATATCCATGGATACTCATAGCCTGAATGTTTCTAATATGTTTAGAAACACCCTCTCCTTTTTTTTAAAATATATACCATGGAAAAATTTGGATCACTATAGGCCTCCATGGATAGAAGAAATGGATGGTTGGTATCTTGAGGACATCTTTGTTTGGCTATGTCCATTAAGCCCAGTAGCTATGCATATGTTTCCCACAAAAAAAGGAATTTTTACCATATGAAAATTCATAATTAGGAGAGGATTTTTCTACTGCCATACCCCAATGTATTCTGTTCCACATATTAATTCTCTATATCTAAGAACCCATGGAACTATGGTTTATTTTATCCTTCCCCCTCATGTCTTGGGCATGTCAGGACATATGGGCTTGATTATCCTCCAGTTATTCATGACATCTATATCAACTTTCCAATAACATGACATAAAAACGAGATGATGGTTGATACTAAATGGTCATCATTAGGTTTAGCTACAACACAGATTGCTGATACAAATTCTCTATGTACATGACAGACCTTCACAAGTAATTTCTAAACACAAAAAAGGATAGTTCCTTGCATGTTCTTGTGCATGAAATAAATATGTACATGAAATACCAATACGAGTCCTGCCACATTAGAGAGCTCATATACAAGATGATAATGCCCCATTACTATGTGTAAACTAGGTCCACATATAGAGAAACCATAAAATAGCTACATTTTCCTTTATTTAAATTTTCATAGGATACATAGTGACACTAAAATCTCATATCTCAAATGAATTCATGAATCAAAATTTCCAATCCTATCAATTTCATGGGTTAGACTTGAACAGGAAACCTCCTCACACCTATATGGGGATAATTTCTCTACCTATTACCATGAAATTTTATCTTAAAATTCCCCTTTTAAGATTAGGAACACAATTTTCAAAATCGATACTCTATTTATTGAATGCTCTAAATCCCCATAACCGTCCCATTCCATCAAAAAATGGAAGGTCAGTGTCCTGAGGACACCATTATTTGGATATCCACAAGATTCCTTATGGATTTGAATAAGTTTCCTTAAAAAGTCTTATCAACTAATGGAGAATTATTTATAAATAGAGGCTTTTCCTACCTTAGTACGCCCCAATGTCATTTACACACCACCACACTCTATTTTTTTGGAAACCCATCATATTACAATTTATAAGTTTTATTCCCTTTCAAACATGATGGTGATAAGAAATTTATTGGTAGAATAATATGAAAGGGTCAAATATTTTACCCACTTGGTCAGAATAAAACCACATTAAATCATAATTCTCAAACATCAAAGTTATATGAAATTAATCCATACCACGCTCTGGCCTTTATTCACACAATTCAAATTCATGTGGGACTATTTTCTCATCCAAAACCGAGATAGATGCCCCTTTTACATTCATACATCATTCTATCAGTGGGACACCCACTGTTTTCTTAACAAAATCCACATTTCTAGAAAAATACATGGCCATCAGAAATGTAGGGTCACTATCCCGAGGAAGCATTTTTTTGAAAATGACCAATATGCTCATATAGCTCTGTATATGTTGCCCAAAAAAGGGGTCCTATAAACCATAGGAAACTTCATCACTGGGAGAGTATTTTCCTAATTCTTTATTCCCCATGGATTCCATTCCTAATATTCTATATTTAGAAACCAAAAAAAACTCATGGTCAAGAAAAAGCCCGCATTGATGTCTGAAAAATATTGGGACATCATCAATTGATGTGTCCTAATTGGGGCCATCTCCCCATAATCATGGTCAAATATATTCAAACTAAATCCTCAGCAATTATATTATAGTTTTCAAGACACTAGATTGCCCAAGAAATGATACATGAAACTCACTGAGATGAAAACCCACAAAGGGAACCCTTAACTAATGTCGAGTACCATCTCACCAAACCAATGCATTGCATATTTTAGGATAAATATGGAAAAGTTTGAGAAAAAACATAAAATATTTTAAGGTAGAAAACCCATAGAGGGGGTCATAAGAAAAAACCAATTTATACTATGTAATCCTGTCCCAAATTGGTTTTTGGAAAACAAAATTTGGGTGGTAATGGAAAAGACATAATGTTTTTATAGTTTTCCATGTAACCCTAGAAATATTCAAAATATGATCTCTAGATTTCATGATCCAGGAAAGAATTAAAGATAAAATTGATCATTTCAATTTAGTTATTCCATATAATGATTCAAATTGATACCCCATGGGAATCATAATTCAACGTAAAATCCACTACAATTTATTAGGAATGCATGGGAAGATAAAAAACAAGTTGTAGAGGGAAAGCAAGTTTTCATTCCATTAAATGGGGTGGACGAGCATCCAATCCCTATAGCCTATTCTTAATGTTATCAGGGGGGTATAATAAACTAAAAGTCATATATTTAAGACTATCTCTCTTAGGATAGAAAATTAAACACTGCATAACATGGTTCCTTAAGGGGTTTTTCTAAAGAATCCCTATATTCAGCTTCATCTTCAACCACGAGATTCACTTGGTTAATAATGGACCTAATTCCTTGTCCTTTCAGTTTAATGACCTCAAAATTATCAATTATTAATTACTTTTGTGCCTTCATCCTAGAAACACGAGCCCCATATAGCTACAACTGTTCTCTTGGTGAAATATTTGGACATAATAATTTTCTTCATCATCCACCTGTTGGTGAAACTCCTCAATAATGTCAGGAAATTACTTTTTTCTAGTGGTGTTAAAATAAAGAAGTTTACCTTCATGAGTAACTAGATCCTTTCAAGCAATTCTAATTTGATGCACAAGAAGGTGAATGTCCTGATAGTAAATGCCACCTAATCCCAAATTAGTTAAAGCCATATAAGGGTGTCCTCCTCATCAAAAAATTCTTCTAGGGGAGTTTCTATGATGATGGTACATATTGGAATCATTAACACATCCACATTTCATGGTGTTCCCTAATAGCATCAGGACCATTGTTTTACTCCTCCACCGTAATGGGAAAATAATATAGATGCAAAATCATGACAAATGGGTTTGCCTTATGTTTTGTTACCTAATAAAGATACCCCCTATCTATAGTTGGATCAATAATTTAAGATAATAATATGGGTTGACTATGATTTTAGGGATACCAAGTGATGTTCCACTCGGTCCTGCCTTAGTAGGACTGCAAACTGTGTAAGTCAATGATATAGGGTCTAACTCACTCACCGCATAGATAGGATGCATAGACGATGTCCCCTTTAAACACATGTGACAATAGACTCGTCATCATCATATTTATTTATTTAATTTTTTTTTCATGATTTCAGGGTACTACTAAAAAGAAAAATAAAAAAAAGAAAATCAGAAAGGGTAAATGATCCCTATAATAATGGAGACCATGTATGCCCTTTGTCCCAATATCCACCCCCCCGAGAGGCATGTCAACCATGTTGGTGAATAATGAAATCAATGTATATTGACCCTCAATTGAAGTAAGAAAATACTTCACTCTTTTACCCTGCCACCATGAGTAAAGGATATTGGTCTGACTATTAATTAAATCCTTGAACCGCCTAATAATGTAAGAAATAGACCATGGAATAAATCCTTTTCGAAAAAATTCATTGTGCCATGTTTTGGAATCTTTTTCAATCGCACAAGACTAGGAATAGGCAATTGTCTTTGAACTAATCAAACATGCTAATCCAGTACTCCATCAACATTGCAATCCCCCCACATTTTAGTATACTCCCAGGATATGTAGGATTAAGACTCTATGGGGGGGGGCATGGACAAGAATACCAAAGTCTTTATGCATCATCCTCATCCTTAATTGGAGAAGGATTACTGGGTGAGATTCCTTCCTCACCTATATAACTAGTAAGAATACAATTTGTTGTAGGAATATGAATTTCCCAAAAAACCAATAAGGAGTATAAGGTTTATAAAAGGAAATTCTCTCTATTTTAGTTATTAGTACTAAAAGATTTGGGCTGAAAAAATGGAGATGTTGAGTAATGATAAATATAAATTAGAAGGTGGAAACATCATGGTATGCTAATAATAATAGAAATGGAAATTATCATCCAACCATCCAAATAAAATTGAAACAGTCTACTAAGATGATACATAGATCTCTCATCCCATGTTTGAGCTAGTAATTTATAAATACGACCAATAATGGTGATGCCTATATTGATAGTATTTGATTAATCTTATCTAGATTCCATCATTATTTCGAAAACATGACACCATTAGATTCCTTGTGGGAGGGGAAAATCCATCCACATTGGAACAAGGTTAAGAAACTCGTTAGTCTAAGATAAGATGATAGATATCTTCAAACCTCATAACCCCATGTGTTTTTTTCCTACATCAAGGGTCACACAATATGAGCATGGGATGCATCATGACTGTTGGGTTGGATGTGTCGAAATATGAAAGGATTTTAGTCTTGGTCCATTCACCTATTACAAATTCCTTATACAAGGTTCAAATGGAATGGTGGAGAATAAAAGGAGGGGTTTACCATGAAATCTCACTATTGTGACCATCAAATTCCTCGCTAGTGGGGAACCCTTATTGACATTCTACCTGGTATTGGATGTTGGTAACAATTCATCCTATATATTACCATGTATGGGAAGTCCACCTAGTTGGTAGATTTAGAAAATGATATTTATCACTACCTTGTGCTACTTGTGAAAAGTGTTTTTTCTTGAACACCAATGATAAATATGTTTTGTTAGTATCTCACCTGGTGAATAAAATAAAAATTGAGAAACTTATGAGGCTTGATACAAGATAAAATTGTCGAATTGTTCAGGAAGTTGCAAGAAGTTGTGGTTCACCACAAATGGATAAGCCCATTCTTCATATAAACACCCTCGAAAACACAAATACCATTTAGAGCTCCACCCACCATTGGGATTGCCTCTTGAATGGGTGAAAATCAGTGGGTATTCAAGGATGATATATTCCAAGGATATATTATGTATATAACGATAAATTTTCATCCACATAGATTCATTTAGTGTGAACATGTATTCCTTGAGAAAATCTGATACATTCTCTCCCATGGAAGAAACATTTACATGATTCCACCCTGGAGACATCTAGATACATGTGGTAAGGTTGTTCTGGTCAACAAGTTGTATAGGAGCATCATATTGGAGTCTGAAGTTATAAAATGGAAATCAACTAGACAATTGGTAGGCTATATTTTCTAGATAAAGGAGATATATCAGATTACTCTCCTAAGGGATAACATAATACTGGAAATATCCTTCATGTTTATTGAACAAAGATGATATTATTGTGGTTTCATTATCTAAAGTGAGTTGGAGATACATTATTTTTTATAAAAAAGATACTCAAAAGATCATTTCTAATGAAATCAAGAAATTTATAAATTATTTTTCTTCATATTGATGGTCATAGTATACTTCATCCAATAAACCATCAGTCCATGAAGCATTAAACCACGAAGTAATGTTTCTTGGAACGATTAATCTACAAAGAATTTCCCACTATGTGGAATAAAAAGATGAACCTTTGTGGTTGAATTTTTTTTTTCATACAATGTGATCCACAACAGAGATAGTATACAAGATCTGTATGGTATCGATATCTCGTGGGAGCAATGAATTCACTAGAAAACCCTATGAGAAACAAATGAGTTGGCCCCCTATTTATCAGAATGGTAACATCTTTTGGGACCACCCACATAACTCAAACTAGTTCAAATCAGGACCACTTTATATATCGTTATAGCCTCCTGTTCATTCTGATTTGAACACATTTTGATAAGGTCATTTTTTGGGACATGAAAATTTCCCACGAAAGAATAGATTTTCATCATTTTGAAAAAGGACAAAAGGGAAATTGACGGTAAATTTGAAGGAATATACTAAATAATTGTGAAAAATTACAATGAAAGGTCGATTTATAATGATGTATGAATATCTATAGGGACCACCACTCCGCATAGAGGTCCACCGCTCCACAAATGCACTATGTATAGGAAGGGTTCACAAAAGGGGTGGATCAAGTATCACTAACCAACCACAATTTTTTTTTTCTGAAGTGGGAGAAGATATCCTCTCCAACAAAACAATACCCTAAACTGAATCATTCATTGATAAATGTGGTGATAATGGTTCCCTAAAATTAAATGATCTCATATGAAAGACCATGTGATGATTTTGGAGACCATAAAATCCCCCCACTAAATGAGTCCTCTGTGGGACTCTATAAAGGAAGTATGTGGCCGTCAACATATGAATGTATGCATTGGTATCCAGTTCCTCTTCCTCTTTATAAATACAACCTGATATGAGAGGGTACAAGGAGGAGATCAATCGATTAATGAAGGCACAAATTAAAAGTGCATCACAAAAGATGGAATCATTCGATGATTCCAAATAGTTAAAACCTACCGCAAAGAATTAAGAAGGATAAACAAAACTAATTTGAAAATAGTGAACCCCACATTATTTATGGATTTACTTCCCACAAGGCATATAACCAATTGCCCATTTTCAATCAGGAATCCTTTATATCAAAGAGATATATGGGTGGGACAATACTTCATATAGAAAATTACTATGTAGTTAGATCATAGCCCCACATAGAATTATACTACATGGATGGAACATAGCCCTATGTAGAAAAGCACTACGTAGATCGAACCCAAGCCTACAATACCACCATGGTATAAAAAATTTCCCCTACCCACATTGAAACATGGTATGTATTGGAAACCCAATCCTGTGTAAGGATATGGTAGGTGGGATGGGTTATCCAAGGGCATTAACCCTTTAGCCCTAATAATTTCCTTATATTTCTTTCATATCATCAGTAGTCCCTCCTTGATCAAGTCTAATAAATTCATTCCAAAGCCTCTACCAAATCCACTAGACATGTATGATGAGACCATCAAGTTAATTTACATGCCCTTTTGACTTTATATAACCATCATAAGTGAATTCATGTGGGTAATACTAGCAATATAGTGGGCCCCACCAGAATGTCCCTAATCATACATCCCATGGTATTCCAGGTCCCAATATTGGTATACTCACATGAGTAGAAAAATTATAGGGAGTATGGAGAATAATTTCTCTTTACCTTTGTGTGGTCTAGTATAAAATATTATAGATAACACTCATCTTCTCTTTTGACAAGGAACAAACCTCCTCCCCTTCCAAGATACAATTTTAGGGAACTGCTTATGAGGTAAGCCCCTATACATTCTTATGGGAGGCATCATTCTAACTACACTTCACCATAGCCTTGTACTAATCAAGATATGTCTCCAAACATGACTATCTGGGATATTAAAATAATAGAGGAAACTAGAATACTCAAAGCCCCCCCCCCCCCTCTCGTCCCCGTTAGGCTTTAGCACCATCCATTAGTGGATGTGGAGGGTTTTGTGATCCTAAGATCTAATACTATCTATTATTTCTAACAACATCCATGACTTGTGTTTTCATAGAGATTACTGGCGATTATGACATCTATATGACCCCAAACACTGAATGGACCTCTTATTCAGTGCACTCCCCAATCATTCCCCCTTTAATGCAAAACAACCCTTCATAAGAACCTCAATTTATAACTAAGTTGAATTTGATAACAAACTAATTGGGATATATAGGATATTTCTCTAATATTAAAGCCCGATACATCACCTAAATCATCCATTCCCACATTTTCATTATGGTTCGTTTCTATTTTGACCGCATGTGGTTAAACTGGTTGAGCCATTGAAATACTTTGTCTTTGATTACCAGCTAAAGGGGATATGTAAGAACCGTCTATAAGGTCTAAAACATGCTCCCAAATCCACCATAATGTTCGATATGCACATCCCCTATTTTGTAAATTCCTCCAAGAAGACCACATCTTTTTCCAGTACCATGGGCTAGTTTGGCGTAATTCCCACCTAAAATCCTAACTAGGCACTATCCACCTTGATGTCCTATCCGAATAACATGAAACTGCATGGATGGGTCCTCATAAAATGACCTTAAAAGTTTATGTGTCCGTTAATGTGTTACCAAACTATTTGGGTTCTGATTCCACTCATGAGAATATGTAAGAAACCCATCTTATGGGTTTGATGACATCATTGAAACAATTTTAATCCCCCATTAATAACGATAAACTCCAGAGCGCCTCATCATGTTGCTTAAACCAATATTGTATCTATACAAAATATAAATATTTGATGATCTTTCCAAAAAATTATAACATATATTAATAACCTCAGATAAATATAGGTATCATCATTAATGGATAACCTCATATACAAATAGATAATCCTAAACTCATGTGTTTTTATGATTCGTCTTACCTAGGGGTAATCTGTAGACATATTTTGGGGAATGAACCAAGGATTCATGAATATATGAATAGAGAATAAATATATAATTGAATCTCTAAATTGGAAATATTCCACCCACCAAACGTGTGATGATTCCAAGTTTCCATAATCTTGTCCAATTTTAATTTTTGGTGTCCTTTTCCAAATCATCCAATGTACACATTCCATTGGAAAGTAGGTATATGAATCCTGGATGTGAGTAACATTGGGTGTTTTTGGATTGGTAAAAAATAAATTGGAGAACATTCATTAATATTACATTGGATATCAGTGATAACACAAAACTCTTACCCTGCAATCAATTCTCTGGCATAATAATTTCATAAAAAAAAGTCATACATGAACCTCCTCGCTTGCAACACTTGGAAGAATATGTGTACTAGGTCTAACTATAGTTGTGGAGAAATATGTTATTCTACCACTCTAAATATAAATAGTATCGTGAATGGTCCAATAAATCTCGATGATATCAAGAAAATATTACTAAATATCTATAACCCACATTGAGGTGAGACCCTCAAGAAAACATTATTTCCTGAATATAACTTTAATGTAATCAGTTGTTGGTCTGTATTGGACAACAGACCGATATTTACCATATTCAGTCTCTCTTAGATGATTTTCATTATCTCTATCATGGTTAACACTAACTGTAGGACCATAAAATCTAACTCTTAGATTTCATTCCGACATCATGGTGACCTACAAGGCATTCCAAAAAGGCCATGAGTGGTGCCATACTGATGGTGAATGAAAGCTTCTATTGTATAAAAAATCCATATATTTTAGGCTATCCTTCCTACTATGGAAAAAGTAAATCATGAAATCCCAAAACAAGTCCCCCAATACCTTAATCACCCCCTCAGTTTTTCCATCAGTTTAGAATTGAAAATCCATGACCAAATGAAACAAAGGCCAATATTCCTCCTCAAATACATTCAACATCCTTGATGTGAAGAAATCATAATGGGAATAAATAATCATCGAGGGAAATATATAAAGTCATAATATATCATTGTCGAAATTTTACCCCATTTTCTATACTAAACTATTCTCTCTTATAAAAATGATGTATCCTGACATGGTGTAGCAGTCTATGTTCCCAAATTTGGAGTCATTCCCTTTTGTCATCTATAGTAATTTCTTCAAAATGTACAAATATATCACATCTCACTTCCACTCTTTCACCTCATGGGTTTGAGCTAAACCTACGTGAACATGGAATTCATCTTTCACTTGTTAAAAAGCCATAAAATGATAGGAAAATTATGAATATCCCTTCAAAATCCCTCGAAACAATACTATCGCCATAGGATTAGTAAAACTTTCACCGCACATGGATGTACATATACGGTAGATGTATGAAACACTGCCATATCCTACTAATGTAACATCACTAATTCCATTATCTATTATCTAAAAATGATAACATGCTCCTCCTTTTATCAAAGTCTATCACTAGCATGTCCAATGGATATCTGAGTACTTAGGGTGTCACATTTAGTATCTAGAAGGGGTGAATCCATGGATAGGTATAAATGAAGTGGGGTAACAATGACGAACTTGATATAAGATTGTCCATAAGAGTCCACAATAAATGACTATGATAAGGATAACTTCTCTAACACCTCTCTCAGTAAATGTGAACAAATCTCACACTAAGAAAATCTGCTACAACGTTTCCCATTATAGGAGTATATTAAATCATTAAGTCATAATCAGGGTGGAAATCCTACCGTATCGTATATCTCAGGTTATGTTCCTTATAATAGAATGTATAATTGAGACTCCTGTATATATAATTGATGAAAGTCTACCCAACCTTATGTTTGTGGAAATGTACCCTTAGTGAGATGACTACCACTACTAACTCAAGATATTGGATAATTTAGTACTTCTCTTATGACATCAAAGGACTTGAAATATAACTAATGAAAACCTTCCTATATATGAAAAAAACAAGAAAAAAATTCGATGAATATAATTACAATATGTTCTTGATTCCATTTTATAGAAGACTCAAGCTTGGAGTACCTATAAATCTCATCATCAAATCCTAGAAACCTTACTCGAACCTCTCTAACCACATGAACGGTTTCCCATTTTGGGTAAAATCTATGAAGGGGGATGATATCCTAGATAAATAGTTTATGAATCACTAGTATTGGCCTACCAACATATGGAAGTTAAAAACCTATGTCATTCTCTAGGGTGGCTCCCAATATTCAGTCTGTCAAAATTTTATATGTCCTATACAAAATGTTTTGTTGATTAGACATGCACTAGAAATTAGACCACTTGAATCCAAAACTGGAAATTTGAAAGCTTCCTATAAATCTGGTGATCACATAGTAAATCAAGGGCCATCCTAAATTTTTTCACATGATCCACCTAAAACTTTATGTTTAAAAGGATATTATTGATGAATACTACCACAAACTAGTCTACACAGGGTAAAATAAATCTAGTTCATGAGTCCCATGAACATAGTTGTAAAGATCTACATAGAAAAGAGCATCACCATGAATTCATGGTGACATCATTTTTTTGTCTATGTCTGGTACTTGTAATAGGTTATAAATACATTTGAAAGAAATTTTAGAGAACCATCGTGCCCCTATCAACTAATTATGGAGGTCATCGATCCTCGGTAATGGGATATTTTTCATTAAATTCACCGATTTTAGTTGACATAAATCCCCACGAAACCTCAAGATCTCATCATACATTTTGTAAAAAAATAACTGGGATTCCTATGGTGAGACATTGGGATTTTAAAATCCCTACCTATGCATACCCTCCAATAGAAACCTCACCTCTCAATGATAATTGGGAGACATCTAATATTATAGTGCTTACATAAGTGTCATCATTGGGTGTAGATAAATGTATAATTATATCTCTCAGTGTGAAAGTAATACTAGAACATCCTTAGGAATATTTTCATCATACCCCACCACCAATTCATGAATCTAAATTCTCATAGAATCCACTACACTGACAATCCTGATATCCAAATCATGTGTAATTGGCTACAACATTATATGACTGAGCCCATCATACTTCTTCTAGCTATCCTTTCTCAAAAAAAGGGAAACTACATCCTATATTTGTGGACACACAACATGCTCCACCCAAAATGATTTATCTAGGAATGAACTATATATGAATAGTCTATACGTAAGATGTCATTTTAATACCCCATCGCTGGTATAATGATATCCCATAAGAAACTCAAAAACTCTATGAGTTAGGTCACACCATCAACAGATGAGGCTGATTTTTAATTAAATTCTAGTATGAGATTCTAATTACATGGATCAAGCCAAGGGCTAAACCAAAATCTGTTATTCTCATACCCAACAAGTGGTTGGAAAGGAATGACATTTACAGGTGTCTATTAGTATTACAACAAAATTATAGAATAAATAAATCATACAAAATATCATCATTGGATCCTATAGTTCATAAGTTGAGTAGTAATAATACATACTAGGGAGGTTGTAGTTTAATGTACATGTACAAAAGCATACTTCTCCAAATCTATACAATGATGAAATGTAAAATATATGACAACCACTCATGAATTCATCTAAAATTACACTACTAGTGTATAATAACAAATGATATAAATAAATGGAAAAATAAAATCTATCCAAATTAAACTAAAAACAATTTGAACCATATAAGAGATATACATTATTATTGAACCTTTTAGAACACATCACTATCTACCCATATCATTAAGACAGTCCTGGTTTGTGTCCCTATAGGAATTTTTAAAAAGGTTTTTAATCAACATAAGTCATGAAAAGTGATGTAAAATACCACACATGTGTGAGTATAAAAATACCTATTTGGACACCCTAAAATAACTAAGAGTATTGGATCAAGAACAACTGTAGTTTACTAAAAATAGTTATGTTTCAACAACATATCAATCAATAATATCAATATATACTCAATGTAGGAACAAAATTACATGTAAGATGAAAACAATAATGAAAATATAGTATTTATACTCTATGTTACAAAATCACACTCATTTGGGAGAATAAAATCCACGTTTCAGATAACACTCATGGAGTTCCTATAAAATTCATGCATTTCAGGATTTAGTATATGAAATAAACACTGATTTTCTAAATAAATTGAAACAAATATGTGTTTCACACCCATGAAAAAGGTTTATACCAAAAATCAAATATGGATTTACCATATAAGAATGGGATCAACAACAACATAGTGTTGGTCATGAGGATACCATGATCATAACCTAGATAAGCATCATTGATGATAGTGGATCCCACTTTGGCTCTCACTGATGGATTCCCACAACTATATTTGAGTGTGATCTTTCTCGTATGGGATCACCATTCTATTAAAATGATGTGAAACCATACAAAACCCTTAGGGAATAGAACAAGGAAACATGCCCCAATGAATAATATCCAATATGAATAGAAAAACTGATCCACATAATCGATGATGGACTAGATGAAATGTAATAGAACAGAACAAACTTTCCAATTGGCATCTAGTTCATCCTATATATCACGCCCCATGATAGAGTTTATATTAAAGTTCATGGTGTGTTTGAACCCATGTAATCCTTCAAGTGTCCATGTGCAGTTGTTCATTCATGTATCTATGTACCATCTTGGGTATACATTGCTCCTCGTGGTGTGCTTCACACATCATGTGATAGTTTTCTACTTTCATGTCTTACTTAAATCCATAAAAAATCCAAACACTATAATCAAGGCATGATATATGTATTGTGTTCTTCAAAACACACTGTTTAGTAAAGTATTTCACACAACACATATTTTTCACATTTCTCCTCCCTCTCATCCAACCTCTAATATCGCCACACATCCCACAAGAGAATTCTCATCTATCCCGTGTTGATCTTTGACATATCATGTCCCCAATGTTGGACCATCCTATAAGCATAGAAAATGATCATTATTGGTCCTTGTTTCCATATAACACCCTATAAGAAAGAATCAAGATCGTTGTTCTGATCCCAACCCCATTTCATTTCCAAGAAACATAATCAAAATTTTATTGTGATCCCAGACCTATGGTATAATTAATCACCACTGATATATTAGTGCATAATGATTTATTTATGAACCACTAGTCTACTGATTCACTGGCGATGAATGGATGAGGAATGGAGGGAGAAAACCTAGGAATTTTTTTTTGAATAAATATTTCCTATTCTTATTTTGGAAAAAATTAATTTTAATTAAAATGAAATATTAAGATAAATATTTAATATAAAATTCCCCCCAATTTTCCCAAAATTATCATGTACCCATAATATGATTGATCTATGAATCAATTTTTTGGTCGATCAATTCAAATCAATCGTAGGATTTATAAAATGGGGATATATCCACATAAATTAATATCCTAACTAATTATGGACTGATCATTTTCAAAGAATTAATATGTTTCATTATTATTGGGGAGATTCTTGAATTTTGTGGGTGAAATGATCCTCGATCCTAATCTGATATGATCCCTTCTGTGAAGTGTGATCTCTTAAACTAATATATTACAATTTTTGGGGTTATGCATATAACCATAAAAATTCATCCCAACCTCATTTTTATATACCATTCTCGGTATTGGTGAATAATTTGAATACTTTATTTTATTCACTTATTAATCCTCGCTTAGTTACTTTTGAACTAAGAATCTAAAGCACTGCAATGTTAAATCACATCTAGGGAAAAACCTACATTAAATACTCAATATTCACAAATAATGTATGATCCAATTCACTATTTAAGATTTATCAACTTTTTAGGGAACAATGTTCAAGTGTGATAATAATTGAATTTAATGTATTTAAAAAATTTATTATGGGCTTGTCAAGCATCAAAATCTCACTTGTTCTCAACACCATGTTAAATAAATAATCCACATAGCTATATATAATGATAAATTTAAATACAGTAAATAAAATATTGGGAGACATTTTAAGGTTTAGGGGTCATAGTTCTTATTTTTTGGAATACATTACAGTGTGCATAGTTAGCACATGGTTTATAATAATCGTGTACCATAGTCTTGAGCCTTAAAATATATGAATCATGGTTTATTATACCATTTTAAGGGAGCCTATAAGTAGTGATATTATAGTAATTTATTTCACACTCACAACACAATTTTATCACATAGATATTTTAAATTTTGTGGGGTGTGTTTCTCTTAAATAGTAGTTACCTATGATAAGTGTATGGTTTAGAAAAAATAGTTGCATATCAGTGCACCTAGTTAAAGCATAGTGAATTTACCATTTTCCATAATTTAACCCTTAATTATAATTCGAAATTTTTATCCATTATTGGCACAAAATCCCCCACCATTGTATCTCTAATCATTATCATGTAATACTAAAGGATCTACTCCATCCCTCATTTATTTTTGAGTTATGTATGTTATATTAAATCCCAGAGGTAAATATATTAACCTTTTCACTTACATTTTTTTAGTAAATATATTTTTTCTTGGGAATCTATTTTTTATAGCTATTATGTCTTATTTATAAATATTTATTTTTTTCATATTTTTCTCTACTTACATCTTTAATCTATTTTTTACATAAAATGTGGTGTCATCGATTTTCCAAAGGTAGGTCATCTATATGATTTTCAAAAAATGTATCTCCATTGTTAAAATTTCCCATTGTTCAATATGCAATGTTTTCTAGGAATTTACACTAGAAATTGTATTCCATTATCTTGTTTCATAAATCCTCTCTTTGAAATAATATGTTCTTTCTAAACACCAATAGTGGTTGAAACCCTCAATCCTATACCACCCATTAGGGCTTGGTCAACATAAAAAGAATGAAAAACATATTATAACAAGTATACAAAATGTCCCTTATTTTTTGTATTGATTTTGTATTAGAAAAAACTGGTGAACTCATATAAAATAAAATATCCATTTTAGGAATTCATGTATAAATAAAAAATCCTGATCACCTTTATTGAGTGGATGTTCCATAGTAAATGGATCAATTAATGTCTAAAGTAATTTGGATAGCCCATAGAAAACATTCAGATACAACTCTATGGTTATTATTTAATTTTAATAAAATATTTGAATTTAATTCATTTTTAATCATATTACATGTTATCCTTGATGAAATTACTACAAATTATGAAATGTGAAACAAAATTAATGTTGTAGAATCCCTACAAGAGTCCTTTAATTCCATATTCTAATGATTTAAGATATCACATTTGATAAAGACTTATTAATTGAAGATAATTACATGATGTAATACAAACTTTTAAACATCCATTTTTATAATTTTATGAATTCTATGGATAATAATTATAGATTCATCTAGAACTCATAAAAAAGAAGAACTCTCAGAGAAATATCCAAGGTTTTGTCTGATTTTTATTGATAATAAATTACATGTGTTATCCAAATGTATTCCAATTGTGACCCACCACAAAAAATGTAAACTGTTCCCTAGTTCAGTTAAAAATTATTATTAGTTTAGTTTAGCAGATTTTTCCTTTGGAATTCAATCGATACACAATAGTTAAAAACTATGTATTGATCATAGTATTTTTCATAAAAACTATGAATAAATAATTATACAGGTACTCCATTTGTTGGACCCTTTATGAGTATTCCATGATAGTTTTCACTTCTTGATCCCATAAAGAATGACTTGTTTTCAATAAACCAATAACTATTTACATCAGCAATTAAATCCAACATAAGATGAAATATATAGGGTTGGCTATGTATTCCACTAGTTGACTGAGCTATAAAATGGTTATGTTATTTTACTCTTCAAATTAAATTACATAAACACCATTAAATTTTATATTATTAGGATTGAATTTAATTATACACCATAAGTGGTCTCCTACTATATTGTACTCAAATGTTTAATAAGGTACAACTTAGTACCCAAATAGTATTCAAGGATGTATGAATTTATGATGGTAATTACCCAAGTTTAGAAGTTTTAATTAATTCTTAAAATGAAGCATTGGAGTATAGGATTGAGATAAGACATGGGATGCTTAGTGAAGTTGTAAATTTTTCATTTCTTTTTCATAACATGGTAATTCATGTATGATTACAACTATTACATACATGAATTGTATTTTGGTTCCACCATGAAATATTTGTCTATATTTCTTCTCACTTATGTATGTGATTTTTATAATTTTTTTCATTGATTTTAATGTCAATATTTATTGTGATTATCACTCTAATAGATAGGTTATACAATCCCCACCACACCACCATTCATCCTTGGTGCTAGTTAGAAACCTATGGAATATGGGGAGGTGTGAATGGTTCCTTATTGATCACTACGGTAGTTAATTGTTAGTGACGTAGGATGGTGATGCAAGATTTTTTAATTTGGGCCTCTTTATTCCTTTGATTTATTGTTATGGGTTGGTACATAGGAGAATTTGTGTTGTAAAAACATGGTAAGAAGAATTTGACATTTCATAGCTGACTCTTGTATGGGGGAAAGATTATATTGACTGGAAATGTATTTTTTGTTTTTTTATTAAATCATTATACTAATAATATGTCAATATTTTAGTGAAACATTATTTTTTGATGTTATGTGTTTTTGGATATCCACCCTTAGGAAAATGAGAGAATTTAATATCAGTTCATTCATCATTATAGGAACCCATAATTTTCCATTCACAGCTGGGAATGTTTCATCAGTTATACTATAATCAATACCATATGACATGGACACATGAATGGATAGTTGGGGTTTTCTGCAATCACCTGAGTTAAATTTTGTATGTTCTTAGACTATACAGTATAGAGAGTCCACGAGATAAAAAATTTATTTCAAATAAGTAATATATTATATTTTTTTATTTTATCCTAAGGAATTTTTTAAAATTTGTTTTGGATACATTCTTTTATGAATGGTTTAGGTCATATGTTTCTATAGTGGTGACAACCATGCACTAAATGTGGTGGGACCTAAACCATAAGTTGTGAAACCAACAACTCATATGTTTATACAACTACTATTTTTAGTACTAGGAACTGATTCTTAGATTGGAGAAGGTTTTTTGTGGAAAGAATGGGTTTTAAATGGATAAGGTTATTCCATCATGTATGAGTTGACTAGGGAATTCTAGTTTCATAATTGTTATCTTCTATATGGAAAATGTTGTCTATCGGTGATGTAGTCTTGGTTAGAGGTTATATATAATATATTAAATAATTAAGAGATTCCTATATGATCTGTAGAGTTTCTGAGAAATAGTGTGATATACATACTTAGGGAAGATAATCAATCAGGAAGGTTCTAAAAAGACAACCACATTACAAGCTATGATTATGTTTCGATAGAGACTATTAGGGATGGTCCTGTAAAATAATTTATAAATTTTTAGTGGGGTAAAATATATATCATTTTTTAATATGATTGAATCAATATGATCGTTATATTTTCACCCACTCTTTTGGGTGATAATCTCTTGAGAGAAATATGTTTTGTTAATTCTATCATGTATGCAATTAGATGTCAACTGAATGTCATTAGAATATTTATTTTCTATAAGATGGTAAAACATATCACTATTTTTGATATAAATGAAAGGTAATATAATGGGAGATGTCTACGTGTTTCAAACACAATTCAAGATAGTTGATCATCCAACGGAAGTAAGTGTCAACATGTTCATTGTATTCTGGGTAGTTGTAGTTGGGGTATACATAATGTTTGTTCTATAGTATATCCCCATTGGGGTATGAAGGGTAAAATTAATGCTTATATTGACATGTACCTAGTAGAGTGTTTAGACAATAGAAAAATGGTCTATCTCTACTGATTATTAAGGATATTTTACCCAATTCCATGTGATAAGGAATCAACCCTAGTTCTGAGTTTTAATGTCTGGTATGTGTCACCATGTCTAGTTTGATGCAAGAGTTGTACCAGTTATTTGCGTTTAATATGATTTCAATGTAATATAATACATACACTAGATATATAATTCAAGGGGTGTCATCCTTAATATGAATGTTAATGTTTATCTTAGGTTAATAGATCTGTCTAGTCATATCTAGTGTATAAAATTATTTTTGAGCAGTGTTCCAAAAAATCTATTATTCTACATATTATATTTTCACCCTCAACATTATTTTTTTTTGAAAAAAGAAAATCACACTCATTTAAATCTATTAAATTTATGAGAAATCTAGGTTTAGATATTTAAAATAATTATGGGATAATTTCCCCGAACACTCCCCAAGGTATATGGTAAAAGTTTCTTCTGTAAGGGAGGGATTTTCCACTCATGTACACTGTCTATAATATTCAATGGAAAATTTTCATCATAGACACAAAATATTAAAACATCACTCTAGGGATGGAATGGATGGTACCCTTTATATATTTTATTTACTTCTATTATAATTTGATGGGACTATCCTCACCTAAGGGTAGTATTTAGGTTCATAATAGAGATTGGAATGTCGAAACAGGTCATGGTGGACCTAAGTGTCAAATTATTTGTAGAGTTTTGACCTAGATCATCATCCTATTGTTAGATTATCCTAACATATGACATGATATCATACAAATTATTGTAGACTCTTTTAGGTGCATATTACCTAATGATTTCTCTAGGATACCTTCTAAGAGAGAGTTTGAATTTATTTTTTATCATATTAATGGTCTATAAACACAATACATTACTCCATAAATGATGTATTCTACTAACCTCTAGGATCTCAATATCAGTTATACAACCTGTATTTCAATAGTTTTAAGAGACTTGGTATCATACCATGGTGTTCTTTAACACATTTCACACAGAATGATGATGAAACATTAAAACTATTTATGGGTTATTAGTGGTGTATTCCAAAATAATGTTATAAATTTGTACTTACTTCCTATTTTATATGATCTCTTTGGATAAATTGGACGATGCTATTTTTTTTTGAAGATTTATTTGAGATCAAGATTTCATTAGGTGAGAGTTATTCCCTCAAACATACAATGTGATGTATTCATTATTTATTATATGAAGGTTTAATAATTATGTTTTGTCCACCAAAAACCTTTTGTCATTATTTTTTAATGCATTAGGTATTCTACTTATATTTGTATTAGTTCATTTTTTCTATTTGGATAACATATTATTGAAATCATTTTCATGATATGAGAATGTTTTACATCTGTAGGTCATTATTACTACTCATCATAACAACATTTTTTTCCCAACCACTCATATTTTATGTTATCTATCAATAGTGTTCACATACTAAGTAAAATTAAATAAGAAATAGCAGCATCATTAGACAAAAATAAGATAATATTAGGTATTTAATTGGAGTATCCCAATATTTTTTTAATATTATTAAAATTTTGGTATTATTAAGTTAATATTGAGGATTATTTTTTCAATTTTACCACTTTGTAGTGATTCTTATAATCGTGACTAATATTTGATTATGGGTTTCATAGTATGATTCTTCGGAAAAGGATTTTCTGGAGTTGAATGTTAGATCGACCATAGAACGAATATTTATTTTTTCTTCTCAAGTCAGAAAGAGTGTACATATTTTATTTTGAAACATATATTGTTGTTCTAATAATTATTTTTAATTTTTGTGATTTTTGTCTTCATTAGTTAAGGTATCACTAGTGAAATTTCGCAACTCATTCCCATGAGATAATACATTTTTTTTCATGCTCTGGATTATTGGATACATTACCACAAGAAGGAGATGTTACTAGAATATATATACCATAAGAGACAAATATATAGTGATCCAATTGTGACATAAATTATCATTATATAACTTTTGAGGAAGCCATAACACATTATACAAATAGATGCATGAATATTGTACTAGTCTTATACCTTTGGAAACATGGAAACATTGAAACTATTACATAAGAGAGATACATTAACTCCCACTATATTCATCATGACTAGTAAACTTATTAGACCCATCAAATGTAATACTTAGTTTCATATCCCGGGGGAACTGAAACATAAAGATGGGTGATCTCAGATTCTCAATAATGGTATGAAAATGAGATATGTAAGAACAATGAAGAGAATATGGGTATGCTATCAAGATCAAGAAAACCGAAGAAAATATATTGGATATCAAAGATCATAAACTAGAATTGTGGGATAAATATTGAATGATCAAATGGCAAGAATCACAATTAAACATAGTACATAATCCATGAAATCATGACATAGGAATAAAACATAGAATTATAACAGAAACATAATCATATAATATTATTTCTATAGTATCCAAGGAATCCCTTCCAAGGCCATATTAGAAGTACAAGTTCACTCCCTTTAACACCTTTGTAGTCATGGTTCAATCCCTTGGTCATCTTGGTAGCATGCGTTTACTTCTCATATCATCTTTGTGGTCATGGTTTACATTTATGGTCGTCTTAGTAGTCTGGGTTCATTCCCAAGACGATCATAGAATATCTCATGAAATATAAATCTTTACAAAATGAATTAGAGGTAGATATACCTCCCACCTTTAGTTGGGGTTTGGCATAGTGGTAAGCACCCCATAATCCAACATGAAAAATGGGGGTTCAAAACCCATTGGGCACAGGTTACTGTAACAGTATTGCATCGCACTATAACAACAACGACACTGTGGAAATGACAGGAACTATAGCGGTGGTAAGTCATTGTCATGCCAACAGGGGTATTGTATTGATGACATGGTACTGTGTGGTGATGTAGCAGCGTGGGTACTGGAGCAGTACTATTCACAGAATGGGCTTTTGGGCCACAAATTTGGGCCAACGATCCATGTAATGGGATAAATTCCCACTAGGCCTTCGAGCTATGTTATGGGTATCCCTCTACTCAGTAAAAAGAGGTGTTTTCTTTGAATTAATAATAAATGAGGCTTCGTCCCCAACCTTTAGAAAAAAGATATATCTCCCACACATCTCATAATAAAATCATACATACATATTCCGTCAGAACTAATAATAATTTCATAACCCATAAATTAAATTATTATTATAAAATTTTAATAATGTCATAACTTGTGGAAAATTATAGCTTCAAAATTCATGTCATCATAAACATTACTAGTGAACAAAGGGGTTTTAAAAGCATATAACCAATGAATATGAAACATGTTTCAACAACATCATTTCATAAATACATAATCTATTCGAAGAAATAACATAAATGGGAACATTGAATGATTTACCCATAAAGTCATTACTAATAGAAATGGATGTTATATTATATGGGAAACAATTTTTAATTCACTTTTAAAAACATTTCATTAGAAAAAATCTTTTTTGTAGTGAAAAAACTTTTTGGAACAGAAAAACGTTTGAAAAATGTTTTATTTGAAAATAGTTTCTAAATAATATAAAAGAAACTTCAAAAAACTAAAACGTTTTAAAAAAAATTCATTGAAAAGGGCTTAAAAATTATTTTGAAATCATTTTTAAACCATTTTTTAAAACACTGTTTTTGAATATAATATATTTTCAACCGGATAGAGGGACTGTAATATTTCACATTAAAAAATATCATAAGTAACAAAGAGTGGGAAAATGGTACTAATACGTTGATATTTCTTCAATAAATAGAGGACAAGGAAACCCATTATCCTTATTGAGATATGGATCACATGATTTCATCATAGGAAATATAAACACAAACAACCTTGAAAAGGGATGAGATTATTTCAATAAGCTCTTATCACTTGGTAAATTGGGATCATATTATCCATGTAACAAATGAAAACAAAATAAGCCATATAATATCATGAAGTAATGATATTCATTATATAAAAATAAAAATATATTTATATATATTTCAAAAATAATTTATGTTCATAGAAAAACTTGAGACTCAAAGAAGGAAAATTGGGACAAAACTATTTTAACAATTATGTAATTTTTGAAACATAAACCCCAAGAAATAAAGATCACCAAATAGATATGAGAATAAACATAAATTTAAGTATAATATACCAAAAATAATATCATGGTATGTACATACACCACACAAAAGGAGAGTGTGGTGATCATAGTATGTATCTCACGAAAAATGTGTGAAGAAATCCCCTTACCTTTTGTATTGACCCTCACCGTACTTATTTTAACCACCTATATATTAAATATGAATTTATCATACATAATTTAATGTAATATATCCATATATCTAATATTTTTTATGGTTTTATTATGATCTTATATATAAGGCCCCAGCCTTAAACCTTACTTAATATTGAGTTATTACAAGATTACACATTGAGGATCATTTCAGGTTTAGAGTTTTAGAGAATTAGATCGTAAAACTTGCATTACATTCCACATTTAAACACAGTAGTTACATAAAAGATAGTAGTCGTTTTTCCCCATCAATGGAAACATATTTAAAATAAAACAATGATTATTTCTTGACACTTCCTTGACACTATCATCATATCATGTACCTTTCCCTTGACCTATGAAAAACATTTCAAAAACATGGGATGAGCATAAAAACTCAGTAAGGGATATAAAAATATGGAAATGAAACATGAGTACATGTATACATAAGAATGAAATCATACTTTACCCATAAAACATAAGAACTTTAACATACCTCAAAAATCATGAATAAATCATAGAAATCATAAGACATAAAGGTAACTTGAGGCATTCCTAACATTCTTACATAGGGAGTAACCCTATTGGTTACGTTTGGAATACCCATCACAATATATTCCCTAAATCTCTTCGGAGAAACCTTAACGTTTAACCCCTTCACGTTACCCAATGCATTGGAGAGCTATATCGGGCTCACCTGACCTTAGTTTATCACAGAACCACCCGTCTTCATAATAATGCCCAAGAACCATAACATAATCGTATCACATAAAACATGCATAAAGGAAACATATCATTTCCACTTTTCAATCACAAGATATCAATACAACACATTGATATAAAAACATTATGAAAACCATTTTTAATACCAAAATAAAGGAAAAGTAAAACACGGTATTTATTTTTCTTTTAAAAAAAGGTATGGCTTGTAGAGGAAGCTGAAACTCAAATAATGGTCACGGCGGTGGAGAAGTCGTTGTCACCGCATACGTACGACAAAAACATTCACTTTTGTCATTTAGCAAAATGCTTTGTATAAAAAAGAATTCCTTTCAGATAAACATAAAATTCAAAGGGGTTTATACACCATATAAAAGAAGGTTGTGTATAAAACAAAATATGCCTCAATGAAAGGAGATTGAGATGATGTCCCATACAAAGACGATATCCTTGGATTAAGGATAAATCAATTACATAATTATGTGTGAAAAACTAATACACCAAATATAAGTGGATATTAAGTGTAAAAAATCATAGGTTATTCACACATATTCATAGAACTACATATTCAAGGAGTACAATCTTATCCCAAAGAATCAAAATTGGGTTAAGAAGTTCCCTTGCAAAAATCTGACAGCCTAACGGCATCACTACAAAATTCATAAAATGAGTTGATGAGAGATAAAAAGGGTATCTCATCACTTGGACATAAAATTTAAATCACTAAGGATATAGAAGAACATATCCAAAAATAATTTTATGTGAATTAAAAGACATAACAAAATAAGTCTTTGAAAAAGAGGAGGGTGAAAGGTTCCCTTACCGACATGGGTATCTTTCGAAACATACACCCCGTGAAAGAAGGAAAATACAACATTGATGTAAATAATCATAAATGAAAGTATATTACACCATGAGTAAAATAATGTGAAGTACATACACCACTCAAAGGAAATTTTGGAAAATGTAGCATAAATCTCACGGGAATAAAAGTGAGATGAAAAATCCCTTACGAAAACTCGGCAGCCTAACGACGCCACTTAAAACTTCCAAAAATGGATTGATGAGATAAAATAGGTTCTATCATCATATTAAAATAAAATGTACAGAAAGAGTAATATAAAATAACATCCCCCATAATAAAAAAAAGGAGCTTAAAAGAAGTGACATAAAGGAGAGTACTTAAAAAGAAAAAGAGAGACTAGATCTCTTATGAAAATTCGGCAGCCTAACGACGCCACTCAAAACTTCCAAAATGGATTGATGAGAGAGAATAGGGTCTCTAATCATATGAACATAAAAATTACAGTAAGAGTAATATAAAATTATATCCCAATCACAAGAAAGATGAGCTTAAAAGGAATGACATAAAGGAGTGTACTTAAAAAGAAAGAGAGGAGTAGGATCCCTTACCTCGGGTCCGACTTCACTCGATCGTTCTTTAACGTCCTGAATAATAAACTTGAGTTAATTTGTACTTTCTTAAGAACCTTTTTCAAGTTCATTATTCCTATTATATCACTTATTTACATGTTATAAACATTATGTATTCATTTAAGTTAATAATGTTTGTTTTGTCGATATTTGGTTCTTAAGTCGAAAGTGGACTTCTTACAATTACATGTTGTTCGTGTGGTCAAAGGTTCATTTTATCCTGAATGATATTCATTATTTGGATATCATATATATCATATATATTCATAATATACATGTATTTATAATATTACATAATCATTTAGAGGTAAGAAATGAAATGCACCGTTCATGTAGACGGTAAGCCGTACGTACGCATGAACGCTACTTTCATGTCTGTGTCATATTAATGGAATTAAAAATAAATGAGAGGTATATATATTTTAATTCCAGAATTATATTCATAATTTTTATGTAACATACATCATATATAATAACTTTAAATCCATCGTTTATACATCCCACATATGGCATTAACGAATCAAATCACTTTGAGGGGGCGGTAGTCCGCACTTCCTAAAATGAAATTATCATGTTTACCCACAACGGAAACCATAAAGGTATGCCACAAAAGAAAAATACAGAAGCTTAAGTAAAACATAAACATATTATATATCATATATAAATATAGTGACATCTTAATGGCCACCTTTGAAGGTGTTATATGAGTGTTGAACAATCATCGTTTCGTGAGGCAGAAATTCACCATCCACAGAAACAGTATGTTCTTTAACCATTAGATGTAGGTGTGTGTAAGTGTAGCTCGAATTATTCTTATAAAAACATCCTAGTATATTTAAGATACTATAGTTGTTACGAATGAAATTAATAAAAAGAGTTTATGGGGTTGGAAATCAAAATAAAACAAAAGAACACAAGTGAATACATTACCTTAAAATCGGGTAACTCTCTTTGATTTGAGTTCAAAGGCTTCCTTGGAAATAATTATGCAAATAGTGAGGCTTCTAGGAGTAAGAGAGGGATGTGGAGAGGCAAAATGAGCAGGGTTTGGCCGATCCAAAGGCTTGAGACGTGTGGGTGGGGTGGTAGAGGTGGGGGCCTTTTATAAGAGGAGAGGAGGGGCACTCTTGTAAAGTTACAAAATGTTGCTTTATTTTCAAATGAGTTTCGGATTTTAAAGGCCCCACATTAATGTATATCGAGGATAAGGTGGTAAGGGTTCTAAATATACTCATCAAATAGGTTTTTGACAAGTGTAAGTTATAGTTTTAACATTATCTTTTCATTTTATTTAAATCCTTTATTAATGAGGTAATCGATGCATCATCATGATGTCATAAGTAATTTAATTTATTTAATGTCTAAAAATTATAAGAAAAAATATCATGATGTAGGAAATATTTTTATATTTCTAATGAATATTTATAGTCAAAAATATGACTTGTATAACCCCATTTAAATTTTTTTTAGTGAAACATCTCATGCTTGTGACATTTTTATTTTAACTTCAAATAAAAAGTTATTTATGTCATTTTCCAACCAAAGTGTCTCCATGGGGTCCCCAAGTTGACCCATGGATTGTATTGGACGCCCATGACACATAAAATGAAGGTAGAACATGTTTCTAGGTCATTTCACATTATTAAAACATTATTTTTACCTTAAATTACACTAATTACCTCTAATCGCGATTAAGAACATAAACGTTACTATTCACCAAAAAATTATTTTAATCCCATTGAACTAAATTTTAATTCCTAATGACAACCATGTATGTAGGATTTTTGAAATTCAAAACATAGAGGTGGAAAAGGTTCATTTAAACGAAAAATCAGTTTCTTTAACTACCACTTAGTGGTTTCACTATTCATCAAAAATTGAAGTTTTTCAGAAAAATACCAAAACTTCACCCTAGGATATATTTGATATTCAAAACTCAAAAATGATGTCTATTTTACAAAATTCAAAACATATAAGTTGCATTAATTAATTTAATAATTAATTCCCGCTGTCAAAACAAATAGCGTGTTTTTATGAAACAATATCTATTAAAAGTTTGACACTAGTTTAAGTCCAATTTCAAAGTGAAATTAATTCCAATGACCACTAATGGATTTAATGTTAAAAATATATTCTAATTTTAATTTAAAAAGAATTAAAAAGATAATCTAATCATGTACATACATTATATTAGAAAGAGGTTTTTAATTAAAATACAACATTTTCACTATTCATTAAAAAATGAACTTTATCGGAAAGATACCAAAAATTTACACAATGTAAATTTTGATGTCTCGATTATAAAGAAGAATTTTATTTTCTCAAATATAACACATAAAATTTTCAAAAAGTGGATTTAAAATAGGTTCGCCATCAAAAGGCGGTTAATCGACCTTCTAAAGAATATTAGAATGTTTACGCTTAAAAATGAATTCATTCACATTTTTAATCCTCTAACATTTATTGTAAAAAGTAAAAATATTTGACAAACATATATAATCATTTTTTAGTTAGTTATGTTCATTCCCTCCATTACAACGGCTAGGCGTTAACTACCATTTAAAATAATATTATTTTATTATTATAGTGCAACGTAAGATTTCAAAGGAACTCCTTGTTGCGTATTGGGTAAGCCATAAAGCATAGCGTCCCCTTTAAATTAATATTAAAATTTTATTCACAAATATGGATAAATATAAAGATGTCATATTATTTATTTACCTGGGGTGTTACATCCTTCCCCCCTTTTGGGAATTGCGTCCTCACAATTTTAAAATTGGGCTTAGAAACATCCTTGAAAGTCCCACATCGGAACAAGAGTCGGTAAAACAATCACTTTAAAATAAAGAAAGAGAAGTACAGAGGTCACTCGAGTTAACCCATACTAGGATTCAATGTAGGAAAACATGGACATGGAGGAGAAAACATAGGGTCATGTTCTGATGGAGAGTGATAGAAAACATGTTTAGAAGAAAGTTAACCACAAGAAAATCACAAACTTGTGATGGGTAAAATGGTATTCGATTCCCCAGTAGGAAAAGTTAATAGACAACATTTTTGTTTTTTTATTGAGGAATTTATTCATAAGGAAACATAATTACTTATCATGTTGACTTTCAACTTTTATTAGATTTCTTACACAAACTCATATTTTCTCCAAAAGACAAGTATTTAGGAAGACTTGTTCACTATAATAAACTTCTAGAGAATCACCTAATCCAAAAAAGAGAACCATATACTTCCAATGTCTTTAGACCTTAACCAAAACCAAAACCAAAATGGTTAGTACAAGATCAGATAATCTAGAAAAGGATAACCCTTTATAAAAAGAAAATCTATTATTAATCTCTAAAATTTGTCTAACAAAACTCAAAGTTCAATGAGGACCATTTGATAAACAATTTGTCTATAAAATTATTCAAAGTAAACCAAACTAAGATTGAAACCCAAATATTTGAAGGATTTAGTCACATAGTCTTCCAAGGTACAAATTAACTTTTATCTCCAAATAACATCAGTTGCTCTTAAATTATCATATTGAAAAGTAATTAACCTAATCACATATCCTCGATGATAGGTTAATCATTTCCATAGATAACCCAAAATAAACCTACTCTTGATTCATAAAATCATCTAACTAAAAAAATTAGTCAAACTAACCAGGGACTTCACGTAGTCCAGTGGTAGGCGATAAATACCAGTCGCACTTTGGTTGTGGGTTCGATTCCCTTAGCTTTGTCTGACGCGACGAGTTGTCACATGGTCTGCGTGTTGTCCTTTTTCCAAAACTATATAATTCTTAAAACATTCCCCAAAACGAGATGAAATCTTCAAAAATAATCATAACATATTTTAACCTCATGTTTATCTCATGCCTTTCATTTTCCATCATAACATATAATAACCCATAATTACCTCAAAAGTAAGGATCATATAAACTCTAATGGTTACCTTTATAATTATTACCTGAACTTCCACATCGATTGGTCATCTTGTATATGATGCATTACAGATCATACCAAGGATCAAGTGGTTGATCATGACTCCTTGATAGTTGGTTTAGAATAACCACAAGTTTCCTCATTGAATCCACCATTTTATCTAGTATCTTAATTAGAGAACCACCACGGTTTCCTTCAAACCTATTGTCTCTTTGGTGCCTGATAGATCCATACAATCACTAAAAACAGAAATGTCATTGTGAGTATATTAAAAAAACCATCATGTACTAATGGGGAAGGTAAACACTAAGATATACTTACTCATTCAATTTATCTAAAACTAAGACTCTTCCTGAAATCCTAACCATTATGGTAATGTCACTTGTGCTTAGAGAATACCCTAGCCTCTAAAGTTATCTAAACCGACCTTTGATACCAACTATAAGGCCCCAGCCTTAAACCTTACTTAATCTTGAGTTATTAAAAGATTACACATTGAGGATCTTTTCAGGTTTAGAGCTTTTGAGAATTAGATCGTAAAGCTTGCATTACATTCCACATTTAAACAAAGTGGTTACATAAAAGATAGTACTCGTTTTTCCCCATCAACGGAAACATATTTAAAATAAAACATGGATTCTTTCTTGACACTTCCTTGACACTATCATCATATCATGTACCTTTCCCTTGACCTGTGAAAAACATTTCAAAAACTTGGGATGAGCATAAAAACTCAGTAAGGGATATAAAAATATGGAAAGGAAACATGAGTACATGTATACATAAGAATGAAATAATACTTTACCCATAAAACATAAGCACTTTAACATACCTTAAAAATCATGAATAAATAATATAAACCATAAGACATAAAGGTAACTTCAGGCATTCATAACATTATTACGTAGGGAGTAACCCTCTTGGTTACGTTTGGAATATCCATCACAGTATATTCCCTAAATCTCTTCGGAGAAATATTAACGTTTAACCCCTTCGCGTTACCCAACACATTGGAGAGCTATATCGGTCTCACCCGCCCTTAGTTTATCACGGAACCACCCGTCTTTATAATAATTCCCAAGAACCATAACATAATCGTATAATATAAAACATGCATAAAGGAAACATAACATTTCCACTTTTCAATCACAAGATATCAATACAACACATTGATATAAAAACATTATGAAAACCATTTTTAATACCAAAATAAAGGAAAAGTAAAACATGGTATTTGTTTTTCTTTTACAAAAATGTATGGCTTGTAGAGGAATCCGAAACTCAAATAATGGTCAGAGCGACAGAGAAGTCGTTGTCGCCACATACGTACGACAAAAACATTCCCTTTTGTCGTTGAGTAAAACGATTTGTATAAAAAAAGCTTCCTTTCAGATAAACGTAAAATTCAAAGGGGTTTATACACCGTATAAAATAAAGTTGTTTATAAAACAAAATATGCCTCAATGAAAGGAGATTGAGACGAAGACCCATACAAACACGGTATCCTTGGATTAAGGATAAATCAATTACATAATTTTGTGTGACAAACTAATACACCAAATATAAGTGGATATTAAGTGTAAAACAATCATAGGTTATTCACACATATTCATAGAACTACATATTCAAGGAGTAAAAGCTTATCCCAAAGAATCAAAATTGGGTTAAGAAGTTCCCTTGCAAATATTTGACAGCCTAACGACGTCACTACAAAATTCAGAAAATGAGTTGATGAGAGATAAAAAGGGTATCTCATCACTTGGACATAAAATTTAAATAACTAAGGATATATAATAACATATCCCAACATAATTTTATGTGAATTAAAATACATAACAAAATAAGTCTTTCAAAAAGAGGAGGGTGAAAGGTTCCCTTACCAACATGGGTATCTTTCGAAACATACACCCCGTGAAAGAAGGACAATACAACATTGATGTAAATACTCATAAATGAAAGTATATTACACAATGAGTAAAATAATGGGAATTATATACACCACTCAAAGGAAATTGTGGAAAACGTAGCATAAATCTCACGGGAATAAAAGTGAGATGAAAAATCCCTTACGAAAACTCGGCAGCCTAACGACGCCACTTAAAACTTCCAAAAATGGATTGCTGAGATCAAATAGGGTCTCTCATCATATTTAAATAAAATGTACAACAAGAGGAATATAAAAGAACATCCCCCATCATAACAAAGAGGATATTAAAAGAAGTGACATAAAGGAGAGTACTTAAAAAGAAAGAGAAAGGTTATATCTCTTACGAAAATTCAGCAGCCTAACAACGCCACTCAAAACATCCAAAATGGATTGATGAGAGAGAATAGGGTCTCTCATCATATGAACATAAAACTTACATTAAGAGTAATATAATATAACATCCCAATCACAAGAAATATGAGCTTAAAAGGAATGACATAAAAGAGTGTACTTAAAAATAAAGAGAGGAGTAGGATCCCTTACCTTGGGTCCGACTTGACTCGATCGTTCTTTAACGTCCTGAATAATAAACTTGAGTTAATTTCTACTTTCTTAAGAAACTTTTTAAAGTTCATTATTCCTATTATATAACTTATTTACATGTTATAAACATTATGTAATCATTTAAGTTAACAATGTTTGTTTTGTCGATATTTGGTTCTTAAGTCGAAAGTGGACTTCTTACAATTACATGTTGTTCGTGTTGTCAAAGGTTCATTATATCCAGAATGATATTCATGATTTGGATATCATATATATCATATATATTCATAATATACATGTATTTATAATATTACATAATCATTTAGAGGTAAGAAATGAAATGCACCGTTCATGTAGACGGTAAGCCGTACGTACGCATGAACGCTACTTTCATTTCTATGTCATATTAATGGAATTAAAAATAAATGATAGGTATATATATTTTAATTACAGAATTATATTCATAATTTTT
Organism: Viscum album; assembly: GCA_963277665.1. Taxonomy (NCBI): domain Eukaryota; kingdom Viridiplantae; phylum Streptophyta; class Magnoliopsida; order Santalales; family Viscaceae; genus Viscum; species Viscum album. Next base: position 42,416,214 of record OY728145.1, on the reverse strand, counting down.
ATGTATCATACATCATATATAATAACTTTAAATCCATCCTTTATACATCCCACATATGGCATTAACGAATCAAATCACTTTGAGGGGGCGGTAGTCCGCACTTCCTAAAATGAAATTATCGTGTTTACCCACAATGGAAACCATAATGGTATGCCACAAAAGAAAAATATAGAAGCTTAAGTAAAACATAAACATATTATATATCATATATAAATATAGTGACATCTTAATGGCCACCTTTGAAGGTGTTATATGAGTGTTGAACAATCATCGTTTCGTGAGGCAGAAATTCACCATCCACAGAAACAGTATGTTCTTTAACCATTAGATGTAGGTGAGTGTATGTGTAGCTCGAATTATTCTTATAAAAACATCCTAGTATATTTAAGATACTGTAGTTGTTATGAAAGAAATGAATAAAAAGAGTTTATGGGGTTGGGAAGCAAAATAAAACAAAAGAACACAAGTGAATACATTACCTTAAAATCGGGTAACTCTCTTTGATTTGAGTTCAAAGGCTTCCATGGGAAGACTTATGACCAAAGTGAGGCTTCTAGGTGTAATTGAGGGATGTGGAGAGGCAAAAGGATAAGGGGTTGGCCGAGCCAAGGGCTTGAGAGGTGTGGGTAAGGTGGTAGAGGTGGGGGCCTTTTATAAGAGGAGAGGAGGGGCACTCTTGTAAAGTTACAAAATGTTACTTTATTTTCAAATGCGTTTCAGATTTTAAAGGTCCCAAATTGATGTCTTTCAAGGATAAGTTGGTAAGGGTTAGAAATATACTCATCCAATAGTTTTTTTAAAATTTTAAGTTATATTTTTAACATTATCTTTTCATTTTATTTAAATCCTTTATTAATGAGGTAATCCCTGCATCATCATTATGTCATACATAATTTAAATTATTTAATGTCTAAAAATTATAAAACAAATATAATGATGTAGGAAATCTTTTTATATTTCTAATGAATATTTATAGTCAAAACAATGACTTGTATAACCCCATTTAAAAATTGTTTTAGTGAAACATCTCATGCTTGTGACATTTTTATTTTAACTTTAAATAAAAAGTTATTTATGTCATTTTCCAACCAAATTGGATCCATGGGGTCCCCAAGTTGACCCATGGAATGTCTTGGTCGGCCATGACACATCCAATGAGGGTAGGACACGTGTCTAGGTCATTTCACATTATTAAAACATTATTTTTATCTTAAATTACACTAATTACCTCTAATCGCGATTAAGAACATAAAAGTTACTATTCACCAAAAAATTATTTTAATCTCATTGAACCACATTTTACTTCCTAATGACAACCATGTATATCGGATTTTTGATATTCAAAACACAGATTTGGCAAAGTTTCATTTAAATGAAAAATCAGTTTCTTTAACTACCACTTAGTGGTTTCACTATTAATCAAAAATTGAAGTTTTTCAGAAAAATACCAAAAATTCACCCTAAGCTATATTTGATATTCTGAACTCAAAAATGATGTCTATTTTACAAAATTCAAAACATATAAGTTTCTTTAATTAATTTAATAATTAATTCCCACTGTCAAAACAAATAGCGTGTTTTTATGAAACAATATCTATTAAAATATTGACACTAGTTTAAGTCCAATTTCAAAGAGAAATTAATTCCAATGACCACTATTGGATTAAATGGTAAAAATATATTCTAATTTTACTTTAAAAACAATTCAAAATATAATCTAGTAATATAAATAAATTTTATTAAAAAGAGGTTTTGAATTAAAATACAACATTTTTCACTATTCATTAAAAAATGAACGTTATCAGAAAGATACCAAAAATTTCCACAAAGTAAATTTTGATGTCTCGATTCTAAAGAATAATTTTATTTTGTCAAATATAACACATAAAATTGTCAAAAAGTGGATTTAAAAGAGGTTCACCATCAAAAGACGGTTAATCGACCTTCTAAAGAATATTAGAATGTTTAAGCTTAAAATTGAATTCATTCACATTTTTAATCCTCTAACATTTATTGTAAAAAGTAAAAATATTTGAAAAACATATATAATCATTTTTTAGTTAGTTCTGTTCATTCTCTCCATTACAACAGTTAGGCGTTAACTACCATTTAAAATAATATTATTTTATTATTATAGTGCAACGTAAGATTTCAAAGCAACTCATTGTTGCGTATTGGGTAAGCCATCAAGCATAACATCCACTTTAAATTAATATTAACATTTTATTCACAAATTGGGATAAATATAAAGATGTCATATTATTTATTTACCTGGGGTGTTACATCCTTCCCCCCTTTTGGGAATTGCGTCCTCGCAATTTTAAAATTGGGCTCGGAAACATCCTTAAAAGTCCCACATCGGAACAAGAGTTAGTAAAACAATAACTTTAAAATAAAGAAAGAGAAGTACAGAGGTCACCCGAGTTAACCCATACTAGGATTCCATGTAGGAAAACATGGACATGTAGGAGAAAACATAGGGTCATGTTCTGATGGAGAGTGACAGAAAACATGTTTAGGGGAAAGTTAACCACAAGAAAATCACAAACTTGTAATGGGTTAAACGGTATTCGATTCCCTAGTAGGAAAAGTTAATAGACCACATTTTTGTTTTTTTATTGAGGAATTTATTCATAAGGAAACATAATTACTTATCATGTTGACTTTCAACTTTTATTAGATTTCTTACACAAACTCATATTTTCTCCAAAAGACGAGTATTTAGGAAGACTTGTTCACTATAATCAACTTCTAGAGAATCACCTAATCCACAAAAGAGAACTATATAATTCCCATGTCTTTAGAATTTAACCAAAACCAAAACCAAAATGGTTAGTACAAGATCAGATAATCCAGAAAAGGATTACCCTTTATGAAAAGAAAATTTATTCTTAATCTCCAAAATTTTTCCAACAAAACCCAAAGTTCAACGAGGACTATTTGATAAACAATTTGTCCATAAAATTATTCCAAGTAAACCAAACTAAGATTGAAACCCAAATATTTGAAGGATTTAGTCACATAGTCATCCAAGGTACAAATTAACTTTTATCTCCAAATAACATCAGTTGCTCTTAAATTCTCATATTGAAAAGTAATTAACCTAATCACATATCCTCGATGATAGGTTAATCATTTCCATATATAACCCAAAATAAACTTACTCTTGATTTGTAAAATCATCTAACTAAAAAGAACTAGTCAAACTAACCAGGGACTTCATGTAGTCCAACGGTAGGCGATAAATACCAGTCACACTTTGGTTGTGGGTTCGATTCTCGTAGCTTTGTCCGACGCGACGAGTTGTCACACGGTCTGCGTGTTGTCCTTTTTCCAAAACTATATAATTCTTAAAAAATTCCCCAAAACGAGATAAAATCTTCAAAAATAATCATAACATATTTTAACCTCAAGTTTATCTCATGCCTTTCATTTTCCATCATAACATATAATAACCCATAATTACCTCAAAAGTAAGGATCATATAAAATCTAATGGTTACCATAATAATTATTACCTGAACTTACACATCGATTGGTCAACTTGTACATGATGCATCATAGATCATGCCAAGGTTCAAGTGGTTGATCATGACTGCTTGATAGTTGGTCTAGAACAACCACGAGTTTCCTCATTGAATCCACCATTTTATCTAGTATCTTAATCAGAGAACCACCATAGTTTCCTTCAAACCTGTTGTCTCTTTGGTGGCTGCTAGATCCATCCATTCACTAAAAATAGAAATGTCAGTGTGAGTATATCAACAAAACCATCATGTACTAATGAGGAAGGTAAGCACTAAGATATACTTACTCATTCACTTTATCTAAAACTAGGACTCTTCCTAAAATCCTAACCATTATGGTAATGTCACTTGTGCTTAGATAATACCCTAACCTCTAATGTTATCAAAACCGACCTTTGATACCAACTATAAGGACCCAGCCTTAAACCTTACTTAATCTTGAGTTATTACAAGATTACACATTGAGGATCTTTTCAGGTTTAGATTTTTAGAGAATTAGATCATAAAACTTGCATTACCTTCCACATTTAAACAAAGTGGTTACATAAAAGATAATACTCGTTATTTCCCCATCAACGGAAACATATTTAAAATAAAATGTGGATTCTTTCTTGACACTTCCTTGAAACTATCATCATATCATGTACCTTTCCCTTGACCTGTGAAAAACATTTCAAAAACTTGGGATGAGCATAAAAACTCAGTAAGGGATATACAAATATGGAAAGGAAACATGAGTACATGTATACATAAGAATGAAATCATACATTACCCATAAAACATAATCACTTTAACATACCTCAAAAATCATGAATAAATCATAGAAATCATAATACATAAAGGTAACTTGAGGTATTCATAACCTTCTTACGTAGGGAGTAACCCTCTTGGTTACGTTTGGAATACCCATAATAGTATATTCCCTAAATCTCTTCGGAGAAACCTTAAAGTTTAACCCCTTCGTGTTACCCAATGCATTGGAGAGCTATATCAGGCTCACCTGCCCTTAGTTTATCACAGATCCACCCTTCTTCATAATAATTCCCAACAACCATAACATAATCGTATCAGATAAAACATACATAAATTAAACATAACATTTCCACTTTTCAATCACAAGATATCAATACAACACATTGATATAAAAACATTATGAAAACCATTTTTAATACCGAAATAATGGAAAAGTAAAACATGGTATTTATTTTTCTTTTAAAAAAAAGGTATGGCTTGTAGAGGAAGCCGAACCTCAAATAATGGTCTCGACGACGGAAAAGTCGTTGTCGCCGCATACGTACGACAAAAACATTCCCTTTTGTCGTTCAGTAAAACGCTTTGTATAAAAAAATTCCTTTCGGATAAACGTAAAAGTCAAAGGGGTTTATACACCGTATAAAATAAGGTTGTGTATAAAACCAAATATGCCTTAATTAAAGGAGATTGAGAGGAATTCCCATACAAAGACGTTATCCTTGGATTAAGGATAAATAAATTACATAATTATGTGTGACAAACTAATACACAAAATATAAGTGGATATAAAGTGTTAAAAAATCATAGGTTATTCACACATATTCATAGAAAGACATATTCAAGGAGTACAAGCTTATCTCAAAGAATCAAAATTGGGTTAAGAAGTTCCCTTGCAAAAATTTGACAGCCTAACGACGTCACTACAAAATTCAGAAAATGAGTTGATGAGAGATAAAAAGGGTATCTCATCACTTGGACATAAAATTTAAATCACTAAGGATATAGAATAACATATCCCAACATAATTTTATGTGAATTAAAAGACATAAGAAAAGAAGTCTTTTAAAAAGAGGAGGGTGAAATGTTCCCTTACCGACATGGGTATCTTTCGAGACATACACCCCATGAAAGAAGGAAAATGCAACATTGATGTAAATACTCATAAATGAAAGTATATTACACAATGAGTAAAATAATGGGCAGTACATACACCAATCAAAGGAAATTTTGGAAAATGTAACATAAATCTCACGAGAATAAAAGTGAGATGAAAAATCCCTTACGAAAACTCGGCAGCCTAACGGCGCCACTTAAAACTTCCAAAAATTGATTGATGATATCAAATAGGGTCTCTCATCATATTAAAATAAAATTTACAGCAAGAGGAATATAAAAGAACATCCCCCATCATTACAAAGAGGATCTTAAAAGATGTGACATAAAGGAGAGTACTTAAAAAGAAAGAGAAAGGTTAGATCTCTTACGAAAATTCGGCAGCCTAACGACGCCACTCAAAACTTCCAAAATGGATTGATGAGAGAGAATAGGGTCTCTCATAATATGAACATAAAAATTACAGTAAGAGTAATATAATATAACATCCCAATAACACGAAATATGAGCTTAAAAGGAATGACATAAAAGAGTGTACTTAGAAATAAAGAGAGGAGTAGGATCCCTTACCTGGGGTCCGACTTGACTCGATCGTTCTTTAACGTCCTGAATAATAAACTTGAGTTAATTTATAATCGCTTAAGAACCTTTTTTAAGTTCATTTTTCCTTTTATATAACTTATTTCCATGTTATAAACATTATGTAATCATTTAAGTTAATAATGTTTGTTTTGTCGATATTTGGTTCTTAAGTCGAAAGTGGACTTCTTACAATTACATGTTGTTCGTGTGGTCAAAGGTTCATTATATCCAGAATGATATTCATGATTTGGATATCATATATATCATATATATATCCAGGATATACATGTATTTATAATATTACATAATCATTTAGAGGTATGAAATGAAATGCACCGTTCATGGAGACGGCAAGCCGTACGTACGCATGAACGCTACTTTCATTTCTATGTCATATTAATGAAATTAAAAATAAATGATAGGTATGTATATTTTAATTAAATAATTATATTCATCATTTATATGTAACATAAATCATATATAATAACTTTAAATCCATCCTTTATACACCCCACATATGGCATTAACGAATCCAATCACTTTGAGGGTGCGGTAGTCCGCACTTCCTAAAATGAAATTATCGTGTTTACCCACAATGGAAACCATAAATGTATTCCACAAAAGAAAAATACAGAAGATTAACTAAAACATAAACATATTATATATCATATATAAATACAGTGACATCTTAATGGCCACCTTTTAAGGTGTTATATGAGTGTTGAACAATCATCGTTTCGTGAGGCAGAAATTCGCCATCCACAGAAACAGTATGTTCTTTAACCATTAGATGTAGGTGCGTGTAAGTGTAGCTCGAATGATTCTTATAACAACATACTATTATTTTTAAGATACTAGAGTTGTTACAAAAGAAATGAATAAAAAGAGTTTAGGGGGTTGGAGAAGCAAAATAAAATAAAAGAACACAAGTGAAGACATTACCTTAAAATCACGTAACTCTCTTTGATTTGAGCTCAAAGGCTTCCTTGGGAAGACTTCTGAATAATGTGAAGCTTCTAGGAGTAATAGAGGGATGTGGAGAGGCAAAATTATCATGGGTTGGCCGAGCCAAAGGCTTGATAGGTGTGAGTAAGGTGGTAGAGGTGGGGGCCTTTTATAAGAGGAGAGGAGGGGCACTCCTGTAAAGTTACAAAATGATACTTTATTTTCAAATGAGTTTCGGATTTTAAAGGTCCCACATTGATGTATTTCGAGGATAAGGTGGTAAGGGTTCGAAATATACTCATACAATAGGTTTTTGACAAGTTTAAGTTATAGTTTTAACATTATCGTTTCATTTTATTTAAATCCTTTATTAATGAGGTAATCGCTGCATCATCATGATTTCATAAATAATTTAATATATTTAATGTCTAAAAATTATAAAAAAATATAATGATGTAGTAAATATTTTTATCTTTCTAATGAATATTTATAGTAAAAAATATGACTTGTATAACCCCATTTAAAAATTGTTTTAGTGAAACATCTCATTCTTGTGACATTTTAATTTTAACTTTAAATAAAAAGTTATTTATGTCATTGTCCAAACAAAGTGGCTCAATGGGGTCCCCAAGTTGACCCATGGATTTTCTTGGTCGGCCATGACACATCCAATGAGGGTAGGACATGTGTCTAGGTCATTTCACATTATTAAAACATTATTTTTACCTTAAATTACACTAATTACCTCTAATCTCGATTAAGAACATAAAAGTTACTATTCACCAAAAAATTATTTTAATCCCTTTGAACCACATTTTACTTCCTAATGAAAACCATGTATGTCAGATTTTTGAAATTCAAAACACAGAGGTGGAAAAGTTTTATTTAAACGAAAAATCAGTTTCTTTAACTACCACTTAGTGGTTTCACTATTCATCAAAAATTGAAGTTTTTCAGAAAAATACCAAAAATTCACCCTAAGATATATTTGATATTCTGAACTCAAAAATTATGTCTATTTGACAAAATTAAAAACATACAAGTTGCATTAATTAATTTAATAATTAAAATCCCGCTGTCAAAACAAATAGCGTGTTTTTATGAAACAATATCTATTAAAAGATTGACACTAGTTTAAGTCCAATTTCAAAGTGAAATTAATTCCAATGACCACTATTGTATTAAATGGTAAAAATATATTCTAATTTTACTTTAAAAACAATTCAAAAGATAATCTAATCATATAAATAAATTAGATTAAAAAAAGGTTTTGAATTAAAATACAACATTTTTCACTATTCATTAAAAATGAACTTTATCGGAAAGATACCAAAAATTTACATAAAGTAAATTTTGATGTCTCGATTATAAAGAAGAATTTTATTTTTTCAAATATAACACATAAAATTTTCAAAAAGTGGATTTAAAAGAGGTTCTCCATCAAAAGGTGGTTAATCGACCTTCTAAAGAATATTAGAATGTTTACGCTTAAAATTGAATTCATTCACATTTTTAATCCTCCAAAATTTATTGTAAAAAGTAAAAATATTTGGAAAAAATATATAATCATTTTGTAGTTAGTTATGTTCATTCCCTCCATTACAACGGCTAGGCGTTAACTACCATTTAAAATAATATTATTTTATTATTATAGTGCAACATAAGATTTCAAAGGAACTCATTGTTGCGTATTGGGTAAACCATCAAGCATATCATCCCCTTTAAATTAATATTAACATTTTATTCACAAATAAGGATAAATATAAAGATTACATATTCTTTATTTACCTGGGGTCTTACATTATATTACCCTCTTTTTAACAATCCTATGTTATATTTTCTCTTCGCGTAATATTTACTTGGTTATTCGCATGTATATTAACATGTTCAATACCTTTTCATTATATTTATATAATTATTCCATAATGAAAAAAATGATATAAATATCATTTATATTTAGTATAATTATATTATAATAACCTATAGTATATATAATTATGTTAATGGAATAAATCATTCATGGAGACTGTCAGTCATATGTATGCTTGAATATTGTTTATGTTTTTATTTTCATATTAAAAGAAAGAAGGTAAATGAAATATATGTGTATATATAAATATATAATTATTAATTTCGGAATATTATATCATATATATCTTATAATTTCACTAAACCCATCCTTAATACATTCCATGTAGTGTGTGAATGAATCACATCACTTTGAGGGGGCTACAATCCTCACTTTCTCAAATGAAATTATGGGATTAAAAAAATAGAAAGTAAAATGATATGTCTGATGTTATTAATATTTAAATAACTTATTATATACTCCCTTTACATATTTTATATGAAATGTGCATAATTTTTGTGAAATATTAATGTTTTAATACTAAGTATAATTTTTGAGCATTTTTAGATGTAGTCCAATTGAGTCAGTTTACTATTTTATTTATAACTATCACCCTATTGATCCAAAATGTGTGGTTATTGTTTTGTAGGATTTATAATTCAGTATAAAAAATTTTAATTAGAAGGGATCATGGGCCAATTCTTCCATTTGAAGGCCCATATGGACCACACAAGAAGGCCCACAGATTCTGTGAGGAAAAAATGAACCATCCATGAAGATTGAATTACTAGGTTCAATCTAGAAGTTAAAATTACTTCATTATCCTCAAAGGTTATAGGGACAATGCAAGGAGTCTTGGATAAAAATTTCATGGCCTAAATCCAAATACAAGTGGCCCAACTGATTCATTTAAACTCATTCCACCATTCTTGCCAGGAATTAAAATCAATACTGTATTCATGATATGTCACCTGATATAGTCATCCAATCAAGATTTGATTTGGAAACGTGAAAGAGGTTATATAGTTGGCCGCCTTTTTTGAAGAAAGCATTCGTATTTGAAGGCATATTCCTATTCCAAAATACATTCAAATTTTGGAAATATAAATAGCATAGATTGAAATGGACTGTTTAACATTGCTTAATAAAAGTGAAATAACGTTGGATCCATACGTCCCAATGACTCCAAATTTTGAGAGAAGTCAAAAAACATTATTATCTACATCTTTGAATAAGGTTATATGTTGAGATTCGACTGTCTGGATATCCAAATCATTGATCCAAGTGGAGGGACAGATTGGGAATGCCAATATTCCACTTCCTTGGGATATAAATACATTCCCCTCCTCTCCTTCAAAAGAGTTGGAATTTTAGAAGGGAGGAGCACATATTGGCACGACCAATTCCTTGCCAAAGGCCTGGGAGGACCTTCCATACTCATGTTTTCACTTAAGATACCTTTCCTCCTCTCATTGTTTTCATTTACTTTTGTGTTCTTCTTTTTTGTAATCTTGTAAGTCTTTATTTTGTTAATCTATTTTAAAGAATGTTTCTTATTAAATATATATTATTATCATCCATATTCTGGAGTTTAATATTATATTTATTAAAATAGTTTAAATACAGTTTAATCCCCTTCCCTTATTTTTCTTTATCATTCAATCTAAATTCATTTTTAATTCCATTCATCATTTTTGTGTGTGTCCGATGCACCACTCTTTTCTTATCCCTTTAATTTTCTTACCTTTTTAATTTATATTCATTATAATTATAACCATATTACAAATAATTTAAATGGATGAGTAAATCTACCATTGGGGTGAGTTATTATTTGGGGATATTAAGTGATTGAGAGCCTTTACTTGATGAGTATTCTTTGAGTTAATATTGTGTATGTTGAACTTTATATGTCATGGATTAATGACATGTTTTATTTAATATATGGATTCCATGGATTATTAGAACAAAAAATACACTACCATAAACAATTTATGGTAATTATTAGAACCCTAAGTTAGGTTACGGCTTGGATTAAAGGTTTAAGACTTGGCAATTCCGATCAAAATCATCTTGTGAAGCGAGTATTAATTTAATGAAATATAAAGAAAAGCTCAAAGATATCATAAGCTTAAATCCCTAATAATGAACTCTCCCCAATATTTATCCATTTTTTAAATCAAAAATCATCCATAAATTATTTCATAATCTCTACAAACAAACCCTCCAAATCAGAATACAATCAACTAAAAACAAATGACAATTAAAAAGTATCATCACCGAGGATTCGACCCAAGTGCTGTTATACACATTAGCAGAGCATCAGAACATTATCTGGTCAATAGGAAACAATCAACCACAATTTAAAATGGCGCCATTTCTAGGGATGGTGCTTTGTTTAGTCTTTACTTTTTGGTTATTGTAAATAACAAACCCAAAAAACAAAATAAAAAAAAATTGAAAACAAAAAACAAAGCAAAACCCACCTTCTCATAAAAATCATAAACTAAAAAAAACAAAAAGAATAAAACCATATTCCTCTTTGTTCCAAAGACTTTATGAATGCCCCGTAGACTCCCAAACAATCCCTCTGATTTTTTTGTCCCTAAAATTGAGTGAACACTTCTCCAACTTAGGAGGAACATAAGATATAATCAAATAATTCAAGAACCATTCCTTGTTAAACCAATTGAATTAGATATGGCCAATCCTAGGGAGAAAAAACTTAAAGAACTCGCTACCCCTGATATGAATTACCGACCTATTGGTATTCAATATGCAAATATATAGGCTGACTTCGAACTCAAATCAGGTTTGATTCATCTTCTCCCTTATTTCCACGGGCTAGCTGGTGAGGATCCACATCTTCATCTTAAATAGTGCCAAGTGGTGTGCTCTACCATAAATCCTCAAGGGGTTTATGAGGAACAAATAAAACTCCGAGCATTCACTTTTTCCCTAGATAACACTGCAAAGTCATGGATTTACTACCTCCTTCCTAGTTCCATGACCACATGGAATGACATGAAGTGACTCTTCTTAGATAAATTCTTACACACTTCTTATACTGCTTCTATCCGTAAGGAAATAAGTGTTATTCATCAATTCCCAAGTGAATCACTCCATGAGTACTGGGAGAGGTTAAAAAATCTTGTTGCGTCCTACCCACACCCCCAAATCCCTTACCAAATCTTGATTCAATACTTCTATAAGGAGTTATTGGCTATGGAGAGAACCCTCATTGATGCCGCAAGTGGCGGTGATCTTATTGACAAAACTCTTACAGCTACAAGAGATCTCAGAAGCAACATGGCTGTGAACACACAACAATTCCAAACTCAAGCACTTGTTCAAGTCAAACAAGACCATGATAATCAATCAATAGAGTCTAAAAATATGACCGAGTGGATGAGTGAACTTACAGGTCTTGTACGATAACTATTTGTGGCATCCAAAGCCCTAACCTCATCTTCTCCACAATCAATGTTTCCTGGAATTGTAAAAACTATGGAATCTACAACTATCCATTTCAACCGACTGAAAATTGTCCACAAATTCAAGAGGATAAACCAAATTAATCTAGACCAATGGATCTCAATGCAGCATATACTCATAGGAACACCAACCCTCAACAATCAGGCCAGTTCATTAGAAACTTCAACCAACCTCACTCTGAGCCCTACTCTTTGTCCTATAACCAAGGCCTGAGGTTTAGTAATTCTATCTCTCATCCCCCTCAATTCCCTCATCAAAACCCAAACCAGTTCTAATATGGTCAATGTGTTGGTAACTTCTAATAACCTTATCCTTTTAATCCTCAACCTCAAAGGATTAATCCTCCTCCTGGATTCCACTATCCTAGTGAGCCTTCCCAATTACCAAACCAGTAAAATCTCTTTCCCAAGAACCAAAATCAAGGTAATACCAATTTAGGACAAGCCTCTTCTTCTAAGAAACCTTGGGAAAGTTCTGTTGAAGATATTTCCTCCTTCACCCGTTCTAGTCTCAAGAACATTGAAACCCAAATTGGTCAACTTGCATCCCACCTTAGTCTGCAGCAACCATCCAATTCTTCCCAACTTCCAGCTAAACCATTAACCAACCCCAAGGCTAATGTAAGTGCAATTTCACTTAGATCAGGAAATAAAATTTCTATTATTCTAGATAAGTCCTCCAACCGCCTTTAAATGTTGACCTAGAAAATGAAAAGAAAAATAAATATGAAAAGAAACATGAATCCATTCCCTCACCTCCTTCCATTCCACTTAAGAATCCAATTCCTTTTCCTCAAGCCATTTCTAAGATAAATAAGTCCTTTGAGGCCGATCCTGAAATGCTCGACATGTTTAGACATGTTGAAGTCAATATTACCCTCTTATATTCCATAAAAAAATTTCTATGTATGCCATGTTTCTTAAGGAATTGTGAACCCATAAGAGGCAATTTAGGACCTTCTAAAATGTTTCCACCCAACTGTCTATTCCCATAAAATGAAAAGATCCAGGGACCTATACAGTTTTGTTTCAAATTGGAAGTTCCATCATTGATGATGCACTCGTAGACCTTAGAGCCTTAATTAATTTCATGCCCAAATCAATCTTCTACTACCTTTTTCTAGGTCCATCACATCCATCGAGTGTTTTCATTCATTTATCCAATTGAAGCACGACCAGTCCTGAGGGAATAATTGAGGAAGTCCTTGTTCGTTTCAATGATCTTATCTTCACTGCCGATTTCTATGTCCTTGACATAGAAGGTAAGATGAACTATTCTCTATCTCCCATAATTCTAGGAAGACCATTCCTAATGATAGCGAGAACTAAGATTGATGTCCATTCAGGCATCTTATCCATGGAATTTGGTGACCAATTGGTCAAATTCATCATTTTCCAAGCCATGCGATACCCATATGAGGATCACTCTACATTCTCAATCCATGCTTCCTAGGACACTTCTAAGAATAAATTGAACCCCATTACATCAATTTCATCCTATTATGATGATAAATTATCTCGTGAGATATGCACCATGATTAACCTTGTTATAAATGGTGAAGTTGATGTGGACCTCCCATTCACAGAATCCATCAATCTAGAGGAACTTAAAAACTCTCTTGAATCCCACATCAAGTCTGATCTCTACTACTCCACCTTGGACCATATTAAGGAGAATGAATCTGAAGAAATTTAAGTCTCTTCCTCCATTCCTAAGTTTTCTAACCCACAAACGAAGGACAATAATGATCTGAAACCTCTTCCTGAACACCTGAAATATTCATTCCTTTTCCTTGATCACTCTTATCCTGTCATTATCTCTGCTTAACTTACCAAAACTGATGATTCAAAACTTGTTCAAGTGTTAGAGGAAAACAAAAAGGCTTTAGGGTGGATCCTAGATGACATACCAAGAATTAGCCCTGCCCACTGCATGCATCACATACATCTTGAGGAATCATCCAAACCTATTAGACAACCACAAAGAAGAATCAATCCACTCATCCTTGAGGTAGGTAAGGAAGAGATCACCAATCATATTCAAGCATGTATTATCTACCCAATTATTGATAGTGAATGGGTTAGTCCAATTCAAGTTGTACCTAAGAAGGGTGGGATAACTGCTGTCACAAATGAACATGGTGAGGTATTCACAACTAGAGTGAAGAAAAAATGGCATGTGTGCATCGACTACAAGAAATTTAATGTTGAAACAAGAAAATATCACTACCCTCTTCCATTACTTGATCAAATTCTAGAATGATTAGCCAGAAATTCACACTATTACTTTCTTGATGGACACACTGGCTACTTCTAAATCCGAATCGCACCTCAGGACCAAGAAAATGATACTTTCACTTGACCCTTTAAAACATATTCATATAAGAGAATGCCTTTTGGCCTTCTCAATGCTCTTGCAACAATTAATAGGTGTATGATGAGTATCTTTTCTGAATTCATTGAAAACTGCATGGAAGTCTTCATGGATGACTTTACCATTTATGGTGAGTCATCTGAATCTTGCTTGAATTCAATCTCTCTAGTCATTAAAAAGTGTGTCAAGTGTAACCTTGTGTTAAATTTTGAAAAATGTCACTTCACGGTTTCAAATGGGATTGTTATAGGGAATATAGTTTCCAAAGATGGTGTTGAAGTCAATCCTGCAAAAATTGAAGTGATCTAATCACTTCCTGAACCCAACTTTGTTCGAGAAATCCGTTCATTCCTCAGTCATGCTGGTTTCTATCAACAATTCATCCATAACATTAGTAGTATTTCTTACCCACTCACTCGACTACCCCAAAATGATGTCACTTTCCATTTCGATGAGGTTTGCAAGAGAGCCTTCATTGAACTCAAAATTTCTAATAAATCTGCCCCAATAATCCAACCCCCCGGTTGGTCCTTACCCTTTTAGTTGATGTGTGATTATTCTAATAGGGCCATTGGGGCTGTTCTTGGTCAAAAAAGGAAAACAATTCCTCATGTAATCTATTATGCCTCAAAATAAATGGATGATACTCAATCTCACTACACTATCAATGAAAAATAACTTTTAGCAATTTTTTTCCTTAGATAAATTCTAGCCCTATATCTTAGGTGCTAAAATCACTATCTTGACAGACCATTCTGTTATAAAGTTCTTACTCAAGAAAAGTGATTCCAAACCAAGGCTAATAAGGTGGATCCTAATGCTCCAAGAGTTTGACCTTGAAATAAAAGATAGACCAGGAAAATAAAACCAAGTGGCTAATCACTTGAGTAGAATTTCTAATTCTTCTCATTCTGAAATCATTGATCCTGAATTCTCCACTGAGCACCTTTCATCTCTAACTCCAAAAATACCATGGTATTCCCCAATTGTAAAGTACTTGGTTTCTGGTGTTTTTCCTAAAAACTTTTTAAAATAACAAAAAATGAAGATGAAAAGTGATTCAAAATACTATTTTTGGGATGAAAATAATATTTGTGAAACTGGGGCTGACATGGTAATAATGAGATGTGTTGATGAAAATGAACATTATTAAATATTATAATTCTATCACTCAATGTCTGGTGGTGGACACTTTGGACCACAAAGGACCTCCCAAAATATACTAGACTCTGGATTCTTCTGGCCTTCACTCTTCAAGGACTCACATGAGTTCTGTCAATCATGTCCCACTTTCTAAGAGTTTGGCGCAATTTCAATTAGAAATGAAATGCCCCAAAAGCCTTTCATTTTATGTGAGATCTTTGATGTTTGGGGTATTGATTTCATGGGCCCATTCCCCCTTCCAATGGATTATCATACATTCTTCTTTTGGTTGATTATGTTTCTAGGTGGGTCGAGGACAAATCCACTAGAAAGGATGATTCACATACTGTTAGTGTGTTCCTAAAGACACACATATTCCACAGATTTGGAACACCTCATTCCTTGATCAGTGACTTAGGAACCCATTTTTGTAATAGAACCATGGAATATATTTTGAAAAAGAATGGGGTTGTACATAAAACTTCAATTGCATATCACCCCCCAAAAAATGTCATGGATGAACTTTCTAATAGAGAAGTGAAAAGAGTTCGTGAGAGAGTTGTAAAATCCACCAGGAAAGACTGGCCTGAAATACTTAGGGAAGCACTTTGGGCTTATAAAAATTCATATAAAACACCCATTGGGATGTCTCCCTTTAGGATAGTTTTCGGTAAAGCATGTTATCTACCAGTTGAAATCCAACATAAGTATTTTTGGACTATGAGAACCTCTAATTTTGATTGTGAAAACTTTGGTGAAGAATGGTTGTTGTAATTGGATGAACTTAATGATCTTCTAAGAGATTCTTATGAGAATTATAATATCTATAAAGAAAAATACAAAGCGCTCCATGATAAACACATCTTTAGAAAGGTATTCCATGAAGGTTAAAAAGTAATTCTCTTTAATTATCAATTTTGGCTTCACCTAGGTAAGCATAATTCTAATTGGGAAGGTCCTTTTTTTATTACTAATGTTTACCCATTTGGTGTAGTGCAAGTCCAAGACCCCTCATCCAAAAGGGCATTCACGGTTAATGGACATCGGTTAAAGCATCACCATGAGAGGATACCCAATCCTAGATCAACATTGACTTCCACTAGATCCCCAACTTCTGTAGTCGACCCACCACCGGATGGAGATGACTACCCACCAAATCCAAACCAGGGGAACCTATTTTCTTTTAACTAATCTTCTCCCTCTCTCTCTCCCTCTTTCTCTTTCTTCTTATTCCTCCCACATTTTCATTTTTTACCACTTTCTTTATCAAACAATTTATTTTTCTCTTTCTCTTTTGTGTGGGTGTGTCTTTATTAAAAACTAAAAAAACCTAAAAAAATACAAAACAATCAAGAGTCATGCTTACTCACCATCGAGTATTGAAACTTATTCCAACTTTTTTTGGGAGTTAACAGACATGGTTTCATCTCAAAAAGTTTGTATTTTCATCATGACTTTGGATAAAAAAATTTGTTTCAAAACCAAAAAATTTTGAATGCACAATTTTTGATTTGGAAAATGATTTTCCCCAACCGTGAGAACCAACCTTGGATTTCATGCCAAGGCTACCTATGGAAATCTTTTCAAAATTTGTGTTTTCACCCCCATTTTTGAGTCTTGAGTTTGTGGACCTTCGAGGTGAATTTCCTACTATCGTGTGCATTAATATGATAGAGGCATTTTCGGAACCACATGACAATCACAAAGGCCAAATAGCCACCCATTTCCCTTATAATAATCCTCCTTTTTAAAGCCCCTTAGAGCCTATGAAAACCTTTTCTTTGTTAGCCACATTACAATACCAAAACCTTATCCCACCCAATGTCAACATGGATTTTTCATTTCATATTTGTTTTGAAATTTAAGTGTGTGTGTGTGTGTGGGGGGGGGGGGGTTGAATTTAATTTTGGGTACCCTTTGTTGATTTAACTATATTATCTTATGATTGAGATAAATCATCCATTTTAGTGTGGGGGAGAGGTTGTCCTTCAGTGGGGTTGGGGAAAATATATATTTTTATCTTTTATAATTGAAAAGTGTTCAAAAAAATCAAAAAAAAATATAAAAAAAAATGAAAATAAGAATGGGTTGTGTCTTGGGTCGGTAAAAAATCACTCTTACTCAACTTTTTATCTTGTTATAACTATTATAATTAGTGTCTTGAGGAGATCAATCATGGGTTGGGAGATGAGTGTGAGATCTATTTAAAGTTCAACTTTCGAAAAATGAAAAAAAATGAAGAACACTTATGTCATTGAGAGAAGTTTTGTGTTTTTTAAATATTCCATCTACTCATTACCATCATATTTCCTTCCTCTTTTGTGTCTTATTTTACATTTTTATTCCATTGTAAATATGTGTTTCTATTTTCTTTCATGTCTCATTTCAAAAAAATGTGCATTTACTTTTTCCATGTTGGTGTTTTACCCCTATTATTCTCTCTCTGGGACATTATATTTCTATCATCCCATAGAAACAGAAAAACCCTTTCAAAATAACTCTTGATTGTTGTGAAATTTGTATATGGATTGGAAGCTGAGAGCTCTTAAAAACTCTAAGATTTTCACTTCTGGTTGGTGAATGAGATAAGATCCATAAATTAATTTTATCATCTTGATAGGAGTAAGTTTTGTGTGCCACCATTTTCCATTTCTAAATTTGAGCATGAAAAAAATATTTGTTTTTGGAACATTGTTTCTATAAAAATTTTATGTGTAATTCAATATGGATGAGTAAATAGTATAAACCTCCCCTGATTAGAGAAAACAAAATATTAATATTTGTAGGTGAGTGAAAATGATTTTGTCATGTTTTTATATTTGTTTCACATGAGGAAATACACAAGACTAAGTGTGTGAGATTTGATGTTATTAATATTTTCATGAGTTATTTTATACTCCCTTGACTTATTTTATATGAAATGTGCATAATTTGTGTGAAATATTAATGTTTTAATACTAATTATAATTTTTGAGCATTTTGAGAAGTAGTCCAATTGAGTAAGTTTACTATTTTATTAATAACTATCACTATAAATATCCAAATTGTGTGGTTCTTATTTTTTAGGATTCATAATGCAATATAAAAATTTCATTAGAAGGGATCATTGGCCAATTCTTCCATTTGAAGTCTCATACGGACCACAAAAGAAGCACCACAAAATCTATGAGGAAACTGAACCATCCATGAAGATTGAATTACAGGGCTCAATCATGAAGGTAAAATTCCTTCATTATCCTAAAAGTTTTGGGGTACTATGTAAGGATTCCTGGATAAAACTTTCAAGGCCCAAATCCAAATACAAGGGGTCCAACAGATTTATTTAAACTAAGCCCTCCATTCTGGCTAGGATTTAAAATCGTTACAGTATTAATGACATGTATCCTGATATATTCATCAAATCAAGATGAGATTTTGTAGTGTGAAAGAGGGGACATATGTGGCTAACGTTATTGAAGAAATCATCCGGATTTGAAGGAATCTCCCTATTCGAAAATCCATTCACATTTTGGCCATCAAAAAAGCAGGGATTGAAATGGACAGTTTGACATTGTTTACTCAAACCACCATAACTTTGGTTCCATAGGTCCAAATAACTCCCTATTTTGTGGAAAGACGTAAAATAGTATTATATACATATATGAAGAAGGATATATCTCGATATTTGGCTGTCTGTATGTCCAAATCGTCAATCCAAAGGGAGGGACATATCTGGAATGCCAACAGTCCACTTCCTTGGGATATAAATACATTCCCCACGTCACGTTCAAAAGATTTGGAATTTCAGAAGATATAAGAACATATTATCACTACCAAGGCCTTGAAAAAGGCTTGGGAGGACCAACCATATTCATTTTTTCACTTGAGAGACCTTTCCTCCTCTCATTTTGTTCATTTACTTTTCTTTTCTTCTTTGTTGTAATCTTGTAAGTCTTTCTTTTTCAATTCAATTTTAATGAAAGTTTCTTATTAAATATCTCTTATTGTCATCCATATTCTATATTTTAATATAATTTTTCTTAAAATATTTTAAATTCATTTTAATCCCCTAAACTTATTTTTCTTTATCATTCAATCTAAAGTTCATTTTTAATTCCATTCATCATTTGTGTGTGTTCGACGCACCACTCTTTTCTTATCCCTTTCTTTTTCTTATCTTCATAATTTATCATCCTAATAATCATAACCATATTACTAATAATTTAAATGGATGAGTAAATCTACCATTGGGATGACTTATAATTTGGGGATATTAAGTGATTGGGAGCCTTTTCTTGATGAGTTTTCTTTGAGTTAATATTGTGTATGTTGAACTTTATATATCTTGGATTAATGACATTTTTTGTTTAATATGTGGATTCCATGGATTATTGGAACCAAAAATGCACTACCATAAAAAAGTTATGGTAATGATTAGAACGCTAAGTTATGTTACAGCTTTGATTAAAGCTTTAACACTTGGGAATTCCGATCAAAATCATCTTGTGAAGTGGGTATTAATTTAATGAAATATAAAGCAAATCTCACGGATACCATAAGCTTAAATACCCAATAATAAACTCACCCCAATCATTATCAATTTGTTAAATCGAACATCTTCCATAAGTTAGTTCACAAGCTCTGCAAACAAACCCCCCCAATAATAATACAATCAACTAAACAAAAACGACTATTAAAAAGTATCATCACTATGGATTTGACCTGAGTGCTGCTATACACATTAGCAGAGCATTGGGACTTTGACTGGTCGATAGGCGAAAATTGGCCACACTTTAAATGTTTTGTAGAAGGAATACATAATATTAAAGGGATAATTAATAATATATATATATATATATAGTTTCTAGCATAATTTCCCCCATGAGAGATATTAAGGAAAATTGAACAATCATCATTTAGTGTGGTGGTAGTTCACCGTACATGTAAACAATATGTTAATTACCCATTAGATGTATGTGTGTTTATGTGTTGGTAAAACCATAATAATAACAATATCCTTTTATATTAATTATACTGTTGATTTTATAAAATAATTTAATTATGACAGTGGAGTGGGTATAGAAGGAAACTAAATGAAATGACTTGAGGGATGATGTTACCTCTTAATCGGGTAATTTCTTTTCATTTGTGCTAAAAGGATTCCTTGGGAGACATACTGCCCAAAGGGAGTCATCTAGTATGAATTGAGGGATGTTGAAATATTATTTTAGATGATGTTGGGTGAGCCAAGTGGCGTGATATTTGTGAGTAATTAAGAGGAATAAATCTCTTTTTATAGATGAGGAGGAGTGGCACTCTTGTAATGTTATTAAGAGAGAATTACACCCACTTTTTTCATGTGGAAATTGTGTCCAATAATAAACCGTATTCTAGATCCATGATTATAGGGTTAAAATATTGCCATAAATTTTGATTTGGACAAGTTTCTAGGTTATTTTGGGTCTAAAATTTAAGGTTGAGTCCTTAGTTAAACATAGTTTTCCTTAATCAATGAAATTAATTTTAAATAAATTAAATAATATTTTTAGTCAAGAAATATGTTGAAATTATTATTAATTGTAAATAATTTAGATTTCAAATTTGTAATCCATTTCTCCAAATTCTAAACACATCAGTGCAATTGATTAAATTAAAATTGATTCCATCGTCGGGTCGACAATGAGGGGTTTTAAAGTAAAAATGATCAAATGTTTTCTATGTTTTTAGATCAAATCTCAAAATGAAATTGGTTATAAATACTGAAATTTTATTAATTTAGAAAAATATTATCTAATTAATATTTAAACCAAATTTATACTATAATTTATCATTAAAAATTAATTATATGAGAAAACAATTGTCAATTAAAATCTGGTATTTTTAAAAATGCATCAAAAAATGATGTTTCTAAAATAAATAAGAAAAATTAACCCTAATATAATTGCAACATTCTAAATTCAAAAATTAAATTTATTATATCAAATTAAATTTATAATTTATTCTGAACTTAATTTTATTATTTTTTATAAAAGAAAATTAAAAGAAGTTTATTTGACATTACAATATTTTTAATCATATAAGAAATTTACCAAAAAAATATATATCCTTCATTATCAAAATGTTTTATTTATATGAAAACATTATAAAAATATTTGGAAATTATTTATTACAATTCATATTACTATTTTTAACATCTAGGATATAGTTATCTAATTTGAATAATTACAAAAATAAAATCATATATCATAGAATCATCAATGTTTCTTATTATGTATGAAAAGTAGGTGTTGTGGGTAACATTTGCAAAGTCGATTTTTTTGAATCATATACTGAGTTATTGATGAGAATTTGACTTATTTAAAAAAAATACATAAAAACTATGGGTTTTACATTCTCCCCCTGTTAAAATGAATTTATCCCAAAGAATTATTCACTAAGGTAAAAAAATAAGGATACTTATGTTTCATCAGATCCTCATGTTCCCACATAAATTCCTCTAATTGGTGATTTATCCACACAATATTGACCAGGTGAGTGTTCTTATTTCATATATCTTTCTCGGATCCATCTTGAAATTCAACTAGTTGTTCATCGTAATACATATCCTACCCCAATGATATAACCTATGAGTTCGGTTCAATGTGAAGGCTTAGGTATGTACATACTCAGAAGAGATATATGGAGTACATCATGGAATTGAAAGCTGTTTGGAAATGTGTCAAGTGATAGGCTACCGTCCCAATGCAATAAAGAATATTAAAGGTACCAATATACATAGGGATTACTTTCTATTTCTTCCCAAATATCATAACCTTCTTCCTGGGTGAGATTCATAGAAACACCTTTTCCCCAAATTCAAATCCCCTATTTTGTTGAATGTTATGAGAATAAAAATTTTGCAGACTTTGTACTTCTTTGATATTCATCTAAATGATTCTAACCTTCTAGACCATTTCTTTAAAAATATTAGGTCCCATCATATTTCCTTATCCAAAATCATCCCAAAACATTGGATCTCTACATTTCATACCATAGAGGGCTTCATACAGTGCCAACTGAATTCTTGATTCAATGCTATTGTTGTGTGAAATCTCAAATAGAGGAATGTTTTGTTCAAAACCACCATTGAAATCCAGAGAACACGATTTCCCCATATCCTCTAGGTCACAAATTGTTATTTCATACTGACCATCAGTCCGTGGATTATTAGATGTGATGAAACTAAGTTCTATTTCATGATCGTGCTAAATACTTCACCATATCATTGGGGGAAAACATGAAATCCCAATATGATACAATGTAATGTGTTACCCCATGAAACCTTACCACTTATTTAATGTATATCATAGAAATATAATCTAGATAGAAGTATTATATAATAACTATGATGTGTTATGACTTAGTAAGGTTATTAACTACCAACCATATAGCATTAAACCCTTTAGAGGTTTAGGGTATTCCAATGAAAAAATATAAAGTGATGTTATCCCATTTCCTATCTTGTATGGGTAATGGTTGAAACATGCCTATAGATTTTTTTCATTCATCTTTAACAATTTTTCCTACTAATCACTGATATACAAACTCTGTGATATCTCTCTACATGCCATCCCACCAGATGTATTCCTTTATGTCTTTATACATTTTATACACCCAGGATAAAAATGGAATGAAGAACTTTGAGATTCCTCTAGTAGATCCGTTTTCAAATCTGGTATAGAAGGAACACATACATGGATCATGAACCATATCATTCCATCATAATCAAGGATAAAAATTGGAACATTTGGGAATTTATAATTTGTCTCTTCGTCTTCCTTCAGTTTTTACTTCATCTTTACTTAGATTGAGGGTTGAATATTCATTTGTGAAAGTTATGATATTCATATTCAATTAGTATTTCATGATCTTTCCTTTGTGAATTTAGAAATGTTGGATCTTTTTTGATTGTCATCATTAATAAGCTAGCATGATCCTTTTGAATGAAAGAATCAGCCACCTGGTTCCCTTAACCTAGGTGTATTGTATTGTGTAGTCATAATAATTTATTTGTTCCATGAATCTTTTTTGATCCAGGCTCAACAACTTCCGTGTGAATATATATTTCAGAATTTTAAGACTTGTATATATATAACACTTTTCTCCATAAATATAATCAATACATATCATTAATGAAAAAAATATTGCTTCAAACTCTAAATCATTAGTTGAGTAATTTTTCCCATTAAATCTTCATCTGCCATGAGGCATAAGAAATAAACATGTCAATATACGTAAGAACACATCCCAATCCCTTCTTGGATGCATTTCTAAAGACTACAAAGCATTCTCCACTATAAGGTAATGTTATAACAGGAGGAATTAATATCCTTCTCTTGAATTCCTTGAATGTTTCCTCACATTCATCTTTCCAGAGGATCTTGACACCCTTCAGAGTAAACATTGTCAAAGGATTATATATCCATGAGAAATTATCCAGAAACCTTATATAATATATAGCTAAAACATGAAATCTTTGGATCTCAGTCACCATGGATGTTCTAGGTAAACATTCAAAAGCCTCCACCTTTGATAGATCTACTATTATATCATGTCTTCAGATTATGTGACCCAAAAATGAAACCTTTTGTGGACAATATTCACACACTATAATTTTTTCATATAGATTTTCCTTCCTTAGAGTATTTAGTAAAATTCTAATGTGATATTCATGCTATTAGGTTCTCTTTGAATAGATAAGAATATCATATATAAAGACTTCCAAAAATTTATCTCGGTAATGTCTAAAGAATCTATTCCTTAAATACATGAAGATAACGTTGGCATTAGTTAGACCAAAAGGAATCTCTATATATCTAATTTGTCTATACATTGTAAGAAATTTCATATTGGGTATATCATCTTTCTTGACCATCAATTAATGATATCCAAAATGATGGGATATATTGTAAATGTATTGTGATCCACACAACTGATCAAACAAGTCCTCAATACAGGGAAGAGTATACTTTTACCCAATTATGATCTTGTTTAACTCCTGATAATCAATCCATTGTTATATTTATACATCCCTCTACTTTGACCAAATGTACTATCTCACCCCATGGTGGCACACATAGATTAATGGATCCATTTTCAAGGTTTTCTTGCAGTTTCATCTTCAATTCATACAACTCAATTAAATCTATTCTATAATGAGTGTTTGAAATTGGTGTGGAACCAAGTATGAGTTCTATTCAGAAATCAACTCGACATTATGGTGGAAGAAAAAAACTTCTCTATAAAGGTATAAAAAAATTATTGGTCAATAATCATATCATTGATTATGATTATATCCCAAACCATTGGATATAAAAAAGTTTTTTAAATGGAATTGAGACTCATATACTAGATTTAATCTCCCAAGGAAGTTCATACTTATCATAACATGGATGGATGATCGTAGGAGGGTTTTAAATATAAAATGTAACTTCTCATCCTCTACAATAGATGGGTTATTTTAAATATATATCCAAACCATGCCTAATTTGATATCAAATCCAACCAAAGGAAGAGTGAATTTTTTTTACGAAGCACATTCCAAAAAATTTCAACCAGAGAGGAATCATTGACTTGAGATTCCATAATCTTACAATTTGGGGTTAACACTGATAATTTAACATATAATTGATTTGGTATAATATTAAAAAAATTATAAAATTCATTATATATTGTTGAGTGGGTTGATATAGAATCAAATATGAAATTCTCAGTTTTAGAGTGGATGGTAAGTGTATGTTTCATCACACCATTATATAACCCATCATCAGAAATAAATATTTCATGAGATTTCGAATTTTCCCTCACCTTAAGAGGGTTCTAATGTTGATCATAATCACTATCCCATGGTTTTGGGAAGTGGTTATCATAATGCATGATTTCTTTAAACTAGAAGCACTAAATTGTTGGAGGAGAAATTTGTACTGCTTTTCCCCGTTCATGAAATTATCCAACTTCTTCTCATAACATTGGGAATAAAATTCCCTATGTCCTTCCCTGAGATACATAAATCAATTATTATTCCCCTTAATGAAATTTTATAAATGCTTCTTCCCACACTTAGAACATAAAAGTACTATCATATTATTCTCTTCGTGGGTTTTAGACTTTCCATTAAACTCCATCTTTATATTATTGGAAAAACTATGAGATTGATATATGTCTCCAACCTCTATTTAAACCATTATTTCATAAATCACAATATATTTAGATACTTTGATTTAATCCAATGATGAACCTATCATATTTAATTTCTGGTTGGATGATAATTCCTAAAGCATACCTTGCAAGTACCATGAAATTGTCCCTGTAAGTACCAAAAGATTCATTATCCATTTGCTTCTAATCAAGAAACTATTTATGCATCTTGGTACAAAGAATATGAGGAGTGTTCTTATAGAAAAGTAAGTTCTTGAACTCAT